>CM051239.1:408625350-409225350 GCA_027917425.1 Gastrophryne carolinensis | reverse complement strand
CACGCTCCCTGTTAGAAGGAAATGGGGAATGCGGGCGCCAGAGTGCTTGGAGTCGCTGCTTTTAGATGGCGTGACATCAGCAGCTCCAAACGCGCTGATTGGACAAGCAGCTACGCATGGGCCGTAGGACCGGGATGAGGTGAGATTCCTCGGGGGATTTGGGGGGTTTCACATAGCGGGGCATCCTGATCGGGGTGACCCGGGGAAAGGACCAAAACCCAGGATAGTCAAAATTCTGGGTTTTGGTCCGCTTTAAGTAGTTTTCCTTTGGCCTCACCTGGCATCCTTAGTATCACAGGTGTTTGTGATCCAAAGAGCCCTGAGACACAATACCATCCATGAGCTTAACAAACACCTAGACATGACATCTATTCTATAGGACACTGCGATCCGCGTTGGAGCGCGGTCTAGGTATAGAATTAGCTTTCTGATTGGTCAGCAGGAGTTTATGATGGTGGACTCTGCAGTCGGGGAATGTGCTGTGACATGACAGTGGCGCTCTGTTCTCTGCTCCTCGCTTCTCCGGCACAGCAGAATCTCTGCTTTATATTCCAAGCTTATTTTATGGAGGATGCCTGAGGGGTATTTATTAAGGCTGGAGGAGGCCATTATATGATAGAGCGCAGAGCATAAATAAAGAACAGCGAGAACAAATCCAGCTGCAGAACACCCCGAGCTTTATAAACAACATAGAACTCCAAGAAATTCTATTAAACCGGACCTTCAGCGTGATTTAATGAAAAGCCCAAACCCTAAAAGACTATTCCCCAGCATCTAAAATTAATATATTTTAAGTTTTTAGTCACTTATTGTTCTTTCCTCCACTGGGCTGCAACTCTGTTCAGGACTCTAGGATACGGGCGCCACCATCTTACCACAGAAGCATCACACATACTGAGGAGAGGAAAGCGGGATAAAGTACAGGGGGAGGGGTTATAGCTGTGCTTTGCACAGACAGAGCAGAGCTGGGATCAGGGAAAGGACAGCAATCCCAGAATGCAGAGCAACACAGTCAGACACTTCCTATTTGCAGGCTACCTGATGCTCCATGAGCCGCCAACTTGGATGTTTAAAGTGGACCAACACCCTCCTCTGATCGGCCCCGGAATCTATAAGATTCCCGGACCGATCAGCTCCCTGACTGCGGGGCACCCCGATCGGGTGAAACCCCCCCAGATCCCCGAAAATCTTACCTGATCCTCGTTCCAGCGGCGCATGCGCGGGACGCTGTCGCCTCCCACGCGTCCCTCTAGCAGGGCGCGCACCTGTGCCGGCCATTTGCGCTCAGCTTGTCCGTCGCTGCCTCTCTTTGTCCGTCGGCGTCGGCGGCGATTGGACGAGCGAGTCACGTGGGAGCGGAGGTCAGGTGAGTTTTCGGGGCTTTCTGGGGGGTTTCACACGGCGGGGCACCCACGATCGGGGTGCCCCGCGGAAGTGGACCAATACCCAGGATAGTCAAAATCCTGGATGTTGGTCCACTTTAAAGGCTCATAACATGCAGTAGATGCAGGTAGGATGATTTTTAATGTATGTACAAGGTGTGGGAAATGCTCTTATTTAGGGTGAAGGTCCACTTTAATGTGGTGACTAAGGAACAAAGCTGAATTTATAACCTGACGGCCCCTGCAACCAGCACCCCCCAGTGCCCCTGATGGAGGCTTCACATATCGCCATCCACCAATGTGTGCGTGCACCTACCTGAGCGGCTGCAGGTACGTGGCAACCTCCCCTCCTGAAATAGAAGGCATGCTTCACTGCACTGTGCAGCGGTTTTCTGGTCCTCCGTCATACAGAGCTCCATGTTTTATTTTGGCTTTCTAGAGGGTGTTAAGTGGACCAAAACCTCAGCTTTTGACTATCTCTGGTTTCTGTTCTTGCCCCCAGGGCATCCTGCATTTGTGTGAATCCTCCCAGGTCGCCCACCAAAACTCCACTTTCCCCCGTCCTACAGCGCAAAGGCGGCCTCTAGTCCAATCAGCGTGCTCAAATGCGCTGACTTCCAATCGTCTTAAGACTCGGCTTCTGCCTGCGTCCACATCCCCACTAACAGGTTTGCGTGTCTGCGGCGCCCATCAACAAATGCTTGGCATGGGCGCGTCCTGCTAAAGGTTTAGCAGGCGGTGGACGCTGCTTGCATGTGCGCTGTCGGATCGGGGAGAATCAGAGTTTACTGGCAACCTGATGGGGGGGGGGGGGGTCTTATAGATACCAGGGTCACTTTTGGTCCACTGCGAAATGGAACAAAACCAGGCAGTGGCCAGCCTGGAATCTAAAAGATTTTAGAGCCAGCTGCTAGGTTTTCCTTGGTGCATCCTGAATTGGAATGCCTCGCAGTGTGAAACCCCCCCACGGCGTCCTGAAATAACTCGCCTTTCTGTGCTGTAATTGCGCGTGCGTGAGCTCTCGTCCAATCCGAGCCCTTTGGCATGTTTACAACAAAGGGCTCTGATTTTTGTGAATGGATGCCCCAGCCATTCAGATAGGCTGGGGCAGGAGTCAATAAAAGCTGCCTGCCGAATGGCATAGTCACAGCAGACTGTTCTCATTGGGCGAAAGCTGGCACATGCCCAGTTGGAGCTTCGAAAGATGAATTGTAGTGGGCTTTCTAGGGGGTTTCACACTCTGAGATGTCCCCGGGGGCACAGAACACCTGGGAAAGTCAAATTCCTGGGTTTTGTTCCACTTTAGAGAAGACAAACATTTTAGACCAAATGGATTTTGGCCTCGACTCAAGGGGCACCCTGCTTGATGGTGCGCCCCGATGTGTAAACAGTCACCAGCCTGAGATATTTTACCTGCTCCTCATCATCGATAGAGCCTGGACTACGTGAACATCAGCGACTATTAATTCTGAATGAACAGCGTGGGCACGCCACAGCTGCGAGGTGGGGGGGGGGGAGATGTGGCTGCCGGTGCACTCGCCTCTCTTCAGCACCGCTTGGGTGGTTAGCTGCCAGCGGTGCTGAGGGGGGGGGGGGCTGAGTGAGAGCGAGCCTGCGGATTAGCTGAGCGACCTGGGGGGATACACACAGCGGAGCATCCTAATTCGGGATGCCGCCGCACAGAGCAGCAACACACGGGAAAGTGAAATTCCTGCGTGGTGTTTTTTTGGATCTAGAGCTGGGCTACAAATGTTTTGGGCTACTGTAACTGGAGGGGCATCTTAATCAGTATGCCCTGTGGATTATGAAATCAAGTAATTTTTTTCTTACAAAGTCTATAGTGTTTAAAGGAGAACCCCCCCCCCAAGCTGGCCCAGTGGTTCTGCAAGTGTCCCCAGGCTGGCTTGGGGGGTGACTAGAGGAAAGCCTGGACCAAACCTTACTCTCATCTGCATCCCCTTTCAGCAATAGAATTAAAGCCCCTGTTTATACACACACGATCTTTCTCCCACCTTATCCTCCACCCCTTCCCCCCGGAAACAGTGTAAAATGAGCCATTTCAAAGCATCACAAAATCTAGTTATATTTCTTTGTTCACTTCTGTTTCTAAGTTGTGGTTGTCATGGTGTAGCTTTATAAGTCCTGAGCATGCTTTTCTGTGGTCAGGGACAGCTGTGGGACCACTCTGGCTTGCAGTGCTCGGGCTATGAGCACCAAGAGACCACTTTTTTTGCGTAGTCCTGGAGCCCTGCTACGGCTTCTACAGGAAATGTAGGAGAGGCACATGGGACAGGAATTGTGCGCTGCTTGCTACCTAATTATTGCTTTGGGTGTACAGTCCCTATGGCGTGTGTTTTTGCAGGTTCGGTCATAGGTCTGCTTTTTGTCAGCAACACAGCGAGCATGACAGCTCTATTTATAAGCAGGGGGAAATCTCATGCTGGGGGGGGGGGGGGGTCACCTGAACGCTGGGTTTTTTCTACTCCAGCCGTAATGTTGGTGAAGGTGAGCAAAGGGGTGATCAAATTTTAAAGTGGTCCTAAATTGAAAATGACTTTAGGTTCAGCAATCATCCCTGGAGCATCCCAATTTGGAATCCACTTAAAGAGCCCAGGGTCTCCTGAAATCCAGCAGGATTACTCGGCCATTCACTATCCTGTGCCCATGTAAGCACTGACGGGCGTTAGGATTTGACGGGGATACGTAGATGTGGTTACCACAATACAAAGCTGAATATTAGTATTAACGGCTTTCCAGAAATGTTTAATTACAGGGACATCATGGGTGCCTCAGGGGTAACTGTTAAAGGGGACCCAGTGTAATTTTGCCTGCGTTATTTGCAGATGCAACATTTCTTACTAAAGACCGAAAGCCGGCATCCACTCAAATGAACCAGCAGTGGTCTCACCATTCCACACGCCTGACGCCCAATAGGGTTCATGGGCAGGACACGTCTTCCTTGCTTACTGGTACCCTGCCTGTTGCTTCCTCTCCTACTGGTCCCTGGCATGTCACTTCCCTGCTGGTGCCTGGTCCCTGGCCCCTGGACCATCACTACTTTTCTTCTGGCATCTGGTCCCTTTCTGGCCCATCACTTCCTTACCTACTGGCATCAGACCCTTTGCTTACTGGTCCCTGGTGCATCACTTCCTTGCCTACTGGTACCTGGTCCCTTGCCTACTGTTCCCTGGTTCACTTCCTTGTCTACTGGCATCTGGTCGCTTGCTTACTGGTCCCTGGCCCATCACTTCCTGGTCTACTGGCATCTGGTCACTTGCTTACTGGTCCCTGGCCCATCACTTCCTGGTCTACAGGCGCCTGGTCACTCGCCCATCACTTCCTTGCCTATTGGCGTCTGGTCCCTTGATTACAGGTCCCTAGCCAATCACTTGCCCTCTGGCACTTAGCCTGTTGATTACTGGCACCTGGCCTGTCACTACCTTACCTACTAGTGCCTTGGTTGTTGCTTTCTTGTCTACTGGCGTTTGGCCCATCCCTTCCTTACCAACTGGCAGTTGGTCCCTTGCTTACTGGCCCATCACCTCCTTGCCTACTGGTACCTGGTCCCTTGCTTACTGCCACCTGGCCTGTTGTCTCCTTGTCCTTTGTTGCCTGGCTTGGAACTTTTTTCCTACTGGCACCTGCTGGTTCACTGCTTTCTTGCCTACTGGCTTCTGTCTCATTGCATCCCTGGTTACTGGTACTTGGCCCCATGTTTCCTTACTTACTGGCCCCTGGCCTTGAAGTAGAAATGGCACAGACTCAGAAACAAAGGTCTTCAGGAAATATAATATAGTTTATTCGGTCAACCGGGGGCCTGCTTATTTTGATTGCCAGTGCCAGAATTACCGGCTCTTATTGCTTGCTCAAATACAGTTTTAGATAAAAGAGCTTAAATGACCATTCTAATTTGATGCCTGGAAACGTCGGGCTTCGATTGGACATTTATAACATATACAGACATATATGGAAGGTATAGTTCAGACATGAAGAACATCTGTTTCTCATTAAGCAGACATAACATTCTTTAGCTATAGTCATATGAGGAGGGAGGGGTGAAAACCCCTCCACACAGTGAGAATGTGAGAGATGGCATACAGGCCGCTAGAACTAAATAGTAATTACTAGTTATAGTATTTCATTTTCCACCTCAGCCTATCACTTCTTTACCTATTGGCATCTGGCATGTTGCTTTCTTGTCCACTGGTTCCTGGCCTGGGACGTTTTTCCTACTGGTGCCTGGCCTATCACTTTTTTGCTTACTAGCTTCTTGCCTGTTGCTTTCCTCCCTACATTTTTATTTTTTTTGCTTCCTTGCCTACTGGTACCTGGTTAATTGCTTCCTTGACTACTGTCACCTGGCCCGTAACTTAACATGATTACTGCCCCCTAGCATGCCGGTTCCTTTTATGCCTACTAGGGCCTGGCCCATTGCTTCCGTGCCTACTGGGATTTGGTCCCTTGCTTACTGGTCCCTGGCCCATCACCTCCTGGTGTACTGGCATCTGGTCCCTTGCTTACTGGTCCCTGGCCCATCACTTCCTTGCTTACTGGGATTTGGTCCCTTGCTTACTGGTCCCCGGCCCATCATTTCCTGGTGTACTGGTGTCTGTTCCCTTGCTTACTGGTCCCTGGCCCATCACCTCCTGGTGTACTGGCATCTGGTCCCTTGCTTACTGGTCCCTGGCCCATCACTTCCTTGCTTACTGGGATTTGGTCCCTTGCTTACTGGCCCCTGGCCTATCACTTCTTCACCTACTGGCACCTGGCATGTTGCTTTCTTGTCCACTGGTGCCTGGCCTGCGACTTTTTTGCTTACTCCTTTTTTCGCTTCTCGTCCGTTGCTTTCTATCCTGCGTTTTTTTTGCTTTGCAGCGCTTCCTTGCCTACTGGCGCCTGCCATGTTGCTTTCTTGTCCACTGGTGCCTGGCCTGCGACTTTTTTTCCTACTGGTGCCTTGCCCATCACTTTTTTGCTTACTCCTTTTTTCGCTTCTCGTCTGTTGCTTTCTTCCCTGCGTTTTTTTGCTTTGCAGCGCTTCCTTGCCTACTGGTACCTGGTTAATTGGTTCCTTGCCTACTGTCACCTGACCTGTAACTTATTTGCCTACTTATACAAGGTTTGTTGCTTCCATGACTAGTGCCCCCTTGCATGTCCCCCCCCCCCCCCCCCCCCCCGGGGCCTGGCCCATTGCTTCCTTGTCTCCAATTTTTACTTGCCAAACATTATTGTATCTGATCCATCCAGCAGCAATCTGTCAGATTGTGTTTGGACAGAAAAATGATCAACCATCCCTGGCACATATGAGGCAGCGTGTCGGATATGAAAGTCTGATGCGTATTTTGGTAGCCGGTGGCTTTGACTCTGCTTTTATAATGGTTAGACAGACGGTGCTGCTGGCCTGCCATTGGTGTCAGAATAAATAAATCTGTTCTCTGTTACGGAGCATCTCATTGTGGGCCGACACGTTATACCCAACCGCTCCGATGAAAGAGGGAAACGGCCACTATGAAGAGACGCATGGCACCGTGTGCCAGCTCATATCAGGCTCGGCTTATGGCGGCTTCTGACCCACCGTATCCCCTGAACCTATAAATGTGCTGGATGGCACGAGGAGGGGATCACTTCTACACTAAACTGAACAGATATCCCACTTTTGGTGGCGCAGTCCCACTTTGGGATTTTGTCCAACTGTTCCCTCAAAAACCCTAAATGGGGACTCCGGGCTTCATGGTTCTTTATTCTTTTCTATCTGTCTCTCTCATTCCTTCTCTTTTTCTCTATTCTTCTTCTTATCACCCGTTCTATCTTTTCTGATCGCTGAGAGGGACGGGCAAGACAGCATGTGTTGAAAGAGCTGGTTAGGGTCGGTGGTAGCAGGAAGGGGGGCGGACCCCCACAGCACGGCGATCCGGAGTGATACAGGTGGTCGATATAGGACGCCGGATAGTAGATTCCTTAAGTCAGGAGGCGGGTCATGCCCCGGGGCGTAGGTGGAGATTGGTTATGAACCCTGTGGCCCAAATAAGGATGTAAAGCATCATGCTGTGTTGTCGTGCTGCCCTTTGTATTGTGATCCTCTATTTTTCTTGTTTTTACTTACTGTTCTGTAGAAAATGAAAATTTCATTAAAGATACATTAAAGTAAAAACCCTAAATGACCCACTTTGCTAATATTATGGGAAAGACTGTCCCCCGAATTTGGACATTGAATCAGTTTACAACTGCATACCTCTCAACCGTCCCTGATTTGGAGGGACTGTCCCTCTTTTGGGTCCACGTGCCCCAGTCCCTCATTGTTCTCTGTTGTCTTTGAGGTATAACATGCAGATCTGCATCAATAAATGATTAATTTGCCTATTCAAGGTGTTTCTATTGTTGTAACTGTTACAACTTATCTTCTAGCCATCAATCAATGAGGGGGGTGTGGCCTAATTTAACAAATGTCCCTCTTTCCCATCCTGAAAAGTTGGAAGGTATGCAACCGTGACTGAACAGCGTTAGTTGAATGTGCGGATTGGTCGAGGATTAGGCTTTGAGGAAGGGACAAGGCCTCACCTTCTTACAGAGTAGTCCCATAGAAGGCTGAGGTGGAGGCAGTTTTCCCTATATGCAATCTGTTGCTATTGGCAACGTACACCAAGTCTGCACTTGGTGTACGTTGCCAATAGCAACGGATGAAAACTGCTTCCATAAAACACACACATTTTATAGAATTAGAAAACATTAAATATTGTATCAGCTCAGCACCATTAAGACATAATTTTGCCACACGAAAATATACACTTTCTAAAATTCAAATGAAAGTGAGCTTACCCTTTAAGACCTTCACCCTGAATAAGAGCATATCTTATATGTTTCCCCCACCCTATAAATACAGATTGCCCACATTAAAAATTACTACCTGCAACTAGTGCGTATTCTGAGCCTTTAAACATCCAAGATGGCGGCTCATGGCGTTTCAGGCTGCCTGCAAGCAGGAAGTGTCTTCTGGCTGTACCGCTCTGCATTCTGGGATTGCTGTCCTTTTCCTGACCCCAGCTCTGCTCTTTCTGTGCAAAGCACAGCTATAATCTGCCACCCTGCACTTTCCACCCCTTTCCTGTCCTCAGTATGTGATGCTTCTGAGGCAAGATGGCGGCGCCCGTATCTTAAAAGTGCTGAACAGAGTTGCAGCCCAGCGGAGGAAAGAATAAAAAGTAAGCAACTAAAACATCCAATATGTTAATATTAGATGCTGGAGAATAGTTATTTAAGGGTTTGGGCTTTTCATTAAATGATGCTGAAGGTCCGGTTTAAGGAGAATTCGTGGCCTATATGTAAGAAAGTGGCCTTATGACCAGAGAGTTGCTGGTTTGATTCCTGACTGGGACATTACTGAAATGCTCTTGCTCAAAGTGCCGACTCCCCTGGCGCTGTAAAACCCACAGCGATCGGCCCAGGAATCTATAACATTCTAAAATTGATCCCCCCCCCCCCGCGGCATCCAAAATCGGGATGCCCTGCTGCGTGAACCCCCCAGGTCGCCCCCTTACACTTACCTTCTTTTCCGGTCCAACAGCATGAGCCACGGCCGCTTCCCCGCTATCCCTCTAGCAGGGCGCTCTAGCCCCAGATCGCAGAAAAAAAATCTTCCTGGTCCTATGGCGCATGTGTGTCCACTTGTCCAATCACTCGGATCCACTCACATCAGCATGTCTAAGCGTCTTAGGCGAGCGGCTCCGAGCGTGCCGACGGCCGCACCCCCCGCTATCCTCTAACAGGGGCCATTCACAAATGCCTGGTGCAGGCACCCTCCCTGTTAGAGGGTTGCAGGGGGTGCGGCTGTTGGCGCACTCTGAGCCGCTCGGGGATTGGATGAGCGGACGCGCATGCACCGCAGGACCAGGAAGAGGTGAGTTTGTTTCCGTGACCTAGGGGGTTTCACACAGCGAGGCACCCCCGATTGGGGTGCCCCCGGGAGCAAGGACCAAAACCCAGGATAGTCAACATCCTGGGTTTTGGTCCACTTTAATGCAGTCAAAAGAAGCATTACATGATGGTTATAACCTACCTGGCCCGAAGATCAGGGCCTCGCTTTTCAACCACAGCTCAGCCAGTCTGATCACAAGCATACAATGGATAGATATGCCCCAAAAAGCTGCTGTTGGAAAGCTGCCCCTCTGCTGTGTGTTACTGTGTAGGGGGGTGGGGGTGCATTTAAAGTGGACCAAAACCCAGGATTTTGACTATCCTGGTTTTGGTCCTTTCGGTGCCCCGCTGTGCGAAGCCCCCCAGATCGCTCTGAAATGCTGACGTCATGCCATTTATGACGGCGTCTAAAGCCAGCGGCTCCAAGCACGCTGGCGGCCGCATCCCCCGCTTCCCTCTAACAGGAAGTGTTCCCGCTCCGGCCATTCACAAATGGCTGGCGCGGGCATGCGCCCTGCTAGAGGGATAGCTGGAATGCGGTCCGCGCATGCGCCCTTGGACTGGGAGGAAAGCTAAGTGAATGGGGCGACCTGGGGGTTTTCACACAGCGGGGCATCCCGATTCCGGATGCCCTGGGGAAGGAATCTTATAGATTTCTGGGCTGATAGAGCTGGATTTTGAGCCACTTTAAGCTGATGCCTGGGAGAAATCAGTGGCACATTCCCAACTGCACTTAGATTTGTTTTGTTAAGTGATGCCTGAGCACTTATATGTGGAGAGGCCTTGAAGTGGCCGGTGATCCTTATTCAGCAATAGGGAAATGCTTTGCTCTGTGCGATCTTTATATAAAAAAGCCTTAGTTTAAACCGGACATTCAGCATCATTTAATGAAAAGCCAAAACCCCTAAAAAAACTATTCCTCAGTATCTAACATTAATATATTTTAGTCGCTTACTTTTGATTCTTTCCTTCTCTGGGCTGCAACTCTGTTCAGGACTCTAGGGTACGGGCGCCGCCATCTTGCCTCAAAAGGAGGCACATACTGAGGAGAGGAGAGCAGGGAAAAATGCAGGGGGGCGGTAATGGATGTGCTTTGCACAGACAGCAGAGCTGGGGTCAGGAAAAGGACAGCAATCCCAGAATGCAGAGCATGCACAGAAGACACTTCCTGTCTGCAGGCGGCCGGAGACTCCATGTGCCATTATCTTGAGTGTTTAAAGTGGACCAACACCCAGG
Source organism: Gastrophryne carolinensis (assembly GCA_027917425.1). Lineage (NCBI taxonomy): Eukaryota > Metazoa > Chordata > Amphibia > Anura > Microhylidae > Gastrophryne > Gastrophryne carolinensis. The sequence continues at coordinate 409,214,821 of CM051239.1, read as the reverse complement.
ATTTTCACTTTCCTGGGTGTTGGTCCACTTCCACGCTGTGTGAAACCCCCCAGAAAGCCCCAAAAACTCACCTGACCCCGCTCCCACGTGACTCGCTCCACCAATCACCCTCGACGGACAAGCGACGTCCGTCGACGGACAAGGTGAGAGCGCCCGCCGCCTCTCGCGCGTCCCTCTTACAGGGAGCGCGCCCTGCTAGAGGGATGCGCGAGAGGCGGCGGCGGCCCGCGCATGTGCGGTTGGAACGAGGAACAGGTAGGATTTGCGGGTGTCCTGGGGGGTTTCACACAGTGGGGCACCCCCGATCAGGGTGCCCCGCAGGCAGGGAGCTGATGGGCCCGGGAATCTTATAGATTCCCGGGCCGATCAGCGGTGGGTGTTGGTCCACTTTAAAGGCTTGGAAAATGCAGTAGATGCAGGTAGGATGATTTTTAATGTGTGCAATCTGTATGTAGAGGTCATGGTCTTATTCAGGATGAAGGTCCGTTTTACTAGCGCGCATAGTAGTTGCATTTTATTTGAAAAGCGCTTCTTTCATTTTAAGGGAGGGGTCTCCTGGGCATGAACTGGTGTCTACTGATACATATGTGTTATCTTTGTAATCGGGAGGAATGGGGCTTTTTACACATATGATTTTCTTGAAAAATTGACATTTTTTTTTTTTAAATAATTAGATTTTTTTTTTTTTTACATATGTCACACAAAATTATTGAGAAAGCGCTAAAATAATTACAAACAAGACGTTTCGTTTCATGTCTGCTGAAAAAAATATATATAATTTTCTTGGCAATTCCTTCAAAAATCACAGTTAAACATAACACAAAATGCTGAAAAATGTCCTGGCAATAGAGGGTGACAAAATCTCTAGGTAGGCTGGCAGTTAAAGGGTTAGGCTCTCTCTCACTTGCCTGACCATGTGCTCCTGTTTTCTTTCATGCTGGTAGCCCACAGTCAGGCTTTACATGCATAGTTACATAGTTAATACGGTTGAAAAAAGACATATGTCCATCAAGTTCAACCAAGGGTGTTGGGGTAAGGGAAGGTATATTTTATAGGTGTTTTTTTTTTTGTTTTTTTTTTTTACTGATAACCGCTAATGGTAACTGTTAATGTTATTTTCTTCTAAATAAGCATCTAATCCTTTTTTGAAGCTGTCAGCTGTTGATGCTGTAACAAGCTTCTGTGGAAGGCTATTCCATAGATCTATAGTTCTTATGGTAAACAATGATTGTCGCCTCCGGAGACTAAATTTCTTTTTTTTCCAGTCGAAGGGAGCGTGCCCTCTTATCTTTAGAGAGGATTCTACCTGAAATGGTGTTTCCCCATATTTTTTATATGGGCCATTTATATATTTATACAAGTTAATCATGTTCCCCCTCAGTCGTCTTTTCTCAAGACTAAACAGATTTAATTCTCGTATTCTTTCCTCATAACTAAGATCTTTCATTCCTCTTATTAGTGTGTGTGCTTTTTAGCTGATAATTACAATTTGATATACCGTATATACTCGAGTATAAGCCGAGTTTTTCAGCCCACTTTTTGGGCTGAAAAAAGCCGCCTCGGCTTATACTCGAGTCAGGACTCAGCTGTCTTTTTTTTTTTTAAGTACCTAGCAGGCTTCGCGCATGTCACCGTCCATGGCGCGTGCCCGGCGATCACGCACCCAGCCATCCTCGCTCCCTCCCTGTCTGCATTGTCCGCCGGTCACCGTGTAATGCTGTGGCCGCGTCAGTGAATAGGAGAGCGGCCTGGCTAGCTCCGCCCTCCTTCTGTGACATCAGTGAAGAAGGCGCGCGGGGGCTGCCGGCCTGCTCAGTACACCGGGAACCTAGGAGCGCCTGGTAACAGGTAATGGAGGAGCGGGCAGGGATTCGGGGGGAGGGTGGACTGTCACTTGGGGGTTGAAAAAGAAAAATTAGATTACGGTATGTTGATGGGGGTTTGTACAGATTGTGTGTGCACATTGAATTTAAGATTAGAGGAGCAGGGCAGGGAGCAAGCTCACTAATGCAATGTTTTATTTTAAGTGGAACAAAACCATAAGAGGCCGGCCCTGGAATCTAAAAGATTACAGGGCTGGCTGCTGGCCTTCAGCTTGGGCATCCTGATTTGGGATGCCCTTGGGGAAGGCAAGCAGCCAGCCCTGGAATCTTTGAGATTCCAGGGCTGTGAAATCCCCCAGGTCATCCATAATCACTTACCTCTCCGGTCCAACGGCGCATGCACAGGCTCTGGTCCAGTGAGAGCCACCCACCAACAATATGTACCTAATTCAGTAGACGGCTCTCAATTACATGAATGGCATTCCTGCCTGCCAGATTATGAAGTAATGGCCTGTGGCTTTCATTGGATCAGAGCCCGCGCATGCTCCGTTGGAGCCAGGGAAGGTACATGCTTACTGGCCTTTCTGGGATGCCCCAGGACAAAGCCAGCAGCCAGCCTTGGAATCTTTCAGATTCCAAGCCAGACTCCGCTGGGTTTTGTTCTGCTTTAATTGTGTCTGTGCAGGCCAGGCTGTGGCAGCTGGTGTATTGGGGTGTATGTGTGCTGCATTTCCCACCCTAGGCTTATACTCGAGTCAATAACTTTTCCAGTTTTTTTGTGGTAAAATTAGGTGCCTCGGCTTATATTCGGGTTGACCTATACTCGAGTCTATACGGTAACTTCTGGTAATGGTCCACTAAGCATTTTTTGCGACAGAATATTGTTTTCTCATTCATTTTACTATGACGACCTTTAAACTTTCTTCTAAATCCTTTCCAGCCTCCCGCTACCCCAAAACCCCACCGTATGCAGTGCAGAAGTTGGGGGTGCAGGTGCCCCCGGCAGAGGAGGATGCTCTCTATGGTAGGATGGCAACCTGGAGTGATGTTTGGTTTGTGGCTTGTTGCCCATAGCTTCTTGCTTGGCATTAATATGATGTTCTGCATGAGCGCCACAGCTACAGATCTTCATTGTGTGCAAGCCGTGAATGGGAAAAACTTCTACATTTTTGGCAAGACAGCTGGAATTTTATTTTCCAGATTAAGTGTGCAAGCGGCGTACATATATATCTATTATGAAATATAAAGGATAGAAGCATTCAAGAGGAACAACACACATGAATTTCACTGTGTTGTTCCTCTTTGCGGCTGCATCCTAAATTGGGATGCCCTGCTGTGTGTGCCCCCCCAAGTTGCCCCGTTTCACTCTCCTTCCTTCCACTCCCATGGCGCAGACTCGGGCGAGTGCGCTGATTGGCTGAGCAGCGTGCTTAGCCAATCAGCGCACTCGCTGTCACTTGGCTCGCTTCGGCGCTGCTTAGACGGCTAAGCTGCCGAGCGGCGTCGCCAGCCGCATCCCCCTCCCACCTTGCAGTCGTGGTGCCCATTCAGGAAGGCCAGACGCAGGCAAAAGCACGACTAGAGGTGGGTGGTGATGCGGCCGGAGCGCACAGATGCGGCGAGGGCTCTGGGAGAGGGTGAGTGTTTTCCGGGGGTTCATGGGGGTTTCACACAGTGGGGCATCCGAATTCGGGAGGCCCCAAGCACTGGAACTGGAAGTGGACCGAAACCGAGCAGGATCCGCTGTGCTAAGACGTCGGCTTAGACGTCCATAGCTCAGCGGCTCAGAGCACCCTGATTGGACAAGTGGCCGCGTAGGACCTGGATGAGGTGAGTTGATATGAGGGATCTGGGAGGTTTCACGTAGTGGGGCACCGGGGGGGGAAGGACCAAAACCCAGGATAGTCACAATCCGGGGTTTCGGTCCACTTTAAGACAAGTGTAGAGTAAATGAAAGCAAAACTAAAGACCCTCCACAAATTTGGGGGAATCGTGGCATAACGGTTAAAATCTGAGTTTTGGGCAGCTCCTTTCCTAAAGTGTGAAAAGGAAACCCTCTACTTAAACCCCCCAAATCATAATTTGGTGTATTACAAATATACTTGCCCACACTGGAGTCGATTCAGAGCCAGTTGAGAATTCTCATCCTTTTTTAAAGAGGAACATCGGAACTAAAATTAAAAGGGGCCGATTCCCCCCCCCCCCCCCCCCCCCATCGGCCCCTCCTTATCCTACCTGCGGCCACACCCAGCTGCTTCAGGGCCCGGTCCTCACCCTGCCATCCGCTTAGCCATCTGTTAAAGCGGACCTTCACTCTGAATAAGAGTCTATCTTATATGTTTCCCACACCCTGTACATACAGATTGCTCACATTAAAAATCATCCAACCTGCATCTACTGCATGTTATGAGCTTTTAAACATCCTAGATGGCGGCTCATGGAACATCAGGCAGCCTGCAAACAGGAAGTGCCTCCTGACTGTGCTGCTCTGCATTCTGGGATTGCTGACCTTTTCCTGACTCCAGCTCTGCTCTGTCTGAGCAAAGCACAGCTATAACCCGCCCCCCTGTACTTTATCCCACTCTCCTCTCCTCAAGAAGTGTGATGCTTCTGAGTCAAAATGGCGGCGCCCGTATCCTAAAGTCCTGAACGGAGTTGCAGCCCAGTGGGGGAAATATTAAGTGACTAAAAACTTAAAATATATTAACTTTAGATGATGGCGAATCGTTTTTTAAGGGTTCGGACTTTTCAATAAATCATGCTGAAGGTCCGGTTTAATGACGAGCACGGCCTTGCCATGCCCGACAATGTCCCTCGGAGATCTCGCAGTTCAGCGTAGTCTCACTGAATTTCAGGAGGCCCCATTGCATCCCATTCATGGGAACTGCGCAGGAGCGAGATCGGGGCCGCGCGCAGTGCCTGATGGGATGCAAGAGGCCACCTCCCGTCGGAAACCGAGCGACCTAAAAGATGGATCCCCCTGGCAAGGTGAGTAAATACTGCCCAAAGGTAAAACTGGAGAGCAGATCGGTGAGGCTTGGGGTAGGTTTTAACCACCGCAATGTTGCTCTTTTAGACAGACAATTTGCTAGTCACCTTCATTGTCTACCTTGGGGCTGATTCAGAGCCAGGCGAAAATTAACTCCTGGTAGACAATGAAAGTGAATGGCAATTTTCTCTCCTAAATAAAGGATTGAGATTTCTCACCTGGCTCTGAATCAACCCCGCTGTGAGTGTCCTTTAGGGCAGATGTCTTAATTGCCACATTGATACCTAACCTTAAAGTGGACCAACACCCAGGGGGGATCGGCCCGGGAATCTATAAGATTCCCGGACCGATCAGATCCCTCCCCGCGGGGCATCCGAAATCGGGATGTCCCGCGGGGAGGAACCCCCCAGGAGGCCCACAAACCTTACCTCAGCCCCGTTCCATCGTTTGCGAATGACCGGCGCAGGCGTGCTCCCTGTTAGAGGGAAGCGTGAGACGCGGCCTCCAGCGCTCAGAGCCGCTGAGCTGCTATGCGCGTCCAAGCTGCCTTGGACGCGCGCTGTGATTGGCTGGAGCGGTCACGTGGGAGCGGGGAGAGGTGAGTTTTTGGGGCGTTCTGGGGGGTTTCACACAGCGGGGCACCCCCGATCGGGGTGCCCCACTGAAGTGGACCAAAACCCAGGATAGTCAAAATCCTGGGTGTTGGTCCACTTTAAAAAAACATCCACCTGACCCTCTGGGTCCACATTAAAATATACCTTTATTTACAATGGAATGTCTGTACCTATCAGACAGACTTCCCTTCGAGAACACAACACACCACCCTCAGTGTCCCACCCTGAAGTTCAACCGGGTCCTCTCATTCATGTGCCGCGGAAGACAGCCATTGCTTCTGACGGCCAACACTTCTCCAGTAGGAGGCACCGCCTGCCACAGTGTGTGATTCCCCGCAGTACCCTTGTCTTCTTCCAGTTATGGAATAGTTTCCCCACCCCGAGTCACCTGTTCTCATTCTAGTTTACCTCAGTGCTCCATACGAATGCCCCTTTGTCGGGCCATTCGAGTGACTACAGGTGTTGCAGGCGGTGTCTTTTTTTTTTTTAATATTCTTTATTTATTTATTTAAGCAGTTTTATAGGTACAATACAACCAACAAATGAGGTACAGTACAACCAACAAATGAGGTACAATAAAGAAAAAGGGACAGCATGGAAAATAAAGGGAGGGGGATGGAGGAAGTCAGGCCACATGTCAGCTTCATACAACAGTAACACAGAGCAGTTATCCTTATATTCGATAAAGGTCTCTACATGTCTACCACTACAGAGCGACAGTTAAGCACTCGGCGTGCTGGTAACTTCTCGTATCGTATTGGCTCCAGATAAGGACTGCTGGCTTCCAATACACAGGGGCCCGGGCCACTCCAGTCCCGCTCCCAAACACAAGACAGGGTGGGATAACACATAAGGGGGGGGGGGGGGGAGACTAGGGAAAGAAAGGGGGGAGGAGAGAGGGAAGCAAGGAAGGGGGCCCAGGGAAGGGAGGCGCATATAATGCAATACAGCATTCCCCGACAACGGGTAACTACGCCGGGGCATATTTGTAAGCTTCTCTTGCGGGGCCCAACTCCCATCGAGCCAACTCCATCAGGACAACGCGAACCCAGGCCCGGAGACGGTCAGTCAAACAGCACCCTGAACTCCTCCGACTCTTGGAACACCAACCAGGACATCCAGGTGGTCTTAAACTGTTCCTCTTTGTCGTGGAGCGACAGCGTAAGATCCTCCATCTCACATATACTGAGCACTTCCCCTATCCAGTCTGTCACTGATGGCGCACTATTTTGTTTCCATCGCCTGGGGATCACCTGCTTAGCAGCGTTGAGTAAGTGGACTCGCAATGATTTCTTGTATTTCCCGATTGGACATATTGTTGAGTGGAGTAGGACCTGGGCCGGGTCGTTCTGCATATCCACCCCTGTGCAGGCGGTGTCTTTAAAACGTGAACTAGGGCTTTATCTCAACATTTTTACTCTTCCAAAGTAAAAAAGTCCATTTCATCTGATTCTGGACCACAAGTGACTTGTCCACACCTGACCCAGAGTCTCTTAAATTCAGGGCTGTTGTCAGTCCAGAATTATCTGAGGTTTGTCCTGTTGGAACAAAAGTTTGGGATATTCCCATTTAGATTAGCCAATATCCGAGGATGCTCCCCATGGCCCTGTTGGTTAAAATAGTTGTGTTGCGACAACAAGGGTTTGGCCTGATCTCTTACCTGGACAGGGTGTTGACATCTCTGTGGAAGCCTCAAGGTGTTGCAGAAGTTCACCCTGATGCTAGTGATGACCGTGTGGTTCCTGGGCATGGACCTAAACATGGTTGTGAGAAGGTCTTTCTGGTTTTTCAGAGAAAATTCAGATACGTTTTGGGTATTTGATCAACCTCCTGACAAACATCGAGCTCGGAGCCGCTGGCTTAGACGGCGTGACGTCAGCAGCTCCGAGCGTGCTGATTGTACGAGCAGACGCACATGCTCCGTAGGACCAGTAAGAGTTGCGCTTGGCGATCTGGGGGTTTCACCCAATAGGGTGCCCCGGGGGAAAGGACCAAAACCCAGGATAGTCAAAATCCTGGGTTTTGGTTCACTTTAATATGCGTGGCCGGAGAAGCTGTTTGGACGAGCGGACACCAATGTGCTATTGAACCGAGGACAGATACGTTTTACTGGGCGAACGGCGGGGTTTCACCCCAAACCGGGGTACCCCTGGGGGATGGACCAAAACCTGGCATAGTGAATTTTTGTCCTCTTTATTGGACTTTTTTCATGACATGTCATCTAGCAGCTTGTATTAGGTTTTATGCTTGCCTGTGATGATTCCTAACCGCGCCAAATATAACAACCGTTCACGAGTGTTTCCTGAGGTTGTCAGATTTTATTGATTCTAAAGCATCTCTATCCCATGTCTCTGTTCCCAGGGGCCAGCGGCGGCCCCTGTTAGCTCAGTTAGGCATCTGTCATTTACCTCTATGTGATGTAAAGCGGTTTGTGAATGTTATTGATCTCATATCTTGCTGATTCTATGACACTGGAGGTGACAAGACGTTGTTTCCCTGCTGCCATTGAAGTCAATAACAGTAATAACCGTACATGTGGGAGTTCTCTGGGTCCTGTGGATTGTGTCTCGGCTTTTCCTGTAATGCCTAGTAACACAGAGACTCCAAGGAAATGATCCGGGCCTTCCTTTCGGCCCTCCCTATGTTTAGTGTTCTAGTGATGTCCCTGGTTATTTTTAGTGTTCAGAGTTACAATAGACCAAAATGTCTAAGAAAGGTCCCCCTGAAAGAGTCGCTTAATAAGGAACCCAGAAAAGGTGAGTATGTTGTCCGGTCTGTGGCTTTCTCTCATTTTACTTGCTGTGGGGCATCACCAGGACCCGGATTAAAGCAGACCTTCACTCTGAATAAGAGCCTATCTTATATGTTTCCCACACCCTGTACATACAGATTGCTCACATTAATCCGGACCTTCACCCTGAATAAGAGTCTATCTTATATGATTCCCACACCCTGTACATACAGATTGCTCACATTAATCCGGACCTTCACCCTGAATAAGAGTCTATCTTATTTGATTCCCACACCCTGTACATACAGATTGCTCACATTAATCCGGACCTTCACTCTGAATAAGAGTCTATCTTATTTGATTCCCACACCCTGAACATACAGATTGCTCACATTAATCCGGACCTTCACTCTGAATAAGAGTCTATCTTATATGATTCCCACACCCTGTACATACAGATTGCTCACATTAATCCGGACCTTCACCCTGAATAAGAGTCTATCTTATATGATTCCCACACCCTGTACATACAGATTGCTCACATTAATCCGGACCTTCACCCTGAATAAGAGTCTATCTTATATGATTCCCACACCCTGTACATACAGATTGCTCACATTAATCCGGACCTTCACCCTGAATAAGAGTCTATCTTATATGATTCCCACACCCTGTACATACAGATTGCTCACATTAATCCGGACCTTCACCCTGAATAAGAGTGTATCTTATATCTTTCCCCCACCCTGTACATACAGATTGCTCACATTAATCCGGACCTTCACCCTGAATAAGAGTGTATCTTATATCTTTCCCCCACCCTGTACATACAGATTGCTCACATTAATCCGGACCTTCACTCTGAATAAGAGTCTATCTTATATGATTCCCACACCCTGTACATACAGATTGCTCACATTAATCCGGACCTTCACCCTGAATAAGAGTGTATCTTATATGTTTCCCACACCCTGTACATACAGATTGCTCACATTAATCCGGACCTTCACCCTGAATAAGAGTATATCTTATATCTTTCCCCCACCCTGTACATACAGATTGCTCACATTAATCCGGACCTTCACCCTGAATAAGAGTCTATCTTATATCTTTCCCACACCCTGTACATACAGATTGCTCACATTAAAAATCATCCTACCTTCTGCGATACGTGGTCTTTTGCCACACGCACCTTATACCTTGCATTTGGAGATACCGTTTCCTATTTGTGTATGTGTTGCCACCCTCTTGGGTATGGTTATATGCTCCACATAACGTAAAATATATTGCAATGTTATGTACTTCTCCTATATTTTCAATAAAAATATTGATGAAAAAAAAAAATCATCCTACCTGCATCTACTGCATGTTATGAGCCTTTAAACATCCAAGATGGCGGCTCATGGAGCGTCAGGCTGCTTGCAAACAAGAAGTGTCTTCTGACTGTGTCGCTCTGCATTCTGGGATTGCTGTCCTTTCCCTGACCCCAGCTCTGCTCTGTCTGTGCAAAGCACAGCTATAACCCCGCCCCCTGTACTTTTTACCCCTCTTCTCAGAATGTGATGCTTCTGAGGCAAGATGGCGGCGCCCATATCGTGGAGTCCTGAACAGAGTTGCAGAAAAGGGTGGCACGGGGGACTCGGATCCGATATTCCAGTAAGTAGGCGGGTGCCAGACAACCACCAGTTACTTGGCTGGGCTATTCTTTATTATAAAGGAAATAAAAAAAACTGTATCTGGGGCCTCCACCACACTTAAACCAGACCTTCAGCATCATTTAATGAAAAAAAAACTAATCCCCAGCATCTAAAATTAATATATTTCAAGTTTTTAGTCACTTGCGTATTATTCTTTCCCCCACCGGGCTGCAACTCTGTTTAGGACTCTAGGATACAGGCGCCGCCATCTTGCCTCAGAAGCATCACACATACTGAGGAGAGCGGGATAAAGTACAGGGGGTGGGGTTATAGCTGTGCTTTGCACAGACAGAGCAGAGCTGGGGTCAGGGAAAGGACAGAAATCCCAGAATGCAGAGCGACACAGTCAGAAGACACTTCCTGCTTGCAGGCTGCCTGATTCTCCATGAGCCGCCATCTTGGATGTTTAAAGGCTCATAACATGCGGTAGATGCAGGTAGGATGATTTTTAATGTGAGCAATCTGTATGTACAGAGTGGGGGAAACTTATAAGATAGGCTCTTATTCAGGGTGAAGGTCTGGATTAATGTGAGCAATCTGTATGTACAGGGTGGGGGAAACATACAAGATAGGCTCTTATTCAGGGTGAAGGTCCGGATTAATGTGAGCAATCTGTATGTACAGGGTGGGGGAAACATATAAGATAGGCTCTTATTCAGGGTAAAGGTCTGGATTAATGTGAGCAATCTGTATGTACAGGGTGGGGGAAACATATAAGATAGGCTCTTATTCGGGGTGAAGGTCCGCTTTAATTGGAGGAGATGACGCGCGCGTGTGTGTGTGTGTGAAGGGGCAGAATTTGGGCAGCACAGGTTGGTACCTGGGAAGGCAAGTTCCCAATAAATGGACACTTCTGTTTCGGCAGACCTGGAGGCGCAGAGCGGCCATCGATCTCCTCCTATAATTTGACGTCTTAAGTCTGTTCCGATCCTGGAAGCTGATCTGCTGCAGAATTGATGGCTTCCTGCGCATCGCCTCTGGAAAATCTGCCGTAAAGCTCCCAATTCCCGAATCAATCTGGCAACAAGCAGTATTCTAAATGGCTTGTGTGACGGCGCGCACCTACTTAAAGGGAACGCGTAGTGAGAGCGATACAGAGGAAGATATTCTATTCTCAGTTCGCTTACTGTAAATTCGTGTTGCTGATCCATCTCACAAACCCAGCCAATCGCCTGTATTCAGGGGGATATGCCGAGTCTCTCTGCTGTTTATGGGCGTTAAAAAAAAATTTAAAACTTTAAAAAGAAGTTGTGAAATAATATGAAATGTATCCTCAAACTTTTAGGCTCTATTTAGACCTCTCCAATTGCGCAGTGTTGAGCAACGCAGTCACAATGCTAAGGAGAATGCTGCCCATTATTTTTTACTCTACATATAAATGTGAACTGGCCCATTAAAGTGGACCAACACCCAGGGGGGATCGGCCCGGAAATCTATAAGATTCCCGGACCGATCAGATCCCTCCCCGCGGGGCATCCGAAATCGGGATGTCCCGCGGGGAGGAACCCCCCAGGAGGCCCACAAACCTTACCTCAGCCCCGTTCCATCGGCGCATGCGCGAGCCGCGTGTCGCGCTTCCCTCTAGCAGGGCGCGCACCCGCGCCGGCCGTTTGTGAATGGCCGGTGCAGGCGCGCTCCCTGTTAGAGGGAAGCGCGAGACGCGGCCTCCAGCGCTCAGAGCCAGCTGAGCTGGTATGCGCGTCCAGGCGGCCTTGGACGCGCATACCACAGCGGCTCTGAGCGCTGTGATTGGCTGGCGCGGTCACGTGGGAGCGGGGAGAGGTGAGTTTTTTTGGGCTTTCTGGGGGGTTTCAGACAGCGGGGCACCCCCGATCGGGGTGCCCCACCGAAGTGGACCAAAACCCAGGATAGTCAAAATCCTGGGTGTTGGTCCACTTTAAAAACATGGGGCAGCATTTTTTCCTTGCGCTGTGACTGCGTTGCTCAACGGAGCGCAAGCGTAGAGGCATGAATAGAGCCCTAGACCCTGTTCACACCTCTCTTTTGCGTTAAAGTGGACCAAAACCCAGGATTGTGACTATCCCGATCGTGTGTGAAGCCCCCCAGTTTGCCCAATGCAACTCACCTCTTACCGGTCCTGCGACGCATGCCCGGCCGCTCATCCACTCAGCGCATTTGGAGATGACGTCACACTGTCTAAGCCAGCGTCTAAGGCTAAGATTCCCGAGCTGATCGCACTGGGTTTTGGTCCACTTTAGGAGCAGACGTTTTGTATATATGCCAGAGGGGCAATGTATCGAAACGCTGCGCTTTTGATGCCTTAGCCATGCGTTTTTTTAATTTTTTTTTTTTTTTTTTTGCATAAGTAGATGGTAAAATCTATGACAACGCAAACACCACGCAGGTGCATTGCCATAGACTTCGTCTTCTGCAATATTGCCAAATCTGAGTATGTTTGCAGCCCTTAAAGTGGACCAAAACCCACTGAACTTGTGAAATACATTTGACCAAAGCCCCTGCTGATACTCTCTTCTTAGGGTGTAGAACTAGAAATTGATTTTTTCTTATCAAATCTCCCTGAAGCAGTTTTTTTTTTTTTTTGCTGTTCCTCTCTGTAAGATGGAAGGTGATCAGTCATTGCATAAGTGTGACAATTACATCATTGCCACACAGAACAGTGGCAATGAATGGAGGAGGTGGAGCTTTACAGCTAAAACAGGCGCCATTATCTGGGATTACAATGAAACAAAAACAGTAAAAATAAGCATAAGTTACTTATCATAGGGAAAGCAATTCAGGAGATGCTAGTTAAAAATGTGGGTTTTGGTCCACTTTAAATGTTTAAACTGAACCAACACTCATTGGAGGTCCTACCCTCGATTGAGTGCCGGTAAAGCCTGTAAATTTTACCTGACACCTCGCTCCCTTGGAGAAATGCAGCCCCGTGATTGGTCGGCAGCTGTCACATGTCCCATTCTCATTTCCCATTCTGGGAAAGCGGAAGCCAGAACAGGGGACATGGGAAAGCCCCCTGAAATGCAAGGAGGGGACCCCTATAGATGGAAATGAGGATAAAGCAAATTTGCTTAACAACTTCTTTGCTTCTATATTCACAAAAGAATTTGACATGCCGAGTGAAATGCAGGGGAATAACCGAAACCCTCCATTAAATGTCACTGGTCTAACCAAGGAAAAAGTCCAGCACCGTCTCAAGCAGATAAAAATCGATAAATCACCGGGACCAGATGACATACATCCTCGTGTTTTAAGGGAGTTATGTACAGTAATAGACAAGCCATTATTTCTAATATTTGTGGATTCCATAACTACAGGGTCTGTTCCGAGGGATTGGCGCTTGGCAAATGTGGTGCCAATATTCAAAAAGGGATCTAGGGGGGAACCGGGGAACTATCATCTGTGGTGAGCAAGCTGTTTGAAGGTTTCTTAAGGGATACTATCCTGGAGCACCTTGGGGAAAATTACCTTATTACTCCATATCAGCATGGATTTATGGGGAATCGCTCCTGCTAGACAAACCTAATCAGCTTTTATGAGGAGGCAAGTTCAAGATTGGATTGGAGTCATTGGATATCATATATCTTGACTTTTCTAAAGCATTTGATACTGTGCCACATAAAAGGCTGGTACAAAAGATGAGAATGCTTGGACTGGGGGAAAACGTGTGCATATGGGTGGGAAATTGGTTTAATGATCGGAAGCAGAGGGTGGTTATCAATGGTACACACTCAGATTGGGTCACTGTTACTAGTGGAGTACCACAAGGGTCAGTTCTGGGACCATTTCTCTTCAATATATATATATATAAATGACATTGGGTATGGATTAAACAGTAAAGTCTCAATCTTTGCAGATGATACTAAGCTGAGTAAAGTAATTAAAACAAAAGAGGACAGCAGGCAGCTACAAACAGATTTAGATTAATTGGAAGCATGGACAGTTAAATGGCAAATGAAGTTTACCACAGATAAATGTAAGGTTATGCACATGGGAAGGAGAAATCAGTATCATGATTACACAATAAATAAAGAAACACTTGGTAAAACAACAATGGAAAAGGACCTAGGGGTTTTAGTTGACAATAAGCTCAACTGTAGTAATCAATGCCAGGCAGCTGCTGCCAAGGCAAATAGGATCATGGGGTGCATCAGGAGGGGCATAGGTGCTCATGACCAGAGCATCATTTTACCCCTGTACAAGTCACTGGTCAGACCCCATATGGAATACTGTGTACAGTTCTGGGCACCTGTGCTTAAGGACGACATATCAGAACTGGGGCGCGTTCAAAGAAGGGCAACAAAGTTAATAAAATGAGTGCGGGGGCTAGAGTACCCTGAAAGATTGTCCAAGTTAGGTTTATTTAGTTTAGAAAAAAGATGATTGAGGGGTGATCTAATAACTATGTATAAATATATTCGGGGTCAATACAAAGATCTGTCCCACAATCTATTTATACCCCGGAGTGTAACCATAACCTGAGGGCATCCACTAAGGTTAGAGGAAAGGTGCTTTCTCCACTGACATAGGAGGGGATTCTTCTCTGTAAGAGCAGTGACACTATGGAACTCGCTGCCAGAGGAGGTAGTAATGATGGATACAGTAAAAACATTCAAAAGTGGCCTTGATGCCTTCCTGACATGTAATAACCTTTCCAGCTATGGCTACTAGACCACTGGAAGGAGTTAAACAGGCTGAACTGGATGGACTAAAGTCTTTATTCAGCCTTACAAACAAGAAAAGGGAATCCCACTATTCCCAAACATTTTATCCTCAAAAAACGGCACCACTACACTAGTATATGATTAATAGTAAATTATTTTATTCATCCAAAAATTATTTTTTATGTACATATAGAGACAAACACTTTAAAAACTTCATTAAAAAACATACACACAGAACCTAGGAGGGAAAAAAGGTCAGGGGGGGGGGGGGGGGAGAAAGGGACACAACAAATGCCCCCCAAAAGAGATGATGGTTATTATACTACAATAATTAGTTCATAATAAATAAAAAATCTGTGAATTATGGTCCAGCTGGAACAATAATTAATGGTGCTAACTATTTAATAATATCAATACTCTAAGTATCTACATGTGCCAATAGTATCTTTAAAGTGCTAAGTGCATAATGTGCTAATATAAACTTAAGAGGACAGCCAGGAGCCAAAAAACAGATATCAATAATAAAGAGAAGTCACTCACATATCCACAGTGACCATCAACTCATACCCCCCTCACAACCGCACGTGCGCTGTCGACGCGTTCTCCAGGACAAATTTATTCAGCCTTAGATACTATGTTAATAAAGAAGCTGCATTTCCTAGAGGGAGGTAGGTGTCGGGTAAGATTTACAGGCTTTACCGGTGCTTCATCGAGCTTGACCCCCCCCTCCCCCGGAGCAGACCAACACCCACATTTTGTTAAAGCGGGTCGACAGTCAAAAATGAATTAAATCGGACCAACAAACAAACAGTCCTCATGCATCTTTCTCCAGGGCAATTTATATTGCTGCACGTAAAAAATAATTTATCTTTTTCTAATGTTTACCATGATAAATTTTAAAGCAAGATGGCAGCTCATGGGCTTGCAGGCCACCTGCAAACAGGAAGTCATGCTGGGCTTCCTGTTACGTTATGTCAGTTGGGAGAGGAAGCACCAAAATGGCCGCTACCTTAATTTTTCAACTGTGCCAGGCTGTTGGTCCGGTTTAAATGGGTGTTGGTCTGGTTTAAGGCATTTAAAATGCTCAATTATCTCAACTCCAATTGCACCTTGTTCGCGTGAATAAATGCATATGGCAGCTTTGAATAGCTATTTATATCTAGCCTTCTAAGAGTACGCTACAAATGTTCTAGGCTCTACTACAACATAGAGAGCATCAAAACAGCGCAAGAAGCAAAGCATGAAAACATTAATAAAACAGGCAACACTGATCTAGTTAAAGTGGTGTGGAAGGACAAACCGGACTGTGGGACCTGTCACCGGGGATAAAAACGACCTAGCAACTGACCACAACAGTCCCCAGTTACTGTATGCCCACCCAGGACCCCCCCTCCCCCCATTGGGGCCCTGTTTACCCTCTGGATGTCAGGGTGAATCGGGGCGCTATACTCTGCTCCCCATGGGCTTAGCCAGTGCTTTAAAAGCGCTGCCAGCCGCTCCCTGTGCAGCCCATTCATTGACACTGTGCACCAGATTGGGGGAGCGTGCAGTGCCTGCTGGGATGAAAGATTGCGCCGCCCTATGGAGGTCATCCCGAATCCAAAGGGATGCTGGAAGATGGATGCCCCAGCAAGGTGAGTAAAAAATGGCAAAAATACAAAACCGGGGGGGGGGGGTACCTATTTGAGGTACATAGAAACTATAGCCCTAATCTTATAGGTTGCGGGATAAGGAATATATTGCCCATATGTAACAAACCATGTACTCAAGTTAAAGTGGACCAAAACCCAGCGTGATCAGCCTGGGATTCTATAAGATTCCCGGGCCGATCGATTCCCTCCCCCCGGAGCATCCAGAATCGTGTTGCCCCTCTCTGTGAAACCCCCAGGTCGCCCCGTACACTTACCTTGCTTCCTGGTCCAACGCCGCATGCCCGAGCTGCGGCCCAATCTCCACTATCACTCTAGCAGGGCGCGTGCCCCCGCGTCAGGCATTTGTGAATGTTCGAGGGAAGGGGGCGATGCGGCCGCTATACATGCGCTGTGGGACCGGAAAGAGGTGATTTGCGGCAATCTGGGGGATTTCACACAGCGGGGCATAGTCAAAATCCTGGGGCTTGGTCCACTTTAAATATGACCAAACGTAAGAGGAGTTTTTTTTTTTTTTTTTTATTAATTTATTTTGTTAACATGAAGAGGCCAAAATATTCACCCCACCCCTAGTGACACAAATTATCTTTGAAAGGTAGATTTCTTAATGTTGGTTACAATCTATTTGTTCTCATACTAGTGACCCATGTAGTCATGCCCTCGCCATCTTGTGATTCAGCCTGGCAGCATGCAGAAGTAGAAAACCCAGATTGGGCGCAGTTAGCCTTCTAATTTTAATAACTGAATAAACCCTACAAGTCCCTATGTATTATTATCATTAATCTTATACTATTTGTAGGATTACACCCGGGTGACTCATTCCAGCTTGCCTATAAAATGGGACGCCAATTGTCTGTTGAGTCACAGCGCTTGTGCTCCCATTCATTAACGCAAATTATGGTTTAGAGTGCTGACACAACATATTGTGATCATTGTGTCGCAGGACTTGTGTGCCAGGGCTCAACCAATGCTGAGAATGGTAAAAAGCTGCTTTATCTTCTCATGCCCCTAACTACACAATGTGAGCATTACATAAATTATTGCCTTATATTTTTGCTGTTGCTCCTTCTCCTTATCTCCTAGTTTGCCTAATCACTCCTATTCTGCCAACACACTTCCTGTCTTATATTCTAAGTATACAGTACATCCTTCTCCAGATATAATACTTACACTTGGGTAATCTTCCGCCAGTTGGCGCTGTGCACTGCAGACATGCAAAAACAGGCTCCTCCCGGGCCCTTCATATACCCAGGGACGTCCCACAAATCCCCAGATTTCTCTGCAGTGCTGACTGCGAAGACATGAAGTATCACTCTCTCGCAGGTGAGCGGGGCTTTTACAGCCTGCGGCCCTGTTGGACTACTCCCACCCGTCCTATTTGTGATGTGCCTCCCAGCCTGGGCTGCGCTGGTCCGGTGACGGTAGGCAGCACCATGTGTGCTTAACGGAGCCATGCTCCACCGCAGTCCCCCACCAAAGGGTAGGCGGTTTAGGCTGATGGTGAGCCTCTAGTGGATGTCCCTCCCGCATTATTGCCCCATGCCCCGTGTAGCGTAGGACCCTATCCAAATGGTCGCCATCCTCCCTCGTTCCCCCCCTTAGCCCGGGGGGACAGAAAGGGGGGGTAGGGGTTTGTGAGTATGGCGGCCTCAGTGTACCCTATTACACGCTTATGGCCTTAGTATCGTGTTTTACTGGGAACGGGTGTCAGAGCCGCGCTTTTACTTTTATCCTATATTGGTAGCCGCCGCGTCCTTCCTATATGGTTGTACTGCATGGACGGCGGCGGCTTTGCAGACGCTGAGGCGTCTTTTTTAGCTTCGAGGTTCGCTTGGCGCCATTTTTTACTCGAGCGCGCGTGAAGACCGTCCTCCCCCCTCTGTCTGTAAGTGCCCTCGCGGGCGACTTTATATTACCTTTTATACTCCTTGGCGCATGGCTGTGACTTCCTTGTTCCCTTTTATGTCTTTCAGACCGTGGATTCCGGTGGCTTCTCCCGGCCCGGTGTAGCTCCCGGTTGAGATTACATTTACTCCCACTTCCCCGCGGGTTATTGGGGCATCCAGGGTAGCTTTCAGCATCAATCCCTATTGGCCTATTGTGCCGATTAAATCACCATATGGAGGCATCTCAGGATATTGTGAACGGGGTTCCTTCGGGACAAGCCCGGCTGTGTGTAGCTTGTGGGGTATTACCTGGCAGCGGTGATAATGCACGGGTCTGTGTTCCTTGTGCACAACAGGCGCTATCGGTCCTTCCTGCCTCTTCCGTGGCTGGGCCTGCACCTCGCCTCACTTCACCTACTCCCCCAAGCCTGAGTCTAACCCCCAATACAAGCGGGGATTCTCATCCTGATATGGCTACTAGACTGGCCAGTGTTGAAAGATTGCTTGCTAATTCCTTAGCGCGTAAGGCCACCGCAAAGAGGCGGCATTTAACCCCCGACACTGCTCCTTTCCCTATGGAATCTGATGAATTGTTGCATCCTTATGGCCCTCGGACGAAGGGGAACTGTTCTCTGACTCAGGGTCATATGACGAGGAGTCCAGGGGTGATGACGAGTCTGGTTCCGAGCATTGGACCTCGGATGATATTGACAGACTGCTGGTTCAGATCTTTGAGGTTTTGTCCCTCTCTCCCCCTGCTGCGGCTCCCAGGCAGAGGGGTGACCTTTTTCATACTGCTAAGGCTCGTCTGGAATTTCCCGAGCAAACCCATTTCAATAGCCTCGTGCTTAAAGAATGGGAACATCCCAGTAGACTTCCTGGAATCCCTAAGAGTGTGGACAGGAAGTATCCCTTCCCTGCTGACTTGGTTAAGTGCTGGTCATCGCCCCCCGAGGTCGATGCTCCTATTCTAGGGTTGTCCAACACCTCTATTATGCACTCCCCTGACACTACTACGCTGCGGGACTCTGAGGACCGGCGTATTGACCAATTGGCATGCCATGCCTTTGCATTTGGGGGAGCAACTTTGCGCCGGGTTTGCGCCTTAGCCATCACGGCAGTAGCGCTCAGGGCCATGGTCAGGAATGCGCTCGATGGCACAGATGAGTTGCCACCTGATACTGTCAATGCACTGTCTAACTGTGATGTGTTTGTGAACTTTATCCTGTCTGCATCGGACGATGCTATTAGGATGTGTGCCAGATCTTCTGCCCTGGCGGTAGCTATACGCCGCACGGTTTGGTTGCGCCAGTGGGCTGCTGACAATGCCGCTAAGAAGGCCCTTACTGGGCTTCCATTTAAGGGGCTGCGCCTGTTTGGGGACCGTCTAGATCTCTTCGCCAAAGGAGGCAAGTTACCCCAGCGCAGGCGGCAGATTCGGCCTTTTCGAGGCCAGGGCACCCTCTCAACCCCCTACCGTGGGGCTAAACAGGGAAGAGGGGTGTCCTTCGCTGGGTCCCGCGCAGATTCCTGGCACAGGAACAGAGGACGCCATCCTGGTTCCTCTTGGGGGTCCAAGTCCAAAGCCCCTCCCAAGACCCCTCAGGCATGAAGGGGCGCCCTCGCCTGTCGGGGTGGGGGGGACGTCTGCAGCACTTCGAGCATGTCTGGAGACGCCACGTCTCAGACCGGTGGATTCAGGAGGTAGTGTCCTCCGGCTAGTAGATAGAATTTGCTGTACGGCCCCCCACCAGATTCATTGGGTCCCGGATTCCGCAGGACCCCGCCTCAGCTCAGGTCTTGTTGCTGGCCATGCAGGGTCTCCTGGATCTAGGGGTCATTTGCAAGGTCCCATTAGGAGACAGGGGCATGGGGTTCTATTCCAACCTTTTCACAGTACCCAAGAAGGATGGGTCAGTCAAGATTTGTCAAGAACAGGCACTTTCGTATGGAAATGCTGCGCTCGGCCATCGGCTCTCTGCGCCCAGGGGACTTTATGACGTCTGTAGACATCAAGGATGCTTACCTTCACGTCCCGGTGTTTCCAGGACACCAAAGGTTTCTCAGATTTGCACTAAAAGTTCAGCATTACCAATTTGTGGCCTTGCCATTCGGCCTCACTTCGGCTCCCAGGGTGTTCACCAAGGTGCTGGCAGGGGTGATGTCCCTGTTAAGGCTGAGGGGCATACGCGTGCTGCCCTACCTGGACGATATACTAATCACCTCTCGGTCTCTGCAGCAGGCAGAGTTGGACACTCGGCTGGTAGTGTGCATCCTGGAGTCCTTCGGCTGGGTGATCAATTACCCCAATTCCTCTCTGTCCCCCTCCTCGGTGACGCCGTTCCTGGGAATGATTCTGGATACGGTTCAGTCAAGGATATTCCTTCCTCAACAGAAGGTGGAAGCTCTGACTGCGCAGGCGAGGTTCCTGCTCTCGTGCCCACAGCCCTCCATCCGGCAGGGAATGCAGCTGGTGGGCCTGATGGTGGCGAGCTTCGAGGCGGTGCCCTTTGCCCAGTTCCATTTGAGACCTCTGCAGCTTCACCTTCTGTCAGTGTGGGACAAGAACCCAGCGTCCTTGGACGGGGTCTGTGTGCTTCCCCCCTCGGTCAGACAGTCCCTTGCGTGGTGGCTGGACCACAGGAACTTGATGGGGGGCAGGTCTTTTCTGGCCCCCTCCTGGGAGACGGTCACAACGGATGCCAGTCTGTCAGGTTGGGGGGGATTCTGGAAGTCCCTGCATTTCCAGGGGAGGTGGGGCCCTCAGGAGGCCCATTTACCCATCAACATTCTGGAATTGCGGGCAGTCAGGTTGGTACTGGAGCGGTTGACTCAACACCTGAGGGGTTGGTCGGTCCAGGTACGCTCGGACAACAGAACGGCGGGTGCCTACATCAACCATCAGGGAGGGACCCGGAGCGAGGGTGCCCTCCAGGAGGTGTCTCAGATTCTGACATGGGCGGAGGCCAATGTCCAATGCATTTCGGCTGTGTACATTCCGGGGGCGGAGAATCTGCTAGCAGATGCTCTGAGCAGGGGGTCGTCCCGTCAGGGGGAGTGGTCCCTCTGCAACAGGGTATTCCAGTCCCTGTGTCACCGTTGGGGTCTGCCGGATGTGGACCTGTTTGCATCCCGTCACAATCACAAGCTCCCGGCCTTTGTATCCCTGTCTCGGGATCCTCTGGCTTTGGCCATGGATGCCCTGTCCATGTCATGGAGGGAGTTTCGGCTCCTGTATGTGTTTCCACCATTCCCCCTTCTGGGCAGGGTTCTGCGCAAGATTTCTCTGGAGGGGGTACCTGTGATTCTAGTGGCCCCCAAGTGGCCAAGAAGAGTGTGGTTCGCAGACGTGGTTCAAATGGCAGTAGACCAGTATGACGTGCCAGGGGTGCCAGATCTGCTAACTCAGGGCTCCTTACGCCATCCCAATTTACAAACGCTGGCTTTGACGGCCTGGCTCCATCTTGATGGAGAAGGGTTTGTCTGCCTCTGTGGTAGGTACTATGGTGCAGGCTAGGAAGAAGACTTCTGCTGCTATCTATTAGTATGGCGTACCTACATTGACTGGTGTGAGTCTAGGTCTCTTCCCTGTAGGGAATTCTCAGTCCCTAGGGTTCTGGAGTTCTTACAGCATGGTTTGGAGTCAGGTCTCAAACTCAGTACTCTGAAGGGTCAGGTTTCTGCCCTGTCCGTCTTCTTTCAGAAGTCTTTTGCTCAGCATCACTTGATTAAGACCTTCTTTCAGGGGGTCACTCATGTGCGTCCCCGTCTGGGATTTAAACTTGGTTTTATCTGCCTTGCAGGGTGCTCCCTTTGAGCCTATTCAGGATGCTACTCTTGCTGTTCTTACTCTCAAGGTTGTCTTTTTGGTGGCTATTACTTCGGTTAGGCGTGTGTCTGAGCTTGCTGCTCTATCTATTCAGCCTCCATACTATGAGAGGCACCAGGACAAGGTGGTGTTCCGTTTCAAACCGGATTTTCTGCCTAAGGTTGTGTCTGCTTTTCATTTGAATCAAGATATTGTTCTTCCTTCATTGTGTCCCAATCCTAGCAATGACAAGGAAAGGGTTCTGCATTCCTTGGACGTAGTCAGGTGCTTGAAGTATTACCTGGTAGTCACTGCGGCTTTCAAGAAAACTGATGCTCTCTTTGTTGTGCCTTCCGGGCCTAGGAAGGGTTTGGCTCCTGCCAAGTCTACTATCAGCAAATGGATTCGTCAGGCTGTGATTCAGCCTATTCTGCTAAGGGGAAGAGTCCCCCCTTCCGTCTTACTGCCCATTCTACTTGTGCTATTGGGGCCTCTTGGGCCTTCCTGCACCAAGCTTCTGTTGAACAAGTTTGCAAGCCCGCTACTTGGTCTTCCGTTCATACCTTTTCAAAGTTTTACAAGGTTGATGTTAGGGCCTCAGCTGATGCTGTGTTTGGCCGCAAGGTTTTGCAGGCGGCAGTAGTTTATACTGCCTGCTGTTGCCTTTTTTGTTGGGGATCCCACCCTACTTTTATGGACACTGCTATTGGATGTCCCAAGTGTAAGTATTATATCTGGAGCAGGACGTACTGTATACTTAGAATAATACAATTCTGTGAAATACTCACCTGTAGAATTGGTGTTATACGTATACAGTACGTCCTGCTCCACCCCACCCTGGTTTTTGCATTATTCTGGATCCCCTGTATGGTGATTGTTATCATTGTTGTTATTACCAGTTTTGGTGGTTGGTTTCTCCTGGCTTCTTTTTCACTGCTTTTCAATGCTGGGGATTTGTGGGAGGTCCCTGGGTATATGAAGGGCCGGGAGGAGCCTGTTTTTGCATGTCTGCAGTGCACAGCGCCATCTGGCGGAGGATTACCCAAATGTAAGTATTATATCTGGAGCAGGACGTACTGTATACGTATAATACCAATTCTACAGGTGAGTATTTCACAGAATTGTATTATTTGGCAGCCAATGGTTTGGTCTTGAGCCTTCTCCGATATCTCGTGTACTATGATGTATTATTACTAAAGGCAGAAAAGACATTTATTTTTAGGTCCATAAGATGCACTTTTTCCTCAAATAGTTCCGGGGCCCCGGTGCGTCTTATGGAGCGAATGTGGGGCTGGTAACGGTCCATTCGCCTTACTGGAGCGTCGGTAAGGTAAGTGAACTTTTCCTGTACAGTCTAAATGTAACTCCTTCACCCTGGTGCTAAAGCAGGGTTAAAACAAAAAGAAAATGCCTTACCTCCCCCGGGCAATCCTTGCTCTGGGTGCAGCTGTCTTGGATTTGCTTGCTTATTATGGGGGGTGATTGGTGGGGTTCCCGCAAGATGCCTATTCTTGGGGGAATGTGCACACTGCCTGTTATTGGGTTGTTTGAGGGGTTTTGCTCACTGCCTGTTATGGGGTGAATAGAGGGGGGATTCCGCAAACCGCCTGTTATGAGGTGATTACTGGAGATTCTGCACATGGCCTGTTATGAGTTGTTTGAGGGAGATTCCTCACACTGTCTATTATTGAGTATTTTTTTTGGGGGGGGGGGCGGGGGGGGTACTGCCTGTAAGAAAAATGTGTGCAAATTCCTACTTTTCATTCCTACTTGCCTGGCCCCATCTAAATTCCATGTTTGTAGCAAATGTCACCCTCTCAACTCCCTTCCCTTCCCTTAGCAAATAGGTGACAACTCTCACCCAGGTCCGGTTTTCAGGATGGTCGCAGGCCCGAGGGGACCCCAATGGGCCGGTTTTAAAGACCACGCCTGTGGCATTTTACACTCCTGGCCTGAGATGCAGCCATCAGATCTGTATAAATTACACCATGCAGGGCTCAGCTGTCTGCACTTCCCCCCAAATTCTTTTTTTGTGCAGACCCAAACTGAAAATAACTGGGCTGCTGTGTGCCCCAGTGTTGAGGTAGATACAGAATCAGAACCAGCCCGGAAAGCCGAGTCCATGCATAGTTTTTTTCATTGCAGTACTCTGTTAAAGTGAACCAAAACCCATGGAGATTGGCCCAGGAAGCTATAAGATTCCCTCCCCGGGGCATCCAAAATCGGGATGCCCCACTGTGTGAAACCCCCTAGGTCACCCATAAACTCACCTTCTTTTCCGGTCCAACGGCGCATTCCTCAATGAGGGGGCGTGGCTTAATTTACTAATTGTCCCTCTTTACCACCCTAAAAAAAGCGTGAAGGTATTAGTAAAGGAGACTCCTACCCAAGGAAAAGCTTTAAAGTCTACCTGTTATTGAGCACATCAGCAATGGGAGAGCAATGTGATAGTGGTTCCTTGCATACTCGTATGGCTGCAATATTCCGGCTGATCTGCTGAAAGAAAGTAAAAATGAATTTCCTTATTAAGGGAAATAAATATTACGCCAAATGAATCGGGCAAGCAACGAGCAACCTGCCAGCTCGGCCCAGATGCTGAACTTTCTGCTTGATCGTGAAAAACCTGTTGTAGTAAAGTGATTGGATGGGCACCTCCTCTGATGGCGCTGGCAAGGCCTCGCTGGCAGATGGATCACAGCAGACGCTCAATGCGGTACAGTTATCCCTGATATCAGTTGGGTGTCACACGCTGCCAGGTGAGGCCTAGTACATGTCCAACTCCTTTTGATTTGCTCTCTCAATGTATGCAGGTGGGTCTCTGCGTTTTCTGCATCTGCTTGGGTGAAGGGGGTTCTCTTTTTTTTTGTTCTCTTCTTTAAAATGGACCAAAACCAGCGCAATCACGCCCCCCCCCCCTCCCGGTCATAGAAAATCGTGATGCCTCACTGTGTGAAACCCCCCAGGTCGCCCCATACACTTACCTTGCTTCCCAGTCCAATGGCGCATGCGCGAGCCGCGGCCGCATCCCTGCTTCTAACTGGGCGTGTACCCGCACAAGGCATTTGTGAATGGCCGGCGCGGGCTGTTAGAGGGTAGCAGGGGATGCGGCTGTCAGTGCGTTCAGAGCCGCTGGTCTTAGACGAAGGCTTAGACAACGTGACGTCAGTGGCTCTGAGCGCGCTGATTGGACGAGCGGCTGCACATGCGTCGTATGAATGGAAAGAGGTTAGTTGGCTATGGCGATCTGGGGGGTTTCACGCAGCAAGGCATCCCCAATCGGGGTGCCCCAGGGGAAAGAACCAAATCCCAGGATATTCAAAATCCTGGGTTTTGGTCCACTTTAGGAATTAGGTGTGCTGGGGGCGCAGATGAGGGTAGTGTAGGGCGCAGGCTGTGCATCTCCTTGGTCTAAATCAGGCCTGGGCATTGTACGGCCCTTTGATAGGCTCTTACCAGCCCAGGCTGAGCTGGCCAGTAAGAGACCCAGCAGCATTGGCGCACACCGGCTCATCAGAGGAAGGGAGAACGCGCCAGAGCTGACGAGCTGAATGGCCGATCGGCTGCTGTTTAACTTAAGTGATCGCCTGTGTACAGCGCGGGATGCGGGAGGCGCCAACCCGCTGCGAAGAGGGAGACTGGTGCCTCCCGCACTGTTATTAATTTAAAAAATATTACCCGCTTCCACCAACACCAGAACACATTTGAACTACTGAGAATGACTCTGCGAGCCCTTCACAATCAATACCAGTTGGACTTATTTCACCAAAAATCCTAACCCAGGTAACTGGTTGGTTGACATGTGGGCAATCAAACCCCATTTTATGTAACAGATCTGGGGACAGTTAAGATTCATTCCAGTTCATTTCTGCCTTCTATTTATTTTAATGCAATTTGGCCGTGGTCCAGCTTGACTTTAGCAGTGTGCTTCGCCATTATTTGTGGTAGTGTTGATATTGTAGACAGTAGCCTTGTATAGTACATGGCAGCTTCTGGGCACGTTCAGCCGCATCCCCGCTATCCCTCTAGCAGGGGGCGTGCCCGCATCGCCCATTTGTGAATGGCCGGCGCGGGCACACTCCCTGTGAGAGGGAAGCGCGAGATGCGGCTGCCAGCGCGCTCGAAGCCGATGAGCTTAGGCGTCGCTTAGACGCCCATAGCTCAGCGGCCCTCCACAATATTTTTAGTTTCTCATGTGGCCCCATAGAAAAAATAATAATAAATGAAAGGGTTTAAAGTGTGGGTGCAGAGGCGCGTTTCACAGGTCAACTGGCTGCTTTTTCATTGCTGCTTTGCTCCCCTCACAAAGCCCAACTTATATTGTTGGCACCACATACCCATTTCGCCATTGTGCGTGTTTTTCCCTCTTTGTCAGCAGATAGAGATGATGCAGCATTCAAAGCTGTGATCGGCCATGCAGCTCCCTATTACAGGCTGTGCTGTATATAAATCCTGTATAAGATGGGGAGGATTTGCTGGCGTGGCCGCACTGCTGCTGCTGTCAGCATTTCTGTCGGCCACTTTCTGTTCTCACACTTACATGCGGCTGTGCTGTGACAAAGCACATTCACAAGCATTTGGATGTTGTGTTGTGTATCAGGATAAAGCGATTGATAGATCGTCTGACATCAGTGACCGGAGGCATGGCGGCACAGGGGACCGGGAGCCACTGTCATTTATTACAGATAAGATCACACCGCCGTGGTGACTGTAGTAGTGCACCAGCATCCTGGAGCTCTGACATATTCATATTATTGTTCCAGGAGACCTCATGTAACTGTGGGTTATGGTCCTGATTCAGTAAAGCGGAACAAAACCCACCAGAGGCTGGCCTGCAATCTAAAATATGGGTTTTCCCCCGGAGCATACCGAATGACTTGCTGTGTAAAATCACCCAGGGCACCAGTAATAACTAACCCTACCCCAGTCCAATTGCGCACGCACAGGCTCTTGTCCAATGAGAGACGCCCACCGTGACTAGGTGATTCTGCAGTTGTCTCTCATTGTTTTGAATGAGTAGTGCGCGCTGCCGCTCACGGGTCTGTGTCCCCATTAAAGTGGACCAACACCCACGGGTGATCGGCCCGGGAATCTATAAGATTCCCGGGCCGATCACCCCCCACCCCGCGGGACATCCGAGATCGGGATGTCCCGCGGGGTGAAACCCCCCCCAAACACCCCAACTCACCTACCTTATCTTCGGCGGCGGCCGGCCGCCGCCGCCTCCCTCGCGCCCCTGTAGGCATGCGCGCCTCCGCGCCGGCCGTCTGCGAATGGCCGGCGCGGGTGCGCGCGCGTCAAAAGTGACGCGAGGGAGGCGGCGGCGGCCGCCGCCGCTTAGACGTTCCAGATCTTCCCTTGTACGTCGGCGCTGGGAGCGGGGAGAGGTGAGTTTTTCGGGGGGTTAGGGGGGGTTTCACACAGCGGGGCACCCCGATCGGGGGTGCCCCACCGAAGTGGACCAAGACCCAGGATAGTCAAAATCCTGGGTGTTGGTCCACTTTAAAGTCATTGGGAGCCGTTTGCCAAAAGACCAGCTGCTCTTATTGGCTGAGCACTTGTTCATGGGCTGTTGGAACTACAACATGGTTGTTTTGGGCCTTCCTGAGAGTTTGACACAACAGACTTTCCAAGTCTGCCCCCAGAGAACAGAACATAACCCGGGAAAGTCAAATTTCCGGGTTAAGATCCGCTTTGAGGGCGACCATGCATTACAAGGTCATCCCAATTTGAGATGCCACCACAGTCAACCCTGTTAGTTGCAGCCAAACCTATAATCTGTCTCTAAATCGGGTTAAAAACAGAGGTCTTGGTCCACACCGTGGCGTTTGGTGGTGCCGCTTTAGCATACTAGAGACATATTATAGACAGATTATAGTTTTGTCTGCAAGCTAGCAGGGTTGAGTGCTGTGGCCCCTTTAAGACTTGTGTATCCTCATTGCCCTGCTCACATGCACCTCCCAGGTTGGTTATAAATTGGTCTGAGCGGCCGCCACCCCTCCTTTGTTTCCAATTTGAGATGCCCCTGTTAATAGGAAACCCCTGGGGTCAGCTTTTTTACTCACCTGAGTCCACGCTTCTGCCGCGTATGCACAGGCTTTCATCCAATGCGAACCTGCCGCCATACATAATGATGCCCAGATTGCCATGCCCTGGGGCAATCTTTAATTTGGCCCTGGAGTCTTTTAGACTTTAGAGCCAGGTTTTCGGAGTTGGTGAATGTAAAGACTCAAAACTCTTGGTGGGGCTGGTTTACATCTTTATGGGGCATCTTGAAGTGAGATGCCCCAATGTATAACCCCCCCCCCCCCCCCCGGATTGCCCAATCCACCTGTTCCCGAGCCCACACCATAGCTGTATCCCCAGCATACCTCTATCTAGGAACTTACCCACGCCAGACCTTTTATGAATGCCCTGCATGGGTGTGCCCTTGGCTAGAAGCAGGGGGTGGAGATACAGCCAGCGGAGCTCGCGCCATTGAGATTTCCTTGCTGCACTGATATCGGGGAAGGAAGTCTGAATGTAACGAGCATTGCTGATTTGCTGAGTGGCCTGTGCATGTGCTGTCGGAACAGGGAAAAGGTGAGTTTATGAGCGATCCCGGGGGATACACACAGCGGGCATGCAAAATCGAGATGCCACAGGGGGTGACTTCTAAAGGTCAATGACCTGTGCCTGACAATTTTTGCCCCTATCGTATTGGATTCTTCAGAAGCCAAAATCAACTATGGAACTCTGTATGATGGGGGATAGGAAATAGTTCCACACTTCAATAATGCACGCCTCTGCAGAAGGCACGGCTGACGGCTGATGTGCGGGTGACTTCCTGTAACCTTAGGAAAAGGTGAGTCTCTTGGTAATGCAGGGACTCCATGATGGTGTGAAGGGAGGGTGAGGGTTAGGTTAGTTTTTATTGTTCTCCAGAGTGCATGGAGGTCCGCTTTAAAGCAGGTGTTAAAGTTGCACAATCGTTTTTTTCTGTTTCGGGTCACTTGGCGGTGGTCTGATGATGCGCTGTCAGGAAGTCATTACCTCCCACACTCGCGGTGCTGGGATCTGCCTGCCGCTTTCTATGGATTGCGGGTTAATTGTAACCCAGCGTCCTCTCTGCTTCTGCGCCAGCTGTCAGGAGAGGCCATTAGTGACGCCTTAATATGTGAAAGCGATCTGTGATTTCTGCCGGGCAGATGCTTAAGTGGGGCCCCTGTGCCAAGGCCGGGTTCTGTGCTTTGTTAAAGGCAAACATTAAAATCCTACACTTAAAAAGCCCTCCTACTTTTTCCTATAGCTCAATAATAACCTGTATTTGTAGATGGTGTTCCTCCTCCAATGGCCCGAAGTTTTAAAAGTTACATTTAAAGCGGATGTAAACCCAGATATGGGTCCACCGCTCAATCTTTGCAAGCGACTCTGGGACCCAGGGAAAGCCCTCTCCGATTTCTTATTCACGGTTGCCTATAGCATAACTGACAGTGACCAATCGGGTCTGCCCGTCCAAATTGGAATACCCCAGGTAGGCAGACCAAAACTCAGAATAGTGAAAATCACAGGTTTAGGTCTACTTCAATATCCACGGCAATAAATACTGTTTGAGCCTGCATATGTGCTGTAGAAGTGGGGATCGGCTTGGGCGAACCAAGGGAGGTTTCGCACGGGCATCCCATATCGGAATGCCCCTTCAAAGTGGGACCAAAACCCATGGCAGTGAAAATCCAATTTGTCTTGCTTTATTGACCTACATTCTAGAAGTCTCTATAGAGTGATAGACTTCCCCCTGGTCTTTTAACTGGACCTAAATCCTCCTGGAAACATGGATCACTTAGGTTCTAGTTCTGTAAGAAATCTAACCTACCTACTCTACCTGCCTGTGAGCCCCAAATTAAGGAGATACTTTACTTTTTCTTCATGAAGCTTTGTATGGTGGGGGACAGAAAAACAGCTGCACACTAATGCATGACTCCTATTGGAATATGTGCAGATGTCGCCTTTTCAGGTGGAGCTTAGCTATGAAATGTGAGTGGCATGAGGTGGGTTAGTTTAGTGCCCCTGTGGACCAGTACCTCTCCCTGGCTCAAAGTTGCAGAGTTTAGTTCTGCTTTATCCTGCTATCGCTTCGAGCTTATGACACTTTCTCTAGGCCTTCATAATTTAATGTCAACGAGATTGGTCCACCTCCGGTCTGACAGGCGCGCTGCAGCGCTGGTGTCAGCGTTTTCTTTTTTCATGGTAAATGAAGCAGAGACCAGCGGTACATGTGGAAGACATTTTCGTTATTGGTTAGCTGTATCAGTTCTGTACTGTGTGTGCTCTATACTAAATTATAATTATATATATATATTATTTCGACCAGTGCTTTGTATTACAGTAAGTTGTGATCTGAGGCAGGAATTGTACTCAATTACCCGGCGAGGTGCGTAGGGACCTCTCGCCCTGGGCAGGGAGTGCACGCTGGCAGACAGCACTGTAATTAATGCGGCAGCTCCTGCCAGCCCGCTGCCACTTATTGAAGTTTGTTTTTCTGTGTACGCCGCCTTCATAATAAATCATATCTTCTTTTTTTCTATTTCAGAAAAGCTAGAAGCGGCCCCGCCATCCTCCAGACAGCTGAAGCACGGTAAGGCTCCACCATTTCTCCCCCGCACTACTTCTGGGCACATTGTGATGCATTACAAAATCTGTTATATACATTGCCTAAATCTATACAATAAGTAAATTGGGTTCATCCAAGTATACACAGTTAAAGTGGACCTACAAAGTAAAGCTGGCTGAGAGAGGAAGGAGCAGGGCACAGAGTGTTAGAACAAGAAGGGGTAAGGACAGAGGATGGGGTGCAATGAGATACATGAATGCAAAGGAAGAGGCGGGATGTGAGGAAGGGGCGGAATGAGCGTGAGGAAAGAAGAGGGGCACAATGAGATACATGTGGGTAGAGCAAGAGGCGAGCAATGCAGAGCGTGAGGGCAGAGGAAGAGGCGGGACGCAGAGCGTGAGGGCAGAGGAAGAGGCGGGACGCAGAGCGTGAGGGCAGAGGAAGAGGCGGGACGCAGAGCGCGAGGGCAGAGGAAGAGGCGGGACGCAGAGCGCGAGGGCAGAGGAAGAGGTGGGACGCAGAGCGCGAGGGCAGAGGAAGAGGTGGGACGCAGAGCGCGAGGGCAGAGGAAGAGGTGGGACGCAGAGCGCGAGGGCAGAGGAAGAGGTGGGACGCAGAGCGCGAGGGCAGAGGAAGAGGCGGGGCGCAGAGCGCGAGGGCAGAGGAAGAGGCGGGGCGCAGAGCGCGAGGGCAGAGGAAGAGGCGGGGCGCAGAGCGCGAGGGCAGAGGAAGAGGCGGGGCGCAGAGCGCGAGGGCAGAGGAAGAGGCGGGGCGCAGAGGAAGAGGCGGGACGCAGAGGGCGGGCAGTGGAAGAGGCGGGACGCAGCGCATGGGCGGGCAGTGGAAGAGGCGGGACGCAGCACGCGGGCGGGCAGAGGAAGAGGCGGGACGCAGAGGGCGGGCAGAGGAAGAGGCGGGACGCAGAGGGCGGGCAGAGGAAGAGGCGGGATGCATAGCGCGAGGGCGGAGGAAGAGGCTGGATGCATAGCACGAGGGCGGAGGAAGAGACTGGATGCATAGCGCGAGGGTGGAGGAAGAGGCGGGACGCAGAGGGCGGGCAGAGGAAGAGGCTGGATGCAGAGCGTGAGGACAGGAAGAGGCTGGATGCATAGCGCGAGGGCGGAGGAAGAGACGGGACGCAGAGGGCGGGCAGAGGAAGAGGCTGGATGCATAGCACGAGGGCGGAGGAAGAGACTGGATGCATAGCGCGAGGGTGGAGGAAGAGACGGGACGCAGAGGGCGGGCAGAGGAAGAGGCTGGATGCAGAGCGTGAGGACAGGAAGAGGCTGGATGCATAGCGCGAGGGCGGAGGAAGAGGCTGGATGCATAGCGCGAGGGCGGAGGAAGAGGCTGGATGCATAGTGCGAGGGCGGAGGAAGAGGCTGGATGCATAGCGCGAGGGCGGAGGAAGAGGCTGGATGCATAGCACGAGGGCGGAGGAAGAGACTGGATGCATAGCGCGAGGGTGGAGGAAGAGGCGGGACGCAGAGGGCGGGCAGAGGAAGAGGCTGGATGCAGAGCGTGAGGACAGGAAGAGGGGGGATGCATAGCGCGAGGGTGGAGGAAGAGGCGGGACGCAGAGGGCGGGCAGAGGAAGAGGCTGGATGCAGAGCGTGAGGACAGGAAGAGGGGGGATGCATAGCGCGAGGGAAGAGGAAGAGGCTGGATGCAGAGCGCGAGGACAGGAAGAGGCTGGATGCATAGCGCGAGGGCGGAGGAAGAGGCTGGATGCATAGCGCGAGGGCGGAGGAAGAGGCTGGATGCATAGCGCGAGGGCGGAAGAAGAGGCGGGATGCATAGCGTGAGGGAAGAGGAAGAGGCTGGATGCAGAGCGCGGGAAGAGGCTGGATGCATAGCGCGAGGGAAGAGGCTGGATGCATAGCGCGAGGGAAGAGGCTGGATGCATAGCGCGAGGGAAGAGGAAGAGGCTGGATGCAGAGCGCGGGAAGAGGAAGAGGCTGGATGCAGAGCGCGGGAAGAGGCTGGATGCATAGCGCGAGGGAAGAGGCTGGATGCATAGCGCGAGGGAAGAGGCTGGATGCATAGCGTGAGGGAAGAGGAAGAGGCTGGATGCATAGCGTGAGGGAAGAGGAAGAGGCTGGATGCATAGCGCGAGGACAGGAAGAGGCGGGATGCATAGCGCGAGGGAAGAGGAAGAGGCTGGATGCATAGCGCGAGGGAGGAGGAAGAGGCTGGATGCATAGCGCGAGGGCGGAGGAAGAGGCGGGAGGCAGAGCACGAGGACAGAGGAAGAGGCGGGATATATCTAGTGAGGACAGAGGAAGAGGCGGGATGCATATAGTGAGGGCAGAGGAAGTGGCGGGATATATCTAGTGAGGGCAGAGAAAGTGGCGGGATATATCTAGTGAGGGCAGAGGAAGTGGTGGGATATATCTAGTGAGGGCAGAGAAAGTGGCGGGATATATCTAGTGAGGGCAGAGGAAGTGGCGGGATATATCTAGTGAGGGCAGAGGAAGTGGCGGGATATATCTAGTGAGGGCAGAGGAAGTGGCGGGATATATCTAGTGAGGGCAGAGGAAGTGGCAGGATGCGGAGCATTAGGACAGAGGAACCTATTTGCAAGAAGATGTATAATGACGACTTTGCAATGCTTGGTGGCATTTGTTTATGATCTGTACATTGCCTGTAAGGAGGGCTTTAGGAATCCTTTATAGTTAGTATTGTTAGCATATAGAGCCCCCCTCCCCACCACCTTCACCGAGGACGCCTGCGGGTAGGTTAGCGTTACTGTAAAGGTCACCCTGTGGGAAATGTCAGGATTTTCTGATTCCTGTAATAAAAAGTTTTCTGTTTCAATTTGTTCTGCAGATTAAAAGTTGTTCCATTATATTTCTTTCTGGTATTGCCTGTCGCCAAGTAATAAGGCGGCCGCAGCACCATGTGCATCATCTTAATACAGACCCACTGTAACCTGGCTCCTCATGTCGCCCACACACCTGGGGATCTGATCTGTGCAATCTTGCTCTAACACAGAGATGCACTTCCTGCGGCCCGCTCTGCCGTCAGTTGTGGCCCCAGAACCTCAGCCTACCTATGCCCAGCTCACCTTTTCCTATCTCAGCCTGTCTCCCTTCTATTCATCTCACCTATTCCCACCTTACCTCTCTCTACTCATCTCTTTTTAAAGCATATTGAAACCCTCAAGTTTTCCGCCTGTCCTCCAACCCACCGTTCCCACACCTGCGGCGGTGGCCTGCTTTTTCCACAGCTGAAGCCACACCCCCTGGCACCTTTGAGATCGCCGATTGGCTGATCTCAAAGGTGCCGGGTGAGGTGCACCAGCCTGCTGGCCGCATCCCCGGCTTTCATGTAGGGTGTACGCGCTCCTGCATCCAACCCTTAAAGCGGACCAAAACCCATCAAACTTGTGAAATACATTTGGCCATAGCCCCTGCCGATATTCCCTTTTTAGGGTGTAAAACTAGAAATGGATATTTTAGTTTTTCGAATCTTCCTGGAACACTGATTTCTTTGCTGTCTGATGGCAGGTGATCAGTCGTTACATTGGTGTGGCAGTGACATAATTGGGAAAAATGGGAATGAATGGAGAAGCGGGGCTTTACAGCTAAAACAGGCACCATTATCTGGGATTAGAATGAAGCTGGAGCAATAAAATTTGGCAAAAGGTGCTCTTCATGCGGGGGAGCAATTCAGAGGATGCTAGTTAAAAATATGGGTTTTGGTCTGCTTTAAGATAGGATGGGCTGCTACAGGGAAGCCAGGGATGCAATGGCCTGCGATCGCAGCTTTGTGGGAGCCGCCTGTAAAGGTGAGTTTACTGGCAACCTGTGGGGTTTCACAAAGTGGGCCATCCTGGTATAGGACTCCCCAGGGTTAGGTTAGTGGATGGCCCTAGAATCTGAAATATTACAGGGTCAGCCCGGGGGGTTCTCATCCGCTTTAACACTTTAACATGTCTGAGGGGAAAGGGAGAGGGGACCGGGCCTATGGAATGAGATATGTCAATATCTAGCTAGAGGGGAATAAGGTCCATTTGTTTGTTGGGAGGCGAAAGCTTGTCATGCCTATGGGAGGAGAGGGGGGGGGGCAGGGGAAAGAGGGACCATTTTGGGGAGGTGAGAGGTGATCATGCCTGGGGCAAGGGAGGACCATGACCTGGGGGAATAAGAAAGGGAGCCATATCTGGGAAGAGGAGAATAAAGACCATGTCTGGGGGGAGGGGAAAGGGGACCATGCCAATTTGAAGCAGAGGGCCCATACATTTGATTTGTGGCTGCTATTAGGTGACATTCAAATTGTTGTGTGAAATATTTTCCATTAAAGCGGATGGAAACCCATATTTGGATCCACTGCTCAATGTGCGGGACCCTCCCCACCCGAGCAACCGGGCGCTGCTGTTGCTTTTTCACTGCCGAAGCCGCGTCCCCCGGCACAGAAAGGCTGCGTGTGGGGGAGAGCGCACGGCTGCACAAAAGCAGGGGATGCAGCGCCGGCGAGGACCCGCCAGGATTTACAGCAAACAAATGCACTTTATAGCACTAGCACTTTGATTGGGTTGTTATTTGCACAGTTATATTAATTTTTCAATAAGCACAGCTAATAGAGATATCTTTATAGTCAGTGAATTTGAGAGACAACACCCCCCCCTGTGGTAAAAAACGCTTATGGCATGCTATATGGATTTTAAATGTTTTTAATCTGGTGTAATGAACTGCTACAATAAAATTAAATTGATTTAATTTAATTACTGTGTGAGTGCAATGGTTAGACTCTATTAGAGGGGGATTATAGAGGCACCCCCTATTGTGGACCAGCCGGGATCAGGTAGGATCACCGGTGCCCTGGAGGGGGTTTCACACAGGTGTGTCTTTTAGATTCCAGGACCCGGCTGTGCAGGTTTTGACCCACTTTAAATCGACTGTATGGTCCCAAATGAAATTACACCTCCACACCAGCAGTGTCAGAGTTGCTAGGTAACGAAAGCAAATGCTCACCTGGTCTTGGTCGGTGTGGTTTCTAAGCACCCAACCATGCCGGAGTGTTTTTATTCTATATTACATACTTCATCAGGGTCTGCATGAATGTCTCTAGTAGGGTCACTTATGGGGGAAGAAGATCCTTTGGCTTCTACATAGTGCCAACAATACTTTACTATGGTAAAAACTGAACTACTAGTCTACAGATTTCTATTGAATACATTTGACTGGGCAACCTTATCTCGCCCCACATGCATGATTTTTCATTCATTCATTCTTCTGTTTTCTTAGTTTTTGTTCTTTGTTTTTTTTTTAATCAAATACATTGGGAATGTTGGAAAATATGAGTTGATCATTTTGCAATGTGTGTGAGACACTAAATCATTTTTCTTTTATGTTTAACTTTAACCCCCCTTGTGAAATAGACAACTTCCAAAACATCCTCGTCTCTATTAACGGGGGAAGCTCCAGACACACCGTGTAGAGTGTGGGGTCCTGGCACAGGGTCACGTTGCAGTAAGGGTCATCAGTCTGCTTAAACCAGACCTTCACCCTGAATAAGAGCCTATCTTATATATATCCCCCACCCTGTACATACAGATTGCCCACATTAAAAATCATCATACCTGCATCTACTGCATTTTCTGAGATGTTAACACCCAAGATGGCAGCCCATGGGGTCTCGGGCTGCCTGAAGACAGGAGCTGTCTTCTGACTGTGCCGCTCTGCATTCTGGGATTGCTGACCCTTTTCTGACCCCAGCTCTGCTCTGTCTGAGCAAAGCACAGCTATAACCCAGCCCCCCGCCCTTCTTCTCTTCAGTATGTGATGCTTCTGAGGCAAGATGACGGTGCCCGCATCCTAGAGTCCTGAACAGAGTTGCAGCCTGGTGGGGGAAAGAATAATACCTAAGTGACTAAAAACGTAAAAAATATATTAATTTTAGATGCTGGGGAATAGTGTTTAAGGGTTTGGGCTTTTCATTAAATTATGCTGAAGGTCCGGTTTAACCAAACCTAACAGCTCCTTTAATTAAATGGGCAGAGCACTTCAAAAACAGTTAGGGGGTTAAACTGTGCATTGAATCAAATCTTTAAAATAAATGAAGATATATAAAATCTATAAATAGTAAATATGTTCTACCTAGTAACTTTTCCACGACTCTTGTGTTGCAGTGTTCGTCCACAATGCTTTGCCGTTCGTAGGGTTTGGCTTTCTGGATAACGCCATCATGATTGCTGCGGTAAGTGACATATCCCTCTTCCAGTGGAGGCCTGCTTCCGGGACGCAGGAAACTCATAGATTAACTCCCCCAGCCAGCCAGGCGGACTGAAATCATTAAAAGAGCTAGAACTCCTCCTGGCTGACATGGGCTGCGCCCAGCCTCCTACTTCAAGTGTTTACTTTCAGCCTTATCAAGAATGTGCAGATTTTTATTTTACTTTCTTTTCCACATGTATTTTCCTTTATTTCTCTAAAGTGACTTTTAGTTAGGAAACGAGGGCTATGTCCCATCTTCCAGGTCCCCACATCATTGCATCCTGGGAGGGACCCCCACATCAGATGTCTGAAGCCGGCCACCAATGCCAATACTATCAGGGAATGATTAGAGATGAGGGCTGCCTAGTTTCTTTTTTGCATAAGTGAATCTTCCTCCATGGCTGCTGAATAGGGACACCTCAGAGAGTGCCAGGGCACAATCTCGTGGATGGACACTGCCTGTCACTATTCTATCTTTCCTGCCCACTTATTCTTATCCGTTCGCCTCTTCCAGGAGTTTGGTTCCTCCAGAAACGGAAAGCAGTAGGACAACGAAGACCCCTGAAGAAGTCCATGTCACCCTGGCAGAACAGATCCAAGCCAAACCCTATGCTGACACAGGCATGAAGGAGCGCCCTTACTCTGTAAGGTGGGGGGTTGTCTTCTGCATTTAGTGTCTGTTTAGAGGGGTCAAGTCTCTGGTGTTTGTGTCTGAGAGATGGTTACTTCTGTATAGAAGATCAAATTCCAGAGATCAAACTGTCTGAGCAACGGTCAATCATGTGGTGAATCTGCCAATCCTGGATCTAAAGCTCTTAAAAGGGTTTGTTTTATGTCTGAAAATAGAGACCCTAAAGTGTTCTCCCTGGATCAGGGTAATTTTTGGCAATAGTGGACATCAAGGACTCCTATATCAAAGTCCTAATTTTTGCCAGTCACCATCATTTCCTGAGATTTGTTTGGCCCTCAGTCACCTTCACTTCTCTGAGGGTTTTCACAGAGGTCCTCATGGTGACCATGGCATTGCAGCGGCATCAGGGAATTTGGATCACACCTTATCCGCATCACTGTCTGATTGGGGCTCCAGAGTGCACCCCTTTTTGGGCATCATCAAGGATACTGATAAAACAAAGACATTTTTGGCCATGGACAAGAAACAGATTACAGATTAAAATTAAGACAGTCTTGGCAAATGTGAGTTTGACAATCCGGTAGTGCATGCGACTACTGGGGCTGATGATGTCCTCAATAGAAGCAGTTCTGTTTGCTCAATTCACGACCAAGCCACTGCAGCTGTGTTCCATTTGTGACAGGACGGTGGAGTCTCTGGACTACAGCTTTCTGATGGATTTAGATAAGAGATTGTTGATTTGATGACTCAGGTTTCTGTTCCTGTCAGAGGGGCACTCATTCCTCCCAGACCAATGGACCATCTTGGCAACAGATGCCAACCTAGTGGGATGGGGTGGTATGATGGGCCACCAGACCCTTCAGGGTCACTGGAGAACATAAACGCATCAAAACAGAAGCCAATATTCCTTTGTCTCCAACACTAGATGAAGCACCTGACCGGCCTTTCAGTCAGGAATCAGTCAAATGTGTCTGCAAGGAGGAAGTAGAAGCATTGACATTTTGGGAAGCGACCAAAGCTCTGAAGCATTTGTGACTTTAAATGTTCATTTCAATATTTCATATTCCTTGCATAGCCATGTGCCATCTGCAAATAGTGGACCAGGTTGAATGGGCCCTTGGGAAGTATTCCAAGACCTCTGCAACAGGTGGGGACTACTTTGAGTCCCTGCTAAAGTCCAGAGACCCGCTAGCTTTGACTGTTAATGGTGGATCATTACGTTTGTAAGGTGGCCACCTGGTTTTCAGTACACGCCTTCACAAAATTTAAGGTGGATTTGAGGACATCGGCTAATGCCATTTTTGGAGACAAGGTGATGCATGCGGCAGCTGAGCCATTGCCAGGAGTATAGACCATTGCTATTCTTTATCTGTACTGGTTCAGGTTGTTGCAGTGGGCCTTGGTGTGTTATGTTCGGGTTGACTCCCACCCTCATATGGACAGCCTTGGGACCTCCCATAAGCTGTCTGTGTCCCAGAAATAAAATGAGAGAAAACAACAATTTTGGGTACTCGCATTTCCATTCCAGAACCCAGCTCCCCTTCCGCAGTGTTGTTAGTTGTCTTTGGTACCTTGGGCATGGTTTTTGTTCTCTTGTTCCCTTTCGGGGTTGAACAGTATTATTTTATTCCTCCTGGTGGTTTGAATTTATACTGCTTGCTACTACTAGAAGCAACATGGTGAACACAGCCTATATGAGCCAGGAGAGTTCTAGTTTAGGGCTTCCCAACTAGTGGTAAATATATCACTAGTGGTCATAATGGGCGGTCGGTCCATTTTAAGGTGATAAAAGCTGTTTATGTGCACTTTGTGCACTTTAAATGTTTTTTTTTTACATGGTACTTGACATAATTAGTAAATGGGAAGTGGTACTTGGTGAAAAAATGTTGGGAATCCCCGTTCTAGTTTTTTATGCATTAGTCAGCCTGGTAGGAAGGAGGAGTTGAGCAAAAACACCCATTGGGGGCATCCTGATTGCTGGTGCCACCCTGTGCATTAACCCTGGTAAACCCGCTGCCCCTCCAAACACACGTTCCCTGCAGTCTGTGGAGTGCTTTTGTCCCCAGCCTATCTGAATGGCTGGGTGCGGGAGTGTGCCACAGCTACAGGGTAGCTAGGGATGTGGACACGGATGTGGATGAGCCGCCGATAAAGAGAGTTTACCGGTGACCCCTGTGGTTTCTCACAGTGAGTCATCCTGATTCCGGGGCAGCTTGTTCTGCTTTAATTGGAACAAAACCCAAACTGGCCATCTTGCAAGTCTAAGACCTGGGCCGGCCGCTGACCTTCCCCTGGGGCTTCTCGAATCGGGATGCCCTGATGTGTGAAACCCCCTGTAAACTGGCCTTTCCGGTGGCTCCACAGCCGATGTAAACAACACCATCTGCCTCTCTGGACTAAGACATGCTCCTATGTCGAGCCTTATAGAGGTGGAAGCAACCCCCCAATCTAAAGGGCACTGGGGATGCAGCCACTCCCGATTGCCGAGCCCTGGTCTAAACTGAGCCCTATTGCCGATCACTAATATGCACAATATACAGTGCTGATTGGCCGAGAGCATAGACACGTGGCATTGGACCGGCGCCAGATAATTCTGGGCATCCAAAGGGTTTCACACAGCATGGCGGGGACATTAAACAAAACCCAGTATAGTCTAAATCTAGGGTTTTGTTCCGCTTTAAAGTGAAACCCCCCAGGCCCCCCCGTTCACTTACCTTGCTTCCCGGGCCAACGGCACATGCACGGGCCACAAATGGCTGGCGGGCTTGCTCCCTGTTAGAGGGAAGCGGGTGGTGCAGCCGCCAGCATGCTTGGAGCTGCTGGCCTTAGACTCCGTCTTAGATGCCGTGACGTCAGTGGCTCCGAGCGTGCTGCTTGGACGAGTGGCCCCGCATGCGCCGTAGGACCGGGAAGAGGTGAGTTTCTTCTGGTGATCTGGGGGGTTTCACACAGCGGAGCATCCCTGGGGTGCGCTGGGGGAAGGGACCAAAACCCAGGATAGTCAAAATCCTGGGTTTTGGTCCACATTAATCTGCTCTCCCCCCTGGCTTCCGCTCTGACGGCTGAGAATGTGATACATGACTGCTGCTGGATAATCACAGGGATGAGTCTGGATTAAAACTACAAGGTTTGCAGGGGGTTAATCGGGAGAGGGGCAGAGTGGCCCAACACCGACTTTATGTACAATAAGTGTTGGTCTGGTGTAACTTCAGTGACAATCAGCTATTTTATCAGCTTAGTATTCAGAAACCCAAGCAGCCTGGAGAAAGGAAGATCTGATCACCTTCTTCTTCTACCTCCTCGGAAACCATAAACCGCCCCCCTCTGTGGCTGCGCGCAGACATTTGGCGTTTATGACCTGCCAGCTATCGGCACACGTGTGAGTCCCGGCCTGGCAGCAGCTGCAGGGTCGCGGCGTGTCACAGCACTATTTCTTGCCGCCTTTTTTTAGTAACACAATTGACTTTCTTATTGGCAAGGTCACATTGAAGGCGTCGCGGAGACATGACACAGGTGATGAGTGCGAGTCTCCTGCGGGGGGCGTCTCTAAATGGATACTGAGAAGGTCAAACCTGCCCATTTAAAATGATTTTTTACTTTCATGTCCACAATTTAAGAACTGCGTCAATTTCGGTTTTGGTATCAACGATGAGCATGCTGTTTAAAGTGGACTTAAATGCTCCCCCCCCTCAGATCTGCACCAGGAGGCTTCTGGCCCACAGAGACACTAAACATAGGCTAGCCTAACATAAGCCTCACATTGTAAACCAAACCGCGGCGGCGGCTGCATCCCCCGCTATCCTTTAACAGGGAGCATGCCCGCGCTGGTCATTCACAAATGCCTGGTGCGGGCACACGCTCTGCTAGAGAGATAGCAGGGATGCACCGCTGGACCAGGAAAAAAGGTAAGTGTATGGGCGACCTGGGGAGTTTCCGCCAGCGGGGCATCCCAATTTTGGATGACCAAGTGGGGGAGGGAATCCATCTGTAAGATTCCTGGGCCTATCTCCACAGGTTTTGGTCCACTTTAACCCCATGCAGATGTTGTGGAATGGCATGAAGTTTATTAGCTCTTGAAATACATAGCAGCGGCCATCTTGCCATACACCGGATAGTCTTGCTTACACATGAGTATTAGGTGGGGGCTGTGCCAGCAGCAATTCACACCAAATTGAGAGAGGTATTATGTCTCAGAAACAAGGAGAAGCTTGCCTGTCATTTTCTCACACAGGCAAACACTGAATAAACAGCTAATGTAGCAAAGGCAATCTGTGTGAGGGGAGCTGTCACACTGTATCTCTATGTCCTCAGTGGCCGCCACAACAGCGCTCAATCAGGGGATACAATGTATTTAGAATAGTTCAGCTGTTAGCAAAGCAATGATGAGTCATTACAGCTGAAGGCTTACTACTTCTGGCTAGAAATAAGAGATGATTGCACAGAGCTATGAGGCAATTTTGACTGAGGGACTTGGTTTTTCCGGAAGCAGGTCTCTCATGTGTGTGGTTGGCAAGATGGCCGCAGCCATGCATGTTTAAAGAGGGACATCTGACCTAAAATAAAAAGAGGGACGATACGATTTGTCCCCCCCCATCAGCTTTTACTTACCTTTTGGATGTCGGCGCTGCCTGCTGCAACGACATCCGGCTGCTTCAGGCCCCAATCCTCACCTAGGCGTCCCTAATGGACAAGCACGGCCTCAGCTGTGCTCGTCAATGTCCCACTGTAATCTCGCAACTCCGCATTTTGGGCGGCTCCATTGCATCCCACTGCACAGGTACGAGATCGGGGGCTGCAAGAAGTGCCCGATTGGATGCAAGATGGCGCCGCCCATTGGAAGGTCACCTCACTGGGGGGTCCATCTTCTGGGTACCTCGGTTTCTGGGCGACCTTCCAAAGAACGGCCCCCAATCTCACACCTGCACAGTGCCCATGAATGGGATGCAATGGAGCCGCCCTGAAATCCCACGAGACTTCGCTGAGCAGTGCGGGACTTTTAAGTGCACAGCTAAGCCGTGCTGTCATTTGCATATTCCCTGCATCCCGGGCTGTGTGTGCGCTCCCGCTCCCCAGCCTATCGAGCCCATTAAAGTCAGTGAGAGCTGCCTGGCAAATAATGTTTCATTGATCGAGAGCCTGCGCATGTGCTGTTGGAGCCTGGACAGGTGAGTTTTCATGGGCGAACAGGGGGGTTTCACACAGCGAATTTGGATGCTTGGGCACAAAAAAAAACCTAGGAAAGTCAAAATAGAGAGTTTTGTTCCACTTTAATACTCTCAATAAGTTTGACAGAGGAGGGCTTTAGTATTTACTAATTACAATTTACTAAGCTTTGAGTTTGTTTTATTTGGAGGTCCACTTTAAATGCCCAGTGAGGTTATAACAGGTGAATAGTAGCTGTCTTTCCTTCTGAATAGCTCGTATGTTCTGTCTTCACAGGGAACACAAATCGAATTCCATATTGGGGCCATTTTAGGAATCTCTACAATGGCAGGTACGTTTTTTCCCTTAGCGTCCTCTTTTATGATCTGATATCTTAGCTAGTTTAGGGACCTGTCCCCCTCCCCTAATATCTCCATGCGACTGCAAAAAGTGTCATAAATCTCTCATGATCTGATCAGTGTCCGTGACCAGAATAGCGAAAAAATTGTCTTGTCTCTGAACAGACCTCCATGAAATCAGACTGGAACAGCAGAAATTCATTTTTCACAGAGACATTATTAATGGCCCGGGGGTGGGAGGAGATAGGAGAACATGTCTGGCAGAATATTCCATAGCATTGTGCTGGTTGGGAAGATGGGCTGATTCCATACAATATTTCTGATTTCAAGATCTATTAACCAGAAACTGCTAATTCTCTCCATTCAGGATGCACAGGTTTACTAACATTGCTGCATCGGAATCCATGGGTTAGACTAGTACCATATAATAGACCCCTGCCACTCTGCCGGGAGGAATAAATCAGTAATAAATACATAAATATAATTAATAAGTCAACTTGTCCTTGCGCGGGGGGGGGGGGGTGGTATAATATAATGCAGAGTCCCTACAAGTGGGGAAGATAGAGTGCCATCACTTTACAAAGGGCCACTCCCAAAAAAACTTGCCACTCTCCAAGGTAGAAGATAGAATGGACCTCTGGAAAATTGAATGCCAGCACTCTACTATGGGAAAAAGCAAAAGGCCAGAACGCTTAAAAGGGGGAAATTGAATGCAGCCACTGACTCTTCAAGGAAGGAAATTAGCATGTTTCCACTTTGCAAGGGGGTGGGGAGGTGGGAGGGTAGAATTATGTCCCCGTACCAAAGGAGAATATAGAATGCCTCCACTCTTCAAGGGGAAAGATAAAATTATAAATTGGCACCAGTCTATAAGTGGGAATATAGAATGCTATCACTACACGATACAAGGGGGTAAAAGATTGCTGCCACTCTACAAGACAATAACAATAAAATATTGTCAGCACTTTACAAGGGGGGTGGGAGATAGAATGCAACCACTTTACTGGGGGGGGGGATAAAATGCCACTACTTTACAAGGGGGAA
The DNA here is from genome assembly GCA_027917425.1 of Gastrophryne carolinensis. Lineage (NCBI taxonomy): Eukaryota > Metazoa > Chordata > Amphibia > Anura > Microhylidae > Gastrophryne > Gastrophryne carolinensis. Next base: position 409,171,003 of record CM051239.1, on the reverse strand, counting down.
GATAGAATGTCACCACTTTACGAAGGGGGGAGATATAATGCTACCACTTTTACAAGGGGGGAAATAGAATTTCACCACTTTACAAAGGGGGAGATGGCATTCCACCACTTTACAAAGGGGGAAGATGGAATGCCACCACTTTACAAGAAGGAAGATAGAATGCCACCCTAAACAAAGAATGCCACCACTTTACAAAGGGAGGGGGTGGAATTCCACCACTTTACAAAGGGGTAGATGGAATGCTACAATTATACAGAGAGGAACATAGAATGCCACCACTTTACAAGGGGGGGGAGCTACAATGTCACCACCTTACTAGGGTAAGATAGAATGTCACCACTTTACAAAGGAGGAAGACAGAATGCCACCACTTTGCAAAGGGGATAAGATAGAACGCCATCACTCTACAAGGAGGGAAGATAGACTGTCACCACTTTACAAGGGGAGAGATAGAATGTCGCCACTCTACAAGGAGGGAAGATAGAATGTCGCCACTCTACAAGGAGGGAAGATAGAATGTCACCACTCTACAAGGGGGGAGATAGAATGTCGCCACTCTACAAGGAGGGAAGATAGAATGTCACCACTCTACAAGGGGGGAGATAGAATGTCGCCACTCTACAAGGGGGAAGATAGAATGTCGCCACTCTACAAGGGGGGAGATAGAATGTCGCCACTCTACAAGGGGGGAGATAGAATGTCGCCACTCTACAAGGGGGAAGATAGAATGTCGCCACTCTACAAGGGGGAAGATAGAATGTCACCACTCTACAAGGGGGAAGATAGAATGTCACCACTTTACAGGAGGAAGACAGAATGCCACCACTTTACAAGGGGGGGGGATAGAATGTCGCCACTCTACAAGGAGGGAAGATAGAATATTCTAAGTATGTCACACACCCCGCTTCAGAATATCCATAACATGTGGGTAATACCGACCTGAAGGGGCGTTCCTGCAGAGATGATAGCAAAAAAGAAAGCCCCTCCCTGATCCATAAATACCTGGGACCTCCCACTCATCACCCAGTTTTCCATCTCTGCAGACGGCGAGCAAGTCAGAAGATGATGGCTCCTCCTTGCACAGGGGGATTTCAGGTAGCCAGGGTAACTCCCGGACCGTTATTTATTTATTTCCGTTTGGACCTTTTTCCCCAGAAATCCATATGCCTCCCAGCCTCGGCTGAGGGTCCAGGCGAGGGTATTTCAGCACATTAGGTGCTCATGAGCTATGCTCTACCGTGAGACCCTATATGAGAGGGTAGGCGGTATTACCGGGTTGGTGACCCCGGTTTGGGATGCCCTGTCCCTTAATTTCATAGTTGTCCCTCCCAGGATCCCCTTCCATAGGTGGGGTGGGGGAGTGTGTACATTCATTAGTTTATTAGTTCTTTTATACAGCTTACATAGTGTGTGTGCGTGTGTTTCACTTTAATTGCAAACGCTGCAGCCTTTGCGGTGCTGGCTGCCTTCTTCCCTCCTTTCTCCCTTCCTCTCTGTTAATGGCGGAGGTTTTCACCTCACACCATGTTGCTGGGGGGGGGGGGCGGCGGGTGCCGGACCGTTGGTGGGGCAGGGGCTTGTCCCTCCCGTTTTTTTCCCAGGGTGTGTGTGTGTTGTGCGGTGTTTTTTACTTGGCCGGGCCGGCGACCGCTTCTTACTATTGCGGCGCCGGCCGGCTCTGAGCACATTGTTTCATGAGGTGATTTCGTTCACCTCACGCTGGCTGGGGGGGGGGGCGTCCCGCGCTGGCCACGCCCCCTTCTCCCTCTCTGACTGCGGCCCTGCCTGTTGCTGTGGAGCGTCTGGATCTTCCCTCACGGTCGCCATTTTGGTCGCTGGTTCTGTAAGTGGCCTCTGGCCATTCTTTCTTCTTGTTTGATTGTTGTCTTTTTTCATTAGATTTATCTAAATACAGTCTTTCTGTTCTGTGTTTCAGATGGTGGTTCAGGAGGTCGCCAGTAGCATTTAGGGGGTCCCTCCTGATCCTTATTTCTGGGTTAATTGTTTTGCCATAAATCCTCCCACTCGAGACATTAAAGGGGCATCCCGGGTTGTCTAACGGCGTAATTCCCTGGGTCATAGCGACTTTTCCTAAACAAAGTTCACCTTATGGAGGCATCCCCGGATACTGGGCTCGGGGCCCCTTCGGGGCATCCCCGAAAGTGTATGTTATGTGGGGTATCCATTTCTGGGGACGATGTACTTCTGTGTATACCATGTGCACAGCAGACCATCACGCGGCAGTCCGAACCACAGGCGTCTGGGTCAGCACCGCCGGTCGCTTCATCTCCACCTCCCGCTTTGACACGCGCCCCGTGTGACGTCGTCATGGGCAGGGAGCTGCAATCTGAGATGTGCGCCAGATTGGCTAACCTTGAAAAAATTATCTCCAGCTCGGTCGCCCGTAAGGCTCCGACTAAGAGAAAGCATTTGTCGCCGGCTCCGCTGGCAGAGGACCTGGAGGATGTTAATAATCTGGATTGGTCTGATTATTCCCAGCTAGAGGAAGGGGAAGTTTTTGAGGATTCTGATTTTTCGGACGATGAGCAGTCCTTTGGCACTGATGCCGAGCCGGGGAATTTGGGGAGATCCTCTGATACTCCCCACGCTCTGGCTCTGATGTTGGAGGTGTTGAATCTTTCCCCTCCTGAGGAGGTGTCACAGCAGAAGGGTGAATTGTTTGAGGAATCCAAGCCGCGCTTGGAATTCCCTACACAAAGGCATTTCGACAAAATTATTGACAAAGAATGATACAGGCCGGCTCGGCTCCCTGGCATCCCTCAGGGATGGGATAGGAAATATCCCTTTCCTTCGGAGGCAGTTAAGCGCTGGGCATCTCCCCCCGAGGTGGATGCGCCAGTTTTGGGGTTGTCCAATTCCTCGGTCTTAAATAGACCTGATTGTTCTATTCTCAAGGATGGAGAGGATAAACGTATTGACCAGATGGCTTGTCATGGTTTTGCTAGCGTTGGGTCAGCCATGCGGCCTGTTTGCGCATCGGCGCTGATGGTGTTGGCTGCCAGGTCCGTGGTTAGGGACCTGTTGACCTCTTCCGGGCTGCGTCCCGGTAGTGCTGAGTTCCTTAGCCTCAAACGGTGTGAGCTGTTTTTATCTTTTGTGTTGACAGCCTTGGATGACACTTTGATGATGTGTGGTAGAACGTCGGCGCTGTTGGTCACTATTCGGCGTTCGGTGTGGCTGCGCCAGTGGGCGGCAGATTTTATGTCCAAAAAGTCACTAACGGCTCTACCCTTTGTTGGGTTACGGCTTTTTGGAGAGACGTTGGACTCTGTCACCAAGGGTGGTAGGTTGCCCCAACGCAAGAAACAACGCCGCCCCTTTCGAGGGGCGCCTTACTTTACCCCCTCCTTTCGTGGGGCCAGATCTGGCAGGGGATTTGCATTCCCTTCTTCCAGAGGAGATTCTGGGAGCAGGGGCAGAGGTCGTGCCCGTCCAGGATTCAGTTGGGGCTCTAAGCCCAAGCCGGCTGCCAAGCCGGCTCAGCAATGAGGGGGCGCCCTCACCCTTGCGGGTGGGGGGACGGCTGCGACTCTTTTCCCAGGTTTGGGATCAAGAGGTCTCGGACCGATGGATCCGGGAAGTGGTGTCTTCCGGTTACAAGCTGGAGTTCGAGCTCCGCCCCCCTTCCAGATTTTTCAGGTCTCGGATGCCTTCAGAACCTCTGGCGGCGCAGGGGCTTCTGTCAGCAGTGCAGAACCTTATGGACATGGATGTCATTTGCCCAGTGCCTCCTTCGGATCAGGGCAGGGGTTTTTATTCCAATCTGTTCACGGTACCCAAGAAGGACGGATCGGTCCGACCCATCTTGGATCTGAAGTTTCTCAACAGGTTCATCCGGCCTCGGAAATTCCGCATGGAAACACTACGTTCGGCCATTCACTCTCTTCGTCAGGGAGACTTTCTGACGTCCATAGACATCAAGGATGCTTATCTACACGTTCCAATTTTTCCAGCACACCAGAGGTTTCTCAGGTTCGTGGTGGAGGATCGGCATTTTCAGTTTGTAGCACTCCCTTTCGGCCTCACCTCGGCCCCTTGGGTGTTCACCAAGGTGCTAGCGGGGGTGATGGCTCTGCTAAGGGTTCAGGGCATCCGCATTGTGCCCTATTTGGACGATCTTCTGATCATGGCCTCCTCCTTCAACCAAGCGGAGTTGGATACCAGAATGGTGGTGTCCACCCTGGAGAGGTTTGGTTGGGTGGTCAACCACCCCAAGTCTTCTCTCTCTCCATCCAGAGTAGTGACCTTTCTGGGAATGTCTCTGGACACTTCGCAGGCCAGGGTGTTTCTGCCTCAGGCCAAGATTCTTTTGATTCAGGAATTAGCTCGGCTTCTCTTGTCGGCCCCTCGTCCGTCCATTCGGCTAGGGATGAGGCTGGTGGGGTTAATGGTGGCCTCATTCGAGGCAGTTCCCTTTGCGCAGTTTCATACAAGGACGCTTCAGCTTCATCTGTTGAAGGTTTGGGACAAGTCTCCTCTATCGTTGGATCAGTCCTTCCTGATGACCCCCCGAGTTCGTCGATCCCTGCAATGGTGGCTGGGGTCGGCCAATCTGTCGCAGGGCAGATCCTTTCTGGCCCCGTGCTGGGAAACTGTCACCACGGATGCCAGTCTGTCAGGTTGGGGGGGTGTTTGGAAGGACCTCCAGTTTCAGGGTCTGTGGAGTCCTCAGGAGGCTCACAAGCCCATCAATGTTCTGGAGTTGAGGGCCATCAGGTTGGTTCTGTTTCGCTTGACTCATCAGTTGAGAGGCCTGCCAGTTCAGGTCCGGTCGGACAACAGGACGGCGGTTGCTTACATCAATCACCAAGGGGGGACTCGCAGCAGGAGTGCCCTCAGGGAAGTGTCTTTGATTCTGGACTGGGCGGAGAGTCACGTCCCGTGTATCTCAGCAGTCTACATTCCGGGAGTGGAGAACACGGAGGCAGACTTGCTGAGCAGAGCCTCCTCTCGTCAGGGGGAGTGGTCTCTCAGTCCCCAGGTGTTTCGTTCGATATGTCTCAGGTGGGGGTTCCCAGCGGTGGACCTCTTTGCCTCTCGTCACAATCACAAGCTTCCAGTCTTTGTGTCTCTCTCGCAGGACCCTCTGGCTCTGGCAGTGGATGCCATGTCTCTGAACTGGAGGGATCTGGGGTTCCTTTACCTGTTCCCTCCGTTTCCAATGGTAGCCAGAGTGGTGCGCAAGCTGACTCTGGAGGGCGTGTCGGCGATTCTAGTGGCACCAAGGTGGCCAAGGCAGGTTTGGTTCGCAGACCTGGTAAGACTGGCAGAGGATCAGTTCGTTCTGCCTCTTCTGCCGGACCTGCTCACCCAGGGTCGGCTGCGCTATCCCAATTTACCTTCGCTGGCTTTGACGGCGTGGCTGCTGAAACCGCCATCTTAAAGGAAGAAGGTCTTTCTGACGCGGTGGTTCAGACTCTCATTAGCGCCAGGAAGCGCTCTTCCTCTACTATTTACTATAGGACTTGGAGGTCCTATATTGACTGGTGTGAAAGTAGGTCTTTCTCTTGTCGGGAGTTTTCCATTTCCAGAATACTGGAGTTTCTTCAACATGGTCTGGATTTGTGGCTTCAACTTAGTACTTTGAAGGGGCAGGTTTCTGCCCTGGCGGTGTTTTTTCAAAGGTCATTTGCTCTTCATCCCTTAGTCAAGACTTTTTTCCAAGGAGTTACGCATGTACGGCCTCCTAGGAAGCCCTTTGTTCCAGTTTGGGATTTGAACCTGGTTCTTTCTGCTCTTCAGGGTCCCCCGTTTGAGCCCTTGAATGAGATTGCTTTGTCTTCGCTTACCCAAAAGGTGGCCTTTTTGGTGGCCATCACTTCGGTCAGGCGTGTTTCTGAGTTGGCAGCTTTATCCATTAAAGCTCCGTACTTCGAAAGGCATCAGGACAAGGTTGTCTTTCGTTTCAAGCCGGATTTTCTTCCTAAGGTGGTCTCTGCCTTTCATCTGAATCAGGACATTGTTCTGCCTTCTCTATGTCCTCACCCCAGTAACGACAAGGAAAGGGCGCTGCATTCCTTGGATGTAGTCTGTGTTGTGAAATATTATCTGGTGGTTACGTCTTCCTTTCGTAAGACTGATGCTTTTTTTGTGGTGCCCTTTGGGCATAGGAAAGGTTTGGCTCCTGCCAAATCTTCCATTAGTAAATGGATTCGTCAGGCCATCACTGGGGCCTATTCTGCCAAGGGGAGGAGTCCCCCTTTTCGTGTTACTGCTCATTCTACTCGTGCGGTTGGAGCGTCCTGGGCTTTCCAGCACCAGGCCTCTGTTGAGCAAGTTTGTAAGGCCGCTACTTGGTCCTCTGTTCACACTTTTTCCAAGTTTTACAAGGTTGATGTTCGGGCCTCAGCGGATGCTGTTTTTGGCCGCAAAGTTCTGCAAGCTGTTGTGGTTTAAGTTGTGCATTGTTGCCTTGTTTTGGATCCCCGCCCTTGTTATGGACACTGCTATTGGATGTCCCACATGTTATGGATATTCTGAAGCGGGGTGTGTGACATACTTAGAATAATACCATTTTGTGAAATACTCACCTGTAAAATGGGTATTATAAGTATGTCACACACCCCGCTTCACCCGCCCTTCTTATATTCGGGATCCTTTATATTGTGAACTTTGCGTTATTTTGATTTATATTTGCCTCTTCCTGGTCCCTTACCTTACTGCTTCTATATACTGGGTGATGAGTGGGAGGTCCCAGGTATTTATGGATCAGGGAGGGGCTTTCTTTTTTGCTATCATCTCTGCAGGAACGCCCCTTCAGGTCGGTATTACCCACATGTTATGGATATTCTGAAGCGGGGTGTGTGACATACTTATAATACCCATTTTACAGGTGAGTATTTCACAAAATGGTATTGTCACCACTCTACAAGGGGGGAGATAGAATGTCGCCACTCTACAAGGGGGAAGATAGAATGTCACCACTCTACAAGGGGGAAGATAGAATGTCGCCACTCTACAAGGGGGAAGACAGAATGCCACCACTTTACAAGGGGAGAACAGATTGCCACCACTTTACAAGTGTGAAGATAGAATTCCACCACTCTACAAGGGGGGAGATAGAATGTCGCCTCTATACAAGGGGGAAGTTTGAATGTCACCACTCTACAATGGAGAAGATAGAATTCCACCACTTTATACGAGGTAAGATAGAACGCCACCACTCTACAAGGAGGGAAGATAGAATGTCGCCACTCTACAAGGAGGGAAGATAGAATGTCACCACTCTACAAGGAGGGAAGATAGAATGTCGCCACTCTACAAGGAGGGAAGATAGAATGTCACCACTCTACAAGGGGGGAGATAGAATGTCGCCACTCTACAAGGAGGGGAAGATAGAATGTCGCCACTCTACAAGGAGGGGAGATAGAATGTCACCACTCTACAAGGGGGAAGATAGAATGTCACCACTCTACAAGGGGGAAGGTAGAATGTCACCACTTTACAGGGGGAAGCTAGAATGTCGCCACTCTACAAGGGGGAAGATAGATTGTCACCACTCTACAAGGAGGAAGATAGAATGTCACCACTTTACAGGGGGAAGTCAGAATGCCACCACTTTACAAGGGGGGGACAGATTGCCACCACTTTACAAGTGGGAAGATAGAATTCCACCACTCTACAAGGGGGGAGATAAAATGTCGCCTCTATACAAGGGGGGAGTTTGAATGTCACCACTCTACAATGGGGAAGATAGAATTCCACTACTTTATAAGGGGGAAGATAGAATGCCACCACTTTACAGGGGAAGATAGAATGCCACCAATTTTTCAAGGGGGAGATGAAATTCCACCACTTTACAGTGGAAGATAGAATGTCACCACTTTACAAGGGGGAGATGGAATGCCACCAATTTTTCAAGGGGGAGATGAAATGCCACCACTTTACAGTGGAAGATAGAATGTCACCACTTAACAAGGGGGAGATGGAATGCCACCATTTTTTCAAGGGGGAGATGAAATGCCACCACTTTACAGTGGAAGATAGAATGTCACCACTTTACAAGGGTGAGATGGAATGCCACCACCTTACTAGGGGAAGATAGAATGTCACCACTTTATAAAGGGGTAGATAGAATGTCACCACTCTACAAGAGTAAGCTAAAATGCCACCACTCTACAGTAGAGGAGAATCGAATGCCTTCACTCTACAAGAGTGAGAAGATAGTATGCCGCCACTCCACAGTAAATGGGGGTAGATAGATTGTTGTCGCTTTTACAAGGGGGAAATGTACTACTCCTAAAAGGGAATGTTTAAAATACTTTGGGGGTGGGGGGGCGGGTTATGTGGCACCCTACAAGAAGGATGCTGCAACAAAAGAGGGGGGGGGGGGTAAATCTCCAAGATAAACAAATGCAGTAATGCAGAGGGAGAGGGGTTGGCTGGTGTTTCACTAAAAGTACCATTCTTGCACTTCAATATATTTTTTCTTGTATTTTGCAGCTGCGGCTCTAGGAAACCTGGTGTCAGATCTTGCAGGGCTTGGGTAAGTTCTCTGGTGCTTTTAAATCTATTTGCTTATTTTTCTGAGGTTTCAAATGCACACATTTGTCTATTATGCTGCTTCTAGCCAGTAGATGGCGATCCTCTAATAGGGACCATCAGCTTGTGTAACCTCACTGTAGGCAAACACTGTACCAGTGTCATTTTCTTTCCAATCCATTCCAGCCTATCCAGAAGTCTTCACGATTGGGAGTTCGCCCCTAGGGGGCGCTGACTGCAAGATCAGAGATGTAGCTCTTCCCGGCCCCCTATAAAGGCAGCTGCCTCTCAACCCAGCCCCAGTTCTTTTCTTGCAGTTGACTGCATAGGATCGCTTACACTCTCTCAGAAATTTACCAGCTGAGCGGGGCCCCCTAGCCTGTTGGCCGGCTGCCGGTCCCTATTTCCTTTAATCTCCTCTGACCCATCCTTGCCTCCCAGCTTTGGCTGATACCAGGGATCCGTGTACAGTAGGGTGAAATGCCGGGGTCTGGGGCGTTTTGGCAGAGCACATGGCTGTGGGCGCAGGCTTTCTATAAAAAAAAGCAGGCGGTAAGCATTTATGGTGAGCCTGCTGGGAAACCACTTATATATATCTTTATATATACCCTCCCTTCTCCGACATGCTTTATTATGTTTGTGTGTATGGGCATGCTTGGTGCTACTACTGGGGAGCGGTGGAGAGCTCCATCGCCATAGCATGCTACGGCGAGGAGTGGTCCGCTGCCGCTCCGCCCCAGTGACGCTCCCCTGGCCGGATGCTGCTGGAAACGCGCGCTGCTTGCTGTGGCGCAGCTGGCTGGCCTCTGTGGCGTGTCCCTCTGGTTGAAAAAAGGCTATCTGTTGTGGCGCGCTGGGGGAGGGGAGGAGGGTTGTTCTTTCACGAGTCGAGGAGGATTAATAATATCCCCTTCTTGGGGTAATTCCCGGGTTAGGGGTGTGTGTTTGCTCTGTGCTGCATTGGCGTAAGGTACTGTAATATGAGAGACAGTCCTTATTGTCATACAGCAACAATCAATTCTTTTTTTTTAAAAATAGTATACATACAGTCGGTGACTGTCCAATTTACTGGAAAAGACTGGAAACAAAGTGTCAAAACACTTACCGCCGCGGCCCGGGGGTACTTGACCTACCCAGGGCCTATGAGGTGAAGACACTCCAAATGCGGTTTGGTTGCATCAGCATGGATTTCTTCTGTGGGGACTTGTACTCCAACGATGAATTGGTTGTCCACAATCAAAAACGATATCACAATTGTGTTTAGGTTAAATCACAAATTTATTTGGATACAATAGTAGCAACAGGGATCAGGCAGGGGATGGTGGTGGGGGTAAAGTCACTGTGTTTGGGGGGGAAGGAGGAGAAAGTCTGTGGCGGCTTTAATGGTCTGCGCTGCTTGAGAGATAAGAAGATGCTCCGTATATTTAAAATGTCTTCTTCAGATTAAATGTTCATCAAAAGCCCATTTGTTGAAAAAGAGTCAGTTGGAGCGGCGTCCTTGCCAAACTGGTTGGCTGCTCCTTCTTCACTGTAGCGCTGATCAGCACGGTCGGGAGTCCTTCTTATTACTGTCATTCCTTAGGGGGAAAAAGGGGATAGATGCTTATGTTTTATGAAATAGTATGGTCACTGTTTATTCCATGTATATTGCTATGATGTGTTTATATGTTATACACCACTTATTGGTCATTTAGTAATTACTGTATCTTCTCTTTTTGATTTTAGACTGTGGGCTGAAGGTTGAGGGTTGTGGTTTCTCCCAGTCCCCATTGTTAAAAAGAGGTATCGGCTACTAGGCTTAGGCCATTAGTGTCTTATTAGCCTTAACAAATTTTTTTTATTCAAAATCACCATAATGGAGGCGTTGGGATAGTGAGCAGGGCAGGACAGACTCTGCCCCTTGTGCAGACGGAATCCCCTGGGTGATGAAATGCCACCACTTTACAGTGGAAGATAGAATGTCACCACTTTACAAGGGGGAGATGGAATGCCACCACCTTACTAGGGTAAGATAGAATGCCACCACTTTATAAAGGGGAAGATATAATGTCACCACTTTATAAAGGGGTAGATAGAATGTCACCACTCTACAAGAGGAAGCTAAAATGCCACCACTCTACAGTAGAGGAGAATCAAATGCATTCACTCTACAAGAGTGAGAAGATAGTATGCCGCCACTCCACAGTAAATGGGGGGTAGATAGATTGTTGTCGCTTTTACAAGGGGGAAATGTACTACTCCTAAAAGGGAATGTTTAAAATACTTGGGGGGGGGGGGGGGGGCGGGTTATGTGCCACCCTACAAGAAGGATGCTGCAACAAAAGAGGGGGGGGGGGGGGCAAATCCTGGGCGGATTCAGCACCATTTGTTACACTTGCGCCAGAGGCATTGTTTTGGACCATGAGCGGGCGGTCGCTCCTGACCCTAGTCCTGCGTTACCACCGGCCTCTCCGGATCCTCCGCTGCTGCAGTTAGCCCCTAGTGAAGGGGGAGCCAGCAAGGGGACACACGCTGATTTTGCACACAGGCTGGCTAGCCTTGAGAAACAGATCACGTTGGCAACCCCTAAAAAGGCCTTGAGTAAGAAGCGGCATTTGGAGCCGCTTTGCTCGGATGATGATTTTTATGATTCTTTGGGCTCTGCCGAGGAAGGTGAGTCGCCAGATGACCCACTCTCAATGGCTGAGTTGCTCTTCGCCGGAGACGACAGCATCTCTGATTCCTCCTCGGATGAGGATTCCTACGGATCCTACAGATGATACGGAAAGTTTACTTACTTCCGTTTTTGATACCTTGCACATTGTTCCACCCAGAATGGCTAAGAGGAAAAAGGGTGATTGGTTTCGGCCTGAAAGACAGCAACGGGTTTTTCCCGAGCAGCCGCACTTTTCTAATATGATACTTAAACCGGACCTTCAGCGTGATTTAATGAAAAGCCCAAACTCTTAAAAAACGGTTCCCCAGCATCTAAAATTAATATATTTTATGTTTTTAGTCACTAACTTATTATTCTTTCCCCCACTGGGCTGCAACTCTGTTCAGGAATTTAGGATACGGGCGCTGCCATCTTGACTCAGAAGCATCGCACTTACTGAGGAGAGGAGAGTGGGATAAGGTACAGGGGGGGCGGGTTATAGCCGTGCTTTGCTCAGACAGAGCAGAGCTGGGGTCAGGTAAAGGTCAGCAGTCCCAGAATGCAGAGCAGCACAGTCAGGAGGCACTTCCTGTTTGCAGGCTGCCTGATAAAATGGCGGCTTCCATAAGCCGCCATCTTGGATGTTTAAAGGCTCATAACATGCAGTAGATGCAGGTAGGATGATTTTTAATGTGGCCAATCTGTATGTACAGGGTGCGGGAAACACATAAGATAGACTCTTATTCAGAGTGAAGGTCCGCTTTAAGGAATGGGAGAGGCCCAACAAGCTACCTTCGGTTCCTAAGGGCCTGGATAGGCGGTATCCTTTCCCTGCCGAGTTGATTCGGATGTGGTCTCATCCTCCCGAGGTGGACTCTCCGGTTTCAGGTCTGTCCAACACCATGGTTATGCTGTCACCTGACAATGCTTCTTTACGTGATCCTGCAGACAAACGCATAGATCAGTTGGCTTGCCATGCTTTTACCTTTGTTGATTCCCTCTTACGGCCTGCATGTGCCGCGGCAATTGTTTCCCTAGCCACGAGAAGAAAGGTTAAACACATTGTAGCTAAGGCTAAATCTCGCAAGCGGGCGGAGGAGTTTAAGGAACAGGGTCAGGGGTTTTACTCCAACCTGTTCATGGTCCCCAAGAAGGACGGATCGCTGCGGCCGATCTTGGACCTAAAGGGTCTCAACAAATTTATAAAGGTCAGACATTTCCGCATGGAAACATTGCGGTCGGCGGTGAGATCACTACGGCGCGGCGACTTTGACTACGGTGGACATCAGGGACGCGTATCTGCACATCCCGATTTTTCAGGGACATCAAAAGTTTTTGAGGTTTGCACTGGAGGATCAGCATTACCGGTTTGTGGCACTCCCCTTCGGCACATCCTCAGCTCCCCGAGTGTTCACCAAGGTTCTGGCGGGCATCATGGCTATCCTGAGGAATCGGGATATTCGTGTATTACCCTATCTAGATGACCTTCTGATCTCGGCCCTGTCCCTTCAGGAGGACGAGAGCGACACCCGGACTGTACTGTTAACCCTGGAGGCCTTCGGTTGGGTGATCAAGGGTCAGTGGGGTTCGAAGGAGAACCGGTTGCCCATAAATCTCTTGGAACTGAGAGCAATTTGGTTGGTCCTACTACCTCTGACCCCGTATTTAAGAGGCTATGCGGTTCAGGTCCTCTCGGACAATCAGACAGCTGTAGCCTACATCAACCACCAGGGCGGTACTCGGAGCAAGAGATCCCTCAGGGAGGTAAGCCGGATTCTGAATTGGGCAGAGGAGCTCCTTGCATCTGGGGGAATGGTCCCTCAGCAGAAAGACCTTTCAGGCTCTGTGCCCCCGCTGGGGTCAACCGGACGTGGATCTTTTTGCATCCAGACACAATCACAAGCTTCCAAGGTTTGTGTCTCTCTCAAGAGACCCTCTGGCCATAGCAACAGACGCTCTGGCGATCCCTTGGACGGAGTTCAACCTTCTGTATGTATTCCCTCCGTTTAGCCCAGGAGGGGGTACCAGCCATCCTGGTGGCTCCTCGTTGGCCAAGGAGGAGTTGGTTTGCGGACATAGTACAGATGTCAATAGATCACTACATCATGCCTGACGATCCAGAGCTTCTCACACGGGTCACTACGGCACACGAATTTACGGACGCTGGCTTTGACGCCCTGGCTATTGAAACCTCCATCCAGACGGAGAAGGGGTTATCAGCCACTGTTGTTCACACAATGATTCAGGAACGGAAGAAGTCCTCTTCCATGATATACTACAGAGTTTGGCGGGCCTATATCTCTTGGTGCGAGGCCAGGAGCCTTCCTTGACGGAAATATTCTGTTTCTAGAGTCCTTGAGTTTCTACAAAGCAGTCTAGACTTGGGCCTCCAGCTGAGCACCCTCAAGGGTCAGGTCTCAGCCTTATCCATTTTTTTCCAGAGATCCATTGCCAATAATAGATTGATCAAGACTTTTTTCCATGGGGTCACCCATGTCCGTCCACCACGTAAATGAGTCTTACCGGTATAGGACTTAAATCTAGTGTTATCAGCTCTCCAGTGTGCCCCCTTCGAGCCATTAAATGATGCTACATTGTCTATGCTGACACTGAAAGTGTTTTTTCTGGTGGCGATCACCTCGGTGCGTCGAGTATCAGAGCTGGCCGCGCTATGTATGAAACCACCCTATTTTGAGATGCACAGAGATAAGGTGGTTTTTCATTTTAAGCCAGATTTTTTGCCTAAGGTCGTTTCTTCATTTCACCTTAATGAGGAAGTTGTCTTACCTTCCTTGTGTCCAGCACCGGCTAATTCCAAAGAAAGGACCCTCCATGCTTTGTATGTGGTCAGAGCCATAAGGTATTACCTGGCTGAGACTGCATCCTTCCGGAAATCGGATTTGCTTTTTGTCTTAACCGAGGGTTCTAGGAAGGGATTTCCACCAGCCGAGTCCACACTCAGTAAGTGGATTAGACAGGCGGTGGTACAAGCCTATTCCACCAGGGGGAAGGGACCCCCTTTTCGGATCACAGCTCATTCTACTAGAGCCATTGGTGCTTCTTGGGCTTTTCAGCACCAGGCCTCAGTGGAACAAGTTTGCAAGGCTGCTACTTAGTCTTTAGTTCATACTTTCACAAAGTTTTACAAGGTGGATGCCAGGGCCTCAGCTGACGCTATTTTTGGCTGAAAAGTGTTTCAGGCGGTAGTGAAATGAACTATCTGCTGTTCGGCACTCGGGATCCCGCCCATGTGGACACTGCTTTTGGATGTCCCAATCGTGATGACTTCTGGACGCGCTGGAATGGATTGGAAAGAAAAACGCAATTCTGTGAAACTCACCTGTAGAATTGCTTTCGTTTCCAATCCATTCCAGCCCGTCCACTCCACCCTTGAGGTTTATTATGTCCTGCATGCCTGTTATGGTGATTGAACCATTTTTGCTCATAGGACACTGTTTATACTAGTTTTAGATTATGTTTTTGATTCGAGAGAGTACAAGCGGAGGCTATGTGAAGTAACATGGTCTCCTATTTTTTGGATCTCCCGGCCTGCCTCTTCTGTTGAGTACTGCTTTTAAATTGCTGGGGCTGGGTTGAGAGGCAGCTGCCTTTATAGGGGGCCGGGAGGAGCTACATCTCTGATCTTGCAGTCAGCGCCCCCTAGGGGCGAACTCCCAATCGTGAAGACTTCTGGATGGGCTGGAATGGATCGGAAACAAAAGCAATTCTACAGGTGAGTTTCACAGAATTAACTTACTGCTACGTATGAGCATCCAGGTATCCCATTTTATCCAGATGGTCTTAGCAGTTTCTCTAATATCTGGGCTCTGGATCTGCCATCTCTGTACTATTCCTCAAACGTAGAACATTGAAACTAGGGCAGGGCTCCCATTAAATACTGACAGATGTATCTATTTAGCTATTACGGCTTTCCATTACTCCTCCCAGTCACATGCCTTAGCTCAACAGGTACTGACTGGTTTAAACCAGAAGCCAACAGCAATTTTTGATTGACACAAAGACCGTTGCTCTCTATGGCAGTGTTATTCTCTATGGGGTTATCTCTCTGCTGTCATCTAGAGTTTAAATTCTAATATAGCGACTCCCATTGTCCTCGATGGGTAATAACTAACTAAATGAACTAAATGTGGTCTTTTTCAGGGCTAACTCTCTGAGAGCGCTCCAATATTTCTTTTTTTGTAAATACACACATCTTTCCAACTGGCCACACAAGCTCATTTATTTGGATATTTTTTATTGTACCATTTTTTTTTTCGGGAGAGTGCTCCTGTAAAACTTATTGACTGTTTGCAGGTTGGCTGGTTATGTGGAAGCAATATCCTCAAGGTTGGGCTTACCGATTCCAGACTTGACACCGAAACAGGCGGACATGTGGCAGACCCGTGTTAGTGCGCACTTGGTAAGTATATTATGACACCATTGTGATTGTGTACTCGCATTATACAGGTGCACAGGGAGGTGGCTGCAGGAAGTATTCAAAAAGAATAACCAAATCTCCTAGGGTTTGGTCACACCTGAACCCCCTGCCTGATCTATCAGCATTTTATCTTGACCTCTTACCTAATACAGCTACAGTTCATCATGAACCCCTGCCTGATACATCAACATCTTATCCTGCCCTCTTACCTAATACAGCTACAGGTCATTCTGACCCCCTGTCTGATACATCAACATCTTATCCTGCCCCACTGCCTGATACATCAGCATCTTATCCTGCCCCACTGCCTGATACATCAGCATCTTATCCTGACCTCTTACCTAATACAGCTACAGGACATCCTGACCCCCTGTCTGATACATGGACATTTTATCCTAACATCTTGCCTTATACAGCTACAGTTCATCCTAATCATCTGATCTGCTCAATTTAGCCAAATCTGCTGATAAGCTCACCTGTTACAGTGGAAGGCTTCTGGAATGTGTAGTCTAACTATAATAAGGGCTTTGCTCAGGGCCAGGAAAGTTGCTCCCACTTGATCAACACAGAGCCACATGAATATAAGAAACCTGGAAACAGCATACTGATAGGATTTTGCCCCCATACCTGTGATTTAGCTAACAAAAATGTTTGTTTTACATCCCAGAAGAGGAAAACAATAAGACACAACACCAAAAACCTGGCAAAAATTGAGTTTACTTTTAAAGGAGCGCTATTGCGAAAAATGATAAAAATCCATATAAATAAGCTGGATGGCGGGAGGCCCCAGATCCCCGAAAATCCTACCTGATCCTCGTTCCAACGGCGCATGCGCGGTCCACTGCCGCCTCCCACGCGTCCCTTTAGCAGGCTTCCTGTTCCTGTTGAATCCAGGCAGCAGCATGGCTGATATGCTGGGAGAGGAAGCTCCGAAATGGCGGCTACCTTTCTTTACTAACTGTGCCAGGCTGTTGGTCTGGTTTAAAGAGGTGAGCCTCCTCGCACTCCCACCTTCAATACTTCTCCCGAGCCCCCCCACTTCTCTGGAATGCACTTCCCCATTTAATCCGCCACTCTCCATCACGCCAAGCCTTTAAAAGTGCCCTAAAAACTCACTTCTTCAGACAGGGCATATAACCTGGCTTAAGCAATCCCTATATCCTTCAAATAGCACATGCAGCCCAACTCTAGCTCTACCACTGCACCTTTGTTTCCCCCCTCATCCTTTAGACTCTTAAAGTGGACCAACACCCACGGGTGATCGGCCCGGGAATCTATAAGATTCCCGGGCCGATCACCTCCCTCCCCGCGGGACATCCGAGATCGGGATGTCCCGCGGGGTGAAACCCCCCCCAAACCCCCTTACCTTATCTTCGCCGCCGCCGCCTCCCTCGCGCCCCTCTAGGCATGCGCGCGCCCGCGCCGGCCGTCTGTGAATGGCCGGTGCGCGCGCGTCAAGAGGGACGCGCGGGAGGCGGCGGCGGAGGAGCCGCTTGTCGGGGGCTGTCAGATTGCTTGTCCGTCGGCGCTGGGAGCGGGGAGAGGTGAGTTTTTCGGGTGATCGGGGGGGGGTTTCACACAGCGGGACACCCCGATCGGGGGTGCCCCACCGAAGTGGACCAAGACCCAGGATAGTCAAAATCCTGGGTGTTGGTCCACTTTAAGTTCACAAGGGCGGGGCTCTCCTTCCTATTGTCTCCTGTGCTCACTTGATTTAAAGTGGACCAACACCCAGGATTTTGACTATCCTGGGTCTTGGTCCACTTCGGTGGGGCACCCCCGATCGGGGTGTCCCGCTGTGTGAAACCCCCCCGATCACCCGAAAAACTCACCTCTCCCCGCTCCCTGCGCCGACGGACAAGCGTTTTGACAGCCGCGGACAAGCGGCTCCTCCGCCTCCCGCGCGTCACTCTTGACGCGCCCGCGCCGGCCAATCACAGACGGCCGGCGCGGGCGCGCGCACATCTTGAGGGGCGCGAGGGAGGCGGCGGCGGCCGGACAAGGTAAGGGGATTTGGGGGGAGGGAGGTGATCGGCTGATCACGGGAGGGTGATGGTCCACTTTAAATCTTGTGGCATCTAAATTTGTATTGTTCCATGTACAATATGTTTTACCTTGTCTGTAATCATACATTGTAAAGCGCTACGGAAGATGATGGTGCTATATAAATAAACAATAATAATAATAAAGGAAGAGAAACCACCCAGCCGCATGGCTCTGTTAGTGAATGCTGAAGCCTCACAATTTCGATAGAAGTGAATGGCACTAGCAGCAGAAGAGCACTTGCTGACATACTGTAGATACATTAGAGATATACATACAGACATATATTATGCAAATGTGTCCGTTGTTGGGGGAACATTTGCCAGTCACTTTTGAACTGATGACAAGCACACATGTAATGTTGTTTTTTTCTTTTCTGCTTCTTTAGGGCAAAGCAATAGGAGTGGCAATCGGCTGCATTTTAGGAATGTTCCCTCTGTTCTTCTTTAAAGATGACGAGGAGAAAACAGAGAAAAAAAATGAGAAGAAACAGGAGAAGAACCAATGACCTCTTTCTTCTGATTCCGGCACCTCGGCAGCGCCCGCAGCCCCCTGATTTCCCGCTATCAGAGAGGAGACACCATCCAACCCGTAGCGGGAACAAGACTCCGTGCGGCATGACCCCCCTGCTCCTGGCTTTCATGTACTCTCGTCTGTTTTTTACAGACTCCTTATTTATCTCCTGGGCACCGGGCGCCGCTCGTCAATGGCCGGCTTGGCCGTTTTGGGAAGGAATCCGAACTGGCAACGGCTCCTCCTGAATGTGGAACCTGACGAGAAACCCCGGTACCTTCTCTGTGACATCTTTTAAGAAGGCCGACCGGGGAGCTTGGAAAAGAACTACAAGTCCTAGCATGCTCTGTCGGGGCGTTCTGGAGCTTGTAGTTCCTCTGCTGCTCGGATTGGGTTTCAGGTTCCCCATATTTACACTAAATAGTTACTTTTTATATCTATGTACAATGCAATGTATTATAACGGAGCTACAATAGTAATCTCAGAAGGTCACTTCAGCCAGCACTGGTATTTCGGTTTTGGGTGGATGCCGGCAGATTTTAACATTTTATTTTTAGAATGATTTGTGAATCTCGAAGGGGCGGTACCGTGAAATTGCTTAATAATAAAAAATCAATATAAACACGCTGGATAGCAAGAGAAGGGCCCCCCTTTAAACCGGACCTTCAACATGATTTAATGAAAAGCCCAAACCCTTAAAAATTATTATTCCCCAGCACCTAAAATTAATATATTTTAAGTTTTTTTGTCACTTACTTATTATTCTTTCCCCTACTGGGCTGCAACTCTGTTCAGGACATTAGGATACGGGTGCCGCCATCTTGACTTGAAGCATCACACTTACTGAGGAGAGGAGAGCAGGACAAACTTCAGGGGGGCAGGTTATAGTTGTGCTTTGCACAGAGAGAACAGAGCTTGGGTCAGGGAAAGGACAGCAATCCCAAAATGCAGAGTGACACAGTCAGAAGGCACTTCCTGCTTGCCGGCTGCCTGATGCTCCATGTACCGCCATCTTGGATGTTTAAAGGCTCATAACATGCAGTAGATGCAGGTAGGATGATTTTTAATGTGAGTAATCTGTATGTACAGGGTGTGGGAAACATATAACATATGCTCTTATTCAGGGTGAAGGTCCGCTTGTGGTTTTCTTTTCTTGGTGGGAATACAGTCCAGGGGGGAAAAGTTTCGGAGCGTACCATTCCACTTTTACAGGGGTGATCATTGCCTGCCTTTTAAAGCAGTCCCACCCCATCTTCTAAGTAGGGCGCTATAGATTTCTAGAGCCCCACTGCCCATAAACCCCTGCAACCAGCCCGCCAAATGCGGCCTCACGATCGGCCATCGGTGTTCACATCCCGAAAAGAGAAAGGACCCCAGGCCAATCACGCCGCTGCCGAGTTGAGCAGATCACCCCATGCAAAAGCAGAATAGTACATTCCAAGCCTGTCACTCCTGATTCTTCTTCCTTCCATTAAAGCGGATCCAAACCTAGGTTGTCCCGGTCTGGAATTAAAAAGACTCCTGGGGCCTGCCCTTGGGGGATCCTATAGCGGGATGCTCCCCTGTGTGAAACCCTGGGGTTGTCGGTATACTCATATTTACTGGCGGCTCCCGCGATTCTGTTAACGCCGGCCGCCACTTTCCCGGTAGAAGAAGAGAGAAGGGGATGTGGCCAGCCTGTTGCCCAACATCACCCGACACGCTTGAATCAGACAATCGGCCATCTCAAGTGACGGGTGGGCTTGGCCTGGGGAAAAAAACAGGAAACGTCTTTTTATTTTTTTACTGGGCCAGCAGCACCGCAGGTACTCAGCCAGCTAGGGGCCCCAGGAAGAATTTGATCCACTTTAAAAGAAAGAAATGCTTGGCTGGAGTATTTAATGCCAGGTGTATAGGTGACCCCTCTGTCTAGCATATTTATTTGGATTTTTATTATTGGACTATTTTTGGTAATAGTGCTCCTTTATAATTTTACATCCATTATGAAGACTCTCACTCTTGTTGTATTGTGGGTGGACAATTGTTAATCAACCACCCCCCCCCCCCCCCCCCCCCAGCAAAATCACCCTTCTGCACTACCCCCAGCACTATCAACCCCTTTCACCCCAGACCCGCAGTTAGGCAGACTCGTCTCATGCACCAAGGGACTGGAACCCATCGCGCACTCACTGAAGCTGGGAACACACCCTCTCCATTCGGAGTAGTGCGATGTTGCTGTTTAGTCTTCCAATAAATTGAGACCTGGCATTGGAAGGGGTGAGTATGCCTAACTACCGGGCTGTAAGAGGTGGCGGGGAGGAAAGAGTGTTGACTGGAAGCACAGACACCCCCCCCCCCCAACACACAGGTATCACCTCCATTACTATCTTTTAGTGAGCTTGAGCCCTAAACATGGGCATGTTTTAAAGGAATCTGACATGAGTGGTGGGCAATCCTATGTTCTTCCCTACCTATGACCAGGCTTCTAATACCTTTAGCAGGGGCAGGGTCTCGGGGACTAAAAAACCATGATTTTGGTTTATTGTTCCAGGGTCGACCGTTGGCTCTCCCCCTGGGGCATCCCAAATTGGGATACCCCGCTGTATGAAACCCCCCAGGCTGCCGCAAAACTCTCCTTCTTTTTGGCTCCCTGGTCTGCATCCCCAGCATCTTTGAACTGTGCGCAGGCTCCTGCCCCCAACCATCCAGATAGGCTGGTGATGGGAGGTTTCGCTCCCCATTGCCATAAACAGAGCTGTTTGCCAAATATTACATATGCACAACAAACAGCTCTGATTGGGTGAGAGCCTGTGCATGTGTCTTAAGACTGGGGAAAAGATAGTCACCATCTCAGGTTTTGTTCTGCTTTGAAAGGAAACTTCATTTTCCCAGATCAGAAGCGGCTCCCTGGCTTACCTTTGCGTCGCTCCTCTGGTGTTGCTCCTCCAAGGACCTGACAATTCTCTGAGCTCCACGATGGGTCCCAAACGTTGAGCTGCATGTGCATGATGGCGTATGGGACCTGGCTGAGGGGTTTATGGACACTGGTGGGTGCCTCGTTCTGGGCTCATACTCCACACCTGACTAAAGCCAGAACTGAGGAGAGCCTGGGCCCGAACACGGTGATAAAAACCACAGGAACCATTGCAGGTATGCCAGGGTTCCTAGGTCTGCTCCGTGGTTCTGATCTGGGGTTTGCTTAAAGTGGACCAAAAGATTCTAGGGCCGGGAAAAAAACCTCCCCAGGGGCATCCTGATTTGGGATGAGCCACTGTTTGAAACTCCCCATTTTGCCTGTAGTCTCCGCGATCCAGCTACCCCACCATGGTTGAGTAAGCCTCCTCTAGCACCCCTAGACCCCTTTATCCCCTGAGCCACACATATCTGAATCTGGCAGTGGAAGGTGCACAACAATTTATTAAATGATGGGCATGGACATAAATGATTAATGGAGAAGCATACGCCATTGGATCACCAGATCGAGAGTAAAGAGTGAACCGGGGGGTTTACACCCTGTAAAGCAGACCAAATCTCAGGGGGGGGGGGGGTCCACTTTATTAGTTTTTTGATTGTGTGAAGCTTATGTCAAGCTCTGGCAACATGACTCCACCAATGGAGTGAGAAGCAGCAGGGATCTATACTATGGATCAGACTCCACCCTTAACAGAAATATTGGTTTGGCTGAATGCAGGGCTTAATTACACAGGACTATATGGAGGCTTGTCTATAAATATGGGAGTGGGCGATGCTCACAATATGGCTGTAACCAGAATGGAAGAGATTTAAGAAGGGCCACCCTTCAGCATGTGTTATGGCCTGCGAGGGGGGTTTGAATGGTGTTGATTTAAGGAGGCTTCTGTACTATGCACCCATACGCATGATTGATTCTGCACCCTCGGTATTGGTAACCCCACGATTTTCATCACTAAGCTAAAGTCACACTTTTCTACTTGTTCCTGCACCCTGTGGTTGTCCCTTACTGACCTACTGACTCCTCCCACCCAAGCCACATGACCGTCAGTCTATTCCCCATCTTAAAACGGCACCATCTTACATGCACCCCGACGTTGGCACAAGCCCTCCCAGTGGTGATCACAGGGGCTGAAGGGAGAGGAAATCCTTCTGGTGGCCACACGGCAATAAAACCTGATGGGAGGGGTCCTAACCCTTCCCCACTCCATCCAAAATAATGTGCAGCTCAAAATCTCCTGTGTAGTTTAGACTCTGGTTTTTAATTTGTATTGCTGCTTCCATAAATCTAGAGAATATCAATGGCTTCCTTAATATAACCAATCTATTTCTTTACATGTATTTGCACTTGCTTCGGCTTCCGCATGACTTAAAGGGGAACTCCAACCAATGTTATTGTACTGCCACGGATGAAGGAGCCAACATGCCCTGGGAGAACTTACAGTGGTGGTTTTTGCCTGGTTCCCAAAATAATTTTTTGTTTTGTGGGAGACCCCGTTAAATTGTTGCATATTGTTGGTGGAGCAATGGGCAGTGGCATCTGATTGGCAGGCTGTGTCTCCCACAGATGTCCCAAGAAAGCTCATGGGAGCTGTTAGAGCTGCGAACCGAGTCCCAACACTTTCAAACAATGTTGTTTAGAGAGGCTAGGGTGGTCACCAAGGCAGCAGTTTATAAATAGGGGGACGAGGTCCGGGCACATATCTGGACTTTGTTGGTGGTCGGGTTTGGGGGGGAGGCACCCGAGGCCAACAGCCATGTCCTCTTCCTGACTTCACTTCCTGACTAGGTATGGAAGGCCAGGCAATCCCTTTAAATATATAGAACAAAAGTTAGGGGCAAACTCCATTCGTTGGGTCATCAAGCCTTCATCAGATCTATACCGACCCTTCCCCTGTCTCAAGCACTAGAGCAGCAAAATGCTGCAGGCCCGACAAAATAGCATTTGTCCTTCAAGCCAGGGCAACATAACCTAGCTATTGTCGGTTGGACAGGTCATCTACATGGCCGGATTAAAGGGGCGGTAAGCCAGGTATTCACCCTAGGGCCTCCATCTCTTGTCAAAAAGAGCAGGATTCAATTTACAGTTACTGATACAGGGCCTCAACCACACTTAATCCCGTCCTGGTCATTTTTACTTTTGTTTACTGGTTGGAATTCTCTTTTAAATGGAACCTGTAGTGGTAGAACCATAAAGCTGCTGTTGCCAACCACCTTCTTGAAATACTAGTTGACTGGCTGTCATTCAGATCGTATCCCTCCTATTCAATGCCTGGGGACAAGCCTGAGACCAGGTATGACCCCATAGCACCCTAATCTTCTATGAGATGTTATTTGGCCCATTGGCCTAACCTAGACTAGAAGAAGAACGGAGCGTGTCTTCAGTCTTAATAGGATAAGAGTGTCATGTTAAAGTGTTGTACATCTCTATTTAGCAAGGCCGGCTTTACAGTGGAACAAAAGCAGAGATTTTGACTATCCCAGGTTTTGTTCCGTGCACCGGGGACATCCCAAATTGGGGTGACCCACTGTGCGAGACTCCCCAGATTACCCAGTCCAGCTGACCTCTTCCTAGTCCAATGAGGTATGTTGGGGCTCTCGTCCGAGCAGAGCTGTTTGCCCTGACCATGTCATTTAGTCATTATGATGTAATGTGGCAAACTGCTCTTATGGGTTTCAATAGGAAGCAAGAGCGGCCACGTCCCCAGCGACAGGAGTGCTCACACAGCCCGAGGATGCTCGGTCGAGCTTACTGGTCGAGGGCCCTTGCATCTGCCCGGATGGTGTCACACAGCGGAGAATCCCACTTTGGGATACCCCAGGGGTAGTCCAGCAGCAGCTCTGGGTTTTATTCTTTAAGAGTGTGACCCTGGGCAAAATCAGAAGCGTGACCCCAAAAATGTAATGTATAAAATATTGCATTTACATTTATTACATTTAATGGCAATGTGAAGATAGATGCTTCAAACAGCATCCCCTGCTCCTGCCCCCTTTGGTGATAGAGGCCCCTGTGATAATAAAGGCCTCTGGGCAATTGCCCTGTTTGCTCTACCTAAATGCCCGCTCTGCTTTATAAGTGCACTTTCAAGGTGAGCAGAGCTGATAGCCAGTCTACTAGCATGTTCCTGAGAAGGTAAGGCAGTAGGTATTGATTATTGGTGCTCAATAAACTGATCCTATACCCAAAAAGGAAGTTTATGTCGTCACCTTCTATCCCTGGCCCAGTGGCCCAAAACAGCCTGTGTTTTTTTTTTTTTAAACTAAAGAACAATATTCATAAAAACACTAACAGGAAGAAGTATGATGTTCGAACGGTCAGTCATATTGCCCCCTGGTGCTTTCCAGCGACAATCCATTCAGTTACACAGTCCAGCATTGACGGGGTCAGTCTTTTCAGTTATAATAACTGCAATAAAGCACTACAAGCTAAACTACCATTATGTGGAGGTTTAGCTTGGAACTAAATGAATTTACATATGGCTGCCATTCGACATCCTACTGCGTCTTTTTAGTGTTTCTATGAATATAGAAATAAAGAAAAAAAAAGAAACACAGACTGTTTTGGGGCCCTGGACTAGAGATAGAAGGTGAGGACATAAACTTCCTATCTGGGTATAGGATCGCTGAAACCAAGGCTTGATCTGCATTGCAAGCTTACGCTCTGCCTTGTTTTTGAAAAGAAGCTACAAAATGTTTTCTTATGTAAAGTATTTATTTGCATTTTACTTTATTTTTGTTGTTTAAAACACGTGTGCGCAGGAGAGGAGCTCGCTGTGTGATATGAAGACTCAGTGATACGCATGTAGGAAGCTCGGATTGCCAAGGAAGTTATCAAGCACTAATTTTATGGCTAATAAAAGTGTCTGGGTCCCTCCAGGAATGTTCTGGAAGATTCCAAGAGTTTGATGTATTGTTATTAAAATGATGTATAAACTAGTTAAAGTAATGAACTGCCTTTGGAACAAGTTGGGTGTCTGCCACGTTTTGTATTTCAGAAAAAAAAAAAACTGCATGGGAATGTGACACATTTAAATATTAGAACCAAATTGGGGCAGTCACGGCCTAGTGCTAAAGAATGGATCCTGTCACTGGAGGGTTGCAGGTTTGATTCCTGATTGGACGTGGCTTTTGAGCAGGGCCAAGAAAAAAGGTTATGGGTCAGCACTAAAATTCAACTTTTATTTATGTCCATTAAAAACCTCTTCAACAGTAGTCAAAACAGCCATAATATCATATTACCAGAACCCGATACTTTGAAAAATCGTGCAGCTCTAACGCGTTTCGGACGCTACCAGGTCCTTAATCATAGATTCTATTTGATTGGTGTGCATTTACCTCCTTATTCTTTTGAGCAGGGCACCTAACCCCTTCTCCCCCCACTGCTTGTGTTTGTCTCTCGACATGGATGGGTTAAATGCGGAGGAAAAACTGTCATGTGTTTGCAAGCCTACCATGGCCATCTATGCACAAAATCCCCCAAACTCTTGGGGTTCATGGGAGAATCCATGATGGGATTACTGTGTCTACAGCCATATTGACAAGGAGAAGGGTGGGGGGTTGTGTCCTGACTGCTCTTATGAAACACAAGATCTATTTAGACTCAACTGAACCAAAACCCAACCTAGAGTCTGAGACTCCAGGGCAGGCATACTCGCTCCCCCGGGGCATCCAGATTTGGGATGCTTTGCTGTGTCAAACCCCCCAGGTCGCCTGAAAATTCCCAGTCCAACGCCGTATGCATGAGCAGGGGCTGCATCCCCGATATCCCTTTAGCAAGGTGCATGCCCGCGCCAAGCATTTGTGAATAGCTGGTGCAGGCACACGTTCTATTAAAGGGTAGCAGGGGATGCTTCCGCCAGAGTGCTCAGATCCGCTTGCATTAGACAAGCTCTAGGACGAAGGGGTGGGAACGGATCCGAGTGCGCTGACTGGAGGAGGGGCTGCACATGTGCCGTAGGACCGAGGAAGGATGAGTGAGATTTGGCCACCTGGGGGGGTTTCTCACAGTGGGGAAACCCCGATCGACCAAAACCCAAGATAATTAAAATCATGTTTTTTTGTCCTCTTTAAAGCACAAGTCCAGTATAATCAGCAGCTAGAGGGAGACCGTCTGCCTAGTCAGCTAATCAGTGTTCAGCAGCCCCACTTGGCTGACTAGACACTAGTCATGGTCGGGGCGGCAACTAACAATGCAGAATCGCTGCTCCTGGAGGGGGAACTGGTGGCCGTGCCTGGTAATGTAAGACTCGTTTCTTGTTTCTACATTCCAAATCGGGCTCCAGCCCAGGGTCTGGGAAACTAAGTGCAGTGATTTCTACTTTGAGAACCTCTCCAAACTAAGTGTAAGATGAAAGCACATATGTCTTACCTTTCAGAGAGCAGGTTTCTGCTAAGCTGCTATGTCAGAGATTTGATGCTGAATGATCATCTTCTGTTGTAAACTATGGCTGCAAGTTTCTCAGTGTGAGTTGCAGACGGACGTTCCATTTCAGTCTCTGAAACAAGGGCTGCTGCTGTCTCTCCTCCTAACTGGATTTCTTTAGTTTTTTGTGCAGCTTACAGTTAGCAAACATAAATTGTATTATAGCTTTTGTAGGGAGCGCATTACGGTGCAAATAAATATGGCCAGGCAGCAAAAAGGTGGGTGTTTGGCTATAGAATAGAGGCTAGATCTTTGCTGCAACTACTTTATTCAGCGGCTCACCAGAATAAGGTAGCTGCATGGGAGGTAAGAAAATCATACTTTGATTTTACACTTCACCTGGACAATCCCTTTAGGCGCTGAAACCCCTTGAGAAACCAACCTAATACAATGGGTCTTCCTCCAGTGGGGGGTGGGTAACTCCAGTTTATTGGGGGAGGTTCCTGGCCCTGGTCAAGGAAAGACCTCTGGGGATTGTCCAGAGGTGGCAGGAGAAAAGTGTATCACAGCAGACCCACACCACCCTGGAAAAACTTGCCCAGTAAGTCCACATTTATTTCTAGCTGTTGCTTGGTATTAGTCAGTTTGTTTAGGACCATTTAAAATTAAAAGGACAGTCCAGAAAATAATAAGACAGCAAGATGCTCACCTAAAGCCTGTGCCATGTGCCTCTCCTCCATTTCCTGTAGCACTCTGTAGATGCCATAGCAAGTCTCCACAGTTTGCCCCTCATTTCCATTTCCTGTCTCTCAGCGTGAGCGAGCCCAGCAAATGTGACCACTGTTTCGTGCCAGCATAGCTCACACTGGGAGCTTGGAGAGATGGGTTGTGTGACCACATTTGGAAGTGGTCATGGAGGGAGGAAGGAAGGGACAAACCTTGATGCCCTACAGCTTTCACAGCGTGCTGCTAGAAGTGGAGGACAGGCTTAATGTGAGCTCCTTACTGCCTTATTGTGATTGCCAACAGTCCCCTTAATTTCTTATCCTGTAGCGACCTGGTTTAGACATTCTCAGCTAGTGCTCCAGCACTACTGCTAGCTAAGTGCATCCAGACCAGTGGTCCCCAACCTGTAGCTTGGGAGTCACAAGCTCTCGGGACCCCTATTGTGTGTAACACTAGCATAAACAAAACCCAATCCCGCACCACCCACAAGATCTAGCATACTGTTAAGGCTAGCAGGTTATATGGCGTAAAAGCTGGGCACTGGCAGCACCAAACATGGGGTTATTGTTGTGGGGAAATGTTTGGGCTACCTGTCTTGATAGCTTCCAGGACCACACTTGATTTACCAGGCTTCCAGTGGGGTCTGGGTTATTGTCGGTGAGGAAATGTTTGGGCTACCTGTCTTGATAGCTTCCAGGACCACACTTGATTTACCAGGCTTCCAGTGGGGTCTGGGTTTCGATTCTGCCATTCATGAGGCTGGGGATCCACTTATGCAGGCCAAGTATTTTTTATTAGGGGGGAGGGGGGGGGACGTGGTAAATTGTCACGTTTTATGCTTTTGAGTACTTTACTGTGGTGTTTGGAATTGTTTCCAGTTGTTTCCTGGTACCTGGCTTCAATGATCCATTCATGTCGAACATGGCTCCCAACCACCTCTCAATGGCGAATGCGGCTTTCATGGAAAGAAAGGTTGGGGGTCCCCTGATCCAGACCAGCCATGCTGATCAGAAATCACTCAACATGTTCGGTGGACACATAAAGAGGGACCGTGCCTGGAGCAATATAATAACTGCACTGGCATGGAGGAACGACTGCTTCTCTTAAGCACCATTTTACTACGTTGCTGGCAGAATAAAGAAGACCTCTAACTATGCAATACATGAACCAGTGGTGCCCAGTGATTGCCACTCCCTCCAGATGTTGCTTCCTAGCTTCCTTACAGCATACCTCCCAAGTGTCCCTGATTTGGAGGGACTGTCCCTTTTTTGAGTCCATGTCCCTCTTTGTTCTCATTTGTCCCTCTTTGAGGTGTAACCTGCAGATGTGCATCAATAAATTATTCATTTGGCTATTCAAAGTTTATATTGTAACTGTTATAACCTATACATTCCTCAGTGAGGGTACGCGACTTAATTTAACAAATGTCCCTCTTTCCTACCCTGAAAAGTTAGTAGGTATATTACAGGTGCGCACCCCTGTACTTGCGATGAATGTCCTTGATGAGCTTGGGGAGAAACTCTTGCCAGAATGATCTGGATTCCAAAGATCATCTTGACAAATTGCTGCCCAACCTTTCCTCCACCTTCTGTGTCCCATCAATAATATAAGCAACAAATCAGGGCAATTCTCAACATCCACTCTATGGCATTGCCCAGCGTTACTGTTCAGCTTCAGATCACACCAAGATTTCTGGATCTTTCCTAGAATCTAATATAAGCCCTGATGGCCTCCCTAAGGCTATTCCAAGATAACAGCTCAATACTGGCTTTAGAGATGGACTAACTGCCACTTTTTATGTGAACCAAAACCAGGGATTTTGACTCCCATGTTTGGTCCTTGCATCCAGGGCATTCCCCATTTTGGATACCCAGCTGTGTAAAACCCACAATTAACCCAGAAAAACTCACCATTGCCCGGTTCTATGACAAGTGCACGTGCGCAGCCAATCCATGCACTCAGCGCCATTTAGCAAATAATCGGCTATGGGCAGAATGCAGCCCAAGCGTGCAGACGGCTGCATCGCCACTGACCTCTAGGTGAGGGCATGCTTGTGCCTCTCATTTACAAATACCTAGTGCGGGCACGCGCCTGGCTAAAGGTATATCGTGGTGCGGCCTGCACTGTTGGATCAGGTAGGTTTTTCTTGAGATTTGGTGGGTTTCACACAGCAGGGCATTCAAAATCGGGATGCCCCGAGGAGAGGGAATCAGACCCTGGAGTCTTATAGACTCCCAAGGTCACCAGAAATGGGTTTTGGTCTACTTTAATGTTACTATGGCCATGTGATGACATATATGCAAATCCAGTCAGCCGTAACACGGACTGATAATGAAACGAGTGTCTTCCCATAGTGTTCAGAGTGCTTTAGCTGTGACTGTATATTCTATGGAGATCTTATATCTTTGGCCTAGAGCCTCAGTCGAACAAAGCTGTTCCGCTGTCTTGTGGATCTGCAAATGTTTTTTCATTCTTTTATTAAGCTTGAGTTTGTTTGTTCTTTTAAATGTATATATGAACATTGGTCTGACAAATATATATCTAATGGATCTTCTACTTGCAGTGTGGTTTCTTTGTGTTGAACTAGTAAATTAAAATACTGTGACGGCCGTGGATGTAATAAAAAAGTTTAAATCCCTGTCTGGGCAAAACCCCAAAAAGCGCATAGTCCCGATTAGTCTTATTGCGCTGATCCTTCTTAGTCCAGTAGCTTGAAACATACCCCACCCCAGATCTAGTCACTGCATCCTGGAGACGCCCCCCCCCCCAGCAACAGTCACATTGACCACGCCCACTCTATTCACCAAATTGGAGGGGCTGTGCCAGTCCTCAACACACCCATTAATAAAAATGAATAGAGCAATATGAATAGAGTCTATGGGGTTGATTCAGAGCCAGGTGAGAATTCTCACTCATTTTTTAGGAGTGAAAACTGCCATTTATTTCATTGTCTACCGGGTGTACATTTTCCTCTGGCTCTGAATCCGCTCCAAGGTAGACAATGAAAGTGAATGGCAGCTTGCTCTCCTAAAATCAGTGAGAATTCTCTCCTGGCTCTGAATTGACCCCAATGTGATGGATGTTAGGAGGTGGCTTAAAAAAAAGAGGTTGCTATGCTTAAATAAAATCTGGGGCATTCAGAGAAGAGGGTAGATCTCATCTGCATCAATTTTATACAGCTAAACCCCACAATGGATCCGCTGCATGGCAGGTAAGGAAACAGGCTTTTGATTTTACACTTGGCCTAAACTTTTGCAAGCTTTCGAAATCCACTACGTTTCTTCTGCAGGGATGGATTATTCTGTGCAATTGGGAAAATTTAGAAACTCTATAGGGTGGGCTCTCAGGTAAACCCACAGTAATCCCCACAAATCAAGTGCCGCTCACGCCAGAAATATAAAGAATGATTTCATGTTTATTTTATAAAGATTATAATATCACTGACAAGACAATTGACAAGTTTAAAAAGATAGATAGATAGATATGAGATAGATAGATAGATAGATAGATATGGGATAGATAGATAGATAGATAGATAAATAGATATGAGATAGATAGATAGATAGATAGATAGATAGATAGATGTGGGATAGATAGATAGATAGATAGATAGATAGATAGATAGATAGATAGATGTGGGATAGATAGATAGATAGATGTGGGATAGATAGATATGAGATAGATAGATAGATAGATAGATAGATAGATAGATAGATAGATAGATAGATAGATATGGGATAGATATATAGATAAATATGAGATAGATGGATATGAGATAGATAGATGGATAAATAGATAGATATAGGATATATCGATAGATATTTGATAGATGGATCAATACACAGATAGATGTAGATATGAAGTAGCTAGATGAGTATAAAAAAAAGATAAATAAAAATATGAATAGATAAATAGATAGATTCCCCTTGGCACCTAAAACCCACATTACAGCCCTCTAAAAAGGAGATACTCCTATTTTGCAATCCAGTGAAGGACTGGAAACTGCAACACCTACTGCAGTCATCAACTTTTAAAGAACAACAATGGCCCTTAAAGCTCTCATTGTTTTGCAGTCCTATAGTAAGTTAATGAATAAATAAATACTGTGCAAAAATGCACAGTAAATGGCAATCCACTAAAGTGCTAGTGCTAATAGACCACATGTAAACATACACACTGAGAACAAAATAAAACAAAGAGCTACTGCAGTGGTACAAACAAAGTGAAGTGTGCAGATCGGAAAAATATAAATATGTGCCAAGTCATTAGCGAGCAAAGTGATTACAAAGTCCTTGCAAGATTACATCACCATTTGAGCAGCCCAGGTCTCATCATAGTTTCGCCACACCTACGCATTGCGTGGACAATATTCACTTCGCCAGGGTGAAGGTAATAAGGATCATCCATTGAGTAAGCAAGCACCAGACTGTGGAGCTGCCTTTATTGGTAAATACTGGTAGTACCTCGCCCCCACTCGCACCTAAAGGTACGCTCTGATTGGCCTATCTTTTTGCTTTCCAATATGAGTGAAAGGCTCTGGTTAGGTCTGGACTTGAGTATTTTATTTCCGAATAGTAATCTTCCAAGCTTTAGTCTTCCAGTTACTTAGGTCTTCAAATGCTTTTTCACTTTGAAGCATAATGGGCTCTGATGCTGATTCATGGATATTTTTCTCCAATCATCCTTCAGCACTACCCACTGTGAGATTAGGCTCCACCCTCTGGGAGGAAACACAAACTAAACAGAAGTTAAAGCCCCCCCCTCCTCCCCACCTCAGTTCTTTATGTTTCCTCTCTAAGGACGTGTTATTTTCAGACTCCCAGAGTTCTGGAGGCCTTGGACCAGTTACCGGGTGTAGTTCACCCGAGGTCTTTTGGCAGCCAGGGTTGTCCCCCATAACCTAACAGACGCACTAGTTGTGCAATGTCCCCTTTAAATCCCGGCAGTTTTTAAAAAGTTCAGGGTGTGCTTGACCTAGTGGGACCCCTGGGGTACTCACCTGAGCACTGATCGGCGATTTTGGGATTCCAGCTGATTTTGGCAAAATTTGTTTTGCCTGTATTTTTTCAAATATTGTGGCGGAGTTTCGCGATCG
The DNA here is from genome assembly GCA_027917425.1 of Gastrophryne carolinensis. Taxonomy (NCBI): domain Eukaryota; kingdom Metazoa; phylum Chordata; class Amphibia; order Anura; family Microhylidae; genus Gastrophryne; species Gastrophryne carolinensis. The sequence continues at coordinate 409,138,740 of CM051239.1, read as the reverse complement.
ATGACCCGTCACTTCTGGGCGACTTGGAAGCAGTTAGGTGGCACTTTCTACCCAGCAACTTGGAAGCAGTTAGGTGGCACTTTCTCCCCAGCGAATTTGAAGCAGTTAGGTGGCCCTTTCTCCCCAGCGACTTGGAAGCAGTTAGGTGGCACTTTCTCCCCAGCGAATTTGAAGCAGTTAGGTGGCCCTTTCTCCCCAGCGACTTGGAAGCAGTTAGGTGGCCCTTTCTCCCCAGTGACTTGGAAGCAGTTAGGTGGCATTTTTTCCCCAGCGACTTGGAAGCAGTTAGGTGGCCCTTTCTCCCCAGCGACTTGGAAGCAGTTAGGTGGCATTTTTTCCCCAGCGACTTGGAAGCAGTTAGGTGGCACTTTCTCCCCAGCGACTTGGAAGCAGTTAGGTGTCACTTTCTCCCCAGTGACTTGGAAGCAGTTAGGTGGCACTTTCTCTCCAGCGAATTGGAAGCAGTTAGGTGGCACTTTCTCCCCAGTGACTTAGAAACAGTTAGGTGGCACTTTCTCCCCAGCGACTTGGAAGCAGTTAGGTGTCACTTTCTCCCCAGTGACTTGGAAGCAGTTAGGTGGCACTTTCTCCCCAGCGAATTGGAAGCAGTTAGGTGGCCCTTTCTCCCCAGCGACTTGGAAGCAGTTAGGTGTCACTTTCTCCCCAGTGACTTGGAAGTAGTTAGGTGGCACTTTCTCCTCAGCGACTTGGAAGCAGTTAGGTGGCACTTTCTCCCCAGTGACTTGGAAGTAGTTAGGTGGCACTCTCTCCTCAGCGACTCGGAAGCAGTTAGGTGGCACTTTCTCCCCAGCGACTTGGAAGCAGTTAGGTGGCACTTTCTCCCCAGCGACTTGGAAGCAGTTAGGTGGCACTTTCTCCCCAGTGACTTGGAAGCAGTTAGGTGGCACTTTCTCCCCAGCGACTTGGAAGCAGTTAGGTGGCACTTTCTCCCCAGCGACTTGGAAGCAGTTAGGTTGCACTTTATCCCCAGCGACTTGGAAGCAGTTAGGCAGCCAGTGTGCAGGTTGCAGTTGTATCTGTCTGTGATGATATTGTACCTCTCAACCTGACACAGGTCAAAAGAGCAGTTACAATCAGAGTTAGCTGAGCGAGTGTATGTCTTATTGCACTTATACGGAACATAACCCAGTATGGCCAGCCGCTGTGTGAAACCCCCCAGTTTACCTGTAAGAGCCTAACTTTGCCGGGTCCATGTGCGCATGCACAATTCTTTCGTCCAATCAGAGTCGTTTGCTGTGCCTATGTCATTCCACAAATGGCTCTGCATTGATCTTCTGCATTGGGATCGTACTCGGCCACATCCCTGCTTCTTGGGGCTATGTTTGCCTTCCCGCCCCCACCATTGAGATGGACGGGAGTGCGTGCGTTGATGGGGATGCTGCCACTTGCACTGCCATTGAAGAAGGGCAGAGCCATTTGCCATGCCTATGTCATTCAGCCAACTGCTCCTAAAACTTTCCGTTCAAAATTCATATGTCACCCTATGGGGCCACCACTGTTTGATATGGCTTTTAATCCAAGTTCTCCTTTATACCAGGCCCTGAACTTGGAATGAATGAAACCTACATATGCGGGCATTATGAATCGCATATTCCCAAGATGTGATCAGTTTATGATTAATGTGGGCTACGGTTTCCAAATTCTTTATTAAATCCTGGCCCGGCATGTCTAGGAGTAATTCTTTGAAGTGATGTGGCCAGATCAGGCTCTCAGCAGAGGGTGTGTCTGGTTGCACCTTCTGTCTCCATGCCTGCTTAGGTGCTACTTTCGTAGCACTTCAGTTATCATTTCAAACCAAGGCTTCCCGATGTGGAGGCACTGGGAGGTATGAATTCTGCCTGCTCTCTGCCAGCCTCCAACTTGGACTTTGTTAAGGATTGAATTTTCTGGTATCCAGCACGGGTTGCTTCATCTGTAAATTCTTCACATTTGGGTAATCCGCCACCAGGTGGCGCAGTCGACTGCAGGAAGACTTGTGGCTCCTCCCGGCCCATAAAAGGGCAGGAATTACCCAGAAGACCCAGAGTTTTTCTGCAGTCCTGACTGCGAAGACAGAAGATTTTCTCTCTCTGGTTATTCGCAGGAGAGCAGGGCATCCCAAGCCCGTCGGCCCTGCAAGCCTCTTCCTACCTGTTCCGGACCCTTCTGCCTCCCAGCCCCGGATGACTGTTCAGGTGAAGGTAGGGAAACACCTGGGGTCGGGTGTTCATAGAGCTATGCTCTGGGCCGCAGACCCTGTAACCAAAGGGTAGCCGGCCATAGGCTAATGGTGAGCCTAGATGGGGGGGGGGAGAAACCACTCTGGATTGTTTATCCCACATGCTTGCGGCACATGTGTTTTGCTCCACTTAGCTTGACATCTTAGGTGTGTGTGTGTGTCTCCATGCAGCCGCCCCCCCCTTCTTCTCCACCAGGAGCGGGGACTTTGCTCGGCCTGCCATCTGGCCCAGGGGGGATGGGGGGGCGGGGCCGGCTGCGCTCCGGCGGCTGACCAACTGTTGCCCCGCCGCTGCGGGCGCATTTGCTCTCCACGGCGGGGGCTACTTGAGGAGGGGTGTTCCTTCCTTCTCTGTCTCCTCCGGGCACGATTTTTTGTCTCCCTGGCGCCCGGAAACGATTCGTGTCATAATTGCGCGCCCCGCCCCTCGAGGTTCTTGGTGACTGGCGCCATTTTGGGTTGCTCCTGCGCTCGGCTGCGGTTCCTCTGATCTGGGTTGCTGCTGGACCGGTGCGTGTGTGCCCACATGGACGCCCCCTTGCTCCTGCCTGCTGCCTGCTCGCTGCTGTCATTCCTGGTCAAGGATTCGGGAGTCCCCTCCCCCGCTGGTCCATAAGTCCGGTCCTGTTTTATTGTATTATGTGTTGTTCAGGTGCTGTGCATGTGCTGTGGGATGCTCATTTGCCCCCTTTTTCTTATGTTTTTCAGACGGGCCTCCTTCTTTTGCCTTGTTTGTGGTTTCTCCCGATCCAGTACCCCCCAACCCCCCCCTTTTTTGTTAGGGGACCCTGTGGGGGTATCCCGGATGGGGCCTTAGCCCTGATCGCCAGTGTTTTGGCTTATTATTGCTATTGCTATAATCACCATATGGAGGCTTCTGGGGATAGCGATCTTGGGGGCCCCTTGGGGCGGGCTCAGCTGTGTCTCATGTGCGGGGCATCCCCTTTGAACGGTCGCCGCGCGGTTTGTGTCCCCTGCGCCCAGAGCGTCATTGCGGATCAGGATGTGGCAAACGCTACTCTCCCCAGTCCTATCCTGCCTACAGCATAGTCTACACCCCCATGCCTGCATTTAGCCCCCAGCGAGGGGGAAGCTAGTAGGGGGTCCCATTCGGACCTGGCGCTGCACGTGGCTAGCCTTGAGCGGCAGCTGGCCCGTCCGGCCGCCGGCAAGGCATTTAGTAAGAGGAGGCATTTGGAACCGGCATACACGCTCTCTGCTGATGATGATGATGTTTTTGATACCTTTGGCGGCCGTGACTCCATAGAGGAGGGGGAGTTATTCCACGATTCTGACTCCTCCGGGGAACTTCCGGGCAATTTTGACAGTGACATTGGGTCTTGGGTCACAATCACAAGCTTCCAAGATTCGTTTCTCTGTCAAGAGATCCTCTGGCCTGCGCCACAGACGCTCTAGCAATTCCTTGGATGGAGTTCCAACTCCTCTATGCATTTCCTCTCTTTCCTCTCCTGGGTCGGGTGCTGCGCAAGATAGCCCAGGATGGGGTACCGACCATTCTGGTGGCCCCTCTCTGGCCGAGAAGAGTCTGGTTCGCGGACGTCGTCCAGATGGCGGTGGATCTCTTCGTCATGCCCGACGGTCCAGGGCTCCTCACTCAGGGACAGCTGCACCATCCCAATTTGCAAACACTGGCTTTGACGGCTTGGCTGCTGAGACCTCCATCCTGATGGATAAGGGATTGCTGGCCTCGGTTGTCAGTACTATGATTCAGGCTCGGAAGAAATCCTCTTCTATGATTTATTACAGGGTCTGGCACGCTTACATTGCCTGGTGTGAGTCTAAGACGTTACCTTGTCGCACTTTCTCCCCTTCCAGGATTTTTGAGTTTCTACAACATGGTCTAGAGTCAAGTACCCTCAAAGGACAGGTTTCGGCCTTGGCAATTTTTTTCCAAAGATCCTTCGCTAATCATAGGCTTATCAAGACTTTTTTCCAAGGTGTTGCTCATGTGCGTCCACCGCGTAAGCCTCTGCTACCGGTGTGGGATTTGAACTTGGTGCTTTCTGCTCTACAGGGTCCCCCTTCGAGCCCTTATGCGATGCTGCTCTGTCCATTCTGGCTCTTAAGGTGGCCTTTTTGGTTGCTATCACTTCGGTGCATCGCATCTCTGAGCTGGCGGCGCTTTCCATGAAACCTCCTAATTTTGAGCGGCATCAGGATAAGGTGGTGTTCCATCTTAAACCGGAATTCTTGCCCAAGGTTGTATCTGCCTTTCATTTCAATGAGGACATTGTCTTGCCTTCCTTGTGTCCTGCCCCTTCTAATTCTAAGGAACGGACCCTTCATTCCCTGGATGTGGTCAGGGCGCTCAAATATTATTTGGTCGCCACTGAGCCTTTTCGGAAGTCGGATTCTCTGTTTGTCCTCCCTTACAAGTTTGTAAGGCCGCTACTTGGTCTTCAGTTCATACTTTTTCTAAGTTTTACAAAGTTGATGTTAGGGCCTCAGCTGATGCTGTTTTTGGCCGCAAGGTGCTTCAGGCGGTAGTGGCTTGAACTACCTGTTGTTGCTCACTGGGGATCCCACCCTTCTTCTTGGACACTGCTGTTGGATGTCCCAAATGTGAAGAATTTACAGATGAAGCAACCCGTGCTGGATACCAGAAAAATACAATTCTATGATTACTCAGCTCTAGAATTGTTTTTATGGTTATCCAGCACGGGTTGCTTCATCCCTCCCTTGTTGTTGTCCTCTTTCGCCTCGTTATGGTGATTTTTTGAGAGAGTTCTTCTTAGTGGGGCTGTGTTTTTATTGACATAGTTGTGCCTCCCGGCTTCTTGCATTACTGCTTTTCAAAACTGAGTATTCTTGGTAATTCCTGCCCTTTTATGAGCGGGGAGGAGCCACAAGTCTTCCTGCAGTCGACTGCGCCACCTGGTGGCTGATTACCCAAATGTGAAGAATTTACAGATGAAGCATCCCGTGCTGGATAACCATAAAAACAATTCTACAGGTGAGTAATCACAGAATTGTATTTTTTGCGGCCCATGGCTTTGTCTACTGGATTACTCTTGTTTGGCAATAGACTTTGTCTATGCCAATTTCTCTAATTCCTCTGCTCCTTAGCTCTTTTTGATCACGCCTCTGTTCCGCACTGTACCATCTTTACCAGGGAACCATAGCCTGCTTGCTGGAGCCCTAGACTGGCCACTTGGTACCTCTCAAGCAGCAAACCTATCTTCCCTTGGAAGGGCTTTAGAGAAGACCAATGAGGTCCCTGGGCCACAGGTCTCTTGGCAGCAAATTCTAGGGCCATCCTTGTGGGGCTGTGGGCCCTCGTTTCCTGCAATAATAACTCAGCTGGGAGCCCCATTTCCGATCTTACACAAAAGTTCCTGAAAAATTCCATGAAGTCAGTCTTGGCCTTCCTGGAGCCTTGTGGACATGAAGGAAGCATACCTTCATTATCAATCATCATTTTCCAATCCTTAAACTCCTGAGAGATAGATCTCCTACTTTCCAGATCTAGACAGCCATTTAGTAAGTATTTTGGAAGGTACAGGTTTTGGCCTCATTGCTCCTTTTTCAGAAGACCTTGACTTTGTTCTCTGGTCATTACTTGGTCAAGACCTTCATTCGAGATGCTGTTCACTTGGCTATCCCAGGGTTGTGTGATAAGGTGGAGAAATTCTCACCTACAGTGTCTCATGTCCTAGGCTGAGTGTTCTTAAAGAGGAGCAAAACCCACCCTGGAGTCTATGAGACTCCAGGGCAGGCATACTCGCTCCCCCTGGGGCACCCCGATTGGGGGTGCCTCACTGTGTGAAACCACCAGGTTGCACGGAAACTCACTTTCGTTCCTGGTCCAACGGTGCATGCATGAGCAGCAGCCACATCCCGCTATCCCTTTAGCAGGGTGCGTGACTGTGCCAGGTATTTGTGAATGGCCAGCGCTAGCACGCTTCCTGTAGCGGGGGATGCAGCACTCAGACAAGAGGTGGCTCTCATTAGACAAGCTCCAAGACGAAGGGGCACGAGCGGATCTAAGCGTGCTCATTGGAAGAGTGGCTGCGCCTGCGTCGTAGGACTGGGAAGAGGTGAGTTTGTTCGAGCGACTTGGGGGGCGAAAAAGAAAACCCAGGATAGTAAAATTCCTGGCTTTTAATCAGCATTTGGTCAGGGATTAGCTGTTTACACAACTTGATCCATGCTACAACGGTGTATGACTGGGCTCTTATCCAATCAGAACTCACTGCTGTACATCATTATGCCTAGCAATGAGCTCTGAATGGAACAGATTGCCAGACACCACCTGCTGGCTATTAACCTATGCACACAGTCGCGGCCAGCCATTCAGACGGGTGTGCGCATTAGCTAAAGGAGTGCCAGTACATGCGCTGTGGAATCGGATCCCGAGGTGAGTTTGAGTGATCAGTGGGGTCTTGTATAGCAGAGCTTCCAAGATTGATATGCCTCAAGCTGTAACCTAGTCCTGGCGTCTCTCGGGATCCAGGTTACAAAGAGCTTTGATCCACTTTAACCATTATTTGAATATTCTATGAGAAAAGGGGAACCAGTGCTCATTGTTCTAAAATTCAGGCTGCTGCCTCTCTGCTCCCGATGTAGCAAGCAGGACAATCCTGCTGTTAAACTGTAAAAAGTCTGCCAGTGAAAAAATTCACGCCTGAAAACACAGCCAAAGGTAAACTTGCTTCACTGGATCTTTAGCATGGCCCTGATGTGACAGAGCATATCCTAGATGTATATCTCCAGATGTGTATGTTGGCTTTAGTTTTCCAGTTACTTAGGTCTTCAAATGCTTTTACATTTCGAAGGATAAGGGGCTCTGATGTTGATTCCCGGATATTTTTTTCCAATCACTGACCCACTCAGAGAGAGGCTCCACCCCCTGGGAGGAAACAGCACTGTTTGATATGGCTTCTAATCAGAGTTATCTATCTCCCAGGCCTTGAACTTCCTGGAATGAATGAAACCTATGTACGCTGGCGTTATTATTTGCAGATTCCAAAGATGCGATCAGTTTATGATTAGGGATGAGCGAATCGATCCGGACGAACCCGGATTCGATCCGAATTTCAGGAAAAATTCGATTCGGATCGAATCCGAATTTCCCCGCGATTCGATCGCTCGAAGTTTTCCTTTAACATCCATTCATTTACATTACAGGCATTCTAAGATGGCGGACGGGACATGTCCAGACATCAACCCCGCGCCAGTGCAAGCTGGGACAGTCACATGCAGCCTATCAGCAGCCAGCAAGCCCGGTGACGTCACAGCGGTATTTAAGGCCGGCCATCTTGCTTTCCAGCCTCATTTCTGTATTGCATTCGTGAGAGACAGAACGCTGTGTAGCTGAGGGAGAGACAGACAGTTAGACAGGCAGGGACAGACAGGGACAGGCTGGAGACAGGCAGGAGACAGACAGGAGACAGACAGAAAGTAGGCGAAAAACAGGGAAAGGAAGGGAAAATCGGAGGCTGTCAGTTTTTTTTTTTTTTTTCATCCAGCCTGCTTTGTTAGCGTTTTCAGGCTGCTTACACTAACTAACAGTGCATATATACTGAACTGATCTTAAGTCTGCTGTGAGGCATCCCATTCTGTGACAACACCAGCCTCTATTTAATAGCATAATAACCATTTGCACTTATTCTCATAGAAATCAGGCCTGATAAAGACACTTTTGCTGTGCATGCTCTCTGGTTTTTGTGGCATCCCATTCTGTGACTACACCAGCCTCTATTTAATAGCATAATAACCATTTGCACTTATTCTCATAGAAATCAGGCCTGATAAAGACACTTTTGCTGTGCATGCTCTCTGGTTTTTGTGGCATCCCATTCTGTGACAACACCAGCCTCTATTTAATAGCATAATAACCATTTGCACTTATTCTCATAGAAATCAGGCCTGATAAAGACACTTTTGCTGTGCATGCTCTCTGGTTTTTGTGGCATCCCATTCTGTGACAACACCAGCCTCTATTTAATAGCATAATAACCATTTGCACTTATTCTCATAGAAATCAGGCCTGATAAAGACACTTTTGCTGTGCATGCTCTCTGGTTTTTGTGGCATCCCATTCTGTGACAACACCAGCCTCTATTTAATAGCATAATAACCATTTGCACTTATTCTCATAGAAATTAGGCCTGATAAAGACACTTTTGCTGTGCATGCTCTCTGGTTTTTGTGGCATCCCATTCTGTGACTACACCAGCCTCTATTTATTAGCATAATAACCATTTGCACTTATTCTCATAGAAATCAGGCCTGATAAAGACACTTTTGCTGTGCATGCTCTCTGGTTTTTGTGGCATCCCATTCTGTGACAACACCAGCCTCTATTTAATAGCATAATAACCATTTGCACTTATTCTCATAGAAATTAGGCCTGATAAAGACACTTTTGCTGTGCATGCTCTCTGGTTTTTGTGGCATCCCATTCTGTGACAACACCAGCCTCTATTTAATAGCATAATAACCATTTGCACTTATTCTCATAGAAATTAGGCCTGATAAAGACACTTTTGCTGTGCATGCTCTCTGGTTTTTGTGGCATCCCATTCTGTGACAACACCAGCCTCTATTTAATAGCATAATAACCATTTGCACTTATTCTCATAGAAATTAGGCCTGATAAAGACACTTTTGCTGTGCATGCTCTCTGGTTTTTGTGGCATCCCATTCTGTGACAACACCAGCCTCTATTTAATAGCATAATAACCATTTGCACTTATTCTCATAGAAATCAGGCCTGATAAAGACACTTTTGCTGTGCATGCTCTCTGGTTTTTGTGGCATCCCATTCTGTGACTACACCAGCCTCTATTTAATAGCATAATAACCATTTGCACTTATTCTCATAGAAATCAGGCCTAATAAAGACACTTTTGCTGTGCATGCTCTCTGGTTTTTGTGGCATCCCATTCTGTGACAACACCAGCCTCTATTTAATAGCATAATAACCATTTGCACTTATTCTCATAGAAATCAGGCCTGATAAAGACACTTTTGCTGGGCATGCTCTCTGGTTTTTGTGGCATCCCATTCTGTGACTACACCAGCCTCTATTTAATAGCATAATAACCATTTGCACTTATTCTCATAGAAATCAGGCCTGATAAAGACACTTTTGCTGTGCATGCTCTCTGGTTTTTGTGGCATCCCATTCTGTGACAACACCAGCCTCTATTTAATAGCATAATAACCATTTGCACTTATTCTCATAGAAATCAGGCCTGATAAAGACACTTTTGCTGTGCATGCTCTCTGGTTTTTGTGGCATCCCATTCTGTGACAACACCAGCCTCTATTTAATAGCATAATAACCATTTGCACTTATTCTCATAGAAATCAGGCCTGATAAAGACACTTTTGCTGTGCATGCTCTCTGGTTTTTGTGGCATCCCATTCTGTGACAACACCAGCCTCTATTTAATAGCATAATAACCATTTGCACTTATTCTCATAGAAATTAGGCCTGATAAAGACACTTTTGCTGTGCATGCTCTCTGGTTTTTGTGGCATCCCATTCTGTGACAACACCAGCCTCTATTTAATAGCATAATAACCATTTGCACTTATTCTCATAGAAATCAGGCCTGATAAAGACACTTTTGCTGTGCATGCTCTCTGGTTTTTGTGGCATCCCATTCTGTGACTACACCAGCCTCTATTTATTAGCATAATAACCATTTGCACTTATTCTCATAGAAATCAGGCCTGATAAAGACACTTTTGCTGTGCATGCTCTCTGGTTTTTGTGGCATCCCATTCTGTGACAACACCAGCCTCTATTTAATAGCATAATAACCATTTGCACTTATTCTCATAGAAATTAGGCCTGATAAAGACACTTTTGCTGTGCATGCTCTCTGGTTTTTGTGGCATCCCATTCTGTGACAACACCAGCCTCTATTTAATAGCATAATAACCATTTGCACTTATTCTCATAGAAATCAGGCCTGATAAAGACACTTTTGCTGTGCATGCTCTCTGGTTTTTGTGGCATCCCATTCTGTGACAACACCAGCCTCTATTTAATAGCATAATAACCATTTGCACTTATTCTCATAGAAATCAGGCCTGATAAAGACACTTTTGCTGTGCATGCTCTCTGGTTTTTGTGGCATCCCATTCTGTGACTACACCAGCCTCTATTTAATAGCATAATAACCATTTGCACTTATTCTCATAGAAATCAGGCCTGATAAAGACACTTTTGCTGTGCATGCTCTCTGGTTTTTGTGGCATCCCATTCTGTGACAACACCAGCCTCTATTTAATAGCATAATAACCATTTGCAATTATTCTCATAGAAATCAGGCCTGATAAAGACACTTTTGCTGTGCATGCTCTCTGGTTTTTGTGGCATCCCATTCTGTGACTACACCAGCCTCTATTTAATAGCATAATAACCATTTGCACTTATTCTCATAGAAATCAGGCCTGATAAAGACACTTTTGCTGTGCATGCTCTCTGGTTTTTGTGGCATCCCATTCTGTGACAACACCAGCCTCTATTTAATAGCATAATAACCATTTGCACTTATTCTCATAGAAATTAGGCCTGATAAAGACACTTTTGCTGTGTATGCTCTCTGGTTTTTGTGGCATCCCATTCTGTGACAACACCAGCCTCTATTTAATAGCATAATAACCATTTGCACTTATTCTCATAGAAATTAGGCCTGATAAAGACACTTTTGCTGTGCATGCTCTCTGGTTTTTGTGGCATCCCATTCTGTGACAACACCAGCCTCTATTTAATAGCATAATAACCATTTGCACTTATTCTCATAGAAATCAGGCCTGATAAAGACACTTTTGCTGTGCATGCTCTCTGGTTTTTGTGGCATCCCATTCTGTGACTACACCAGCCTCTATTTATTAGCATAATAACCATTTGCACTTATTCTCATAGAAATCAGGCCTGATAAAGACACTTTTGCTGTGCATGCTCTCTGGTTTTTGTGGCATCCCATTCTGTGACAACACCAGCCTCTATTTAATAGCATAATAACCATTTGCACTTATTCTCATAGAAATTAGGCCTGATAAAGACACTTTTGCTGTGCATGCTCTCTGGTTTTTGTGGCATCCCATTCTGTGACAACACCAGCCTCTATTTAATAGCATAATAACCATTTGCACTTATTCTCATAGAAATCAGGCCTGATAAAGACACTTTTGCTGTGCATGCTCTCTGGTTTTTGTGGCATCCCATTCTGTGACAACACCAGCCTCTATTTAATAGCATAATAACCATTTGCACTTATTCTCATAGAAATCAGGCCTGATAAAGACACTTTTGCTGTGCATGCTCTCTGGTTTTTGTGGCATCCCATTCTGTGACTACACCAGCCTCTATTTAATAGCATAATAACCATTTGCACTTATTCTCATAGAAATCAGGCCTGATAAAGACACTTTTGCTGTGCATGCTCTCTGGTTTTTGTGGCATCCCATTCTGTGACAACACCAGCCTCTATTTAATAGCATAATAACCATTTGCAATTATTCTCATAGAAATCAGGCCTGATAAAGACACTTTTGCTGTGCATGCTCTCTGGTTTTTGTGGCATCCCATTCTGTGACTACACCAGCCTCTATTTAATAGCATAATAACCATTTGCACTTATTCTCATAGAAATCAGGCCTGATAAAGACACTTTTGCTGTGCATGCTCTCTGGTTTTTGTGGCATCCCATTCTGTGACAACACCAGCCTCTATTTAATAGCATAATAACCATTTGCACTTATTCTCATAGAAATTAGGCCTGATAAAGACACTTTTGCTGTGTATGCTCTCTGGTTTTTGTGGCATCCCATTCTGTGACAACACCAGCCTCTATTTAATAGCATAATAACCATTTGCACTTATTCTCATAGAAATTAGGCCTGATAAAGACACTTTTGCTGTGCATGCTCTCTGGTTTTTGTGGCATCCCATTCTGTGACAACACCAGCCTCTATTTAATAGCATAATAACCATTTGCACTTATTCTCATAGAAATCAGGCCTGATAAAGACACTTTTGCTGGGCATAGTACTACTGGATCTTTTTTGGGGGCATCCCATTCTGTGACTAAAGCAGCCTCTGTTTAAGACCATATAAGCATTTGCTCTTATCATATTTGAAATTAGCCTGATAAAGACACTTTTGCTGGGCATAGTACTACTGGATCTTTTTTGGGGGCATCCCATTCTGTGACTAAAGCAGCCTCTGTTTAAGACCATATAAGCATTTGCTCTTATCATATTTGAAATTAGGCCTGATAAAGACACTTTTGCTGGGCTTAGTACTACTGGATCTTTTTTGGGGGCATCCCATTCTGTGACTAAAGCAGCCTCTGTTTAAGACCATATAACAATTTGCTCTTATCATATTTGAAATTAGCCTGATAAAGACACTTTTGCTGGGCATAGTACTACTGGATCTTTTTTGGGGGCATCCCATTCTGTGACTAAAGCAGCCTCTGTTTAAGACCATATAAGCATTTGCTCTTATCATATTTGAAATTAGGCCTGATAAAGACACTTTTGCTGGGCATAGTACTACTGGATCTTTTTTGGGGGCATCCCATTCTGTGACTAAAGCAGCCTCTGTTTAAGACCATATAAGCATTTGCTCTTATCATATTTGAAATTAGGCCTGATAAAGACACTTTTGCTGGGCATAGTACTACTGGATCTTTTTTGGGGGCATCCCATTCTGTGACTAAAGCAGCCTCTGTTTAAGACCATATAAGCATTTGCTCTTATCATATTTGAAATTAGGCCTGATAAAGACACTTTTGCTGGGCATAGTACTACTGGATCTTTTTTGGGGGCATCCCATTCTGTGACTAAAGCAGCCTCTGTTTAAGACCATATAAGCATTTGCTCTTATCATATTTGAAATTAGCCTGATAAAGACACTTTTGCTGGGCATAGTACTACTGGATCTTTTTTGGGGTCATCCCATTCTGTGACTAAAGCAGCCTCTGTTTAAGACCATATAAGCATTTGCTCTTATCATATTTGAAATTAGGCCTGATAAAGACACTTTTGCTGGGCATAGTACTACTGGATCTTTTTTGGGGGCATCCCATTCTGTGACTAAAGCAGCCTCTGTTTAAGACCATATAAGCATTTGCTCTTATCATATTTGAAATTAGGCCTGATAAAGACACTTTTGCTGGGCATAGTACTACTGGATCTTTTTTGGGGGCATCCCATTCTGTGACTAAAGCAGCCTCTGTTTAAGACCATATAAGCATTTGCTCTTATCATATTTGAAATTAGCCTGATAAAGACACTTTTGCTGGGCATAGTACTACTGGATCTTTTTTGGGGGCATCCCATTCTGTGACTAAAGCAGCCTTTGTTTAAGACCATATAAGCATTTGCTCTTATCATATTTGAAATTAGGCCTGATAAAGACACTTTTGCTGGGCATAGTACTACTGGATCTTTTTGGGGGGCATCCCATTCTGTGACTAAAGCAGCCTCTGTTTAAGACCATATAACCATTTGCTCTTATTATATTTGAAATTAGCCTGATAAAGACACTTTTGCTGGGCATAGTACTACTGGATCTTTTTTGGGGGCATCCCATTCTGTGACTAAAGCAGCCTCTGTTTAAGACCATATAAGCATTTGCTCTTATCATATTTGAAATTAGGCCTGATAAAGACACTTTTGCTGGGCATAGTACTACTGGATCTTTTTTGGGGGCATCCCATTCTGTGACTAAAGCAGCCTCTGTTTAAGACCATATAAGCATTTGCTCTTATCATATTTGAAATTAGGCCTGATAAAGACACTTTTGCTGGGCATAGTACTACTGGATCTTTTTTGGGGGCATCCCATTCTGTGACTAAAGCAGCCTCTGTTTAAGACCATATAAGCATTTGCTCTTATCATATTTGAAATTAGGCCTGATAAAGACACTTTTGCTGGGCATAGTACTACTGGATCTTTTTTGGGGGCATCCCATTCTGTGACTAAAGCAGCCTCTGTTTAAGACCATATAAGCATTTGCTCTTATCATATTTGAAATTAGCCTGATAAAGACACTTTTGCTGGGCATAGTACTACTGGATCTTTTTTGGGGTCATCCCATTCTGTGACTAAAGCAGCCTCTGTTTAAGACCATATAAGCATTTGCTCTTATCATATTTGAAATTAGGCCTGATAAAGACACTTTTGCTGGGCATAGTACTACTGGATCTTTTTTGGGGGCATCCCATTCTGTGACTAAAGCAGCCTCTGTTTAAGACCATATAAGCATTTGCTCTTATCATATTTGAAATTAGCCTGATAAAGACACTTTTGCTGGGCATAGTACTACTGGATCTTTTTTGGGGGCATCCCATTCTGTGACTAAAGCAGCCTCTGTTTAAGACCATATAAGCATTTGCTCTTATCATATTTGAAATTAGCCTGATAAAGACACTTTTGCTGGGCATAGCACTACTTGTCCCTGCCAGGGCATCCCATTCTGTGACTAAAGCAGCCTCTGTTTAAGACCATATAACCATTTGCTCTTATTATATTTGAAATTAGCCTGATAAAGACACTTTTGCTGGGCATAGTACTACTGGATCTTTTTTGGGGGCATCCCATTCTGTGACTAAAGCAGCCTCTGTTTAAGACCATATAACCATTTGCTCTTATTATATTTATATTATAAGACACTTTTGCTGGGCATAGGCTTACTGCTGCCTGCCAGGTGCACTTCTGTTGAGGCATCCCATTCTGTAACATAGCATACCCCTCTTTATTTACACTAAGCAGCTCTCTTATTTACACTAAGCAGGCCTGTTGGAGGCTGAGTGTTACTGCTCACTTTTGGTGTGCATTATATTCTGTTTCATATAGACCCACCGCTGCCCGGGGGATCTTAAAATATCACCTACTACCACGCCAGTTAGACTATGTCGGGCAGACAAGTGCCTGGAAGTGAAAAGAGGAGTGGCAGAGGCCAAGATTCCGCAGGCAGAGCTCGCATCAGACTGGGGGCCAGTAGCAGCAGGAGTCACGCTGAGAGACGGGGAGGCCGATTCATCAATAGCGCCAGGTAGCGACAGATGAGTGACTGTAGCGTGATTTTTTCAGCGCCAGCCAGTATTCGCTGTGCTTGGCCGGCGTTAGCTTGATGACAGCGACTCAGTCGGTGTGCGGTAATGTTGAATACGGGCTGGGGGGTCGCTGTTTCACAGGTCCAGCGTTGTATGTGAGCGCCTGACAACGAATGGCCAGAGCGAACGGCTAGCTTCATATTCATCAAAAAATCACGCTCCGAATGTGCTGTCGCTGTCCATTCCTTGTTTAAACCCCAGAGCGCTGGCGGCGATCTGTATTAACTAGTTTTTAACCCCTAAACAACCATATTTTTTTAATGTAACATTATACATGTTTTTAGAATCATTTTGTTATATGAATACATTAATCTCAGACCTGTTAGATCAATTCTGCACATATTTTTTTTTTTTTGACTTAAAAATAAATCCTAACATTGCAGAAGTGGTCTCCGATTTTGTGACATTAAAAAAAAAATTTAAAAAAATAATACCAATTAATTATGATTAATTATAGCTTGCTCCATTGAAATGCATTGGACATCGCCAGGGAGCGACAGCTCATACCTGGCGCTGTGAGGGAATTTGCAGCGGCGCTGTTCGGTCCAGGCGGCTTCATGATGAATGCCGCGCTAGCCGTCGCTCTCGCCGGCGCTAGCCTCATTTTGCTTGATAAATGCGTCATTGTGACCGCCGCGGGCGTACTTGAGTCGGTAGTCGCCGTTAGCTGCCGCTACCTGGCGCTCGTCAGACACTACCTGGCGCTATCGCTTGATGAATAAGGGCACTAATCTGCCAGTATCTGCTAGCGGTCGGGTCTCCACCAGTAACGCATCTGCCGTGGTAGATTGGTTGACGCGCTCATCAACAACATCATCACAACTTACGTCTGAGACCCCCAGTCTAGGGTCGGTAGGTTCCTCTGACACAACCCTGAGTTGGCATGCCCCGAGAGCAGTCCCTGTCCTCCCATTGCCTCTGTCCTACGCCGTTCCCTCCCCCAGCGACGTATCCTATGCTTTGGGTTCAGCTCCACTCTTTAGTGAGGAGGACCATCAGATAGAGGACAGTCAGCAGCTACTGCCCAGCCAAGAAATGGAGGTGGCTTCTCTAGCTAGGCAGACAAATAGTGATGTGGACAGTGTCGTGGGTGCTGCGAGCGTTCCAGCTCCTGCGCCAGACACTGTTGACGAATCCACGAACATCAGTGACGTACAGCCACAACTCGGTGATGATGATGATGATGACGATGAAGCCGATCGCACTTGGGAGCCGGGTGATGAAGGGGCTTCATCGTCATCATCAGGAGAAGAGGGGCGCAGGTTGCCCCGGAGTCAGCAGCTGAGGCAGCAAGGTGGTAGCAGTCAGCATGGGGGCACAATTCCAAAGGCTGGAGCCGGCCGGGGCCGGGGCCGGGGTAGAGCACCTGCTGTGCGGCAGTCTACCTTATCGGGAGGTAGTGGAGCAGGGGTTCCTGGAGTTGGCAACAGCAGCAGTGAATCAGTGAGGCCAGGGGGTGGGAAAAGTAGCTACTCGGCAGTGTGGCAGTTTTTCCTGAGGCATCCGCAGGAGGGTAACATGGCCACATGCAAGATATGTAGGCAAAAGGTGAAGCGTGGCCAGGGTCCAAATGTTGGCACCACGGCCCTGCGTCAACATATGATGCGTCACCATAAAACGACCTGGGAGAACCGAGGCTCCCAAGGGGTGGTCCAGTCTGCTTCCTCACCAAGTGAGCTCCCAATTTCTGCCAGCCAAGGCTCCAGCACCTCAGCCGAAGGCAGCTGTGCGTCATACCCATCCTCTGTCGCTCCTGCTCCTCCTCCTCCTCCTCCAAGTCATGCATCCCGCCAGCAATCCATCAGCGAAGCCATGTCCAAGAGACAGCAGTATGCGCCCACTCATCCTACGGCGCAGAAGCTGAATGTGCTCCTGTCCAAGTTGCTGGTGCTGCAGTCGCTCCCTTTTCAGGTGGTGGAATCTGCACCTTTCAGAGAACTGATGGCTTGTGCCGAGCCGAGGTGGAGAGTCCCAAGCCGTCATTTCTTTGCCAAGAAGGCAGTACCAGCGCTGCACACTTTTGTTGAACAGAAGGTGGGCCAGTCCTTGAGCCTGTCGGTGTGTAGCAAAATACATGGCAGCGCCGACATCTGGAGCTGTAACTACGGTCAGGGGCAGTACATGTCGTTTACGGCCCACTGGGTGAATGTGGTCCCTTTGCAGCAGCAACTTGGACAGGTCACGCCGCTTCGGCCTCCGCGCTCTCTGCCCATTGGGCCTGTGACACCGTGCGACTCGGCCTCCTCATCCTCCGCCATCTCCTCACCCTCCACTGTAGGCTCAAGTCTCAGTGCCCCTCCAGTCTACCATGTGTGCAGGGCACGGAGGTGTCACGCAGTGCTTCACATGGTTTGTCTTGGCGAACGGAGTCACACAGGGGAGGAACTGCTTAAATGTATTCATCAGGAAATCCAAACATGGCTTACTCCGAGAAAACTTAAAATGGGAATCATGGTTACCGACAATGGGAAGAACATTTTGTCTGCGCTGCGCCAAGGAAGCCTGACCCATGCCCCCTGCATGGCTCACGTCTTCAATCTGGTTGTCAAGCGGTTTCTGAAGTGTTCCCCCCATCTGCAGGACATCCTAACAACTTCAAGGAAACTTTGCATGCACTTCAGCCACTCCTACACCGCCAAACACACCCTTCTTGAGCTACAGCGTCAGAATGGTATTCCCCAACATAGTCTGATTTGCGATGTTTCCACCCGTTGGAATTCCACCCTTCACATGTTGGACCGATTATATGAACAGAGAAAAGCCATCACGGATTTCCTGATGATCCAAGCAGATAGGGGGACTCCCCTGTGTAACTTCAATGTCAACCAGTGGCAGCTCATACGTGACACCTGCCGTTTGCTCAGGCCCTTTGAGGAAGCCACTTTATTTGTCAGTCGGCAGGATTACGGGATGAACGACGTGATTTCACTGCTTCATGTACTACAGCACATGTTGGAAACCATGGCTGGTCAGGGCACTGGAGACATGGCGTTTACATCTTACGGCCACATGAACCCCATTGGAGCTGAACTGGAGGAGGAGGAGGAAGAGGAGGAGGAGGAGTTGCCCAGCGAAACACAGTTTAGGCTTGGCGAAATGGCTGGTTTATCTAGTCAGCGGACAGGAGAGGAGGAGCAGGAGCAGCCAGAGGAGCTAGAGGTTTTTGAGGAAGGCGAGACAGAGGACCCGGGCACACCGTGGCAGTATGCAGTGGAGATGGAGACAGGTAGTCCATCCGAGTCACTTGCGCAAATGGCACGAAGCATGCTCACGTGCTTGCGTAGTGACCCCAGAATTGTTTCCATCTGTCGGCGGGATGACTTCTGGCTGTCCACCTTATTGGACCCTCGCTTCCGGCACAAAATGGGGGCATTTTTTAAACCCACCGAGAGGGAGGACAAACTCAACTACTACAAAGACATTCTACGTAGGCAGTTGGCTGATGCCTATCTGCGCCATGGTCCATACTCTCGCAGGTCTGACTCGAGGGGACCTCTGCGCTCACCTTCCACTGCCATGGCCGCTGTCAGTCTTCAGTCGCTAATGAGTAGCTTTCTACACCCGCATAGTGAGGCTACTCATGAGCAGCAGGAAGACCTGGAGCAGGACCTCAACCAGCAGGTCATGTCATACTTTGACATGACCATGCCAACACACCTTGAGGATCCGCTGGACTTCTGGGCAGCCAAACTTGATTTGTGGCCGCAACTAGCAGAGTTTGCCCTGGAAAAGCTGTCCTGCCCGGCAAGTAGCGTGCCATCTGAGCGGGTGTTTAGTGCGGCGGGGGCCATAGTTACGGCGAGGAGAACTCGTCTGTCAACTAAAAATGTGGAGAGACTCACCTTTGTCAAAATGAATCAGGGATGGATCAGCCAGGATTTCCACCCACCAATGCCTGATGCATGCGACTAGATTCAGCATGGTGCCACGTTTTACACTTTCCAAATGGTGCAAAACATATTTATGTCTTTAGGCCATTTTTTGGGCTCCTGCTGCTGCTGCTGCCAACTTCTGCCAACTCCAGGGTGTGATTCATCCAATTGTTGGGCTCCTGAAGCCAACCCCAGTGTCACTTTAAAGTAATATTTGGGCTCCTGCTGCTGCTGCTGCTGTCAACTCCTGCCAACTCCAGGGTGTGATTCATCCAATTTTTGGGCTCCTGAAGCCAACTCCAGTGTATATTTGGGCTCCTGCTGCTGCTGCCAACTTCTGCCAACTCCAGGGTGTGATTCATCCAATTTTTGGACTCCTGAAGCCAACTCCAGTATATATTTGGGCTCCTGCTGCTGCTGCTGCCAACTCCAGGGTGTGATTCATCCAATTTTTGGGCTCCTGAGGCCAACCCCAGGGTCTCTTTAATGTAATATTTGGGCTCCTGCTGCTGCTACTGTCAACTCCTGCCAACTCCAGGGTGTGATTCATCCAATTTTTGGGCTCCTGAAGCCAACTCCAGTGTATATTTGGGCTCCTGCTGCTGCTGCTGCCAACTCCAGGGTGTGATTCATCCAATTTTTGGGCTCCTGAGGCCAACCCCAGGGTCTCTTTAATGTAATATTTGGGCTCCTGCTGCTGCTGTCAACTCCTGCCAACTGCAGGGTGTGATTCATCCAATTTTTGGGCTCCTGAAGCCAACTCCAGTGTATATTTGGGCTCCTGCTGCTGCTACTGTCAACTCCTGCCAACTCCAGGGTGTGATTCATCCAATTTTTGGGCTCCTGAAGCCAACTCCAGTGTATATTTGGGCTCCTGCTGCTGCTGCTGCCAACTTCTGCCAACTCCAGGGTGTGATTCATCCAATTTTTGGGCTCCTGAAGCCAACTCCAGTGTATATTTGGGCTCCTGCTGCTGCTGCTGCCAACTCCAGGGTGTGATTCATCCAATTTTTGGGCTCCTGAGGCCAACCCCAGGGTCTCTTTAATGTAATATTTGGGCTCCTGCTGCTGCTGCTGCTGTCAACTCCTGCCAACTCCAGGGTGTGATTCATCCAATTTTTGGGCTCCTGAAGCCAACTCCAGTGTATATTTGGGCTCCTGCTGCTGCTACTGCCAACTCCTGCCAACTCCAGGGTGTGATTCATCCAATTTTTGGGCTCCTGAAGCCAACTCCAGTGTATATTTGGGCTCCTGCTGCTGCTGCTGCCAACTTCTGCAAACTCCAGGGTGTGATTCATCCAATTTTTGGGCTCCTGAAGCCAACTCCAGTGTATATTTGGGCTCCTGCTGCTGCTGCTGCCAACTCCAGGGTGTGATTCATCCAATTTTTGGGCTCCTGAGGCCAACCCCAGGGTCTCTTTAATGTAATATTTGGGCTCCTGCTGCTGCTGCTGCTGTCAACTCCTGCCAACTCCAGGGTGTGATTCATCCAATTTTTGGGCTCCTGAAGCCAACTCCAGTGTATATTTGGGCTCCTGCTGCTGCTGCTGCCAACTCCAGGGTGTGATTCATCCAATTTTTGGGCTCCTGAGGCCAACCCCAGGGTCTCTTTAATGTAATATTTGGGCTCCTGCTGCTGCTGCTGCTGTCAACTCCTGCCAACTCCAGGGTGTGATTCATCCAATTTTTGGGCTCCTGAAGCCAACTCCAGTGTATATTTGGGCTCCTGCTGCTGCTACTGCCAACTCCTGCCAACTCCAGGGTGTGATTCATCCAATTTTTGGGCTCCTGAAGCCAACTCCAGTGTATATTTGGGCTCCTGCTGCTGCTGCTGCCAACTTCTGCCAACTCCAGGGTGTGATTCATCCAATTTGTGGGCTCCTGAAGCCAACTCCAGTGTATATTTGGGCTCCTGCTGCTGCTGCTGCCAACTCCAGGGTGTGATTCATCCAATTTTTGGGCTCCTGAGGCCAACCCCAGGGTCTCTTTAATGTAATATTTGGGCTCCTGCTGCTGCTGCTGTCAACTCCTGCCAACTCCAGGGTGTGATTCATCCAATTTTTGGGCTCCTGAAGCCAACTCCAGTGTATATTTGGGCTCCTGCTGCTGCTGCTGCTGCCAACTTCTGCCAACTCCAGGGTGTGATTCATCCAATTTTTGGGCTCCTGAAGCCAACTCCAGTGTATATTTGGGCTCCTGCTGCTGCTGCTGCCAACTTCTGCCAACTCCAGGGTGTGATTCATCCAATTTGTGGGCTCCTGAAGCCAACTCCAGTGTATATTTGGGCTCCTGCTGCTGCTGCTGCCAACTCCAGGGTGTGATTCATCCAATTTTTGGGCTCCTGAGGCCAACCCCAGGGTCTCTTTAATGTAATATTTGGGCTCCTGCTGCTGCTGCTGTCAACTCCTGCCAACTCCAGGGTGTGATTCATCCAATTTTTGGGCTCCTGAAGCCAACTCCAGTGTATATTTGGGCTCCTGCTGCTGCTGCTGCTGCCAACTTCTGCCAACTCCAGGGTGTGATTCATCCAATTTTTGGGCTCCTGAAGCCAACTCCAGTGTATATTTGGGCTCCTGCTGCTGCTGCTGCTGCCAACTTCTGCCAACTCCAGGGTGTGATTCATCCAATTTTTGGGCTCCTGAAGCCAACTCCAGTGTATATTTGGGCTCCTGCTGCTGCTGCTGCCAACTCCAGGGTGTGATTCATCCAATTTTTGGGCTCCTGAGGCCAACCCCAGGGTCTCTTTAATGTAATATTTGGGCTCCTGCTGCTGCTGCTGTCAACTCCTGCCAACTCCAGGGTGTGATTCATCCAATTTTTGGGCTCCTGAAGCCAACTCCAGTGTATATTTGGGCTCCTGCTGCTGCTGCTGCTGCTGCCAACTTCTGCCAACTCCAGGGTGTGATTCATCCAATTTTTGGGCTCCTGAAGCCAACTCCAGTGTATATTTGGGCTCCTGCTGCTGCCAACTTCTGCCAACTCCAGGGTGTGATTCATCCAATTTTTGGGCTCCTGAAGCCAACTCCAGTGTATATTTGGGCTCCTGCTGCTGCTGCTGCCAACTTCTGCCAACTCCAGGGTGTGATTCATCCAATTTGTGGGCTCCTGAAGCCAACTCCAGTGTATATTTGGGCTCCTGCTGCTGCTGCTGCCAACTCCAGGGTGTGATTCATCCAATTTTTGGGCTCCTGAGGCCAACCCCAGGGTCTCTTTAATGTAATATTTGGGCTCCTGCTGCTGCTGCTGTCAACTCCTGCCAACTCCAGGGTGTGATTCATCCAATTTTTGGGCTCCTGAAGCCAACTCCAGTGTATATTTGGGCTCCTGCTGCTGCTGCCAACTTCTGCCAACTCCAGGGTGTGATTCATCCAATTTTTGGACTCCTGAAGCCAACTCCAGTATATATTTGGGCTCCTGCTGCTGCTGCTGCCAACTCCAGGGTGTGATTCATCCAATTTTTGGGCTCCTGAGGCCAACCCCAGGGTCTCTTTAATGTAATATTTGGGCTCCTGCTGCTGCTACTGTCAACTCCTGCCAACTCCAGGGTGTGATTCATCCAATTTTTGGGCTCCTGAAGCCAACTCCAGTGTATATTTGGGCTCCTGCTGCTGCTGCTGCCAACTCCAGGGTGTGATTCATCCAATTTTTGGGCTCCTGAGGCCAACCCCAGGGTCTCTTTAATGTAATATTTGGGCTCCTGCTGCTGCTGTCAACTCCTGCCAACTGCAGGGTGTGATTCATCCAATTTTTGGGCTCCTGAAGCCAACTCCAGTGTATATTTGGGCTCCTGCTGCTGCTACTGTCAACTCCTGCCAACTCCAGGGTGTGATTCATCCAATTTTTGGGCTCCTGAAGCCAACTCCAGTGTATATTTGGGCTCCTGCTGCTGCTGCTGCCAACGTCTGCCAACTCCAGGGTGTGATTCATCCAATTTTTGGGCTCCTGAAGCCAACTCCAGTGTATATTTGGGCTCCTGCTGCTGCTGCTGCCAACTCCAGGGTGTGATTCATCCAATTTTTGGGCTCCTGAGGCCAACCCCAGGGTCTCTTTAATGTAATATTTGGGCTCCTGCTGCTGCTGCTGCTGTCAACTCCTGCCAACTCCAGGGTGTGATTCATCCAATTTTTGGGCTCCTGAAGCCAACTCCAGTGTATATTTGGGCTCCTGCTGCTGCTACTGCCAACTCCTGCCAACTCCAGGGTGTGATTCATCCAATTTTTGGGCTCCTGAAGCCAACTCCAGTGTATATTTGGGCTCCTGCTGCTGCTGCTGCCAACTTCTGCCAACTCCAGGGTGTGATTCATCCAATTTTTGGGCTCCTGAAGCCAACTCCAGTGTATATTTGGGCTCCTGCTGCTGCTGCTGCCAACTCCAGGGTGTGATTCATCCAATTTTTGGGCTCCTGAGGCCAACCCCAGGGTCTCTTTAATGTAATATTTGGGCTCCTGCTGCTGCTGCTGCTGTCAACTCCTGCCAACTCCAGGGTGTGATTCATCCAATTTTTGGGCTCCTGAAGCCAACTCCAGTGTATATTTGGGCTCCTGCTGCTGCTACTGCCAACTCCTGCCAACTCCAGGGTGTGATTCATCCAATTTTTGGGCTCCTGAAGCCAACTCCAGTGTATATTTGGGCTCCTGCTGCTGCTGCTGCCAACTTCTGCCAACTCCAGGGTGTGATTCATCCAATTTGTGGGCTCCTGAAGCCAACTCCAGTGTATATTTGGGCTCCTGCTGCTGCTGCTGCCAACTCCAGGGTGTGATTCATCCAATTTTTGGGCTCCTGAGGCCAACCCCAGGGTCTCTTTAATGTAATATTTGGGCTCCTGCTGCTGCTGCTGTCAACTCCTGCCAACTCCAGGGTGTGATTCATCCAATTTTTGGGCTCCTGAAGCCAACTCCAGTGTATATTTGGGCTCCTGCTGCTGCTGCTGCTGCCAACTTCTGCCAACTCCAGGGTGTGATTCATCCAATTTTTGGGCTCCTGAAGCCAACTCCAGTGTATATTTGGGCTCCTGCTGCTGCTGCTGCCAACTTCTGCCAACTCCAGGGTGTGATTCATCCAATTTGTGGGCTCCTGAAGCCAACTCCAGTGTATATTTGGGCTCCTGCTGCTGCTGCTGCCAACTCCAGGGTGTGATTCATCCAATTTTTGGGCTCCTGAGGCCAACCCCAGGGTCTCTTTAATGTAATATTTGGGCTCCTGCTGCTGCTGCTGTCAACTCCTGCCAACTCCAGGGTGTGATTCATCCAATTTTTGGGCTCCTGAAGCCAACTCCAGTGTATATTTGGGCTCCTGCTGCTGCTGCTGCTGTCAACTTCTGCCAACTCCAGGGTGTGATTCATCCAATTTTTGGGCTCCTGAAGCCAACTCCAGTGTATATTTGGGCTCCTGCTGCTGCTGCTGCCAACTCCAGGGTGTGATTCATCCAATTTGTGGGCTCCTGAGGCCAACCCCAGGGTCTCTTTAATGTAATATTTGGGCTCCTGCTGCTGCTGCTGTCAACTCCTGCCAACTCCAGGGTGTGATTCATCCAATTTTTGGGCTCCTGAAGCCAACTCCAGTGTATATTTGGGCTCCTGCTGCTGCTGCTGCTGCCAACTTCTGCCAACTCCAGGGTGTGATTCATCCAATTTTTGGGCTCCTGAAGCCAACTCCAGTGTATATTTGGGCTCCTGCTGCTGCCAACTTCTGCCAACTCCAGGGTGTGATTCATCCAATTTTTGGGCTCCTGAAGCCAACTCCAGTGTATATTTGGGCTCCTGCTGCTGCTGCTGCTGCTGCTGCCAACTTCTGCCAACTCCAGGGTGTGATTCATCCAATTTTTGGGCTCCTGAAGCCAACTCCAGTGTATATTTGGGCTCCTGCTGCTGCTGCTGCTGCCAACTTCTGCCAACTCCAGGGTGTGATTCATCCAATTTTTGGGCTCCTGAAGCCAACTCCAGTGTATATTTGGGCTCCTGCTGCTGCTGCTGCCAACTCCAGGGTGTGATTCATCCAATTTTTGGGCTCCTGAGGCCAACCCCAGGGTCTCTTTAATGTAATATTTGGGCTCCTGCTGCTGCTACTGTCAACTCCTGCCAACTCCAGGGTGTGATTCATCCAATTTTTGGGCTCCTGAAGCCAACTCCAGTGTATATTTGGGCTCCTGCTGCTGCTGCTGCCAACTCCAGGGTGTGATTCATCCAATTTTTGGGCTCCTGAGGCCAACCCCAGGGTCTCTTTAATGTAATATTTGGGCTCCTGCTGCTGCTGCTGCTGTCAACTCCTGCCAACTCCAGGGTGTGATTCATCCAATTTTTGGGCTCCTGCTGCTGCCAACTCCAGTGTCTCTTTAAAGCAATGTTTGGGCTCCTTCTGCCCCTCATAGTGATGCCACTTCAACTCTCTGCAATTGTGCCGCTCTGCGATTCTATTAGCGATGCCTCTGATCTGCATGTGATATTTATTCAAAGTATTATTTAACTAACCCAGCACGCATCCTGTGCGTGTTACAGCAAGGCAGAATGGTTTACAACCCTATTGAGGCTCTAGGAGGCTCATTAATAGCCGTTTTTAATAGCGATTCGTCGCGAATTTATTCGGGTCGAAACGATTTTTGTCGGAAAATTCGGCGAATCAGTCGAATCGAATTTTTCAAAAGTTCGCTCATCTCTATTTATGATTAATGTGGACTTCGGTTTCCAAATTCTTTATTAAATCCCGGCCTGGCATGTCTGAGAGAAATTCTTTGAAGCCATGTGGCCAGATCAGGCTCTCGGTAGGAGGCATGTCTGGATGCAGACCTTTTGTCTCCATGTCTGCTTAGATCTTTAGCATGGCCCTGATGTGACAGAGCATTTCCTAGGTGTAGTTTATATCTCTAGATGTGTATGTTGGCATGTGTATCGATGTATGTCTATATATGCACACATCTACATAGACTTAGGCCCTTATTCATCAAGCGATAGCGCCAGGTAGTGTCTGACGAGCGCCAGGTAGCGGCAGCTAACGGCGCCTACCGACTCAAGTACGCCCGGCGGCGCTCACAATGACGCATTTATCAAGCTAAATGAGGCTAGCGCCGGCGAGAGCGACGGCTAGCGCGGCATTCATCATGAAGCCGGCTGGACCGAACAGCGCCGCTGCAAATTCCTTCACAGCGACACGTATTACCTGGCGCTACCTGCCGCTCTCCCATACATTTCAATGGCAGACGCTGCAATGATTGTTCTTAGTGGTTAGGGGGTTTTTTGTTTTGGGACAAAATTCCACACATGTTTATATTGATATGTTTTATGAATCTAGCTGGTTATTTATGTTTTTTTTTTTTTTTTTTTTTTTTCACAATGTAATGTTGTGAGTGACATGGGAATTGCATCTCCTCCACCCAAACTCATTGGCCTCAAAAGCGCTGGTTTTCCACACAAACGGGGCTTGTAAAGCTATTTTGTAGCCTGTCAGGTTGGGCGGTCACGTTCGCTCTTCGAAATTGTCAGCGCCCAAGCTATTCGGCAGCCCTGTCCTTGATGAATCTGTGTTGGTCAGTGTTTGTGCAGTCGCTGTTTTAATTCGCTATGTGGCGGCGCGAGCGTCGCTGTGCCTCGCTGCGCGGCGTTGTGCGGCGCTGTGCTGTTCATACATGTGCCCTTCTGCCATTTGCAAGGAATTCACTTCCCGCGACCCCAGTCGTTGTTAATGAATACACTGTAGTTGTGAGCGTGCCTGGCCACATATTGCAGGATTAACATTCAGTCGTACCAGCTCATAACAACCCGTTATGCATTCTCATGTGTGCCACATTGTCAGGTAGTTGTCTAGTTTGATTGTGTGATGACTTTGTGAAGGAATAAGATTTGTATATGTAAGCACAACGGTGTATGCTTTAGAAGGACCTATGCATTCCAGTATGTAGAACCCCCTGCTAAATCAAGCTAATAATTTGTGGCGCCGTGGGCCCTAGCTTGTTTTTCAGCGTCATTTTTATGTTTTTCCGCCATTTAGCTTGCACATAGCTGATATTAGCTTGTCCCTGCTGCGCGCATGTTTTTTTTTTTTTGTTTGGAAGCACAGTTGCTTGCGTCATATCCGGTTCCGGGATCCTCCTTTGCGTTTCAACGCCACCTTAAGGTAAAACTGTCTTGCGCTTATGCCAATAGCTTGTTTTTCAGCGTCATTTTAATGTTTTTCCGCCATTTAGCTTGCACATAGCTGATATTAGCTTGTCCCTGCTGCGCGCATTTTTTGAATTTTAGTTTGGAAGCACAGTTGCTTGCGTCATATCCGGTTCCGGGATCCTCCTTTGCGTTTCAACGCCACCTTAAGGTAAAACTGTCTTGCGCTTATGCCAATAGCTTGTTTTTCAGCGTCATTTTAATGTTTTTCCGCCACTTAGCTTGCACATAGCTGATATTAGCTTGTTGCTGGGGCGCGGTGCGTATTCTTGTTTTGGTTTGGTTTTTATGTCTCATGTCGCTAGCGTCATTTCCGGTTCCTGTTTCCTCCTTAGCGTTTCCAATATGGCTCCCAAACGGAGAGTAATGCGCCTCCCCAGCTCCTCCTCAGATTCCGGCCCCACCACCCCTCCCCCACATCCCCCACCTACCTCACCTTCCCCAAATTCCACCCCTCCCACCCATTCCCCTCCTGTGCCCCAAAAACAAACGCGCACCCGGGTGGATAGCCGGGTCAATGGCCAGGTAGTTAAAGTGAGTATTTGAGTTTTGTATTTTTAGTTTAAAAATGTCTAAACACACAGGGTGGATAGGGGCTGTTTTTTTTTTGTTTTTAGTCCAAAATTGTACACTCCACATGGGGCATCCCCATTGTGGATGTCCTGCTTGGATGCCCCCCCCCCCCCCCTGGAGGCCCCCAAAAATTATCTCTGGCCCCTCCCATCTGTGCATGTGTGAGTGGCGGATGCCTATTGCGCTTACCTCTAGCAGGGTGTACCCCTGCGCCATACATATTTTCAATTGGTGTGCAGGCGCACTCCCTGTTAGAGTCAAACGCCACATGCGTACTTTGCCGTGCAGATGCAGCTGAGCTGGTATGCACCTCCCAAGGTCCTTGGTTGCGCATACCACACCGGCGTGGACCGCTGTGTTTGGCTTGCGGAGTGACGTGGGAGTGTCCTCAGCTGTGTATTTGGGCCCTTCAAAGGGGCTTGCAGACAGTGGGCCACCCACAATAGTTGTGGCCCACAAAAGTGCACACAAACACAGACTAATGTAAATCCTGGGTGTGGATCCACTTTGATCTTGTCTCTGTAGAACTGTTTATGACATTGTTCTGAGGTCATGTTGTGATTTTTTTTTTTTTTTGTTTTTACTTTTTTCATAGGACTTCTGCCTGGCCGAATACGACTATGCCCGAGGAGCAAAAAAACGCCTTGCCATGGAGGTGAAGGCCACTGTGTCCCGGCGCTTCAAGACCAACCTGACCATCCGGGCAATCCAACAGAAATGGTCAGATTTTAAGCGCCGGGACCCAGAAGGCGTGTACCGCCTATATGATGCCTACGCATCAGGTAAGTGAAAGCTTATGTTCTTTTTGGCCTTTGTGCACAATCATCTGCTAAGCTGTGTCCTTTTTTGCTTTTTATATTAATTATTTGCTTTCACCCCCTCCACACAGATAAGCGTCCTCCCCTGGGGAAACGTGGGAAGGGATTCCTCCCCCGAACCAGGCAGGCGGACTCGGGGGAGTCATCGGGGGAGGGTCCCTCCCGCGGGTCCTATTTAGAGGACCCAGGGGAGGAAGGGGATGACGCCCCAGAGGAGTGTGCTGCTGGGGGGCAGGCTGGATCAAGCCTCAGCTCCTCACACTCTGAGGCTGAGGACTCTCACCAGGCAAGGGGCCACTCTCAAGCAGGGAGTGAGAGGGAGGAGGGTGGCCCTTTGCCTGGTGGATCTTCTGAGCAGAGTGTGAGGAGCCGAGGCTCCCCGCCTCCTCCTCAGAGCCCTCCCTGGGCTTCAAGTGGCGCTTCATCCCCTGGTGAGTTTACATGTTTTAATTGTTAGTCTGTGCCAGGTTTCATCTGACCATTTGTGCTTAGCCCTTGCCATTCCTCTGTAATTTGCAGGGCATCATATAGGCGGCACCTCCATGGATTTTTGGCGTCAAATCCTCCTCGGGCATAGTCGTGGTAAGTGTATGTTTGAAGCTAGTACATTTTGGACTTTATGTCATTCCTTAAAGTGGACCCACAAACCTTGCTGAGATTGTTTGGATTATGGCGCCTTGCCTGCCAAATCACATCCCTCACCCAGGGCCCCCCCCCAACCAAACACCACAAACTACTTCCCTCTTTGGGGGTGGCAGAAGCCATTGTCCCTGCCTCCTGTGTGGCACTCGAGATGTGTGTGCGCCTGCGCTCTGTTTCCTACTGGCATGCGTGTGCGCACACACTGGCGGAGTGAGGTGCGGAAGGCAGGGGCGGTGGCGGACTAAAATTGTGTTGCTCTGGCAAAGTAGACTACTACACTGAATAATCACAATCCTGTGTCTTGGTCCACTTTTAACACACACGTTTCCTGGTCCATTGTCTAAGCTGGTTTGCTAATGTACATTAACATCACAAACCACACTACAGTGCTAGCCAACTGGAAACCACCCCTATGTTTCTGGCCACACCATGATGGTTGTTCTCATTTCTTTTCTTGGGTTAAGTTGTTCCCGCTAAAACATGTGGCACACTAGTAACATTAGCCAATCAACTGCTAATGAGTCCTTTACATAGCACTGTCTATGTTATTAGCACATTATCTTTAGGGATACATGTTGCAACCCTAACTAATTGACATTAACTCATGGACCAGGAAATATGCTAATTTTGTACAACCTGTATGTAACCATGCAAGCCTTTGATTTTTCAGACTCAATAACCAGATGGATGTCAAATAGTCAGGTGTCATTGGCCCACTAATTGTGTTTTTGTCTTTTGCTTTCTGTTGACAGATGTTGCTACGCAGACGGAGCCAGAAAACCTCCTCCCCACCCCAGCTCCAGGGACGGCCAGCAGCATGGGCCCCCGCCACAGCTGCGATGGTGAGTACATCCCACTTCATATGCCTAAAGACTTGTGAAACCTATGTCTTCTAGTCACATCTGCCGAAATTTAAAATGTACCTATGTGTTAATTTCAAACACATCTAGATTCCATGTGTTTGTACAATAATCCAACATGCCTGTCTGCATGCTTGATTGTTGCCTCACATTCTTCATTTGGCCACATAGAGACTATTTTTGCCTGTCTTGGGCCTGTTTTGTCTGGACCTCTAACATTATAGGGCAAACTCGTGTACTCGTTAGGACTTAGGCCCTGAGGTTTGGCTGTGACTAAACACAAAAATGGACACACTGGGACTTATACCTTCTTTGCTTCCCCACAGTTAAAGTGGAACAACAACCAGGAATTTGACTTTCCTGGGTCTTGGTCCACTACGGTGGGGCACCCCTGATCGTCACCGCTGTGTGACAACCCCCTGAACTCACTTTTACTCCAGCAAACGTACAAGCCGTGGCCAAGTGGCTCTTCCTCCGCCTCCCGCGCGTCCCTTTTTACTGAGGTAGGGATTTTGGGGTGTTGGGGGGGTTTCACCCCGAGGGACATCCCGATCTTGGATGTCCCGCGGGGAGGGAGGTGATCAGGCCGGGAATCTGATAGATTCCAGGGCCGATCACCGGTGGCTGTTGGTACACTTTAAGAGTAAATGTATGCTTGGGATGTGTTGTTCACATTCCTGCCAGTCAATAGTACTCATATCATGTTAACCAATAAGCGCACAGTGGTCAACAATGTTAATGTGAGTGTCACCTAATTGGACACACTGACATTACATTGCTACATCTGTGTCTGTTGAGGTCACATTCAATTTATTAACAAATTTTTTTTTCTACATCTCTACAGCTTGTGAAAACCAGCATCGCAGACTGTGGCGGGAGATCAGGCTCCTGAAGCTGATGCTGCTGGCCAAGAAGAGGCGCCGGCGGCGTCGTTAGGGTGGGGGGAAGGCTGGCCTGTTTACGCCCTTTGTTGGGCAATGTTGGCCCTGTTGGCCCTTTTTTAAAATTAAATCTTTTGATGAACATCATTACAGTGTGGTGCCTTGCAAAGCATAGTTTAACTGTCTCAAAACCCATTTGTGTGTCAATTTAGCCATACCTTTGGAGCCATTTCATGTGTTAATCATAGTAAGCTATGGTCTCAAATGTGTGGCCTAAATTTACAAATACATTGACATATCTAGATCAAGATACTCATCCCTGACTGTGTTATTAGCTAGGTCTTAGGAAAAACACAATTTAGATGTGGGTTAAGCAAATATATTTACACAAACAAAAACAAACAAAATTAATATTCTTGGCTGGGTGGCCGGGGAGGTTGGGAGTCATTGCTAGGGGCGGTGTTGGGGGACAACAGTGCAGTAAAAAATATAGACTGCTGTTGTATGAGCTGTTGTATCAACAACAAAGTTTGGTCCTGCCGCTGTATTGCCTCTGCCTGGCGCTGTATTGCCTCTTCCTGCCGCTGTACAGATTGTTCGATAACATTGGCAAGGCGACCAAGGTCCTGGTTCTGTTGTAGGTTTTGCCTTAACTGGTCCACCTGGCGCTGCAGGCCCTCATTTTGTTGCTGACACATCAGCACCTGATTTTCCAACGCCGCAATGCGCTCATTAGTTCCATCACGCGGCTGTTGGCGACTGTAGTCCTCCAGCATCCGGACCCCTAGTGTGTAGAAATCGGCACTGGTTGGTGCCACACCTCCTCTTGCTGTGGTAGTAGGCTAAAAAAATAGTAAACCACATTTTAGTCAAACGGAACAAATGCAGCTATGCCCCTCCCAAAAGTTACCATAAACACTCACTAGACAACTTACCCTTGTCTGAGCCTCTGAAGCTTGGCCACATGGGACTTGGGAAGAGGTCCCAGCTTGGGGTTCTGGTTCCGCCTCCTGCCAAAACAACAATGAAATGAAATGTTACATGTTGCTTCTTCCACTACCCACGAATATGCCAATGGGTTTAGAGGTCGTCTACATCAGCCATGTTACCTGCGTGTCCTCCAGCCCAGGTAGGCTCGAGGTATCGCTGCCAGAGAGTCGCGAATCAACATCAGAGATGTCGGCCAAGTTGGCAAATGCTAAACAGGAAAATCAGGTTAGTAGGTCTGTGGGCCAAACTCTAATGTAACCTGGTTAGGCTATCGAGGTCATACCTCTCAAAATTTAAAAAATACACAGTAGACCAAAGGTCTTGGTTAAACTCAGATTGTTAACATGTATGTTACAGGACTAAGACGCACTAATTTCTGCAAATCTCATCATAAACATTGCTTAAATTAAACATACCCGCAATATCCCAGATGTCTGGAGTGGGGTCCTCACTCGAGATTGGACCTTGAAAATAGATGTGGACACACAAGTTGCCAGAAGCAAGTGGCACAACATTAGAGCCCAAAGACATACTAGAGCAAGGCAAAACCACTTACCCTCATCTCTGGCAGCTGGAACTTGAGGGGCCCTTTCTGGACAGCCACTTCCGATATTCGGGTCAACTAAAACCAAATAAAAAAGGGTCTAAAGATTCAGCAAACTACTACAGTGAATGTTTTCCTAAAAATATGTCCGCAAATATACATTGCTATCACTAAAATAACTAATAGACTGACCCTGGGGAGGCAACCAGCACTCCCAAGAGGCATCTTCAAGTTTACCAAGCAAACATGTAGCTTAGTAGACTAACCAAATTGAACCAGTGTTACCTAAACAGCATAAAGGATACATTATGTATTGCTCTACACACCAACAGGGTCCTGTTGACCGGCAACATCGGAAGTGGGGTCCAAAGATGAACCAGTCACTTGGCCTACAAAGAAAAAAGACAAATGAGACACATGCACTTGAGTCAAAGTGGATCAAGCAAGGTGAACACATGCACTTACCGACATCCAAAGAGTAGGTGGGATCCGGAGGAGATGCTGGGGCCAAGGGCATGGGAGCTAGTGCAAAATAAAACCAACATTGAGCCATAGCTAATGTGCGTGCCAAAATACAACCTGCATTAAGGTGTGTGAGCAGCTCTTTCACTAATATTGACTAATCAAGCCAAGTGTGGCTCACACATTGATAGGCCGATATATGGCTACACATCTCTGGCATCCTACATATCTACACATGTTAGGGCCTTGTTAGTTACTGACTGTGAGTGTTACAGTGGGCGTGCAATTAGGGCGCACCCACATATTATTAATAGTCAACAGGGCAAACCTTTATTGCTTGAGCTGCTCCCACACCCATTTGTTTTTCAAAAAAACAGCAAACAAATAATGGGTAAATACCTTCAATGGCAGACTGGGGTAGCCTTGAGGTTGCTGGAAGGGCAGGAGCTTGGTTGTCCGGAGCAACATCCCGGACAGCAGCATGTGCACCTATGCATAAAGCAACAGACAGAAAAGTTACAAATGTTTTAGCTATAATGTAATACTTCAAAGGTCCTACAGTTAGTTGGTCAGAATGTAAAAATGCTAATCACAGACATTAACATTAGGTTATTGTAAAAGGCAGAAAATATGTACCTTCAGCCCAACCGGTGGTGTCATCCCCAGGATCCACACCCTGCAGCCGAGCCAGTGGGATTTTGGCCTTCAGCATCTCCTCATACGGCCTGTAGGTACTCTTTGGAGCCTGGCTGAACCCACTGTCCACATCAAGATCGTGATTCATCTTTTTCATAAGGGCCCCTCGCAAAGTGTAGAAGCGTTTCCTGCAGGATGGGCCACTACGTGGGTGTTGAGCTGTGCTACTAAGCTCCACACCAATGGCATCCCACAGTTTGCTTCTTTCTTGTTTGCCTATGGACTTGCTTTGGGAGCCAAAAAGCAGCTCCCATTTCGCAAGTGTCAGGCGCACAAGATGATTATTCTCAGCCAAATTAAATTCAGGCTCCCTCTTGGCACCTGGGCGCTTAGCCTGGGGTGCTGCCCCACCTTCAGGCTGTGCCCTTTTCCGTAAGGGAGGTCTGCGCACAGCACCCACCAAACTCCTACTCGGGCCTGCTGTGGCCGGCAGATGTCCTGTATTTGGCTCCATCCTGTAGCTGCACACACACACAAATCAACACCCCACAAGCACGCATGCACACTACAGAATGGCATCGCAATCTCTTAGGCTTGGGCAGGTTTTATGTGCTCTAACAGCCAATCCAAAAGCAGCCCACTTAATTGATTCACACATACAGCCCAGTTCCTTCTAGGCACACCTCCACTGCACTGACAGAAGCATGTGTGTTAGCCAATTAACTCATTACAGACCTCAATCAACAAACAACACACACCCAAATCCAACAATGGACTGATGTATCTGCAACCCTTGTGACATGTGCTTAGCCTAACGGCTATTTAAAAAAACAACAGCTTCACTTTCATTGGTCCCCACCTGATTTTTGGCCCATGTCCGTTAATGCACGCACGTTACGGCTCAAGTACGCTAGTAGCGCTACTAGCGTGCGCGTGCGCACTCTGTTTTACGCACACCTGGGTCGGCTAATTGGCGCCCGGAAATAGCAGAGCGACGCAAAAGGCGGCAAAGCGGACCTGTCACTTTTGAAAATGAAGTATAAAAGGAAGGAATGAACTAGGTTCTGCTATTCTTACACTGTGGCAAAGGCTGTGGTGTGGTGCTGTGCTCGCTTCCCTTAGCTCATTTGAGCCTCTGTCTGGTTTCTGTCCTCACTCTCTGTGGCTTGTTGGGTGATTTCTGACATCAGTGCTGTTTCTTTAGGAGCTTGGTTTGGGTGGCATCTGCAAATTTTGTGTAGCATACAGCAAGTAAGGCTTGATTTTGGGGCCTTTTGTGGGCTGTGCAGCAACTCCCCTCTTGGTTGTGCTTAACTTAGAAAGCTGGTTTTCAGCAGGCTGGTGGTTTGGACCACTATAGTTCTGGTTTTGTGGTGAGCTGCATTGTAGCGGGTGTGTGTGTAGTGTGATTGTTTGTGTGTGTGTTGTGTGTGATTGTTTTTTGTTTTTTTTTTTTGATTTTGTATATATCTTTAGTGTGTGTGATGGATAAGAGGGTGATGTATGGTGTCTGGGTGGATGGATGTATGCGTATGCTGGAAGAGCAGGAGGAAAGGGAGCGGGGTGTTGTGAGGCTTAGGGCACCCCGCTCCTTTGCAATCCGCCTTTCAGTATGGGACTTAAGTGACGAGCAGATCAGGAGCCGCTTCCGTCTGAATCGTGCTGCACTACAGTCCCTATATGATCAGATTAAGACCAAAATCGAGCCATCCACCAAACGCACTCACTCCATTCCAGGCATAGTACGCCTGTGTGCCACTCTTAATGTGTTGGCACGAGGGACCTTCCAGGCAACCTCAGCCCTCCTCAGCGGGATAAGCCAGGCTACTATGAGCCGCATCCTAATCCAGGTAGTTCTGGCAATTTGTGATTTAATCCCAATTTACATCAAGTTTCCTGAGGAGGAGGAAGAGGTTGCCAAAATAAAACATGCTTTCTATATGATGGGAGGGATCCCGAATGTGCTAGGGTGCGTTGATGGTACACATATCCCTTTCCGCCCTCCCCGTGCACAGGAGCTGTCCTACAGAAACAGGAAGCAGTTCCATTCCTTTAACATCATGGTGGTCTGTGACCATGAGATGAAGCTGCGGGCGGTGAGATCGGGGTTCCCCGGCTCATGCCACGATTCTTACGTCTTGCAGCGGACAGTCCTGTGCCGGAAGTTTGATAACAACGAAATGCCAGCTGGCTGGCTACTGGGTAATAAATTAACCATGTCTATGTATTTTGCTAATATGTGGCCTAGTAAGGCAATTTTCAACAAACTACCACCCAAAAACATGTACTAGTACTAATTGCTGTCTCTCTCCTTGTGTTTTTTCTACAGCGGACAAGGGATATGGGCAGAGAACGTGGGTCATGACTCCGGTCAGGAACCCACGGACCTCTGCCCATGAACGCTACAATGCAGCGCATCGCAAGACCAGATGCATTGTGGAAAGAACCATCGGCCTGCTGAAAGCACGCTTTCTTTGTTTGGCACGGCCAGGAGGAGAGATGCTCTACAGCCCACAGAAGGTTTCCAAGATCATCCTTGCCTGCTGTGTGCTACACAACATTTGCATTTGTCACCGAATCCAAGCCCCCGAGGAGACAGCACTGGTGCCAGAAATCCCCAACCTGCCCGCAGATAGAAGTGAGGACACCCAGACTGGCGATGAGCTAAGGGAAAGGCTGATCACTTCTTATTTTGCGGTAAGCTAACTACCCTTCACTCTAATGCAAGTACTGCACTCCTGTTTAAATGTCTTTGACCTCCCATCCAAAAGAGCAACCAAACGCACTAAGGGGGGGTTTAAGATGACCCAAACCACTCTAAGGGGGGGTGTAAGATGACCCAAACCACTCTAAGGGGTGTTTCAGATGACCCAAACCATTCTAAGGGGGGTTTAAGATGACCCAAACCACTCTAAGGGGGGTTTAAGATGACCCAAACCACTCTAAGGGGGGGTGTAAGATGATCCAAACCACTCTAAGGGGTGTTTCAGATGACCCAAACCACTCTAAGGGGGGTTTAAGATGACCCAAACCACTCTAAGGGGGGGTGTAAGATGATCCAAACCACTCTAAGGGGTGTTTCAGATGACCCAAACCACTCTAAGGGGGGTTTAAGATGACCCAAACCACTCTAAGGGGGGGTGTAAGATGATCCAAACCACTCTAAGGGGTGTTTCAGATGACCCAAACCACTCTAAGGGGGGTTTAAGATGACCCAAACCACTCTAAGGGGGGGTGTAAGATGATCCAAACCACTCTAAGGGGTGTTTCAGATGACCCAAACCACTCTAAGGGGGGTTTAAGATGACCCAAACCACTCTAAGGGGGGTGTAAGACGCCAATGTTGGTTATCAAGTTATGCATTTTTTTTTAATAAAGCACAAAATAACTATAAAGATATATACTAACTGCACTTTTCTTAATTTTTCAGGCACCAAGAGATGCACCGTGATCTGGACATTCCTCTAACAAACCTTTCCTGGACTTTTCTTTTCTTTTGCATTTCTGCAGGACTTTTCTTTTTCTATTTCATTTATATTTTATTCTTAATTTAGTTTAAGAGAAAAAATTAAACAAAAATTAGATATATACATGTGGCTATGTGTTTAATTTGGTTGTAAGTTTCCTTTACATTCTAATTCCTATTTTCATTTTCCTTTTCTTTCTCTGTTCTGTTTTTATTTTCCTTTTCTTTCTCTGTTCTGTTTTTATTTTCCTTTTCTTTCTCTGTTCTGTTTTTATTTTCCTTTTCTTTCTCTGTTCTGTTTTTATTTTCCTTTTCTTTCTCTGTTCTGTTTTTATTTTCCTTTGCTTTCTCTGTTCTGTTTTTATTTTCCTTTGCTTTCTCTGTTCTGTTTTTATTTTCCTTTTCTTTCTCTGTTCTGTTTTTATTTTCCTTTTCTTTCTCTGTTCTGTTTTTATTTTCCTTTGCTTTCTCTGTTCTGTTTTTATTTTCCTTTTCTTTCTCTGTTCTGTTTTTATTTTCCTTTTCTTTCTCTGTTCTGTTTTTATTTTCCTTTTCTTTCTCTGTTCTGTTTTTATTTTCCTTTTCTTTCTCTGTTCTGTTTTTATTTTCCTTTTCTTTCTCATTGGTGATTTAATTGTATTTCCTTTTTAGGTAACAAATAAAAATTAAAAAAATTGTGACTATGTGTTTAATTATGTTTTATTTTCCATTTATATTCGAAGATCTGGTAGAATGTAATTACCTTTTACACACAATAAAAAAAAATTTTCATTTCAAAACAAATGTGGCAATGTGTTTTATTCAGAAGGTACTGGATGGGCAGGACACAGCAAAGCTAACAGGCGCTGTGTAGAATAGCGTGGTCACACTGACTGACAGCGCCAACAAAGCTGAGGGCCAACATCATATTCAGCAATGTAGGCGTTGTTCGCAACAACGCCAGGTAGCGACTGAGGAGGCCTGCTATAGCGAATCGCTAACGCCCGCGGCTGACGCTAGCGGCGCTCATAGCGCCATACTTCAGTCGCTCATCTGTCGCTACCTGGCGCTATTGATGAATCGGCCTCATACATATAGTTTGTGTTTTTCAGCACAGAGTTGCAAGGAAAAAGTTTAGGTCTGCTTAAAGTGGAACAAAACCTGGGATTTTCACTATCCCACTGTTTGAAACCCCACCGTACCACTTCCTGAACCCAAGGTGCAGCTAGAGCCTCTGGCTGGCGAGTGGCGTGCAGCATTACTCAGCGTGGCCTCAGCCACAGCCGAGAAGGGAGGTGAGTGATGTTGGCGCTGTGTCATGGGGTCGGGGCAAAGATACGTTTTTTGGATGACTGTGCGGGGTTTCACAGAGCAGGATATCCCAGTTGGGATGCCCCCACACAGGAGGGAGTAAGCCTGTCCTGGAGTTTCATAGACTCCAGGGTGGGTTTTGGTCCAGTGGACTAAAACTCACCATTGATGCAAAACTAAATTAGCCAATCTCCCTGTCTCTATTTCTCTTCCTGGGAGTTAAAAATACATTTATGTTTTCTCTTACCCCAATCCACACCGATTTTGCAGCATGTAATTCCCCAGATCCCCTATAACACTATCTCTTTATTCCTATTATGGCGGCTCCCTCATTGAAGAGCTCATTTTGCTCTTTTTATAGGATAAAATGCCTGCGTCTTGGGAACTGGATTCATTTTCTTACTATAATTAAACATAACGTTTTATTCCCAGTTTGAATCTGCATGAATTATTGAGGAACAGCATTATATCCGCTAATATGAGGAGCGTCGAGAATGTGTGTCGGATTATTCCCCTGGAAAATGGCTGTGCGCTCATCATCTGTGTCTGGAAATTCTCTGGCCTCTGTCTAATGAACGCCTTCATAATAGAAAAATGCTATTACTGGCTCCTCATACGCCTCCCTGGATGCCTGGTGGCTACCTTAAAGTGGACTTAAAGAGGAAAAAATAATTTTGTCTCCATGGATCACTGGCACAAAAAAAGGCATGTAGGGAGGCCCTCTGAGCTCAATTGATCAATTGAACAATTGATCAAAAAATAAATTTTTATTAATTACATATTTATAATCACTACATACAATACACTCAACATATTAAAATCCCTTAAAAAACACATAAATCGAACAATAACACACAGGACAAACCAACATGAAGGTGTGTAGGCGATGGGGAGAGTCTCACCACACTAATTTATATCAAATGCCTAAATATATATGTGCTAAATCATTGTTCCAGCAGTGCAACTAAACATGTGCAAATCCTGCCTATGATCCGGATCACTATAAAATCTATATATTTATAAAGTGCAAGTTCTACCAGTCAAACAAACAATTAAGAATTATTCCCAACCATAGCAATTCATAAACATATCAATCTACTTTATTCACCAATGAAAATATAATCACCTGTATATATTATTAGGCATCCCAAAGGGGAACCACTGATGTATATCACAATACCAATCAAAAAATAATATCACAAATCTATCACAAAAAAACATCACCAGAAATAAAGTCAAGGTATGAAAATAACATGTGTAAAGTCTCCCCTCCGCCTTCCGCACCAGGAGTTCCGTGGGCACATCACCCACTTCATCATCAGAAAAATGCTGTTACTGGCTCCTCATATACCTCCCTGGATGCCTGGTGGCTACCTTAAAGAGGAAAAAATAATTTTTCCTCCATGGATCACTGGCATCTAGTTTAAAATGGACTTGGAACACAATTTTTGGATCCTGGATGCCAGACGACTCCACGGTTCAGGGGCAGTTTCTTGTCCAATCAGTGCTTTATGCCGTGCATATTAATGGAGGGCATCAAATGCTGTTTTGGAGAGAGCTTAGTATAGGGAATGTCTACCCACGGGCTGTGGCATTCTTCCTTTCCCCCAGCATATCTGAATGGCTGGGTACATGGGGGGGGCATCCTAAATCACAAACCTCCGTCATGCCGTGTTTTTGTGGGGATAGCACTTGTGACCCTCGGCATCCGCATTCCATTGAATGACAATCATACTGTTAGAGTTGCCACCGGGACAATATTTTTTTCTTCACTTTACTGGTGCTGATGTTTGTTTTGTTACTGGTAATTAAAGTGGACCAAAGCCCAGGATTTTGACTGTCCTGGGTTTTGGTCCACTTTAAGGATGGGAAAAGCATATGCACAATTATAATTACCAGTAAAAAATATATATATATACCGACACTGCCAGTGGGCAGTAAAAAACACCGGCCGGGTGGCAACCCTACGTGCTGGTATGAAATCAGCCTTAGGTCTAGGCTTAAAGGATTTTGGTCTCATTTAAAGTGGACCAAAACCCAGGATTTTGACTATCCTGGTTTTTGGTCCTTTCCCCCGGCTGTGTGAGACCCCCAGATCACGAAGCCAACTTGCCTCTTACCGGTCCTTTGTGGCACTCGTCCAATCAGCGCGCCGCTGGCGGTATGTCGTCTAAGTCCAGCGGCTCCAAGCATGCTGACGGCAGCACCCTGCCGCTACCCTCTAACAGGGATCGTGCCTGCGTCGTCCATTCACAAATGCCGTGTGCGGGCACGCGCCCGTCCAGAGGGATAGCTGGGATGCGTCCGCGGCTCGTGCATGTGCCGTTGGACCGGAAAACAAGGTAAGTGTATGGGGCAACCTGGGGGTTTCACACAGCGATCGGGGCGATCAATTCCCTTCCCCCGGGCATCCTGATTTTGCATCCATCGGGGGAATCCATCGGCCCGATCGCGGTGGGTTTTGGTCCACTATAACCACTCAACCATCCTGTTGGGAGCATGCTTTGTATACCCTGCTCAGGTTCCTTGTAGGGTCCCTGTGGGTTTTGGTCTACTTTAACCACTCGACCATCCTGTTGGCAACATTCTTCATATACCCTGCTCAGGTTCATTGTAGGGTCCCGGTGGGTTTTAGTCCACTTTAACCATTCAACCATCCTGTTGGGAGCATGCTTTGTATACCCTGCTCAGGTTTATTGTAGGGTCCTGGTGGATTTTGGTCCACTTTAACCACTCAGCCATCCCGTTGGAAGCATGCTTTGTATACCTTGCTCAGTTCATTGTAGGGTCCCAGGTTCATTGTAGGTGATGATGGTAGATGAAGGATAATCTCCGGGATATAACTTTTTCTGACAGCAGAGACATTCATTCTGATATCTCTCCTCTCCAGAGCCGATCTGAAGATCAGATCCCGGCTGCACGCGGAGAAGATTATAGCTAATTATTTCCATCATAAGGCTTCTTCTAACTGTTAGATTGAGACCATCTTCCCCCAAACAAACCACTTGATTCCTCAACTGCCCCTAGGAACCATTAGTGGTGAAGGGTCACTGGAGGCTCTTGAAGGGGGTCACAGGCAGAAATTCCCTGACAACCTGTCATCATCCTCCGGTTGCCTAGGTAACAGGTGTATGACAAACCGAGGAGATGTACAATTCTATATCAGCAAAGACGCTACATCTCAGATGTCGGCACCTTAGCAACGGGGGTGTTTCCTAATGAGGACCTCTAAGGAGGCGTCTGACTATTGCCAAGGGGGACAGGATACCATTATTTTCTCGTGTTTATATATCTATGTTGCTTATTATAAAGATTTGTCTTTCTGACCTACTTCTAGTTTGCTACCCTCCCCCACATAGTGCTGTTTCTTGTTCCCGCAGGCGCACAGACAGAATTGTATACAGATTGTATTGTTTTTTTATTTTATATATATCTATAATATATACTGGGCCAAATAAGTATTGGACACCAATTTCTAAAATATATTTCTAAAGGTGCCATTGACATAACATACTCACCAGTGTTAGGGCGAGCGCTGTGCGCCCATCTCGCAGCACTTCCCTCACCTCCATGGCTGCTCCCAGCCGGCTTCCTCCTCCTCGTGCTGCTTCCTCGCATGGTCAGGTGCGCGCACGTCCCCGTCCACTAGAGGGCGCGCGCTCCGCATTCCTAAAATTTAAAGTGGACCAACACCCAGGATTTTGACTATGGTCCGATCGGGGTGCCCCGCTGTGTGAAACCCCCCCGATCACCCTAAAAACTCACCTCTCCCCGCTCCAAGCGCCGACGGACAAGGGATTTGACAGCCGCTTGTCCGTGGCTCCTCCGCCGCCGCCTCCCGCGCGTCCCTCTTGACACGCACGCCCCCGCGCCGGCCATTCACAGGCGGCCAGCGTGGGGGCGCGCACGCCTAGAGGGGCGCGAGGGAGGCGGCGACGGCCGGCCG
Organism: Gastrophryne carolinensis; assembly: GCA_027917425.1. Taxonomy (NCBI): domain Eukaryota; kingdom Metazoa; phylum Chordata; class Amphibia; order Anura; family Microhylidae; genus Gastrophryne; species Gastrophryne carolinensis. The sequence goes on along the minus strand of CM051239.1, from coordinate 409,096,265 downwards.
CCGCCGAAACTAAGGTAAGGGGGTTTTGGGGGGTTTCACCCCGCGGGACATCCCGATCTCGGATGTCCCGCGGGGAGGGAGGTGATCGGCCCGGGAATCTTATAGATTCCCGGGCCGATCACCCAAGGGTGATGGTCCACTTTAAAGGGCCTGTACAGCACTGATTGGTGCCTGGTCATCCAATCCTGCATCCACTTCCCCTATTTAAGGGGCACCTCCTTTTCCATCAGTGCCGTATCTTGGTCTTGCTTTGTATGCAGAAAGTCTGTTGTTTTCAGGATTGCTCACCCGTGTACCGACCTCTGCCTGTCCCAGACTCTGAACCTTCGCTGCCCGTCCCGACCTTGGCTACTTACCTTCGACCTCGAGGTTGTGCTGCCAGCACTGACCTCTGCTTGAACTTTGACATCGCCTTTTGCCTGCCTCCTTTGTTTCACGCATCACCTCGGCTGACTGTGCGGCTGAGCCGCTGTTGGGGGGTAGCGTTGGGGGGGTAGCGACCTGGGGGTCACTCGCTGCTACAAGACCAACCTGCCTTGCGGCGGCTCTGGTGAATACCGGTGGCCTCTTAGACTCCACTCCCCTGACACGGCACTCGCTATCAGTAACATAGTCACAGCGGATCCACACCTGTGCCATCACACCCGGCCCGTGACAACCAGATGATGGTGCCAACCCATCCAGTTCACACAGGCAAATAAATCAAACCATAAATGTCCATCAATTAAGTGATATGTAATAATAAGAAATAGCACATGGAAAAGGTATTGAACACACTTACTGAAATGTATTTAATACTCCTCACAAAAGCCTTTGTTGGTGATGACAGCTTCAAGACACCTCCTGTAGGGGGAAGCTTGTTGAATGCATTGCTCCGGTGTGATTTTGGCCCATTCTTTCACACAAACACTTTTCAAAACCTGAAGGTCCTGTGGGCTCCTTCTATAAACTCCTTACATTTTCAATTGGATTCAGGTCGGCTGATTGGCTAGACCATTCTAGCAGCTCTATTTTCTTTCTCTAAAACCAATTGACAGTTCCCTTGGCTGTGTGTTTAGAATTGGTATCTTGCTGAACTGTCCAGCCTTGTTTCATCTTCATCATCCTGGTCGATGGCAGCAGATTTTTATCAAGAATGTCTCGGTACATTTGTCCTTTGTGTTCCCAAATAATATGTCACATTTCCTAGGTCCTTAGTTATAAAGTGCTGATTGAGAACTTCACCTAGTTTTGCAATTTTCTTCTTTCTTAATAGGTGATGATTACATCATCTGCATATAGAAGAACATAAGTCCATTTCTCTGCTACACATTTTGTGCATAAACATGAATCAGCTTGAGATCTTTAAAATCCTTCATCAATCAAGACTTTGTTCATTTTGGAGATCCTTGCTCTTGCCGACTGTTTAAGACCATAGAGAGATTTTTGCATTTTACAAACAAGATGTTCTTTTGATATAACCTTTAGGTTGAGTCATGTACAACTCTTCTTTAATGTCTCCATTTAAAAAGGCAGGTTTGATGTTAAAAAGTCTTGCTGTCATATGTTGAACAAGAGCTACAATCATGAAAGTTCTGAATGTGGTTTGCTTAGCAACTGGAGAAAATGTAGTTTCATAATCTTCACCATACTTTTGCGAGTATCCTTTGGTAACTAATCTTGCCTTAAACTAGTACTTTACCTTCATATTCATATTTGTTCTTGAAAACCCATTTCATATTCAGATTCAGTTTATTGGGGCCAAGTATAGATGAAATACATACTAGGAATTTATTTTTGCAGCAGGGGGTGCTGGGGGGGATACAAGGGAAGGAAATACACCCTCACAGGGGAAAAGATATATAAACAATATACAATATAAATAATTAGGGTATACTGTTTATTAATATTTCCCCCTGTGCCCCCCCCCCCCCATTTACATCAGATTGCTTTCTTGCCTTGTGGTAGCTCAGTAAACTTTCATGTCTAGAGTTGGTGAAGAGACTCCATCTGCGGCTTTAATCCACTTCTGCTTCTCGTGGACAGATAGTTGTTGCATCTGCTGCCAAGACTGTGGCTCTGGTTCTGGAAGTGTTCTCTCTATATAAGTTGGAGGGGGGGGGGGCTCAGCAGAATCGTCCCAGGCTGGCCAGGGGCCAGGGAAGGTATTTGGCTCTAGTCCACCACTCAGTGTAAGTACTTTGCCCCTTCCCTGGCCAACCCCCTGGGCCCACTTTGGAGGACCTTGGCCATATTACAGACACACAAGAGGCCTGCTGAGCCAGGTGAGAGCTTTTGATTTTGAATGGCTGTTTAAATGCTGTATTACAGAGAGTTTGGGATAAAACCTTGTGCGACCCCCCACAGCTCACAAACCCCAAAGGCCGGCCAGGCTAACCTTTTTCTTGCGGAGATTTGTCTGGTGGGGTTCCCAGAACTGGCTGCACACAAACCTCAATAATTCCATAAGAAGAAGGTATCTCTTATTGATGGGCTTACTGGTGGTGGATGGGGGTGCATCAGGGTGCTACAAACCAGGACCCACCCTGGCACAAGGGGAGTTTAGGTTGCATTTAGAAAGAGCACCTTGTTTAATACTTTACAAAGATTCTCCAAAAATCAGGTGCATTTAAAAAGGTGAAAAGTTGCAAAAGTGATGACTTTGTTTACTTTAAAGAGAACCAAAACACATGGAAAACACAGTCTAGGTTTGCCTCATACCCCAGGGGCATCCCAATTTGGGCTTCCCTATACTCGCCTTTAGGGGTTTGCCATGTACCCGCCTTAATCTGGCGATTCCATTATGCATGTGCAGGCCTTGCCTGTTATCCCTGTGGTGCATGTTCATAAGGCCGGCAACCATTCATGATGCATTAAGCAGGAATGCCGTGGGATGCACTGCAAAACAAAACGGCATCCTCTGCTCCAGCTGCCATGTGCGCTTGCGGCAGTGGGCATACAATTTGGGAAGCCATATTGACAGGAAATCATCTGACCAGACACAACGGGTTTTGGTCCTCTTTAAAAGCCCAGCTAACGGTCTCCCTATTTATAGATGCATTATATTTTTCATGCATTATGTTTTTAATATTTTATTTGAAGTCTAATGATAAGCATATTTTTTCCAAGCTATCCAGTTAATTAATAAGCTTGTTTTCTGTGGTTTTTCCATGCTCCATGCGTAATTGATGTTCCCCAGAGTGCACATTTTTTTTTTCCCAGAGAATAAATGAATTCCGGCATGATTGTATATTTGGAAGCTCTCTTGTTGTATTGCTGGTCGCCATAATTTCTCAGTCCTCTTCTCAAATCATGATCTTCAGCTTCCATCATTGAGCTGCCAAAAGATCACTGGACCATATCAGGGACATAATGGGAGGAGGGTGACCAGAGATACTACAAGTGCCCATCTAATCCTTGTTGCAGAGTGTGAGTGCTGGGTGCAGTGGAGTCAAATTCAGATAGACATTAGTGGTGCAACAGGAAATGACTTTACTGGCAGCCCATCAACCAGCTTTTCCAGGTTCAGCCAAACTCGAACACTGACTTCTGGCGTAACTCTGTGTTCAGATTGGGAACCCAAACTCGCAAAGCTAGATGCAAACTCGAACTTTGCGGTTTGGGTTTTCCCAACACTATTCATAAGCATAAGACGCTTCAGTACAATTCAGCCCATTGTGCCTTATGGGATTTTAACCTACAGCACCTTGGCGCTGACTGTTTTTGGTTTGTTAAATCGGTCATTGAGTGGCACTGAGGCAAAATATTGGCGCTGAGAGGCATTAACTGGCGCTAGCTCAATGCTTGATACATACCTTCCTACTTTCACCGTGGGAAAGAGAGACAATTGTTAAATTAGGCCACGTCCCCTCATTTGCCCAGGGTAAATGTTAATATATGTTTATTTGCATAGGCTGAGCAGTTTGCCTTTAACTCCCCTTGTCCCTTCCAGACTCCCTTAATCTTCCTCTGATGCAAGTAACTCCTCCCTCCTTCCTCTCCCTTTCTGCCATTTCTAATCTGGCATCCAAGAATTGCACATGTGCTGCTACCTTCTGCAGCTACAGTCCTTTTACCTGTTGCTGTATGGATTACACCACAAGTTTCCAGCTGTATTGAACGTACATGTCTGCTGTAACAAGATTCTGTACCGAAATAAAGCTTTTGAAATCTAACCACGTGATCCAAGAACAACTGAGTAAGCCATCTGCCAAGCCTTATGGAGTAAAGGAAACATCCATCATAGACACACACAAGGAAAGTAGAGCTCTACAGAATTCCATTACTGCCATTTGGGTCAGAATAGAAAGAATGTAACAATTTCAACAATATAAACACTTTGAATAGACAAATGAATAATTTATTGATGAAGGACAGAGAAGAACAACAATGGACAGGGGGACATGGACTTAAAAGAGGGACAGTGCCACCAAAGCGGGGATAGTTGGGAGGTATGCTTAATAAATGAGGCTCCCAATCCGGCCCCGATGCTGACCTATCCTGGACTGGAGCAGCCCGGCATAGCTTTAGTAAATCAGGGCTTATATATACTCAGGTATAGGTTGATAAGTAGCAGGAAAGATGTTGGGGATGGGGGATCTGTTTTTTGCTCGTGCTATTGTTTGATCCTGTTTCGGCTCGGGCTTGAACTTTTCCAGATTGAGTAATTAGCCCATTAAAATAGAAGTAGCACCCTACATGGCAGGAAATTACAAGGGCAAGCTTTTGCTGCTAACACATCATCTTTCATTGTATAACTGTCTCCTCCTTGCAGTGATCAGCCTTCTGCCAAGCTCCTCTCTTGTCCTCCGATGGCGCACATGCTGTCACCCGCTAATGGCCTTCTCCATGTGGCTGGACAGAGATGGCCTCACATGCACATGCTCCATATTCAGGTATTCAGACAATGAGGACATCTGTGTCCCTCCTGGAGGGTGATGAGAAATGTGCGCCATCTGTCATAAGCGGCAATCATCATTACACAGGGAGGTTTTCCACACTCCTCTCCTCTATGAGGGATGATCGTCAGGTGAGGGTAGAGGCAAGTGCTGGCCAGTAAGCAACAGGCAAGTGACATGTAGACTGGCATACATCCCAATATTTGTTCTCAGAGGTTTCTGACTTAGCGTAAGACAGTGAAAGGCCTCTGTCGACAAAAAAGCAGCATAGTCACAGCTCAACACTTCTCGTCTGCTGCAGTAAAACATACCTGTGCTGAAGATCCGGAATCCAGGATGTGGCTCTCACTGTGAACAGTATACGTAAAGCACTGTGCGATCGCTTTAACTCATTCAAACTGCTGCTTGTGCATCATGAATCGGGATGCCCCCCGCACATAGCCCTCCCCAATCCCCCAAACCCTGGAACTCACCTCTCCTGTGCTCCAGCTCTGCATATTAATTTTGTGAGGGCTAGAGGTCCTCAGGCACACTATGCATTTTTATTGTGGGGTTGTCCGCAGATGCACTTTGAATTTTATCTGTGGGGGGAGGGAACCAATGGCGCACTCTGCATATTGAGCATTTGGGAAGGGGGCCGTGTATTCTCTGCATTTACATTTTTGAGGTCTTAGGTGGTTCATCTGGAGGGCGGGGTGGTCTAATGTGATTTTTGTTGAGTGTGAGCTCTGGGTGCAGCAGAGTCATAATCCAGGTTAACATTTGTGTTATAACAGGAACCAGCTTTACTGGAACATGAGTGCAGTGAGAGAAGTTCACTGTCACTGTAAATTCACCTCGCCTCCGGTCCCGTGTTGTCTCCGGGCGGGCGTGCCGAGCGGTGGCTCCAGCAGCGGCGGCTCGTTCGGCGCCGAGTATGGCTGCCTCCCCTTCTCACCACCGACTTCGTGAACAGGAGCCAGTATGCCTGCCTGTCTCAGACTCCAGGGTGGGTTTTGGTCTACTTTAAAGCTTCTTTGCTGGCTCCCGAGTAAAAAAGACTCAGAAACAGAAACAGGGATGGCCGAGTAACTCCCCCTGGTGCATCCCGATTTGGGATGTCCCACTATGTGAAACTTTGCAAATTGCCAAAAACACTCACCTTTCCGGCAATCCCATGGCATGTTCGTGGCCAACAGGTGCCTCCCCTTCATCTCATGGCCGAGGTATCCAGCCGTGCCCAGCAATTCAGATTCAGATTCAATTCAGGGCAGAAGCGCGCTGCAGAGCACAGGTAGACCATGGATGCAGATTCTTCCCTCTGTTTCAAAACAGAGGTGTATGCCGTGTATTAATAATACAGGGCATACATTACATGAGAACCCAGGTATCCTGGGACTGGTGGAAAAGCACCCCAAAAAGCTTCCCCCAGGGACAAGTACCTATCACAGGGTTGGGAAAAAAAGTCCACTTATCACTAAAGTGAAAAAAACCCTCAAAAGTGCCCACCACACCCTCCACTGTTCCCCCTGGCCTAAGTACCTTTGGCGAAGCTGACAAATCAACAGTGGCTCAGTTTAGAAAACAGCATCTTTTTTTTTTTTGCTGTCGTGGCCATGCCCAGCCAACAGATTTGAGATTGCATATTCGCTAATATGAATTGTGCAACATAAGCCCCCTAGCCACATCCCCGGCTTTTCTCCTAGTTGGAGGTATGGTCCTGTCCCCAGCCTATTTAAAAGGCTGAGCACAGGCGCATGCCTCAGCTAAGCTGGGACTGGGGATGCGGCTGAGGGACACAAAATGACAGGGGAGCAGGGTTTAATTATGTCTTACAGTGGACCAATCACCCGCTGCAACCAGCCTGGAATCGAAAAGATTCCAGGACCGGCTGCTAGGCTGCCAATGGGGCCTCCTACACATCTTATGCTCCCTGCCATTCAGATAGGGATATAAGACCCGCGGTGCACCTGTGACAGCGTGAAGCACCTATGCACAGCATAAAGCCTCTGATTGGATGAGCATCTATTTATGTATAATCAGTTGCATTTGACCAGTCATACAATCCTTTCCCACCCTAATAAAAACAGGTTTTCATCAACAGAAGGTATTCTACCCAAAACCCAAAGCCATAAACAAACAACCAGTCTATAAAATTATAAAAATTCCTAAAACCAAAACCATAATTAGCAAGACCAGTTTTAGGGTCTGGGGAAAGGCCCAAGGTTTCTCTGCAAAACAGGTTGTGACAAGTTTCAGAGTAGCGAGACTGGGAAGACAAGTCTGCACATCAAAGGAATATCGGGATATAACTGTGGGCCTGAGAGAGAGCTGGGGAAGAGGGCCCTAGGAGGAGAAAGGAGCCCGAGGCTGCCAACTTGAAGGTCTGCTTGTGGGTTCCCCTGTCAGGAGGGTAATTGTATCAGTTGCTGGTCAGGTAATGCCTTAACCACTGTATATGTGTATGCCTGCCATATAACTCTCAGTCATTGTGTGTTGTATCTTGTTGTGTTGTAAGATTTGATTGCATCTTGTGCTATTGTACCCTAATATAAGTCTTTATTTACCATTTGTCTCAGTGGTGTTCTTTGGATTACAATCTTTTGCATGTATCTACTGCGTTACCATTGGCCAGTTATTAATAATATTTATATATTTGTTTGCCCATTTTAGCGGAGCCAGGCAGGCTATATTTATATTCATTGGTTATTATTTTAGTTATTAAATTGTTTACATATATCTGGCTTAGCCAGGCAGAAGTTATAATTGTATTAATTATTGTATTAATCATTGACATTTCTATTGATGTTTTTTAGAATAATAATTGTTTGCATATTTGGCCATATTGGTTCCAGGAGTTATTGTTTATGATTTTTAGTAGATTACATTTTTTACACCGGGACAGGGACTAATCACCAGGATAGTCAAAATCCTGGTGATTGGTCTTCTTTAAGGTAAGCTATTGAGAAAACATAGGGCCTTATTTATCAAGGGCTAGCGCCAGGTAGTGTCTGACGAGCGCCAGGTACCGCCAGCTAACAGCGGCTACCGACTCAAGTACGCCCGGCGGCGGTCACAATGACGCATTTATCAAGCTAAATGAGGCTAGCGCCGGCGAGAGCGACAGCTAGCGCGGGATTCATCATGTAGCCGACTGCAACGAACAGCGCCGCTGCTAATCTCATCACAGTGCCAGGTATGACCTGTCGCTCCCTGGCGTTGTCCAATGCATTTCAATGGAGCCATCTTAAATTAATCATAATTAATTGCTATTAATGTTTTTTTTTTTTTTTTTAATGTCAAAAATTCTGTGACCACTTCTGCAATGTTAGCATTTTTTTTTAAGGTAAAAAAAAAAAAAAAAAAATTGTGCAGAATTGATATTACAGGTCTGATATTAATGTATTCATATTACAAAATGATTACAAAAACTTGTATAATTTTACAATCAAAAAATATGGTTGTTTGGGGGTTAAAAACTATTTTACACCCATCGCCACCAGCGCTCTGGGGTTTAAACAAGGAATTCACAGCGCGAAAAAATTCGGAGCGTGATTTGTTAATGAATCTGCAGCAAGCCGTTCGCTCTGGCCATTCATTGTCAGGCGCACCCATACAACGCTGAACCTGTGAAACAGCGACCCCTAAGCCCGTATTCAACATTACCGCACACCGACTGAGTCGCTGTCAACAAGCAAACCCCGGCCAAGCACAGCGAATACTAGCTGGCGCTGTGAAAATCACGCTACTGGCGCTCATCTGTCGCTACCAGGCGCTATTAATGAATCGGCCTCATAGTTCTCTCATCAGCCATGGATGCTGGTTTGGCATTCACCCTGTTTGAGAAATACATTTTCTCAAAAGGTTTCCTTAAAAATAATCAAAGGTAGAGTCTTATTTCTTCACTTTCCAGTATTAACATGTAAAGAAAAAAAAGTCAGGAGTAAAGTATTCAGTTTATTAAATAAATTAGTTACTAGAATGGGTGGAGCAGAGAAAATAAAGTGCAATCACAGCCATACGAGTACCCGTCCCATCCCCCCTCTAGAACTGACCTTGAGATCCACCAGAGATTTTAGTGAAGATACTTTTCTAACTTCAGGTTTTTAGGGACCTAAAAAGTAAGTTTAAATCATCTTAAAAGACCTCATCTTGCTCGTTTACACAGTCTTTGAATTAATGAGGCCTGACTTTTGGGTAATTGGTTTAGCGCTCGGCAGATGTTCTCTGTAATCTCATCTGCTATTACACTTCTACTCACCTCCCTTTAAAGATTTCATTTGCGAGTCCCCGCTGGGCGGCAGCAATATCTCCATTACCTGGATATTGCAGAAGAAAGTGAAGGTCCCGATCATGAGAACTTGTTCATTAAACTATTACATTCAATATAGTAATAAACATTATGCTATCAGCAGTAGAAGGGATTTAAAGAAGCAGCGTTGCATAAAATAATCAAAATCCCCAGAACTATGCTGAATTGAAAGAGGAGGGGTTCACTCATCCCTGCCTTGGATGCCTAAGGGGAAGGCCAGAGGCTCTGGAATATTTTGGATTTAAGGGCCGGCCCTATTGGGTTTAGTTATGCTTTAAGCAGGGCCGGCTCTAGGTTTGTGGGGGCCCTTGGGCAAGAGAGTCTTAGTGGGCCCCAAAGTAGTGTGTCACACGATGTCCCCTTTTTCAGCTCCGCTACCACAAATGGGTCATATTCTGCTGCTGATCGCCCTCCAGTCCTTGTTACATTCTCTACTACCACCAAGCACCCTTCAGCTCTTACTGCTTGCTCCGCTACCACTAAAGACTCCATCATTGCTGTCGGTTGTCACCTGGTTTTCGCTACCTTCAGCTTCACCAAGCACCCTTCAGCTCTTACTGCTTGCTCCGCTACAACTAAAGACTCCATCATTGCTATCGGTTGTCACCTGGTTTTCGCCACCTTCAGCTTCCATCTATTGCCCTCCATTCCATGACACCTTCTCTATTGTTGCTGATCATCCCCTGTTGCTGATGCCAGCCATGAGCAGATCTGCACACAGCACCTTGCATTTGATTGTTCGGGTCCACTGTTAAATAATAACATGGCCAAGTGTGAGCCTGAGTGGGCCCCTGAAGATGCCAGGAGCCCTGGCAATTGCTCAGTTCTGTTGCCAGCACTGGCTTTAAGTGTTAGAATTGCAGAAAGCTCACAGACATTTCAATCTGGCAGTAATAGTGGCATGGAGAGCAGGGGTCCTACAAGCGGCTACTCAGTGGTGCATAGGCTCATACTGATGAGGTCACTCGCCAGCTGAAACAGGTAGTCCTGAATTGTGCTTCTCTTCTAACATTGGAGTTTTGGCAAAGAATAAAGTCTACCCGGAGCAGAACTGGGTGTGCTGGTAAGGCATTGTCCCCAAAGATTGCCAGGGTCCTCATCCTCCTCTTCGGACTCTGCACCTCCAGCACAGGAACCAACCGAAGAGGAGGAGGCCGAGGTGTTGTGTCACACCCTGAAAGAGAACTCAGGTAGGACAACAGACAAAAAACACACATCTCCAGGTAAGGAAATCCCAATGAAATGTCTGCTAAGTGCTGGTGCCAGGGACGTAGCTAGGGGGGAGCAGGGGGGGGCACTCGCCCCCCAGGTGCAGCAGGTCAGGGGGGGGCGCCTGAGAACAGGTGGGAGTCGACATTTTGAATCTTTGCCCCGAGTGCCAGAAAGCCTAGCTACTCCTCTGGCTGGTGCTGGACCCTCCCAAGACTCAGGTGGAATATTGCAAATTATGCGGCAGAACTGCACCAGAACATAATAGAGGGGGATTCCTCTCGGCTAGTTTTAAAGGGTTACTGAACCCAAAACAAAAAAAACTGCACTTAAAGCGCATCAAAACCCACACCGATTAGCCCAGGAATCTATATTGAATGGATGGTGACTGGCAGGAGAGGTGGGGTCATGACCTGTGATCTTTTTGATACCAGAAAGCTGGCAGAAAGGGCAAACTGGAGCAAGATCTGGGTTGGATTCTAGCTTCAGGCTGAATCCCAAGCCCATCACTAAACATAATGAAGAAATGTTTCTGGAAGCAAACATAACACCAACTGTAAAAAAAAGGTGAAGTTGATGACTTCTACAAATGGACAATGAAATTCCTAATAGACAACCTTAAAAGGTGCAAGTATTGAAAATCTGTGGATAGACCAGCCTAGAGGCGCCGTACCTTTAAGGCCACAAAGGAGGGGTGGCAGCTGCTCAGACTTTGTTTCCTTTGATTTTGTGCAAGCACATGGTGTGTGGGGTCTAGGCTGTACTGCGAGGTCTTTGACTCTTCCACCCCATGGGCTGTACTCGAGGTTTAGGGCAACCTCAGGTAAGCCTGCTCCCAATTTATCTGTTGCATTGTATGTCCCAAATGGGACTCTCAGAGATTAGAGTTAGGACTGCACCTCACAGAGACACCTTGGCACTTGGTGGAGCAGCTTCAGCATATCTCTGCAGATGTGTGTGGACCGAGCCCTCTGTTTTTAACCAGATTTAGAGACCGATCATAGGTTTGTCTGCAAGCTAACAGCGTTGAGTACTGTGGCTCCTTTAAGACTTGTGTACCTTTAAGGCCGGCAGCCCCACGACTGGTCTGTGTTCCAGGAGATCAGAGGAAGTGACATGGGGGAGGAGGATAAAGGGGATGATCGCCCCTCCTTACTCTTCTACCTCCGATTCCCCCCCCCCCCCCCGGATGAGCAAGCTTGATGCTCATCCAGTGCCCAGAATGGAAGCCCTGATGGTGGAGCTGTGTCGGGAAGCTGAGTGGCAAGGATTGGGCAAGAAGCTGGCTTACCTGTCCCCTCCCCACCATGTGGACAGGTGGGGGGTGGGCTCTGCTCCTGTCACTGGGCTAGCGCCTCTGCAGCGCTCCTGCCCCTGCTGCTCCCCCGTGTTGCAGTGGCGCAGAGCAGCGTGCCATTCCCCCGCCTCCCGGATGTTTTAAATTTGTAACATTTTTATCCAGTTTTAAAGTTTGCACTATTTTAACCCAACCCAAGTTTTAAATCCCAAGGTGTGTTTTTTAATCCAAACATGTTTAATGCAGGGTGCAGAAAGAAAAGCTGGGGTGGGGGAAGGTTACGGAAAACACTAGGGGGAAATAGGTAAGAACAAGATGAGTGACACTGCAGGGATGCAGATTACATGGGATGCCCCAAAAGGAACCAGCAGGGAGAAGGTGGGTGACACTACAGGTATGCACACTACATGGGATGCCCCTAAAGGAACCAGTAGGGAAAAGGTGGGTCACACTACAGGGATGCACACTACATGGGATGCCCCTAAAGGAACCAGTAGGGAAAAGGTGGGTCACACTACAGGGATGCACACTACATGGGATGCCCCTAAAGGAACCAGTAGGGAAAAGGTGGGTCACACTACAGGGATGCACATTACATGGGATGCCCCTAAAGGAACCAGCAGGGAAAAGGTGGGTCACACTACAGGTATGCACACTACATGGGATGCCCCTAAAGGAACCAGCAGAGAGAAGGTAAGTCACACTACAGGGATGCACACAAACATGGGATACCCCAAAAGGAACCAACAGGGAGAAGGTGTCACACTACAGGTATACACACTACATGGGATGCCCCTAAAGGAACCAGCAGAGAGAAGGTGAGTGACACTACAGGGATGCACACAAACATGGGATGCCCCAAAGGTGGGGTTCAGCAAGGGAAAAAAACAACAACCCATATGCATATGCTGGCATGCAAGCAAGATGGCCACAGAGCACAGAGAATCAAGCACTCTGCAGCAAAATACATCTGGAAACACACACAAACTCAGCTTCCAAGGTTAGTTCGAAGAGCAAAACTGTAATTGCTAGGCTAAATTGAAAGCTTACACAAAACACTTATGAACGCGTACGCCAGGCCGTGAAAACCTCTGAACGTGGCTGGGGATAAGAGTGTTCGCAACTTCCTGGTTTGCAAGTTGGTTTCCACAAAAATCGAGCAATCACGGAGAGGCTTAGAATAAAGCCTTTTGTCTTTTATTGTCATAGCCATTGGGTGGTCCCCCCCTCAAGTTCGGGTCTGAGATAGCAGGTCAAATGGTAACCATAGGTTTGGAGTAGGCGGCTGTTTCCAGAAACCGGCCAGCGTGGAAGATGTTTTTGTTTTGGGGGGGGGGGGGGGGTTATTTTGATCCTGGCGGTTAGCCCAGTTGAGCTTTAGGCCTAGGAGGGATGTGGCTGAGCTTAAATAGGCTTCTGCTTTTTGGGTGTTTTGGGAAGTGACTTAATAGTAAGTCTATTACACTATAGTCCCCTGGCTGGGGGTGCGCCTGGAAGGGGGGTCCCTGGAGAATGGTGGGATGCCCTACAATACACTGGGCGAGGCATGGATTAGACTATAGATTTAGTAGTAGATTAGAGTAGTGTAGTTCAGAAGGCCACTAGATGCCCCCATAGGCTAGGAAATAGAATGGATAGTTTAACAGCGATGCCTCTTTACACAAAGGGCTTACCTGGGGTACAGCCCACTCCCCTGAGTGTATAAGAGGGACCCAGGAGGTGGGACTAAGGGAGTTCCAGCTAGCCTGAGTTGAGAATGGTGGAAATAAGAATCCCTGACATCCGGACGTAGCCTGTGTCTATTGTCTTCTTGTTTTTATCCTGTGTCCTGCATTTAGCTGTGTTCCGGTGTATAGCCATAGCTGTGATGCATCCAGCCATATTCCTGTGTCCAGCCTGTGTCCTGCATACAAGTGTCTTCCTGTGTCCTGCATCTAGCTGGGTTCTTGTGTCCAGTCTGTATCCTGCATCCAGTTGTGTCCCTTTGTCCAGTCTGTGTTCTGCACAGGAATCTCACACAACTGGAAGCATTTTGCACGCTAGAATGGATGAAAAACCATTAAACAAGAACTGAGAGACCATATCTTGCATCCAGCCATATTCATGCGCCTAGCCTGTGTCCTTCATCCAACCATGTTCGTTTGTCCAGGCTTTATCCTGCATCCAGCCATATTCCTGTGTCCAGCTTGTGTCCCGCATCTATGTTCCTGTTTCCATTCTGTGTCCCGCATTTAGCCACGTTCCTGTGTCTAGCCATAGCTATCCTGCATCCAGCCATATCCATGTGTCCTTCAACATCCATGTTCCTGTGTCCAGCCTTTGTGCTGCATACAATTGTCTTCCTGTGTCCTGTATCTAGCCAGGTTCTTGTGTCCAGCGTCTACCCATGTATCCAAATGTGTCCTTTTGTCCAGTCTATGTTCTGCACAGGAATCTCACACAACTGGAAACATTTTGCAAGCTAGAATGGATGAAAATCCCTCAAACAAGAATTGAGAGACAGTATCTTGCATCCAGCCATATTCATGCGTCTAGCCTGTGTTCTGCATCCAGCCATATTCCTGTGTCCAGCCTGTGTCCTTCATCCAACCATGTTCCTTTGCCCAGGCTGTGTCATGCATCTAGCCATATTCCTGTGTCCAGCTTGTGTCCCGCATCTATGTTCCTGTTTCCAATCTGTGTCCCTCATTTAGCCACTTTCCTGTGTCTAGCCATAGCTATCATGCATCAGCCATATTCCTATGTCCTTCAACATCCATATTCCTGTGTCCAGCCTCTGTCCTGCATACAACTGTCTTCCTGTGTCCTGCATCTAGCTGAGTTCTTGTGTCCAGCCTGTATCCTGCATCCAGTTGTGTCCCTTTGTCCAGTCTATGTTCTGCACAGGAATCTCACACAACTGGAAGCATTTTGCAAGCTAGAATGGATGAAAATCCCTCAAACAAGAATTGAGAGACCATATCTTGCCTCCAGCCATATTCATGTGTCTAGCCCGTGTCCTGTATCCAGACGTATTCCTGTGTCCAGGCTTTATCCTGCATCCAGCCATATTCCTGTGTCCAGCTTGTGTCCTGCATCTATGTTCCTGTTTCCATTCCGTGTCCCGCATTTGGCCATGTCCCTGTGTCTAGCCATAGCTATCATGCATCCAGCCATATTCCTGTGTCCTTCATCTTTATATTCCTGTGTCTAGCATGTTTTTGTCCATGGTCCGTGTTCCTTTGTCCAGCCTGGGCCCTGCATCCAGTAGAGTTCCTGTGTTCATCCTCTGTCCGTCATCCAGCCAGTTCCTGTGTCCTGCCTGTATCCTGCATTCAGCCATATCCCTGTTTCCATCTGTTATGAGCTGAGCCATTAATTACTCACTCATTTCTATTACTTACCAATGAAGCATTTAATATTATAAAACTTTGTTAGATGAAGATGATAAAATAGCTCTTATTAGAGCAGAAAACTGTGAGAATGTGATGCCACAGAGTTTCTCCAACATCACAGGAAACCTAACCTGCTCTGTTGGCTAATTAAACGCAGATTCCGGTTCTTATATTGTAGATTTCAAACAGATTAGCGTAATTGGCGTTCGGAGATAGAAAACATTAGCGCGGTCTCAGGACACATGGCTAATCGCATCCTAGGCCCTCAGTGTCTTCTATGTCTTCGTGTCTAGTACATGTAATGGCTCATCTTCATAATTGTTACAGCCTCAGCCAACTGAAGCTTCATTTACAGCTTATTAAATGTTTATAGAGGCAGCGCGAACACCATTTGCTCATTTGTTTTAGTCTCGTAAATGTTTCCTAACCAGTGATACATGTAACATAGAAGGGACAGGGCAATGCTGCACACTGACCAGTAACCCAACCTGATCTGTTTCCTTCTATACATTCCCCAATCCTGATTTGCTCCAGAAATACAAAACAAAAACTGCCTTAAAGCGGACCTTCACCCTGAATAAGGGCATATCTTATATGTTTCCCCCACCTTGTACATACAGATTGCCCGCATTCTACCTGCATCTAATGCATTTTATGAGCCTTTTAGCATCCAAGGTGGCGCATGGGGTCTCAGGCTGCAAACAGGAAGCGTCTTCTGACTGTGCTGCTCTGCATTCTGGGATTGCTGTCCTTTTCCTGACCCCAGCGCTGCTCTGTCTGAGCAAAGCCCAGCTATAACCCACCCCCTGCACTTTTGACTCATCTCCTCTCCTCAGTAAATGTGATGCTTCTGAGGCAAGATGGCGGCGCCCGTATCCTAGATAGTTGAGTTGAGTTGAGGCCCAGTGGGGGAAAGAATAAAAAGTAAATTGCTAACTACGTAAAATATATTAATTTTAGATGCTGGGGAATAGTTTTTTATAGGTTTGGACTTTTCATTAAATGATGCTGAAGGTCGGTTTAAAGGTCCATTTAAACTATTTATGTGCATTTTGGGGTGTTTCATGCATTTTAAAGAGGAACAAAACCCATGATTGGCTGTCAGTGGTGAATCTGTGACTGTTTCCTTTTGGGATTTCATCCAGCAAAGAAACCCTGGACAACATGACTGCCAGTGGCCAGTTGTGGAGCCCAGTGGGCCGCGCTTATCATATGCTGTTCATTTCTTTGTTTCATGCCCTGGCCTCTAGGTAGATCTTGATATTCATAGTTAGGCTGTGTATATAATTTGTATGGCACAATAATGTTTTATATTTGGTAGCACTAGTGTCACTTTATCTACAATAATACACTTGTGAGCCAGACATGGGCTTGTTTTGTCTGGACTATTAATTTGTTTATTAGCACTAGCACTTTAATAATTATTCATTTAATTATTTTTTTTTTGCACACCTCAATGATGATGTGGATTATGACATGATTATTAACTATTTATTAATTGCTTTTTAGAATTTAGATAGGAATATAAGAGCAGTTAATACATTTATCGGACATGTGCATATATCTAACAAATATTTAACCCCTTATTGATGAGACTGAGTCTCTAGCTGGGTAATTCCCAACCAGAGCCTGTGGGATGGTAGTAGCTGCGTTCTTTTAATTGTGTTTTTGTATGTTTTTTTAAATTGATGGAACTTGATCAATAAAATTGTATTTAATTGTATCTTGAAGCTGTGCCCTTTTTGGGGGCTTTTTTTGTGCCTATTTGATTAGTGTATCTGAGCCCATGCTGCAGCCCGCAATCTGGCTCCATCCAGAGCCTCACACTCGATTCTCCAGAACTTCTGTGCTAGACCATGCCCCCCGCCATCAGTCACGGGGGGGGGGGGGGTGTGGCTACGCCCTATTCACTCACTACAATGGAGGGGGGGCATGTCAGGCCTCGGCCTACTACCTCCATTGTAATGAATAGAAAATGCGTGGCAGCGCACCTGTGATTGATGGCGAGCTGCAACCCTGTCCCTCTGTTACAATCGTCCCCATGGTCAGGCTACGGCGCAGGTTGCAGCGGCGGCTCCGGCTGTGGCAGGGGTGGGGACCTGCAGCAATCAGCGTGGCGGGACAAAAGGTAAGTGTAGCCGGCGCGTACCTGGCCGGGGGCACGCACCTGGGGAGCGAGGGGGATTCTTGGACCTAGGTTAGGGTATCCCATGTTGGTGCGGGCATGTGTGGGCGGAGGTGCACTTACTTCTGTAATAGCTGCTCGCATCCATACACGACATTCTTTGGGGAATTCACTTGGCGTTTATTTGATGCATCCATCCTCGGTATAATACAGCAATGTCCAGTGGTACAATCCAGCAAATTACAGCAGCATTCCCTCTTCGCTCCTCACTACATTAGAACACAACAGCACAGAACCGTCTAGAAGGGTTGGTCTCCCCTTTATATAACCTCTGTAATGTTTCCACATACAACAGTTGCAAAGCTCGGCCAATGGCAGGACAGCTAATGTTGCCAATGCCATCTGGTCAAGGCTTTGTTTATTAACCTAAAGAAGTACACCAGACTACTTTAATCTAAGAGACCCATTTCTTAGGCAACACTGCCATCATGTGGTTTCATGATGCAATGGGCCCAAGAACTGCATCTAACAGGTTTCTATCACTGTCAGGGGCTATTCCTCTGACAGGGTTCTAATTCTTCCTACTTGTAGTGTTGCAGCAGGTTTCTGCCCATTACATAAGTACCCTTGTTTTTATTTTGCCTGCAAAACCAAAAAATACCCTGGTTTACTCCTGTATCCACCCTAACTATAATAAAGATACTATATATGAACACGTTCTAATAAACACACTCAGGTGAGGGATCTCACTCACACGTGCCCAGCAGCAGCGTTCTGTGTGTACCAGGCTCACTTATCGCTTTTTGTAGATCTTGCCGTCCAATTGCCAATAGCAACAGATTGCAGATAGTGAAATCTAATCCATAAACACACACACATTTGATAAAATTAATAAATACCTAAAATAAATAATATCCTATTGCAGCTGTGCCTGGCCACACCCTCAGAAACTGAATGACTGTGCATGGCGGCGCACAGCCAAAGTATGTGAGTAATGTTGATTTGATATTAGAGATTTAGGTTATAGTCGCTCACCATATATTTCTAATAGTAATAGTCGCATTAGATAAGATATGGGGTTCAGATAATAGCAAGGTGTGCCCACTCACCGCACACCTAAAAGACAACTGTTAAATTTTGATAGCTATAAATGAACACCCATGAAACAAAGCTATGCAAAGCATGTGTAAATTTAATCCAAGTGAACAAATTAGTGCACAACAGGTATATATGAAAATGCTTATATACACAATGTTAGCAGTATACAGTATTCGCAATATATGTATAGTCTGAACAGTAGCTACCTGTCCAGACACCAATCACTAGATAGATTAAATAGGGTTAAAGCACCATGGAGCACCAATAAAGCAACAGTCAATTTAGATCTACATAAATGGTTAAGATACTAAAAGTACATGGAGGTAGTCCCATCTAGTGCTTGCTTCACCCTTTTACATTTATGCATAGCATCAGTACAACACAGAATTATAAGCAAGTATGATAAATAAGCAGGTTAAGGCAAAAAAGACCAGGCAGTACCTAGTGGATATGTGACACCATAAACCCCAACGTTTCGGTAGTTACACCTTCATCAGGAGGGTATGCTGTATCCTTTCGTTATGGAAACTGATTTTTATAGTTGTTGCACTGTTCCAGCTCGGTGGCGTGCACCCGGAGCGCGCCTATTGGCGCCCAGTGATGACGTCATCGTCGGTCACCCAGTCCGATCCCGGCCGCACTGAGATGTGGCAAAATTAGCCAAGTACTCCCAGATGAGGCGCATGGGGTCAGATGAATGCCGATCCCTATCAGTAAATTCTAAAAACTTGCGTATATGGGCCACTGTGAAAGGAGAATGTTGGGTTGCCGATTTGTAATCCCAGTTACTGCGCTGTAGTACATGACTCCATAAAAATGTCCGCCGCACTGCTTCCGGCGGAAGTGACTCAAGTTCTGTACAGTGTTTAAACCTGTCAAAAAGATGGCGGCCGCCAAAGCGGCGACATGCGCTGCAGCGGATATGACGTCAGAGTCCCGGATACCAGAGGATCGCGCTTTCGTTATTCTAGATGACCGCTGGTTTCAAGCTGTCAGGGGGCTGTGCGGACGTGGGCGTGGCTTCCCAAGGGCGCAGCCTCAGTTTGTGGCTGGGAAGTCCTCTGCTGTTGGATTACTGCGGTTGTAAATTCACGCATTGAGACCATGCGACCCCGTGTTACTGGGCAGTACTAGAGCTGGAGCAGTTGTATATGCTGGAACAGTGCTATATTACAGCTTTTACCTGTATAATAAAAAATAAAAATAAAAGTGAAGTGATAAAAAAGTGACAAGTGAAAGCATTTAAAAACAAGAAGGATACTTGTTGGGGTTATGCTCCCTTATAAATAGGGACACATCTCCCCCATTTCTTAGCACAATACTCAAGTTGTAATGCATAACTAGTGCCACAGGGGTCAGTGTCCTGTATTGGCAATCTATAGAACTAACGTTTAATAGAACACCGAGTAATCCATTTCCTCATTGAGACCCCAAGGTTGTTTGGTCTGTAATTCAAAGATCCAGAATAATTCACGTTGCAATAATCTTTTGTTCAGATCCCCTCCTCTTCTTAATTTTTTAATTACCTCTATTACCAGAAATTTAAGCTGGCTTATATGATGTCCTTCTGACTGTGTCTAGCGATGGGTGATTCTAGTCTAGAGTTCCTAATATCTGAACGATGTTCACTGATGCGGTTCCGGATTTCCCTAGTTGTTTTGCCCACATATCCCTTCCCGCAGGGGCATTTTAGCAGATATACTACATTAGTGGTAGAACAGTTCGCAAAGTCTCTCAAGTGGTAAGTTCTCCCTGTCCTAGGATGTGTGAAAGATGTGGTTTTTTGAACAAAGCTGCATTGGGCGCAATGCCCACATGCAAACATACCAACAGGTCTGTGTAGGTCAGTTAACCAGTTGCTCCTAGTCTGAGTAGTATCTGTCTGAAAGTCAGTTTTCACCAGGCGGTCTCTTAGATTCGGTGCCCATTTGTGTGCAAACACTGGTGGTTCACTGAAATGTGTGGATAGACGTTGATCACTACTTAAAATATGCCAGTGTTTACGTACTATAGATTTAACTCGTTGGGAGATCCCAGAGTAAGTGAGTACAAGGGGAATTCTATTACTAGTGTTTTTACCTTTGAAACGTAGCAAAGTGCTTCTGTCGATCGCTCGTGCTTTGGCCTGTGCAGATTGAAGGTCAGTCAGATTGTAACCCCTAGTCAACAGGTCCTGGATAAGGTCCCCAGATTTACGATCAAACTGTGCATCTGTAGAGGTGATCCGTCTTATTCGAATGAACTGGCTGTAAGGAAGTGATTGAATAAGGTTACGAGGGTGGAAGCTCTCGGCATGCAAGATGGTAACCCGATCTGTGGGTTTCCGAAATACATCTGTAGTGATGTGCCCATTTTCTAATGTCACCTGAACATCCAGGAAGTGTACAGACCTTGTACTCTGTTCCAAAGAGAAGGAAATGGTCGGGAGACACTGATTGAGATATAGATGAAAATTGGCCAGTGATTCAGCGTCACCTTGCCACAGAATGAAAATATCATCTATAAATCTCAACCAAAGGAGTACATGTGAGTGGTAATCAGCAGATGTGTACACATATTTTGTTTCAAAACTTGACATGTATAGATTAGCGTAGCTAGGAGCTACATTGGAGCCCATCGCCGTTCCTTGTATTTGGAAATAGAATTGTTGATCAAATAAAAAATAATTTTTATGTAGAATTATATATAGTAGCTGTAATCGAAACTCCTGCATGGGACCCATGATGTCTGTGGTAAGTAGTGCTTCCTCTCTAGGACAGATCCCTGAGGATTGTATCCTTGTCACCATGGATGTGACAAGCCTCTACACCTCCATCCCACACACCGCAGGTATAGCAGCTATAAGGGAAGCACTACTTACCACAGACATCATGGGTCCCATGCAGGAGTTTCTATTACAGCTACTATATATAATTCTACATGAAAATTATTTTATATTTGATCAACAATTCTATTTCCAAATACAAGGAACGGCGATGGGCTCCAATGTAGCTCCTAGCTACGCTAATCTATACATGTCAAGTTTTGAAACAAAATATGTGTACACATCTGCTGCGAACTGTTCTACCACTAATGTAGTATATCTGCTAAAATGCTCCTGCGGGAAGGGATATGTGGGCAAAACAACTAGGGAAATCCGGAACCGCATCAGTGAACATCGTTCAGATATTAGGAACTCTAGACTAGAATCACCCATCGCTAGACACTTTTTGTCAGAAGGACATCATATAAGCCAGCTTAAATTTCTGGTAATAGAGGTAATTAAAAAATTAAGAAGAGGAGGGGATCTGAACAAAAGATTATTGCAACGTGAATTATTCTGGATCTTTGAATTACAGACCAAACAACCTTGGGGTCTCAATGAGGAAATGGATTACTCGGTGTTCTATTAAACGTTAGTTCTATAGATTGCCAATACAGGACACTGACCCCTGTGGCACTAGTTATGCATTACAACTTGAGTATTGTGCTAAGAAATGGGGGAGATGTGTCCCTATTTATAAGGGAGCATAACCCCAACAAGTATCCTTCTTGTTTTTAAATGCTTTCACTTGTCACTTTTTAATCACTTCACTTTTATTTTTATTTTTTATTATACAGGTAAAAGCTGTAATATAGCACTGTTCCAGCATATACAACTGCTCCAGCTCTAGTACTGCCCAGTAACACGGGGTCGCATGGTCTCAATGCGTGAATTTACAACCGCAGTAATCCAACAGCAGAGGACTTCCCAGCCACAAACTGAGGCTGCGCCCTTGGGAAGCCACGCCCACGTCCGCACAGCCCCCTGACAGCTTGAAACCAGCGGTCATCTAGAATAACGAAAGCGCGATCCTCTGGTATCCGGGACTCTGACGTCATATCCGCTGCAGCGCATGTCGCCGTTTTGGCGGCCGCCATCTTTTTGACAGGTTTAACCCTTTAAGTGCCAGCCTACCTGGAGTTTTTGTCACACTCTGTTGCCAGACCATTTTGCACTATTTTGCACTCCCCATGTTCAAATGTGATTTTTTAAGGGATTTCCAGGGATTTCCCAGGAAAATGATATATTGTTTTTTTCAGCAGAGTCTGAGCTTTAACATGAAATGTCTTGTTTGTCATTTTTTAGGTGTATTCTCAATATTTTTTGGCGAAATATGTGCAAAAAAATTTAAAAAAATAAATTTTTTACAATTTGTAGTGTTTTTTTGTAATAAAAAATGTAAGTTTGTCAATAAAATCTTATTGCGTGTGAAACCCCAATTTCTCCCGGTTACAGCGGTACCACATATGTATAGGTAGACACCTTTTCCTGCCCAGGAGACTCCCCCAAACTGAAACAGAGCTTTAGGGGATTTTCTGAAAAAATACAACTGTGATATGCGCTATGCGCACCTTGCAGTTTTTCCAGAAAAACAACCCTTTACATTTGAAATACCCCCCACAAACTATATATTCTCTGGAAGTACACACCTCAGGCTTTCTGTTTGTACCAGGCTTGTTGATGTGGCCACAGTTTTCTAGAAGTAATCCCTCAATGTATTCTTTGGTTGCAAAGAGTTTCCCTAAAAAAAGGATAAAAAAGCAGAATCAAAGCCACATTTTCCTAAAAAAACTATATACAAACAAGAAAAAACAAGTATGATCTGAAAAAGCAACATCCCCCGAACAGAACGATACCCAACATGCATGGGTTCTGTCAAGGAAAGAGTTGCCAAACACCCCAAAGTAAAGCATGTGCGTAACGGTAATTTTTCTTGAAAATTTCAGCTCTGCAGACAAAGTGCGCACCTTGCGATTTTTCAACCAAAACAACCCTTTACATTTGGAATATCCCCCATAAACCATATATTCCCTGAAAGTACACATGTTAAGCTTTCTAAGCGTACCCAGCTTGTTGTAGTGGGCTCATCTTTCTGGAATTAATCCCTCAAAGAACTCTTTGGTTGCGCAGAGTTTCCCTAAAAAATGTATAAAAAAGCAGAATAAAAAACACCTTTTACTAAAATATAAATATGCAAACAAGAAAAAACAAGCTAAGTCTGAAAGCACAAGGTCCCCCGAACAGAACAATACCCAACATGCAGAGATACTATTAACCCTTTTAATTGCCAGCTTACTTGAGATTTTGTCACCCTCTGTTGACAGGTCATTTTTCCCCATTTTGCGCCATGTTTTGCGCCATGTTTTGTGTCATTTTTGCTGGAATTTTCAGGAAAATTATATATATATTTTTTGCAGCAGAGTTTAGGCTTTAACATGAAATGTCTTGTTTGTAAATTTTATTTATTATTAATTTTATTTATTATTAAGTAAAAAAAAAAAAAAAAAAAATTTTTTTTTTAGAAAATTGACTCCTTTATTTTACATAAAAAATTTATTTTATTAAAGAAAACCATATTGCATGTGAAAGCCCCATTTCTACCGATTAGAACGGTACCACATATTTATCGGTAGCCCCCTGTTCCTGCCCAGGAGACCCCCCCTAACTGAAACAAGTAATTTTTAACATTTACAAATAAAATACAACTACCATCCACACTACAAAGGGTTAAATCGAGAAAAAAAAATGACATAGGGTCCCCCCTCCCGGGAGGGGGGGCCCATTTTTTGGGGGGATTTTTAAGGGTTAAAAATCCTTAAAAATAAAAAAAAATGACATGGGCCCCCCCTTACCCAAAGTAACCAGCCCGGGACCAGCTATGCAGGGCTTGGAGGAACGGGGCGCAGGGGCCAGCTTTTGTGGCCCCTGGCCCTGCAGGCTACAAGCCCGCATAGCCAGTGGGCCCGGGCTCTTCTGCCCCCCCCCCCTGGGCTTTGGGGAGGCAGGTAATGGGGGTGCCGGGGGTTAATGGCAAGTCACCGGCTAGCGCAGGTGACTTGCCACCTCCCCCAGCCTTGTGAACTGGTATAGGGGTCATGGACCCCTTACCAGTTCACAAGGGGTTAAATGTAAAAATAAAACACAGACACACAAAGAGAAAAAATATTTTATTATTTTTTTTTTTTTAATACTTACCTCCCATCCATAGTGGAGCACTCTTTCAGCCTTTTATAGCTGCTGGATGACAGAAAACAAAAGGGTTAATTAAAAAAAAAATGACATAGGGTTCCCCCTCCTAGGGGGGGAGACCCCATTTTTTTTTTGGAATTTTAAGGGTTAAAAACCCTTAAAAATCCCCAAAAAAATGACGTAGGGTCCCCCCTACCCAGCATTACCGACCCGGGCCAGCTATGGGGGCTTGTAGAACAGGGCGCAGGGGCCAGCGTTGGTGGCCCCTGGCCCTGCAGGCTACTAGCCCACATAGCCACTAAGTGGCCCGGGCCCTTCTGCCCCCCCCTGGCCGTTGGGGAGGCAGGTAATGGGGGGCTGGGGGTTAATGGCAAGCCACCCACTAGCTGCAGGTGACTTGCCATACCCAGAGCCTTGTGAACTGGTATAAGGGGTCTCATGGACCCCTTACCAGTTCACAAAGGGTTAAATGAAAAAAAACGCCACACAAAAGTATTTTATTAAAAAAAAAAAAAAAATTTTTTTTTACTGTACTTACCTCCGATTGTAAGCTCCTTTGTCCCGCGCCGCTCTGCTGACAGATGCCGGTGATCGGCATCAGAGAAGGGGGAGGCAGGAGATCAGAGGATCTCCTGCCACCTCCTTCCCCGTTGCCGATCACCGGCATCTGACAGCTGAGAACGCTGAAGCCGGTGATCGGTGATCGGGGCTGGGATGACGTCATAGCCCCGCCCCCAAAGGGGGGCGGGGCTTAGCGGCAAGATGGCAGCCGCCATCGAAGAGGAGAGAGGAGAGAGCCTTCCGGGCTCTCTCCTGAAGATCGGTAAGTCCTGGGGGGCGATCGGAGGCCCCCCAGGTGAAGAGGAGGGACAGCGGGAGCCAGCGCACACACAGGTAAGTGAATGTCATTTTTATTTTTTTTTTGTTTTTTTACAGTTAGCAGCTGCGGCTGCCAAACTGGGGGGCTATTCCGGGGGCTCTCCTGGAGCCATCCGACCCCCCACGGGGGATCGGATGGCACCAAATTAAAGAGGAGACCCGGCCGGATCCAACGAGGGGTCAGGTGAGTATTTTTGACTTTTATTTTTTTTACTAGCAGGGGGGAAAGTCAAGCCCGTAGATACTACGTGCTTGGCACTTAAGTGGAGTGGAAGCAAGCACGTAGTATCTACGTGCTTGGCACTGAAAGGGTTAAACACTGTACAGAACTTGAGTCACTTCCGCCGGAAGCAGTGCGGCGGACATTTTTATGGAGTCATGAACTACAGCGCAGTAACTGGGATTACAAATCGGCAACCCAACATTCTCCTTTCACAGTGGCCCATATACGCAAGTTTTTTTTACTGTACTTACCTCCGATTGTAAGCTCCTTTGTCCCGCGCCGCTCTGCTGACAGATGCCGGTGATCGGCATCAGAGAAGGGGGAGGCAGGAGATCAGAGGATCTCCTGCCACCTCCTTCCCCGTTGCCGATCACCGGCATCTGACAGCTGAGAACGCTGAAGCCGGTGATCGGTGATCGGGGCTGGGATGACGTCATAGCCCCGCCCCCAAAGGGGGGCGGGGCTTAGCGGCAAGATGGCAGCCGCCATCGAAGAGGAGAGAGGAGAGAGCCTTCCGGGCTCTCTCCTGAAGATCGGTAAGTCCTGGGGGGCGATCGGAGGCCCCCCAGGTGAAGAGGAGGGACAGCGGGAGCCAGCGCACACACAGGTAAGTGAATGTCATTTTTATTTTTTTTTTGTTTTTTTACAGTTAGCAGCTGCGGCTGCCAAACTGGGGGGCTATTCCGGGGGCTCTCCTGGAGCCATCCGACCCCCCACGGGGGATCGGATGGCACCAAATTAAAGAGGAGACCCGGCCGGATCCAACGAGGGGTCAGGTGAGTATTTTTGACTTTTATTTTTTTTACTAGCAGGGGGGAAAGTCAAGCCCGTAGATACTACGTGCTTGGCACTTAAGTGGAGTGGAAGCAAGCACGTAGTATCTACGTGCTTGGCACTGAAAGGGTTAAACACTGTACAGAACTTGAGTCACTTCCGCCGGAAGCAGTGCGGCGGACATTTTTATGGAGTCATGAACTACAGCGCAGTAACTGGGATTACAAATCGGCAACCCAACATTCTCCTTTCACAGTGGCCCATATACGCAAGTTTTTAGAATTTACTGATCAGCATTCATCTGACCCCATGCGCCTCATCTGGGAGTACTTGGCTAATTTTGCCACATCTCAGTGCGGCCGGAATCCGACTGGGTGACCGACGATGACGTCATCACTGGGCGCCAATAGGCGCGCTCCGGGTGCACGCCACCGAGCTGGAACAGTGCAACCACTATAAAAATCAGGTTCCATAACGAAAGGATACAGCATACCCTCCTGATGAAGGTGTAACTACCGAAACGTTGGGGTTTATGGTGTCACATATCCACTAGGTACTGCCTGGTCTTTTTTGCCTTAACCTGCTTATTTATCATACTTGCTTATAATTCTGTGTTGTACTGATGCTATGCATAAATGTAAAAGGGTGAAGCAAGCACTAGATGGGACTACCTCCATGTACTTTTGGTATCTTAACCATTTATGTAGATCTAAATTGACTGTTGCTTTATTGGTGCTCCATGGTGCTTTAACCCTATTTAATCTATCTAGTGATTGGTGTCTGGACAGGTAGCTACTGTTCAGACTATACATATATTGCGAATACTGTATACTGCTAACATTGTGTATATAAGCATTTTCATATATACCTGTTGTGCACTAATTTGTTCACTTGGATTAAATTTACACATGCTTTGCATAGCTTTGTTTCATGGGTGTTCATTTATAGCTATCAAAATTTAATGTTGATTTGAAACACCCAAAATGTATGTGGCCCCAGCAACCACAGGGAGAAATCTAAACCGGCACCACCAACCTAGAAAATCACAAACTCACTATTTCCATAATAATCATGAATGTATTATTATTAAAAAGAAAACTCACAACAAATATCTAAAATCATTATTAACAGCAGGGACATCAAAACCCAGAAATGCCATTTCCCATCCAATAACATGATCCAAAATATACAGTATATACAAAGAACGTGTACAAAAAGTGCCAATGGAGAGGGGCGTGGCCTGGCGCGGGTATGGAGTGGCAGCACTAGCGAGAGCTCCTGACTGCACCTGGGCTTTTTTTCATCCATAAGAGGCAAGAGGACACCCTAAACACCTGAGAATACCCGGTAGAAAACACAAGAGGAGAGGGGGCGACAGGGGTGCGTCGCAGATCGGCGGCTGCAGAGGTAAAAGACCGGCGGTGAGCTTACCCGGCTCGGAAGACAGGAGGCGCGGGGAATGGACGGCGTCAGCCTCGTCGTCGTCGGCCTCCTCGGCGGTGAGCTCAGCTGGTGAGGAGGAGTGGCGCTGGACGGAATCGGGCGGTGCGGCGCGGGGAGCCGAGAAGACTCAGGAGCCGGACGGCGGAGCGGCCCCCGCCGGAGACCGCGTTGTGAGAGAGACGGCGGCGCCGGTCAAGATGGCGGACGGAGATGACGAGCGGAGGAGCCCCCCCGCCCTTCCAGGCGTGCGAGCGGAGGTTCCAGGAGTGCCTGCGGGCGCCGAAGGTGTCGCTCCGGATGGGGAACCCGGTCACAGCAGCGCCGGAGCTGAGCGCGGGACCGACGACGCCGCCCGTTGCAGAGGTGAGAGCTCACAGAAGGAGCTGGGGCAAGATGGCGGCCACACCAGAGTGACATGTGGCGCCGGGCAGCCTCTGGGGCGCGACCGGGGGGAGACTTGGCCCCTGCACGGGAGGGGAAGATAGACTCGCCACCCACCAACGTTATTGATCACACAGCATATAGCAATGAGCCCCGGCCATCACAATCCAATAAATGGCGGGAAGCAGCTAGCACCAAGCTAGGGAGGTTTGCATTCCTCCCAGGGGCAGGGGACCCGGAAGATCATGCAGCCCCCAAAGAAACACAGGGGCCCCCTGGCTTTCATGGTCAGCCACAGGCGGCTGCACTCCCCCAAAGACCCAGAAGCCGCTCCAGAGCTAAAGGGGGGAGAGGCTCCAGACGCGATCAGGTGTCTGCTAGTAATATGAGCGCTGCACGCACGTCTAGCCCTTCTTCTCCCCAACCCCCCCTAGACACCTCAGGGGCCTGGCCAACTCCAGGAGACATATCCACCCTCAGTCCCCCGAAGATGCTGTCGCTCTCACATCCAGAACCCTATGATCCCTTGGAGGGGTTCTCAGCGTCAGAGGAGATTGCTCTCCCTCCCCCTGACACCTCCCTAACGTGGTCCCCCCCAGGAAGCTCCAGAGAAGGCGCTAACGTCGCGTCACACGCCAGCAATATACATAGTGAAACCCTTTCTTTTTTACGGTCCATCCCGACCAGGGCTGACTTTGAAGCGCTCATATCTAAATATGAATCGGCCTATAAGAAAGATATCGCAGACGTGAGGACCCAGATTCGGGCCCTTGACTCCAAGGTCGCCTCCCATCAATCAGCTAATGAGGGGGCTATCGCTGACCTGGCAAAACGCGTTGAGGCACAGAATTTGCAGATTCTCCAGCTCCAATTACAACATGACGATTTGGAGAATAGGCACCGGAGGAATAATCTGCGTCTTCGGGGCATCCCGGAAGCCTCCTCAGGCGAAGATGTTAAACAGATCATTACTACCATATTCAATAGGCTACTCGGGAGAGACACCAACACCCCGATCGAGATTGATAGAGCTCACAGGGCCCTGGGCCCCCGCAGCCCAGACCCGGCGCGCCCGAGGGATGTGGTGTGCCGGATCCACTTCTACAAGATCAAGGAGGAGATAGCTAGAAGGGCCTGGAAACATGGGCCTGTGGACTTTGATGGGGCCAGCATTCAAATATTCCCGGACCTCTCCAGACGGACTTTACAAATGAGGAGAATGCTGCGGCCAGTTTTGGAAGTTGTTAGGGGCGCCGGTGCATCATACCGCTGGGGCTTCCCTTTCCACCTAATTGTGTCCAGGAACCGGGAAACGTTCCTCCTCAAAACACACCACGATCTAGAGGGCCTTTTTTCCTTCTTGGGTTGTGATCCAATCCAGGCTCCAAACTGGCTTCTTCCGAATACGGAGCAAGCCCAGCCGCGGTCACGAGGGGGACCCCCACGCAGATCCAGAATGTCCAGACCCCGTGTGAGACGCGATGGTCGCCCCGGTCCCACGGACAGCGAACTTTGACCAGTTTCCTTTGGACCGCTCAGGAACTGTTGTGACTTTTCAGTTGAGATTATGTTACAATTCCGTACCTGATTGTTCCCTTGGCCTTCGGATCCTCTTGCTCAGGTGAAAGTTTTGTTTGTTACGTGCCCAGTTGGTCTTTGAGACGTCCACTCCAGACCCGTATTTAGACACAACCCCCACCTAGGCTGTATCAACTCTCCTCCGACAGGAGGTAAGCTGATATTTTGAGCATTTGCTCACTAGAGTTGTTCCCCCCAGCCCGGACGGGCAACTGTTCTGTTTTGTTGTGGTTTACTGATTACCCTTTCCCCCTCAAACCCCCTTCTCTCCAATCCCCCCTACTTACCCCAACTCATACCTGCCTAGTTGCCCCAGGAGCCCCCCTCCGCCCCCCCCCACTCTGTTCCCCCCCCACTCACTCCCCTAGTAAGTCCGTTACTCGCCTACGAGCAGAGTACACAAGCCCGAGATGGGCGAGGTGGTGATTAGCTCCTTTAACGTGAAGGGCCTAAATATCCCCGAAAAACGATCAAAAATTCTGTATGACTTGCACAAACAGAAAGCCAAAATTGTACTTCTCCAGGAAACCCACTTTAAGACGGACCATATCCCTAACATCCGTGACAGATATTATACGACATGGCATCACTGCCCCAACCCGGAGGGGAAAACGAAGGGTGTATCAATAGCTATTCACAAATCGCTACCACATGAGACCCTAGATACCAAGTCCCACCCTCAGGGCAGATTCCTGTTTATAAAAATTAGACTCTTTAACAAGATCTATACCATTGCTAATATATATGCCCCGAACACAGACCAGGTCACATTTACCCTACAGACCCTTAGAGAGTTGGAAGAATTTGCAGAGGGAGTGATTATTGTTGGGGGGGACCTAAATGTCACTCTTAATCCCTCGTTGGACTCATCCGCCGGGAGGGCGTCCGTGTCGCTGAGCAGAATTAACAGCTTGAGGAAAGCGCTAGCTAACCTCCACTTAGTTGACGCGTGGAGAATACTAAACGGCACGAGAAGGGACTACACTTTTTTCTCCCATCCAGCTGGATCCTATAGCAGGATTGACTACCTGTTCACTAGTCATCACGCGCTAGACTGGGATCCCAGGGCTTGGATTGGACCCATTCTGTGGTCCGACCACGCCCCGATCTTTATCTCGTTATCCCTTCCCGGCCTCACCCCTATGCGTTGGTCGTGGAGACTTAATGATAATCTGCTCAGCGATGCGGCCTGTTCCTCTGAAGTGGAGCAAGCAATAGAGTCCTTTTTGGAAGATCACAAAAATGACCCCACCCCTCTGCCTTTCCAGTGGGAAGCCCTGAAATGTGTTCCCAGGGGGGTGCTCATTAAGCAGGGATCCAGAATCAAGAGGGAAAGGACGGCCCTTATTGGGAAAACGCTAAATGATATTCACACCCTGGAGTTAGAACACAAGAGCAAGCCAACTAATATTAAACTCCTGGAGCTTCAGGAGGCGAGGGAGAGGTTGCAAAAACTTTACAACCAATCTTATCTAGGTTATAGGGACAGGGGAAGAGCGCAGTTATATAGAATGGCAAACAAATGCGGTAGGATGCTGGCTAGGACCCTCAACCCCCGGCCCACTGCCACATATATACCGGCGGTGAGGACAACTGGCGGGGACTTAGCGCAAACCCCCTCAGAAATAGCATCCACTTTCAGGGACTATTATAACTCCCTCTACAACATCCATGACTCCCCCGGCTCCCCTCCTGCTGCGATAGAAGAATACATAGCTAACACCCCACTACCTCCAATCTCCTTAGAGGAAACGGAGTACTTGGAGAGGCCGTTTTCCACCCTGGAGGTGGCTGATGCAATAAAAGAATCCCCGATAGGCAAGTGCCCGGGCCCGGATGGCTATACCCCAAAATTTTATAAACACTTCGAGGCTAGCCTAACGCCGTTTTTAACAAGGGTTTTTAACTCCATAGGAGACAGCTGTCCCTTCCCTAAACAATCTTTGGAGGCCACGGTTTCGGTCATCCCCAAACCGGGCAAAGATGGAACGATTTGCGGAAATTATAGACCGATATCGATAATTAACATAGATCTGAAATTATATGCAAAGACCATTGCCCTAAGGTTACAACCGTTGCTCCCGCACTGGATCCATTTGGATCAGGTGGGATTCGTGCCGGGGAGGGAGGCCAGGGACAACACCAATAAACTGTTCACCCTGATCTCATATATATCTTCATCCAAGACCCCTGCGTGCCTCCTCGCTTGTGACGCGGAGAAGGCGTTCGACAGGGTGAAGTGGGAGTTCATGGCAGCCACGCTGGGGCAGGCTGGTGTTGGTCCTGGCCTCCTCTCTAAGATTTTGGCCTTGTACGGTAACCCCTCTGCTAGGGTCAGAGTAAACGGCCTCCTTTCAGACCCATTCCCTATCAGCAATGGCACGAGACAGGGCTGCCCCCTCTCCCCACTCCTTTACGTTATGACAATGGAGCACCTGGCGATAGCCATACGCCAAAATCCGGATATTAAAGGCATTCAATTAGGGGAAGAACACCTCAAAACATCCCTGTTCGCTGGCGATTTAATGCTACATGTCTCAGCCCCCCATATTTCATTTCCAGTTCTTCTAAAGGAATTTGATCGCTTCGGCGCGGTAAGCAACTTTAAAATCAACTTCTCTAAAACTGAAGCGCTCAACCTCTCCCTCCCCCGCCAGGAGGTGAGCCAACTAGAAGTAAACTTTCCATTTAAATGGAAAACACAGGCCATCAAATATCTGGGCATTCAAATACCAGCAGACCTGTCCAAGATCTACGAATTAAACTACGCCCCACTACTGACCAAAATAGGCCAGGATCTGGAGGCTTACACTAAGCGCCCATTATCCTGGTTTGGTAGGGTCAATAGCCTAAAAATGGATATTCTTCCGAAGCTCCTTTATCTCTTCCAGGTGGCCCCGATAGGCTTACCAAGTAGTTTTTTTAGAAAACTGAAGTCAATGTTCTCGAAATTTATCTGGGGATCATCTAAGCCTAGGATAAGGCTAGCGACACTTTCCAGGGTCAGAGGGGAGGGCGGCATGGGATTGCCCGACCCGAAGACTTACCACGCAGCCGCGGTCCTTCAGAGAGTGGTGGACTGGACTCGGAGAGGGAAAGAGAAACTATGGGTTCAATTGGAAAAGTCGCTTTCCCGGTTCAACCCCTCCACCGTAGCCTGGGCGGCCCCTCTAACTAAGGCGCAAAAAAGTGCTTTACCCTTCCTTATGCAACAATTCCTAGACATATGGGATCCCCTTCAAAATAAATACAAGCTAGTACGTAGGCCTGGCCCACATACCCTGATTTTTGACAACCCAGCCTTCGAACCAGGATTAGCATCCAGAAGCTTTCTCATTTGGGAGGCCTCCGAGGAGACTACTGTGAGTCTAGTGATGCAAAACGGGGTTATCCCCTCCTTGGAGGACCTGAGGGTTAGAGCAGGGAGTAAACGTCTCTCATGGCTTTTACATAGACAACTCTACACCTTCCTATCTTCTAACGATATGGTTGAGAGGCTCAGGCAACCCCCCACAGAATTGGAGTCCATGATCACACAGGAAGCCCCGCCAACCCGCACTATCTCAGGGCTCTATAACCTCCTCATTAAATCGTACCACTCGGGGCCCCCGAAATTCATAAATAAATGGGAGAGGGAATTGGGTGTCGAGTTCTCAGAGGCCGACCAGAGGAAAATATTCGCCTGTACCCTCGGCTCCTCCATTGCTACTCCCATTAACGAGCGTAACTTCAAGATTCTAACCCGTTGGTACAGGTGCCCTGTAGACATCCACAGATTCGCAGAGGCTACCCCTAGCACTTGTTGGAGATGTCAGAAAGAGGAGGGGACCATGACCCACATATGGTGGAGCTGCCCTGGGATTAAAGCTCTCTGGGACGAAATTTTCTTCATTTACGAGCGGGTGTCGGGCACCCACATCGCCAATACGCCCCAATCCGCTCTTTTGTCACTTACCCCTAACTCTGTGGCAAAATTCAAGAAGGATGTATTACGTTTTTTCCTGGCCGCCATGAGAGCTGTTATCCCTAGACACTGGAAGAAAACAGACCCCCCCACACTGGCGGAATGGGTCCAGGAGCTGGAAGCGATCCGTTACCTAGAGAGCCTAAGTGCTAGCGATACTACTTCTAACAAGAGTCACATGATGGTCTGGGCGAGCTGGTTGGACTACCGCGACACACATCTACCTGCTCTTCTGCAGTCTCATGAGTAGTGGCGGATTTGTCGCACTACAGAAGCTCTGCTGCCGTCCGCTCGGCTGGCCTAGATCATCATTAAGGGGGGGGCCGGCCCAAATGTATCTTTACGTGAGGGACTGGACCCATGATCCACTTGTCCTCCGGTAGCACCCCCGGGGCCCGCGCCCGACTGAGGTGAAGTTGGGGCCCCCCACAGGGCCGGGCGTCTCTCCCCCGCTGCCAGGGTTCTCGGTCCCATTTTCAGTGGAGCGCCTGTACTTTGAGGCAGACCTGTTGGGGTGTGGGGGCGGGTGACCTTCGCCCTGCCGCTGGCCTTTTCGGTTTCAGGGCTCCCCGGCCTCGGTGTGGGCGGGGGCTCCCCCCCCTTTTTTTGGACGGACGGCCGGGAGGTGGTGGGGCAGACGCTCTACCCTTAGTTCTGTTTTGGTTCGGTTTGAGCTCGCTCCTTTTTCACCTGTGTGGGGAACCCTCCTATCCGGCGATACTTGGCGGCACGCAGCCGGGAGGGGGTTTGGGCTCAGTCTCCCTCTAACCAATTGGTCTCAGAATGGAGTATAAATGTAGTCAATGATTGACCTCTAATGTTTTATTATACCTTACTGTTGCGATATGCCTGTATAAATGTCCCCTACCCCCCCCCCCCCACCCTCCCCTCCCTTTTTTGTCTTCTGTATCCCCTTTCTCCCCCATCCTCATCTGTTCTAATGTTTTATAACTGAAAATCAATAAACTTTGATTACACTAAAAAGTGCCAATGCATACCTAAAGTGCTCTACATAAAGTGCAAATGCTCAGTAATACAGAAAGAGAAAACTCTCTAAAGTGCCCAGATAAATCAACATGAGAAGAGGAAAAAGATATCACCATATAGAATGGCCAATTGGTGTCCCCGCTGAAACATGGTAGCCCCTTTACCCGCACGTTCCGTGGGACGAACCCACTTTTTCAAGGTCCCAGGAAAGTAAGTGAGAAAAGTTGTGTGTGGCTGGATTTCCATCCAGCTTCTCCAACTGAACATTAAAGGAGCACTAACGCAAAATTGTGTAATATTAAAAATCTATATAAACAGCTAATGAGAGGAGGGGTCACTTATACACCCGAACTGAATAAAACTCCCGCCAATCTTGTGGTTTATTCTTTCATGGTAGGAATTAAATCCAGAGGTTACAGGTTTACTCTATCAGGGGTGACAGAGCCTGTCGCCCTGGATGTCCTTTTAATTATTTTAAAAGAAAGAAAAACAAGCCTGGCTGGATATTTATTGATGCCAGGGGTATAAGTGACCCCTCCTGCTTTATATGGATTTTTATCATTGGGCCATTCTTCGCAATAGTGCTCCTTTAATATGTGCAGCTGGAGAAGCTGAGTGAAGGGCTGCATCTGCCCCATGGGCTTGTTGGACAGTTAGGAAACTTGGGCGTCCGGCAGGGTTTCACGCAGTGGGCCACCCCAAACCGGACCAAAATATAGTGAAAATTCTAGGTTTTGCTCCACTTTAAAGACACCAGGGTGGCTGTTATTCCTCTTTAAAACCAAATAATATCCTGATTACCTCCTGCTTCCACTCTAACTATAATAGAGATACTATATATGAACATATTATAATAAACACACACTGTGTAGATTAAATTATCAGTGCAAAGAAAAGAAAAAGCAAATATAAACCAGTAGCCTCTATAAAATGCAGCTGTATATTACAGATTCACATCCATTAAAAAGTGTATCTGTGTCAGGGCTGGCGACAGCAATGGACTTACCCGGGCAGATGCCAGCGCCCCAACACCTTGGTAGGGCCCACCTCTCTTGGTGGTCATGTGACGCACCTGTTCCCACCCAATCCCTTTGCAAAGCACAGGGTCGTGCAGTGACTAGGAGTGGGGGCTGGCAGGCAGGGGTGGATTAGCTATTGGGAGAATTGCCAGTGGGGCACTGCCATTTTTCAGGTGCCTCACCCATTTGTCTATCTGTCTGCTCTGTGCAGGAAGTGGCTATTTCTCTTTCCTGACGCCTCCATGGCCTTATTCCAGGGGTTGGCTAAACCCAAACCTACCAAATTTTCAGGGTAGGAAAGACAGACATTTGTTAAATTAGGCCACGTCCCCTCATTGAGGAATTGATAGGAGATACATTGTAACAGTTACAATAATATAAACACTTTAAATAGGCAAATGAATCATTTATTGCTGCAGATCTGCATGTTACACCTCAAAGAGGGACAAATGAGAACAATGAGGGGCAGGGGGACATGGACTCAAAATGTAAATAAGAGGCTTTATGAAAAATTAATAGTGTTAAAATATTGTGCAATGTCTTAATCTATTTCTGTAAATATGATCAGTTGCATTTGATCAGTCATATATAAGTCAGGTCATTCAGGCTGGTCCAATGTCCCTCTCAGGCCCAGAGGCTGGTCAGCCAACATTCCTTTGTCCCACCCTAATAACAAAAACATGTTTCAATTCAGGTTTGAGAGAGCAGACCATGGGAATATTCAAATCCAGTTTCATTGGCTGGGAAATTCCAATGCACTGTGTTTAGTGTGGTCTCTACTCTATATATATGAGCCCCATAATAGGGACAATAGGGAGCTACTTCCCGGGAGCTGCCGACTCCCATTCAATGCACTACATGGGGGAAGGGTCACAGCCTGCTAGTGTCAGGGAAATTTTAAAATAAACTAGAAGATTGACACATGGAGCCGTATTCCATTACACAACCCTTGGCCTGTACCTAGGGCAACCATCTGCAGAGGGAGATGGTGTGCTATAGAAAGAAAAAAGTCAAATTCCTGGCAAATAAAAGGGGACCAAAACCCATTCGGTGAACTACATGGGGGAAGGGTCACAGCCTGCTAATGTCGGGTAGCTACATACATACCTGGCTACATACAAATGAAAGAAATGGCAAGCTGCTCTGAGAATTCAATAGGTAGTGTGGGCGGCCCCAATGGTTATATAGCCAGGTGCACGCATGGGGGCTGAGGTCTACCCGACAATAGCAGGCTGTGACCCTTCCCCCATGTAGTTCACTGAATGGGTTTTGGTCCCCTTTTATTTGCCAGGAATTGGACTTTTTTCTTTCTATAGCACTAACACCATCTCCCTCTGCAGATGGTCACCCTAGGTACAGGCCAAGGGTTGTGTGATGGAATACGGCTCCATGTGTCAATCTTCTAGTTTATTTATAAAATTTCCCCTGCGCCAATCTTACGGGAAGCTGCTATCGCCTTGGATCTGTGTCATTTTAGTGGCCTGGATTGTTATGCTGCTGTTCTTTGCGGCTTTATTTGTGTTGAAGTGTTTCTGTCATGGTGACTGTAATTGAGTTTTGCGGGAGATGTCGGGAGCTGTGCAGGCGCGGCGATGATTCCTCAGATCACTTCAATAACTCATTCTGTTATTCTTTGTCCATCTGTTCCTTTCATTTTATTTTTCATTACCAACTTTCTTTCTGACTTCTTTCTTTCTCTCCGCTGTCATTTCCTGTGGCACAGAACCAGCAAAAAAGTGTCACCCGCTTTAAAATTGAAACATTGTTTTTGATATGGAATATAAAATTGTTCAAGCTTTAAAGAGGAACATCAGAGGTGGTTAAAACCTCCCCCAAACCTCACCGATCTGCTGCCCCTCTCCCCGTCCGGTTTTACCTCGCCAGGGAACCCATCTTATGGTATCCTCGGTTTCCAGGTGACCTTCTGACAGGTGGCGCCATCTTGCATCCCATCAGGCACTGCACGAGGCCCCCGATCTTGCACCTGCGCAGTGCCCATGAATGGGAAGCTATGGAGGTGCACGAAATCCCGCAAGACTTTGCTGAGCAGAGCGGGACTTAGAAGAGCACGTGCTGTCACGGCCCAGCAGATGCGGGGGGCAGCAATTGGGCTCTGAAGCAGCAGGATATCACCGGGGGGGAATAGGCCGCTTTTTATTTTTGGTCTGATGTTTCTCTTTAAAGGGCTTTTGGCGGGATCCAAAGTCCAAAACCAGGAACCTAAAAAATGTACTTCTTCTGGGACTGGATCCACTGATGGCCGATCACGGACCCACGCGCCTGCTGGTGAGGAGAGAAATTGGATGGTGGAAGTCATGTGGGTAGGCAAACCCCCCTTGGTGTGGGACCTACAGTATAGTATAACCCACCCATCCCAATGGTGTGAGCTGTGCTGCAAGCAATGACTTCACCAACTGACTCATCACATTGGAGGGGAACCTGTGCCCAGCACCTTGGGATTCCGGCTGCTGGGAGAGCTTTCAGGCCTGGTGAAGCAACAGAATGGCCATATTCTAAAGACAAGTGCACCAGTGAGGAGCAGGTGGGGTGTTTTAAAAATCAGCAGATAATGCCTGTGCCACAAGGCCATATAACACAGGTCCTCTTTAAATCATAAGGGAGGATAAAGAAGAGGAAGAGCTTACAATCTATATGGGTATAAGGATGGATAGAGGATAGGATATTTGGGTATAAGGGAGGATAGAGAAGAGGTTATTAGGGTCAGGGCTGTTTGTAGGGGAGAGCGAGGAGGGCTCTGGACGTCAAGGCCTTTGGGGGCACCTTTATCTCCGCCATCCTGTTTTCCGCAGATGGATCAGGGCCACTGTAAGTGGTGCAGGCCATAAGACAGGCCCCTTATCGCCCATTTTGGGCTCAGTCATTGGAAGGGGGCACCTGCCTGCTGCTAAGTAGGACAGCAGCAGCACCATAGGATAAGGAGGGAAGGGGCAGAATTTTGTTCCTCTTGCACTGAGAGCTATTTTGCTAAGAAAATGCCCTGATTAGGGTATAATGGAGGATAGAGAAGAAGGAAGAACATACAATTAGTGTTGGGCAAACCCCTAGAGGGTCAGGTTTGACAAGTTTGGCAGAACAACAGTTCAGTTCAGGTGCATGACCTGACCTTAACCAAATCCTAATCCCCAATGAAATCAATGGGGACCCAAACATTGGGGGGGGCGATTATGCCCTTGGGTGGGTTGGCGCCTTTTAAGGGCCACCATAGGCAGACTGTAAATGAAAAACATATGTGGTGGGGGTGGTTTAAAGTAATGCAGAGTATACAGCAGGAAGTGGCTGGACACTTACGTGAGCTGATGATCCAGTCCCCGGTCCCGCTGTCAGCTAGCTACGGCCGGTCTCTAGAATGATGGGCACCACTCCCATGAGTGGGGAAACTGGCAGCAGCTAGCGGCACTTCTAGTGCTGGCTGCCAGTGTCTTAATTCATGGGACCAGTGGCCATCTTTCTGGAGCCCCAGCTGTAGCCAAATTGACAGCCAGACCACGGACTGGATCATCGGCTTGCGTAAGTGTCCAGCCACTTCCTGCATTTGCAACACTCTGCATTAGGAGAAGCTGGTTGATTGGGTTTGAGAACCCAAGCGGTTCAGGGTTGATCAACACTACAATCTATTAGGGTATAGGGGAGGATAAAGAGGCGGAAAAGCTTACATTCTATTAGGGTATAAGGGAGAATAGAGAAGAGTGTTTTAGGGTATAAGGAAGGATAGAAAAGAACAGCTTACAATCGAATATGGTATAACAGAGGATAAAGAAGGGGAAGAGCTTATAATCTATTAGGGTTTAAGGGAGGATAAAGAAGAGGGAGCGCTACAATCTTTAAGGATATAAGGGAGGACAGAGAAGGGGGGTATTGGGGGGGGGGGATAGAGAACAGGGAAGAGCTTACAATCTATTAGGGTATAAGGGAGAACACAGAAGAAATTATAAGGTATAAGGGAAGATTGAGTAGAGGGAAGAGCTTACAATCTTTTAAAGTATAAGCAGGGTTGGACTGGAGCACATTGAGCCCACCAGAGGAAATCTTTCTTGGGGCCTACCAGAGAAAATTATCTAAGGGGCCCACCCTTTAGCTAAAACAATGTTAGATTGTAATGGAGGCGTTGCTGTAGACAGCGTTTTTGCTTTCTTGCCGCTGCTGGTACCATTAGAAATATACATTTCTTACTAAAGAAAGAACATTATGGACTATAGAATGGTGCAAGCCGTCATATGGAGCTTCAGAACCACTTTACTTACTTGCCAGATCAAAAAGAATCTGCTGATATGGAAAGCTGTGACCTGTTACCATGGAAACCCAAATCTGCGCGTCTGCATCCAAGAGCCTTTGCTTTAAGGCGCTTTTCTTAAACCCAGCATCAGAAAATCCTCATTTGCATTTCTGACACATATTAGAGTGAGTTGCTATATTTGTAACAAAAAAAAGTCAGCGCCTTCCTATAGAAAATCATTCCTCAGCAGATGTGACCTGTTAAAGTGCTTTTCGCGTTTTTCTTGGAAATGTATTGTGAGAGATCTACAGTGCACTAGAAAATGCTGTCTGGCTTCAATGGGCTCGGTCCTTGAGTTGATCTCGGCACCGCTTGCAAGCTCTATACATCTTGTATGGTCCTCATAAAACATTGGGGCCTGATGTGTCGGCTCCCTGAGATCTTTCACTAGTGGGTATAGCCACATTACTAATAATTCTATAATATTTAGAGGCGCGCGAACTGACTTTTTAGAACTGGATCGGAACTTCCAGGAAAGTTTGGTTCGCTTCGGTCCTGAATTTTCAGGGAGTTCGGAAATTTCTGGGAGTCAGTAACTGACTAGGGTGCCAGGATCTGACCCAGGAGTAGGGCACAGGAAGCAGGAGCAGGGGGTCACCGATGATGTGATTATGGTTGCCACCTTTTACGGGCATTTTACCGGTATTTTTGGTTACCTGCCGGTAAGTTTTTGGTAATTGCTGGTATTTTTGTTACTGTTAAGCAACGGTGCCAGTGGTTGAATCCAAGTAGGTCTGTAACTTTAGAGCACTCTGGGGAAGCATGCTGTGTATGTTTGTTGGCTATTGAACTTTAGAAAGTGAAAAATAAGGTGTTTTAAGTGAAAAAGTATGGTTAAACTTACATTTTACAAGACCACGCCCCCTACAAGATCACTCCCATGTTCCCTGAAAAGGGCGGTATTTTTTGTGATTGACATTGTGATGTCACACAATGCTCTGCTGGTATAAATACCCGGATCCACACAAACTCATTGGTTTGCTGACAGGCTCGTCTGTAAAGGCCTAGTAAGAGAAAGGGAAAGCTGTCATTTGATTGCTAGGGACAGAGGTAGATAGTGTAGGGAGTAAAACTGGTGGCCCTATGTAAAAAAAAACCTTAAGAAAAGGTAGATTATGTCCTCATCGGGAATGTTTCCACACCCTGTACATACAGATTGCTCACATTAAAAATCATGCTACCTGCATCTACAGCATTTTCTGAGCCTTTAAACATCCAAGGTGGCGGCACATGGAGTCTCAGGCTGTCTGCAAACAGGAAGTGTCTCCTGACTAGTCTGCTCGGCATTCTGGGATTGCTTTCCTTTCCTGACCTCTGAGGTAAGATGGCGGCACCCGTATCCTAGAGTCCTGAACAGAGTTGCAGCCCGGTGGGGGAAAGAATAAAAAGTAAGTGACTAAAAACGTTAAATATATTATATCGTTTTTAAGGGTTTGGGCTTTACATTAAATAATGCTGTAGGTCCGGTTTAAATGGAGGTTGAGACCCATGGTTGTCCATACACTGTGGGGGTGATTATGGGTTGTCTTGGGCTGAGGGGTCCCCTGGCCAGTTCCTGTGATCCTTTAGTCAGTTCCCGTGGTCCCCTAGTCGCTTCCTGTGGTCCCCGGTTGGTACACTCCTGGCAGCGTGGGGAAAGGAACGAAGGCCTGCTAAACATCCCGGGGGTCTGCCCACAACCACCACGGCTCACTGTTCTGCTTGAAAAAATGCCCCCAAAACGCACCTGTATTGTTTTGGCTGTACTTTTGTTAGCAGCTCAGTTCAGTTTGGTTTGAATCAAACTTTTCGAAAAAGTTCGTCGAAGTTCACAAAATGAATTTTTAAAAATTAAAAATTTTAAATCTCGAATATTATTCTTTATTTCAAGTTTTATAAAAAAAAAAAAAAACTAGTGCAACTACATTACTTTTTGAATACAATTGTCTTTGCTTTCTCTGCTATTCTAGTGATTTGCTTTTTTTCTGTACCTTTTTGGCTGGCCTATCTTGCCCAGTCCACAAATCCTGATATGTTCTGGGTTACTAGTTGTTATTATTGTGGGAACAATAAGCAATAAACAATAAACAGTAATAAATGTCCCCTCCCCAGGAGTAAGGACAGGGAATACTAGGAGGAGAGAGTTTGGTTTATTCTTATTGAGGAGGAAACAGAAAGTGAACATAGATTCCAATTATTTGTAAACATAGATGTAGTTAAATGGTTATGTCACTGGGTGTCAATATAGGATATTAGGATATAGGATATTAACAGTTTACTCTTAGAAAAACAGGAAGCAGGTTGCAACATTAGCATAAGTTTCTGATAGGCTGTTGATGGCAAAAGTGTTCTCTGTGGGAGGAGCTGAGCGGTGGGAAAGGGAGATTAGACAGCTAGAGGGGTGATTAGTAATTGGAAAGGAAAATAGGAGGAAGATGGCCTGGTCGGAAGCTGGAGAACCAGAGGTTTCCCCACAAAGAGGTCCTGTAAGGTGTCTGAGGGAAGTGACGCTGTGGTGAGCAGCCCAGGAAGCTCTCTTTCAGGAGCAGATGTAGATTGTGAGACATCCTGCCCTGCACCCCGCTTGGTCCCCTTGCTACCCCACTCCTTCCCTTGCTACCCCACTCCTCCCTGCTTTAATTTATGACAGTTCTTAAAGTGGACCAACACCCAGGATTTTGACTATCCTGGGTATTGGTCCACTTCCCCGGGGCACCCCGATTTGGGGTGCCCCGCTGCCTGAAACCCCCCCTAAACACCCCGAAAACTCACCTCTCCACGCTCCCACGTGAGTGCGCTGTCCAATGCCCGCCGACGGACAAGTGACGTCCGTCGACGGACAAGGGATCGCTCTCGCCGCCGCCTCCCGCGCGTCACTCTTGACGTGTGCGCGCCCGCGCCGGCCATTCAGAGACGGCCGGCGCGGGCGCGCGCACGTCTAGAGGAGCGCGAGTGAGGCGGCGGCGGAAGCAGCGGCTGGAGAGGTAAGGTTTTTCGGGGTTTTGGGGGGGGTTACACCCCGCGGGACATCCCGATCTCGGATGTCCCGCGGTGTGTGAGGTGATCGGCCCGGGAATCTTATAGATTCCCGGGCCGATCACCCCTGGGTGTTGGCCCACTTTAAGGATTAACCTGCACTGTACCTAAAATTGTTACTACTATGTTATGGTGTGTTATTGATTACAGCTCTCTTGATGTTATCTCCTGCCAAAAAGCATTCCTTGTTTGTATATTGTACTTACTTGGCGGATTAAATAAAGTATTCTAAGTATTCTAAGTTGCCAATTGGGACAACTCCCCGCCAGCTTTTTTAGAGGCTTCCCCTGTTCTAGGAGCGGCCTGGACACCTTTTGAAATTGAGCTTACAGCCCGCTGGAACCAGGTACCAACCCCCCTGACCTAAAGTAGGGACCCAAGTCTAGGTATACCTGGTCCTTGAGAGGAAGTCTGACCCCACAACTCTGGTCTTCCGTGGGTCACCTGCAAAGCCTAACTGCAGGGCCGGCTCCAGGGTTTTGTGGGCCCTGGGCGACAGTGGGCCCCTTGTGTCATGTCACATGCTGCGCTGTGTGAAACACCCTGGGATCACCCTATACTAACCTCACATATCAAAGTGGACCAAAACCTGGGATTTTGACTAGCCTGTGTTTTGGTCCTTGCCCCATGAGTTTAAAAAAACCCCTAAAAGACAGCCGGCAGACTTACAGCCCCAGTGTCATCCTGATTTGCAGTTTCCTGCTGGATGAAACCCCTGGGAGCCCTCACAAACACTCAACTTCTCAGGGT
This sequence comes from Gastrophryne carolinensis, assembly GCA_027917425.1. Lineage (NCBI taxonomy): Eukaryota > Metazoa > Chordata > Amphibia > Anura > Microhylidae > Gastrophryne > Gastrophryne carolinensis. The sequence continues at coordinate 409,052,695 of CM051239.1, read as the reverse complement.
CCCACACTGCATTTGTGAGTCTCGGCGCATCACCCATCTTCCTACAGTCTGTGGTGCGCTCCCACACCCAGCCTATCTGAATGGTTGGGCGCAGAAGAACGCCTCAGCTACAAAGATTTTGGGGATGAGCATTGGGTCCACGGAAAGGTGAGTGTGGAGGTTCCCAGGTGGTTTCACATCCCAAATCGGGATACTCCATTTGTCCAAGTCAGCAAGATGGCTTTTAGGCTGGTCAGTCCTCTATAAAGTATCCCCCCCAAGTTAACCCCCCAAACCCTCGAGGGAGAACCAGGCAGACAGGGGTCGGGCCAATCGACGGGGCAGGCGGAATCAACGCTCTCCTCCCTCATAATCCATGCAGCAGAGGCCCCATACAATCCAGAAAAAAACAAATAAAACAAAAAATGAACCCACCTGGTCCTAGCAGTAAGCTTGTTCCCATGTCGGTTCTGACTTCCTCCTCGGTGAGACTATACAGCCACAGCATCCCCGCTCCTTCAGCTCTGCATTCCAGCAGTCAGACCATCAGGTTCCCGGGTGCAGCTATGGCACAGAGTGAAGGGCGCAGGGATGCTGCATCTGTGCAGCCTTACAGAGAATTGTATTCTTAGTTTTGATCCACTTGCACTGGGGGTGAGACATTAGGGTCTCTGTAAATTTGGGTTTTAGTGGTGATAAGTGGGCAGGGCTGGCTTCAGGTTTGTGTGTGCCCTTGGGCAAGAGAGTCTTAGTGGGCCCCAAAGTAGTGAGTCACATGAGGTCACCTTTCAGCTCTACTGCCAAAAATGGGTCATCTCCTGCAGCTGATCTCCCTACAGTCCCTATAGCCACCAATCATCCTCCAGTCCTTATTGCCTTCCCTATAGCCACCAATCATCCTCCCATCCTTATTGCCTTCCCTATAGCCACCAATGATCCTCCAGTCCTTATTGCCTTCCCTATAGCCACCAATCATCCTCTCGTCCTTATTGCCTTCCCTATAGCCACCAATCATCCTCCAGTCCTTATTGCCTTCCCTATAGCCACCAATCGCCCTCCAGTCCTTATTGCCTTCCCTATAGCCACCAGTCATCCTCCAGTCCTTATTGCCTTCCCTATAGCCACCAATCATCCTCTAGTCCTTATTGCCTTCCCTTTAGCCACCAATGGTTCTCCAGTCCTAATATGGTTTGGGTCCACTGTAAAATATTACCATGGCCAAGTGTGAGCCTGAGTGGGCCCCTGAAGATGCCAGGGGCCCTGGCAACTGCCCAGGTTTGCCCTGTGCTGGCACCGGACCTGTAGGTGGGGGATAGAATGTGCACAGAGCAGGCTGGGAAAAACGTAAGTTGTGATAAAGATGATCACAAATGTAGAGCAGATCAGGTTGGTGCCACACATCAGGTTGGAGGTAGATCTGTGGACAGAGGATCAGGTTGGAGGCAGATCTGTGGACAGAGGATCAGGTTGGAGGCGGATCTGTGGACAGAGGATCAGGTTGGAGGTGGATCTGTGGACAGAGGATCAGGTTGGAGGCAGATCTGTTGGTAAAGGATCAAGTTGGAGGCAGATCTATGAACAGAGGATCAGGTTGGAGGCAGATCTGTTGGTAAAGGATCAGGTTGGAGGCGGATCTGTGGACAGAGGATCAGGTTGGAGGCGGATCTGTGGACAGAGGATCAGGTTTGAGGCGGATCTGTGGACAGAGGATCAGGTTGGAGGCGGATCTGTGAACAGAGGATCAGGTTGGAGGCAGATCTGTGGACAGAGGATCAGGTTGGAGGCAAATCTGTGGACAGAGGATCAGGTTGGAGGCAGATCTGTTGGTAAAGGCTCAGGTTGGAGGCAGATCTGTTGGTAAAGGATCAGGTTGGAGGCGGATCTGTGGACAGAGGATCAGGTTGGAGGCGGATCTGTTGACAGAGGATTAGGTTGCAGGCAGATCTGTTGGTAAAGGACCAGGTTGGAGGCAGATCTGTGGACAGAGGATCAGGTTGGAGGCAGGTCTGTGGACAGAGGATCAGGTTGGAGGCGGATCTGTGGACAGAGGATCAGGTTGGAGGCAGATCTGTGGACAGAGGATCAGGTTGGAGGCGGATCTGTGGACAGAGGATCAGGTTGGAGGCGGATCTGTGGACAGAGGATCAGGTTGGAGGCGGATCTGTGGACAGAGGATCAGGTTGGAGGCGGATCTGTGGACAGAGGATCAGGTTGGAGGCAGATCTGTGGACACAGGATCAGGTTGGAGGCAGATCTGTGGACAGAGGATCAGGTTGGAGGCGGATCTGTGGACAGAGGATCAGGTTGGAGGCGGATCTGTGGACAGAGGATCAGGTTGGAGGCGGATCTGTGGACAGAGGATCAGGTTGGAGGCGGATCTGTGGACAGAGGATCAGGTTGGAGGTAGATCTGAGGACAGAGGATGAGGTTGGAGGCAGATCTGTGGACAGAGGATCAGGTTGGAGGCGGATCTGTGGACAGAGTATCAGGTTGGAGGCAGGTCTGTGGACAGAGGATCAGGTTGGAGGCAGATCTGTGGACAGAGAATCAGGTTGGAGGCGGATCTGTGGACAGAGGATCAGGTTGGAGGCAGGTCTGTGGACAGAGGACCAGGTTGGAGGCAGATCTGTGGACAGAGGAGCAGGTTGGAGGTAGATCTGTTGGTAAAGGATCAGGTTGGAGGCAGATCTGTGGACAGAGGATCAGGTTGGAGGCAGATCTGTTGGTAGAGGATCAGGTTGGAGGCAGATCTGTGGACACAGGATCCGGTTGGAGGCAGATCTGTTGGTAGAGGTGTGACCAAACTGTAATATATGTATGTGTATATATATATATATATATATATATATATATATATATATATATATGACTTTAGCTGACCTGCCTGCTTGGTGTAAGCCTCTCATTTCTTGTCCCCCCTCCCACTTGGTTCTCACCTTCATCTAACCCTCTCCTACTCACTTCCTCCCCCCTCCCATCTAGTAATAAATACGATAGTGGTTGGGGATAATAAACCCCCCCCCCCCCCCCCAGTGTGGAAACCAAATAAACAACAGATCACAAAGTCCCAAAGTGTCCCCCCTCCCTGTGGAATCCCAGAACAGATGGGGGATGTCATATGAACCAATTTTTAGGTCCTCAGAGATGGAGAATCCCAGATGCACCAATCAGTGGGTGACTCCAATCGCTCTGCCCATAGGAGGGGTCAGGAACTGACCCCTGGTTAGAGGGAATAAGGTGAGCTGCAGAATGGGGACAGAGGAGCTTGGACACTCGAATTTGACCATCAGGAGTGACACGCTGCTTTTAACATCCAAGCAGAATAAGACCAGAAAGCGTGTGGGGACTTTATTTGATCGAACAGAACTCAGCCCAGACGGACTCTTAAGTATATTTTTCACCTTTTCATATTTTGCATTTCTATTTATCTTATTTACCGTGTTTTATGGTTACCGTGTTTTTATCACCTTGCATTGTGTTTCTTGTTGTTTTTGTGTTTTGTTTAAATAAATTCTAAAAATACAGCAGATGCTCTGAATTGATCTGATCTAAAAAGCTCACGCTATTTCTGAAGAGCCTGGCTACCTTACTCGCCTAGGACGCTCGATCGCCCCCACCTGGAAGTGGTTGTGAGTCGATCAATATGTTCTAACTGATTGTATTGTGTGTGGCCTGTACGATATTATAGAGTTGAGCACTGGTTGTGCTCTGGTGGCAGCAGTTTATAGCCACGCGTGTTGCCAGTTAAAGAATTGCAGTGACACACGTGGGGTACGATTGGCCGGTCTGATCAGATGAACGATCAACCCGTGCAATCGTCACAAATTGGTTGGCAGCTCGTGGGATCACCTTTTTATTTCTTTAAATTTAGAGCATAAGTGTTGTGTTAAGTAACGCTGTATTGAAGGACTTTATTTAAATTAATCAGTTAGTTTATTGGTGAATAGTTCTGACGGTAAATAAGCAGATAGCAATTGTTGCCCTCCCCCCCCTCTTTTTTTTTCTGTCCAATTGTTTTGTTTTTGCTGAAATGTCTGGGCTGGCGCAGAACAAGCGAATGAGCAAAGACGATTTGATCAATGATTGCCAGCGCAGACAGTTGCTTGTTTATGATCGGACAAAAGAACAACTTGTGCAATCGCTCTATGAAGCCGATCTGGAGGCACCAACGCAGCCTGTAACAGATAGACTTGCATGTTCCGGTGCAGCTGATCCGTCCCAGACTGAGGTGTTTGCTGAAGTGCCTGCTCCCATTGGGTCTCCCAGCCCCAGCCTCTCTGCTTCTGGCAGGGACCCCCAGCTCCAATCAGTCCTGACCCTGCTAAGTGCCACCGATCCGCAGGCCTATCTACAGTTCCTGGAGCGTCAGGCAGAGCGGGAGGCTGCACAGCGCCAGGCAGAGCTCTGTTTTTAACCAAGTTTAGAGACAGATTAAAGGCTGGCCTGCAAGCTAACAGGGTTGAGTGCTGTGGCTCCTTGTGTGTACTAATTGCCCTGCTAACGTGCACCTCCCAGGTTAGTTATAAAATGGTCTGAGCGGCTGCCACCCCTCCCTTTGTTTCTTTTGAATTCGTGCAAGCACACGGGGTGTGGGGTCTAGGCTGTATTGCAAGGTCTTTGACCCTTCCACCCCATGGGCTGCACTCGAGGTTGTGGGGCAACCTCAGGTAAGCCTGCTCCCAATTTATCTATTGCACTGTATGTCCCAGATGGGCTCTCAGAGATTAGAGTTAGGACTGCACCTCACAGGGGCACTTTGGCGTAGTGGTGCAGCTTAAACAGACTTCTGCAGATGTGTGTGACCGAGTCCTCTGTTTTTAACCAAGTTTAGAGACAGATTATAGGCTGGCCTGCAAGCTAACAGGGTTGAGTGCTGTGGCTCCTTTAAGACTTGTGTGCACAACGCCAGGCAGAGCGGGAGGCTGCACAGGCAGAGCGGGAGGCTGCACAGCGCCAGGCAGAGCGGGAAGCTGCACAGGCAGAGCGGGAGGCTGCACAGCGCCAGGCAGAGCGGGAAGCTGCACAGGCAGAGCGGGAGGCTGCACAGCGCCAGGCAGAGCTGGAAGCTGCACAGGCAGAGCGGGAGGCTGCACAGGCAGAGCGGGAGGCTGCACAGCGCCAGGCAGAGCAGGAAGCTGCACAGGCAGAGCGGGAGGCTGCACAGCGCCAGGCAGAGCAGGAAGCTGCACAGGCAGAGCGGGAGGCTGCACAGCGCCAGGCAGAGCTGGAAGCTGCACAGGCAGAGCGGGAGGCTGCACAGGCAGAGCGGGAGGCTGCACAGCGCCAGGCAGAGCAGGAAGCTGCACAGGCAGAGCGGGAGGCTGCACAGCGCCAGGCAGAGCAGGAAGCTGCACAGGCAGAGCGGGAGGCTGCACAGCGCCAGGCAAAGCGGGAAGCTGCACAGGCAGAGCGGGAGGCTGCACAGCGCCAGGCAGAGCGGGAGGCTGCACAGGCAGAGCGGGAGGCTGCACAGCGCCAGGCAGAGCGGGAAGCTGCACAGGCAGAGCGGGAGGCTGCACAGCGCCAGGCAGAGCAGGAAGCTGCACAGGCAGAGTGGGAAGCTGCACAGGCAGAGCGGGAGGCTGCACAGCGCCAGGCAAAGCGGGAAGCTGCACAGGCAGAGCGGGAGGCTGCACAGCGCCAGGCAGAGCGGGAGGCTGCACAGGCAGAGCGGGAGGCTGCACAGCGCCAGGCAGAGCGGGAAGCTGCACAGGCAGAGCGGGAGGCTGCACAGCGCCAGGCAGAGCAGGAAGCTGCACAGGCAGAGCGGGAGGCTGCACAGCGCCAGGCAGAGCGGGAAGCTGCACAGGCAGAGCGGGAAGCTGCACAGGCAGAGCGGGAAGCTGCACAGGCAGAGCGGGAAGCTGCACAGGCAGAGCGGGAGGCTGCACAGCGCCAGGCAGAACGGGAGGCTGCACAGGCAGAGCGGGAGGCTGCACAGCGCCAGGCACAGCGGGAAGCTGCACAGGCAGAGCGGGAGGCTGCACAGCGCCAGGCAGAGCGGGAAGCTGCCCGCCGTCATGAGCTGGAAATGGCTAAGATCCGACTAACCACCCCTGACCCTGCACCTCGCTTGCCTTCAGTGGACTCTGCATTTTTACACATACTGCAACGTGGATGTGCACTTACAGTCCTTTGAGAAGATCTGCCGCCAGCATCATTTGCCACAGTCTCAGTGGGCATTGTACCTAACCCCAGGGCTGAAGGGCAAGGCTTTGGAGGCATTCATTGGATTCAAAGTGTGCGGCCATTGGTGTGGATACATAAGTGGGTTAGCCCTGGAATCCCACTGTTTAAAATATTCTATGAGGCCGATTTATTAATAGCACCAGGTAGCGACAGATGAGCGACAGTAGCGTTATTTTCACAGCGCCCGCTAGTATTCGCTGTGCTTGGCCGTTGTTCGGCTGTTGACAGCGACTCAGTCGGTGTGCGGTAATGTTGAATACGGGGTTAGGAGTCGCTGTTTGACAGGTTCCGCGTTGTATGGGAGCGCATGACAGCGAACGGCCATAGCGAACGGCTCTCAGCATATTCATTAACAAATCACGCTCCAAAAATTCTCGCGCTGTGAAATGCTTGTTTAAACCCCAGAGCGCTGGCGGCGATGGGTTAAAAGTAGTTTTTTAACCCCCAACCATATTTTTAGAAAAAAAAAAACATTTTTTTCAAAACATTTTGTAATATGAATACATTAATATCAGACCTGTAATATCAATTCTGCACATTTTTTTTTTTTTTTTTACCTTAAAAAAAATATCTAACATTGCAGAAGTGGTCACAGAATTTTTGACATTTAAAAAAAAAAAAAATAAATAAAATAGCAATTAATTATGAATATTTAAAGATTGCTCCATTGAAATGCATTGGAGAGCGCCAGGTAGCGAGAGGTCATACCTGTCGCTGTTCAAGGTCGCTCGCTGGCGCTGTGGGGTGAGGCTGGAAATATGATGAATGATTCGCTATCTGGCGCTCTGTCAGTCGCTAAGCAGGATCGGCTTGATAAATGTGTGATTGCGGAGGGGAGCCGGCGTTCTCGTGGCGGTGAGCGTCATTACCGTTCGCTCACCATTCGCTACCTGGCGCTATCCCTTGTTAAATAAGGGCCTATGTGTTGGGTCCCTAAGGCTAGCACCTGTTAATTATATTTTGAGCTGTGCCTATTCATTTTGGAGTGTAAGGTAGCAGTGAGGGTAGATTGTCGGCATGTTCGCCGCTCTGCTGTGCTGGTATTTAGCCTGTCTGTGGGGAGCCAGAAGCTAATCACAGATCTCTGCTGAGGATTCTGGGTAATGGAAGCTCTGGCTCTGGAGAGCTCTGTAGAGTCATTAGCTCTGGAGATTGCCATGGAAATAAGCTGCAACTAAATGCTGCCGCTTTACATATCTCACCCATTAATAATCAGCCATTATCCTGGCGGGCCAGCACTGCTCTGTATGTGCTGCTGTTTCCAGGACCCGGGTCTTCAAAGGGGAGACCTGCCTGCGCACATTGGTGTCTGCATCCGCTAAAGAATAAACATTATGGGAAATAGGTAAGTCTAACTGACCTGTAGGGGGAAGCCTGGAATACGTGTTAGGGGGGAAAAGAAGGGAAAGAGAAGGGATATCACCTATTTGTGGTTCCTTCGCTCTTTTCCTTATGGTCAGCTCTAATTAAAACCGGACCTTCACCATGATTTATTGAAAAGCCCAATCCCTTAAAAAACAATTCCCCAGCATATAAAATTAATATATTTTAAGTTTTTATTCACTTATTTATTATTCTTTCCCCCACTGGGCTGCAACTCTGTTCAGGACTTTAGGATACGGCCGCCGCCATCTTGACTCAGAAGCATCACACTTACTGAGGAGAGGAGAGTGGGATAAAGTACAGAGGGTGGGGTTATAGCTGTGCTTTGCTCAGACAGAGCGGAGCTGGGGTCAGGAAAAGGTCAGCAATCCCAGAATGCAGAGCAGCATTCAGAAGGCACTTCCTGTTTGCAAGCTGCCTGATGTCCCATGAGCCGCCATCTTGAATGTTTAAAGGCTCATAACATGCAGTAGATGCAGGTAGGATGATTTTTTAATGTGAGCAATCTGTATGTACAGGGTGTGGGAAACATATAAGATAGACTCTTATTCAGAGTGAAGGACCGCTTTAAGTGTTGTCAAGGTTGTGGAACCCCTATTTCCTACAATTTGGGGTTTTTTTTCTCTCCCCCTCCCTCTAAGGCGTTGGCTGAGGACAAAAAAAGGGGTTCGGGTTTTTTTGGGGGGCTCAACCTTGTGCAATTTAGCTTGGTATCTTATGAATACTATTATGGTTATACGCATTTACCACATAAATCATCCAATTACATGTCAAATTAATCAAATAAAGTAAATGAAGTATAATCCATCAAATCCGTGTTTTGGTGTGCAGTTTGCTCTTTTTATTGCTTATGCAGCTCAGTATTGTAGCAAGTTTTCAGTTTGTAGCAAGTGGTGAATACACTTTTGACGTAGATGCGTTTCGCACTATCTGTGCTTCATCAGTACATCTTTCACAATGAGATATAAGCCAAGCATAAATACATTTCATCTATTTTTCTTGTACATATGTTATTCAAGTTTTTGAGTGCACTTACTTATGGCACATACATATGGCAGTAGATAGTGTTGTGCTATGCTGCTGTTATGTAACTGTCCTTCTGCTTCCTTTGAATCTACAGTTTAGGTTTTGGCCCCTCCTATCCTTAGCCCTCAACTCCCGCCCGCTTCCCCCGATGTCCGTCCTCATGCCCCCCGTTTTCCCCCCAGTAACCCTGGCCACCGCCGCCCCGGGGCCGGGAAGTGACAGGCGGACTGGCTCCAGCCTGTCAGAGGCTGGGGGTAGATCGCTAGCTCTGCGCCGCGTCACCTGTCGCCGGGTAGAGCTCTCGGGATGCGTGACATCAGTCCCGGCCTTCCCCTATCAGGGGACGGCGAGGGGGGTTGCCTAGCAACCTCCCCGCCGACCGGAGCGGCGGTGTCCGGCTCACCCAGAGTCCCTGGGTGGGCAGATGATGTCCTCGGAGGGGTGAGTATGTATATAGAGATGTTAAATGTCTATACATGATGTGTATGCAGTGTAATACACAATGATTCTATTTATTATATTTATGACAGCGCTGATGACGTCACTGGTGACGTCAGGCGCGAATTTCGTAATCTCAGTGACCTGATTGGTCACTTTAGGTATTTATGCATTGGTACTCATGGCAATCTGGTCGCTTCTGGTACATGTGGTGGATCCTGATGACGGGGGCCCCAGTACGTCGATGATTTGTTTCACCACTGTAACGATCACAACTGAACTTTTGATGTAAAGAATACAACTTATCTTTTTGAACTTTTTGGAGTGCTGGTTCTTCACAAACAGATTTGGATATATGCGGCGTCTCCGCGAGCCGTGCACCCACGCAATACTATATGCGTTGAAGGTAAGAGTGCGGCAGTCTCCAGAACTATTTAGTGTATTGAGTGAATCGCAAAGAAAAACTCTGTTTAGAGTTGTTTCTGTAATGAGAATGTGTGGCATATTGGTCATATATTATATTATTATCGGTTATATTTTCATATATAATTGTGTATTATTACCTTTTTATGTTGATAATGTACATATAGTGTCCTCTTATGTTCTGTAAATATGTTCTGTAAATGAGTTCTGTAAATAAACATAATTTGTACATGTCTTATTAGGTAATCTATTTTCCATGGGCCCCTTGTTATCCCCCTTTTTTTTTTTTTTTAAAGTTAATTCACTTACATAATTGTTGGCTGCGTTGTATATGCCGGGTCCCCTGACCTGTTTGTTGGTCGGGTCATGCTGATCGTGATCCGTTGGGCTGTTAGGGTCGCAGTCCTGGGAAATCCTGTGTGCTGCTGCTGTAATATGCTGCTACTCAGCTTAATGTCATTTTGCGCCTTTTTAAACTTTTTACAGTTTCGATTTAAAGTGGACCAACACCCAGGATTTTCACCCCCATCGCGCCCTGCTGCGTGAAACCCCCCAGATCGCCCTAAAAAACTCACCTCACCCCGCTCCTACGCGAGCGCACGTCCAATCAGAGCGTTCAGAGCCGCTGTGGTATGCACAGACAAGCAACGGATAACCACAGCGGCTCTGAGCACGCTGGAGGGCGCGTCTCGAGCTTTCCTCTAACAGGGAGCGCGCCCACGTCGGCCATTCACAACCGGCGGCGCGGGAGCGTGCCCTGCTAGAGAGAAGCACGAGATGCGGCCCGCACATGCGTCGTTGGAACCGGGATAAGGTTAGGTTTCTGGGCGTCCTGCGGGGTTTCACATAGCGGGACATCCCGATTTCAGATGCCCCGCGGGGAGGGATCTGATCGGCCCGGGAATCGTTGATCACCCCTGGGTTTTGGTCCACTTCAAGCCCAGCCTGACCGCTATTTGCATTGGAGGATGATTAGTGGCAATGAGCAGCCAGACAATGACTATGTAATAAGTGAGAACAACAATCAAAGGAAAACAATAATGAGGAAGAGGATGTGGGAGAGGGGGCATGTGCAGGGCCCGATTATGTGTGGTGGAGGCCCCTGGGTACAAAATCTGGTGGAGGCCCCAGATACAGTATTTTTTTTACATTTAAAATAATAGTCCAGCCAAGTAACTGATTGGTGGTTGTCTGGCACCCGCCTACTTACTGGAACGTCAGATGGAGTCTCTTGTGCCCCCCTTGTGCGGGTGCGTGCGACTCGGGAACTCCTGCTTTGCCATTCTGGGTGGGGGGTAGTGTAGTGGCCCGGCTGGTTCCCTGCATTGAGCTGCCAGCGGCTGTGCTTGGTGGCTTATGTGCAGTGACAGCTCTGCACCCATCACTGTAGCGTTACTGGCGGCGGCTTTGCTGCTCTAGACTCTCCATCCTGCCCTGTGGTGGGTTTGCAAAAACAAAAAAGGCTTGCCCAGGGCCGCTGATAGCTTTGTTGCCGGCCCTGTAGCCTGTCAGACCAAAGACTGAGAAGTCTCCTGGCACAGACCATAACTCAAAGGTTGGTGGAGGCCTCCTTTGCAGGGCAAGTGGTGGAGGCCTGAGGCGTGTGTCCCCCTCATAATCCAGTCCTGGGCATGGGAGATGCAAGGTAATGGAGTTCAGGACACATCTCAGGAGGAGAAGGATTCTGGTGGTGCGGAGGGTGGGTGGCCACAGACAGTTCAGCAGCAATAGGAGCACCCAGAAAGTCATGAAAAATACCCATCAATGCTCCTGCAGCAATCACATCCTCATGGTCATCACTTTGGCAGCTGGGAAATGCAGAAGCTACATCCCAATTTTGCCACCCCCTCCCCCAATAAAAGCCCTGGGTTCCTCCTACCTACCAACTTTTCAGGGGGGGGGGGGGGGGGGGGACGAGGGACAATTGTTAAATTAGGCCACACCCCCTCATTGAGAGATGGATAAGATAGAGGGTGTAACAGCTACAACAATAGAAACAATTTAAATAGGCAAATGAATCATTTATTGCTGCTGATCTGCATGTTACACCTCAAAAAGGGACTAATGAGAACATCGAGGGACAGGGGGACATGGACTCAAAAGAGGGACAGTCCCTCCAAATCAGCGACAGTCGGGAGATATGGTTCTCTACTATGCCTGGTATAGGGTAAGTAGAGACTTTTAGATGCCTCTAAATGGCTTCTTTAAAAATAAACTTGGAATATGATGCAGCAGCTTTGTTTCTTCTCCCGATTTCTACATATAATATATTTTAGTGATGGAGATGTTGAGTTGAAAGGCTGATATATGGACGCGTTGGTGGATCTCAGACAGGTGACCGTACAGAGGGACAGGAAGACTAATGAGCAGCGCTCTCCCATGTGCCCGGGATGTCCTCTCCTCCATCTTTCTTTCTGTCATCTACGTGTCACTCGCTGCACTGATATCACTATTTGTATGTTACAATGTTACAAACTTACCTGTACTATTATTTGTTGTATAAAAGGCACAGTTTTGGTTATTACAGCCACAACTGCAACTAGGCTCGGGGCCGGCTCTAGGTTTGTGGGGGCCCTTGGGCCGCAGAGTCTTAGTGGGCCCAAAAGTAGTGAGTCACATGATGTCACCTTTCAGCTCCGCAGCCATAAATGGGTCACCTTCTGCTGAAAGCCCTCCAGTCCTTATTGTCTTCCCTATAGCCACCAATCACCCTCCAGTCCTTATTGCCTTCCCTATAGCCACCAATCATCCTCCAGTCCTTATTGTCTTCCCTATAGCCACCAATCACCCTCCAGTCCTTATTGCCTTCCCTATAGCCACCAATCATCCTCCAGTCCTTATTGTCTTCCCTATAGCCACCAATCACCCTCCAGTCCTTATTGCCTTCCCTATAGCCACCAATCACCCTCCAGTCCTTATTGCCTTCCCTATAGCCACCAATCGCCCTCCAGTCCTTATTGCCTTCCCTATAGCCACCAATCACCCTCCAGTCCTTATTGCCTTCCCTATAGCCACCAATCATCCTCCAGTCCTTATTGTCTTCCCTATAGCCACCAATCACCCTCCAGTCCTTATTGCCTTCCCTATAGCCACCAATCATCCTCCAGTCCTTATTGTCTTCCCTATAGCCACCAATCACCCTCCAGTCCTTATTGCCTTCCCTATAGCCACCAATCATCCTCCAGTCCTTATTGTCTTCCCTATAGCCACCAATCACCCTCCAGTCCTTATTGCCTTCCCTATAGCCATCAATCATCCTCCAGTCCTTATTGTCTTCCCTATAGCCACCAATCACCCTCCAGTCCTTATTGCCTTCCCTATAGCCACCAATCGCCCTCCAGTCCTTATTGCCTTCCCTATAGCCACCAATCGCCCTCCAGTCCTTATTGCCTTCCCTATAGCCACCAATCACCCTCCAGTCCTTATTTTCTTCCCTATAGCCACCAATACTCATCCAGTCCTTATTGCCTTCCCTATAGCCACCAATCACCCTCCAGTCCTTATTGCCTTCCCTATAGCCACCAATCGTCCTCCAGTCCTTGTTACATTCTCTACTCCCACCAAGCACCCATCAGGCCTTACTGCTTGCTCCCACTAAAGACTCCATCATTGCTGTCAGTTGTCACCTGGTTCCAGAGCCGGATTATGAGAGGGGCGCAAGGGGAGAGAGCCCTGGGGCCTCCACCACTTGCCCTGCAAAGGGGGCCTCCACCAACCTATGGGTTATGATCTTGTCCAGGAGGCTTTTCAGTCTTTGGTCCGACGGGCCACGGGGTCAGCAACAAAGCTATCGGAGGCAGTGGGGACCTCCCGCATCTGGGCAGCCAAAGCCACCACAGGGCAGGACGGAGAGTCTAGAGCAGCAAAACCGCCGCCAGCAACGCTACAGTGATGGGTGCAGAGCTGTCACTCAATCTGAGGTTCCAGTAAGTAGGCGGGTGCCAGACATCCACCAATCAGTTAATTGGCTGGACTATTATTTTAAAGGAAAAAAATACTGTATCTGGGGCCTTCACCAGATTTTGTGCCCAGGGGCCTCCACCACACTTAATCCGGCCCTGGCTGGTTCTCACCAGCGTCTGAGCTTCCATCAATTGCCCTCCATTCCATGTCAGCTTCTCCATTGTTGCTGATCATCCCTGTTGCTGAGGCCAGCCATGAGCAGGTCTGCACACAGCACCCGGCATTCTGTGATTCGGTCCACTGTAAAAATAATACCATGGCCAAGTGTGAGCCTGAGTGGGCCCCTGAAGATGCCAGGGCCCCAGGCAATTGCCCAGGTTTGCCCTGTGCTGGCGTCGGCCCTGATCTGGCTGTCTGTCTCAGTTCAGAATGACTTGGCATTGAAGTGTAAGTCCACTTTCCAAGTTTTGAAATTGCATATTTTTTAAACCAGACATTCAGCATCATTTAATGAAAAGCCCAAACCCATAAAAAATATTTCCCAGGAACTACTATTAATATCATTTACATTTTTAGTCACTTACTTTTTATTCTTTCCCCACTGGGCTGCAACCCTGGTCAGCACTTTTAGATATGGGCGCCACCATCTTGCCTCAGAAGCATCACATGGGGAGGAGAGGGGGCAAAAGAGCAGGGGGGTGGTGTTATAGCTGTGCTTTGCTCAGATAGAGCAGAGTCAGCAATCCCAGAATACAGAGCGGCACGGTCAGAGGACACTTCCTGTCTGCAGGCAGCCTGAGACTCCATGAGCCGCCTTCTTGGATGTTTAAAGGCTCATAACATGCAGTAGATGCAGGTAGGATGATTATTAATGTGAGCAATCTGTATGTACAGGGTGTGGGAAACATATAAGATAGACTCTTATTCAGGGTGAAGGTCCAGTTTAAAGGTGCTGAGCTGATCTAGTATTTTTTTTTTTTTTTTAATGTTAGTGCAGATTTGGTGTACGTTGCCAATAGCAACAGATTGCAGGAAGTGAAAACTGCTTCAATAAAGCACACATTTGCTAACATAGGAAAAAAATGCTAGATCACACAAAAATTTAACTTTCAAAAATGTCATCAAAAGTGTACTTACCCTTTAAATAAAGTTGTTCCAATCAGCTTCATCAATGATCAACATCAGTATTTATTGTCTGCCATATACAATGGGGTTTATTCATCAAGGGATAGAGGCAGGTAGCGCCTCGTAGCGGCAGGCAGCGTCTGGTGAACGCCGGGCACTGTAGGCAAAACCACATTTATGAAAGTGAATCTGGTGAGCGCCTCTAACAGCGCCATGTAGCGTCTGATTCATCATTACAGGTGGCTCAGCATATAGCGCCGGCGCTCTAGCTTTCAGAGCACCAGGTATTACCTGTCGCTCTCCCATACATTTCAAAGGACGTTCCTTTGCTTCTGTTTAAACAGGGTTTTTTTTTTTCTCTCAAATAATTGTGTCACTTCTGGCCTAGTCATTATTGAAAACTTTTTTGATTTTTTGTTTTTTTATGCAGAATTGTCGTTACTGGTCTGGCACTAAATGTCACAATGGTACAACAATGTCATTCCATGGCCCTTATTCATCAAGCGATAGCGCCAGGTAGTGTCTGACGAGCGCCAGGTAGCGGCAGCTAACGGCAACTACTGACTCAAGTACGCCCGGCGGCGGTCACAATGACGCATTTATCAAGCAAAATGAGGCTAGCGCCGGCGAGAGCGACGGCTAGCGCGGCATTCATCATGAAGCTGCCTGGACCGAACAGCGCCGCTGCAAATTCCCTCACAGCGCCAGGTATGAGCTGTCGCTCCCTGGCGATGTCCAATGCATTTCAATGGAGCAATCTATAATTATTCATAAATAATTGTTTTTTTTTGTTTTTTTTGTTTTTTTAATGTCAAAAAATCGGAGACCACTTGTGCAATGTTAGGATTTATTTTTAAGTCAAAAAAAAAAAAAAAAAAAAATATGTGCAGAATTGATCTAACAGGTCTGAGATTAATGTATTCATATAACAAAATGATTCTAAAAACATGTATAATGTTACATTCAAAAAATATGGTTGTTTAGGGGTTAAAAACTAGTTAATACACATCGCCGCCAGCGCTCTGGGGTTTAAACAAGGAATGGACAGCGACAGCACATTCGGAGCGTGATTTGTTGATGAATATGAAGCTAGCCGTTCGCTCTGGCCATTCGTTGTCAGGCGCTCACATACAAAGCTGGACCTGTGAAACAGCGACACCCCAGCCCGTATTCAACATTACCGCCCACCGACTGAGTCGCTGTCATCAAGCTAATGCCGGCCAAGCACAGCCAATACTGGCTGGCGCTGAAAAAATCACGCTACAGTCGCTCATCTGTCGCTACCTGGCGCTATTGATGAATCGGCCTCCATGTGTTTTCACTTTGTTACTGGTGAATATGTGTTCAGAAACAGACTTTAATCACACAGCGTCTGGCGCTCTATGCTATATATAGCCCAGAGCGCTGTGAGTCTGTTTTTTTTGTTGAATATGGTGTGAGTCACTGAGAGTCGGACGCACTGAGCTGGTGCTACCTCTCACTCCCTACAGCGCTGTACTGGTGTTACTCCCTACAGCGCTGTACTGGTGTTACGGCACCCAACATACATCACATTCATCAATGCCAGCCAAGTTACTAGAGCGACCAAGATGCTCTGTTGCAGTGCCTAATACCCGCTTACAGCGTCTACTAGCAGTCGCTCTAAGCGCCGCTATACAGACGATCATCTGCTGATTGCTGCCGTTAGTGATGAATCAGCCTCAATGCATTTTAACACCTACACAGGGCAGTTTAATAACACCTCATAGCATATATCCTCACATCACTGGAAAATTAATGTACCTAAACTGTAAAAATGTGCCCTCACGTGTACAGGGGATTTTCTGGGGGTAAAATGTAGGACAAACATTTATTTTTGCACTTTTTTTGCAATCTATACTGCAAGTCACACTGGCTTCACCAAAAATGTAGCATAACCCCCATGTTACTATGTCAGGGCTGGCTCTAGGTTTATGGGGGTCCTTGGGTGATGGAGTCTCAATGGGCCGTTGGCGGTTATACATGGTGATAAAGTTGCGTGTATGGTGAATACTGGCAAAGACTAGAAAGGAACAAGAGACTGTCACCCCTCCAATCTTTTCTAAACTCCGCTGCTCGCATCATCCACCTCTCCTGTCGCTTCTCCAGCGCTGCCCCCTCTGTCAATCCCTCCACTGGTTACCTGTACAAACTTCTAACACTTACCTACAAAGCTCTCTCCAGCCAGGCCCCTCCCTACATTTCATCTCTGATCCAGCGATACCAACCCAAGCGCAACCTCCGCTCTGCTTCTGACATTCTCCTGTCCTCCTCCTTGATTACCTCCTTGCACTCCCGCCTTCAAGACTTCTCCCGTGCCTCCCCACTTCTCTGGAATGCACTCCCCCGCTCGATCCACCACTCTCCATCACTCCAAGCCTTTAAAAGTGCCCTCAAAACTCACTTCTTCAGACAAGCATATAACCTGGCTTAAGCAACTCCTATAACCTTGAAATGGCACATGCAGCGCAACTCAAGCTCTACCACTTGTGATCCCGCCCCTTTTGTCCCCATCCTTTAGACTGTAAGCTCGCAAGGACAAGACTCTCCTTCCTATTGTCTCCTGTGCTCACAACACTTGGGCCCTTATTTAAGAAGGGATAGTGTCAGGTAGCGCCTGGTTAATGAGAGGTAGCGACAGATAGCGACTGGTGAACGCCGGACACGGCACGCAATTACACATTTATCAAGCAGAATCTGTTTAGCGACTGGGATAGCGCCATGTAGTGTCTGATTCATCATTTTCACCGCCTCAGCGAACAGCGCCGGCGTTCAGCCTTGCACAGCGCCAGGTATGACCTCTCGCTACCTGTCGCTCTCCCATACATTTCAATGGACGATCCTTTTCTTCTCTTTAAACTGTTTTTTTTTTTTTTTCCAAAAAATCTCAAATAATTCTTTGACCTCTTCTGGAATTGAAAAAGCAGTTTTTTTCATAATTTTATCATTTTTTAAATATTTCCTAAAAAATGACATTACAGGTCTGCCATTAAAGTGTTCATGTTACAATGTTGTTACAATGTAATTCCATATGTTTTTGCTTTGTTACTAGTTGATAGATGCTGAAAAACAGACTTTAAACACACCGCCTCCTGCGCTCTGGGCTTCAAACAACTATTTTTCAGCGCCAGAGATTTGTGAGGCTGTTTTTTTACTGAATATGGTGTGAGTCGGTCGCTATGAGCAGTCGCTACCATGCGCTCCCATACAGCGCTGTACTGGTCAAATAGTGACTCCTCACAATGTATTCACCATTACTGAACAGCGACTGAGTCGCTATAAAGTAGCGACCCACGGCCGAGCACTGCGACTACTAGCGGGCGCTCTGAAAATGCCTGCTACAGACGCTCATCTATCGCTACCTGCCGCTAATGATGAATCAGCCTGTTGGTTTGAACCTCGTGACATCTAGGCCCTTATTTAACAAGGGATAGCGCCAGGTAGCGAATGGTGAGCGAACGGTAATGACGGTCACCGCCACGAGAACGCCGGCTCCCCTCCGCAATCACACATTTATCAAGCCGATCCTGCTTAGCGACTGACAGAGCGCCAGATAGCGAATCATTCATCATTATTCCAGCCTCACCCCACAGCGCCAGCAAGCGACCTTGAACAGCGACAGGTATGACCTCTCACTACCTGGCGCTCTCCAATGCATTTCAATTGAGCAATCTTTAATATTCATAATTAAAGGAGCAGTATCGCGAATTTTTCTTGGTGACTTATATTTAAATGGTACTTTGAATGTAGATAAGTGATGGAGTAAGAATTACAAATGTAGAAAAAAATGATGTGTGTGTTGAGCAGCTGGAGACTAATAGCTAATGTTTATGTCTTGTCAGTGTCGGGCGCCGACACTCTGGCCTGTTCCACACTGAGGAGAGGGGTGCAACAATGTATCAGTTCCACGCTGAGGAGAATGTATCAAAGTCTCAGCTGTTCAGTGCTGGCAGCCGTCCAGCATAAGATAACAACATTGCAACATTGCCTGGCCAGAACTTATATATCTAAAACAGAGAGAAAAGCTCTAGAAGTCATTTAGCTGATTTTGACAGTTTTCCCTTCATGTTGGCTCTGCTGCTAAATTGTTCAGTTTACCATTTTCTCTTTTTTTCCATATAATCTTTCTTTCAGCTTTGTGTGTTTTGAGCAAAGCCCAACCCAGGATTTTCACTATCTGGAGTTTTGTTTTGTGCCCCTAGGGGCATCCCGACTTGGGATGCCCTGATATGTGAAATCCCCAAGTTCGCCTGTAAAAACGTACCTTTCCCTGTCCCACAGCGCATACGCGGGCTCTCATCCAATCAGCGCTGTTTGCATGCAGATGGGGAGCCTGAGCAGTAACCTTCCTGTCTGCCCGGCCTGTCTAAATGACTACCTGCGTGAGCGCGCCAGAAAAATGGGGGGATCTGTGGTTATCCAGGGGTCGTTTCACACAGTGGGCATCCTGATTTAGAAGGGGGTTTTGTTCCACTTTAATACTTTTAGATTTTCCTGCACAGTTATTCAAAGAAGAATTTCAGTCGTTTTCAGTCAGTTTAGTTTATTTTGTATAGATTTTACACATTTGAGTCACCTGGTCTCATAACAAAAGCAGCACCTCACACACACACAGCCGTTACCACTGATTACAGTGTCAGCCTCTGTGGTAAAGTGTTGCTAGGAGACCAGTGGGCTAAATGAAGCAGCTCACTAAATACAAGCCAGCAAATCCCCCTATTCAGCAAATGGACTGAGCTATTATAATTATACAATTTAAAAGAGAGGCATATATTTTTTTCTTTTTCTATCGCCAGATTATTTATACACATGTTATAAGCTATTGTATGGCTATTTAATTATTTATCTTTTTTAATGCAAATTTCGCGATACTGCTCCTTTAATTGCTTTTATTTATTTATTTATTTTTTTTTAATGTAAAAAATTCTGTGACCACTTCTGCAATGTTAGATATTTTTTTTAAGGTAAAAAAAAAAAAAAAATTGTGCAGAATTGATATTACAGTCTGATATTAATGTATTCATATTACAAAATGTTTTTATAAACTTGTTTTTTTTGGTTTCCCAAAATATGGTTGTTTGGGGGTTAAAAAACGACTTTTAACCCATCGCCGCCAGCGCTCTGGGGTTTAAACAAGCATTTCATGCGCTCCCATACAGCGCGGAACCTGTCAAACAGCGACTCCTAACCCCGTATTCAACATTACCGCACACCGACTGAGTCGCTGTCAACAACCGAACAACGGCCAAGCACAGCGAATACTAGCGTGCGCTGTGAAAATAACGCTACTGTCGCTCATCTGTCACTACCTGGCGCTATTAATGAATCGGCCTCCCCGTTTTGTATTGTTCCCTGAACTATTTGTTTTACCTTGTCTGTAATCATACCTTGTAAAGCGCTACAGAAGAGGATGGCGCTATATAAATAAACAATAATAATAATAATAAAAAAGGAAAAAACAATAGATTGAATGACAAAGTATAAAAAAAAAATAAAGCAGAAAAGAAAGATAAAGAAAAAGAAAGAATAGATGATGAGAAATAAAGAAATATATGGAAAAAAACAAAGAACAAAAGCATAGAATGCATGTCAAAAACAAAGAAAGGATATAAGGAATGACATAAAAAAACAGGAAATAGAGAAAAAATGGGAGAATAAAGGAAGAGATGGAAATAAAGGTGCAAAGAATAGGACTGACAGAAAAAAGATTGGGAAGGAAAGATGAAAAAAAGAAAAGGAATGGCAGAACAGTCAGATAAAAGAAACAAACAAAGAATAGATGGGGAAAAAAAGAAAAAAGGAATAGGTGAAAAAAAGATAAAAAATGGAAGAAAATAAAAGAATAGAAGGACTGACAGAAATAATAGAAGGAAGGAAAAAAGAAAGAAAAGGGATGGTAGAAAAAACAAAGATGACATCGAAAGAAAGAAGAAAGGAAGAAAGAGAAAGAAAGAAAGAAAGAAAGGAATAGAAGGAAAGGAACAAAGAATAGAAGATCTGACAGAAAGTAAGAAAGTCCCTCCCAACAGCCAGTTTTCCCCTGGCAGACAGTCCTTAGAGGCCGATTCATTAATAGCGCCAGGTAGCGACAGATGAGCGCCAGTAGCGTGATTTTCACAGCGCCAGCTAGTATTCGCTGTGCTTGGCCGGGGTTTGCTTGTTGACAGCGACTCAGTCGGTGTGCGGTAATGTTGAATACGGGGTTAGGGGTCGATGTTTCACAGGTTCTGCGTTGTATGGGTGCGCCTGACAGCGAATGGCCAGAGCGAACGGCTTGCTGCAGATTCATTAACAAATCACGCTCAAAAATTTCTCGCGCTGTGAATTCCTTGTTTAAACCCCAGAGCGCTGGCGACGATGTGTGTAAAGTAGTTTTTAACCCCCAAACAACCTTTTTTTTTTAATGTAAAAATTATACAAGTTTTTCTAAACATTTTGTAATATGAATACATGAATATCAGACCTGTAATATCAATTCTGCACAATTTTTTTTTTTTTTTTTTTTTAACTTATAAAAAAATCCTAACATTGCAGAAGTGTTCACAGAATTTTTGACATAAAAAAAATAAAAATAAATAAAAACAGCAATTAATTATGATTATTTAAAGATTGCTCCATTGAAATGCATTGGACCACGCCAGGGAGCGCCAGGTCATACCTGTCGCTGTGATGGGATTAGCAGCGGCGCTGTTCGTTGCAGTCGGCTACATGATGAATCCCGCGCTAGGTGACGCTCTCGGCGGCGCTAGCCTCATTTAGCGTGATAAATGCGTCATTGTGACCGCCGCCGGGCGTACTTGATTCGGTAGCCGCCGTTAGCTGGCGGTACCTGGCGCTCGTCAGACACTACCTGGCGCAAGCCCTTGATAAATAAACCCCTTAGTCTTGGTTACTGCACTGCGTCCTATATAGAGGTAAAGCGAATAAGGTGGGCCCTCCAAAGGTGCAAAGGCCCCGGCACCCGCCCAGGTATGCCCAGTGCTGTTGTCTGCTCTGTTTATGTTACGGGCAGGCTGATTCATCACTAACGCCAGGTAGCGACAGATGAGCGTCTGTAGCAGGCATTTTCAGAGCGCCCGCTAGTAGTCGCTGTGCTCGGCCGTGGGTCGCTAGTTCTTAGCGACTCAGTCGCTGTGCAGCATTGATGAATACATTGTGAGGAGTCGCTATATGACCAGTACAGCGCTGTATGGGAGCACATGTTAGCGACTGGTCAGTGCGACTGACTCACAACATATTCATTAAAAAAAACATCCTCACAAATCTCCGGCGCTAAAAATGCTTCTCTGAAGCCCAGAGCGCAGGAGGCTGTGTGTTTAAAGTCTGTTTTTCAGCATCTATCCACCAGTAACAAAGCGAAAACATATGAAATGACACTGTAATAACATTATAACATGAACACATTAATACCAGACCTGTAATGTCATTTCTGCACAAATATATAAAACATGAACATTTTTTTAAAAAACTGCATTTTCAATGCCATAAGAGGTCACAACATTATTTGAGATTTAAAAAAAAAAAATAAAAAAAAAAAACAAAAACCCAGTTTAAGGAGAAGTAAAGGAACCTCCATTGAAATGTATGGGAGAGCGACAGGTAGCGACAAGTAATACCAGGCGCTCTGGAAGCCACAGCGCCGCCGGGATCCGCTGAGCCGGCTGTGATGATGAATCGGTCGCTACGTGACGCTGTTAGAGTCGCTCACCAGATTCGCTTTCATAAATGTGGTATTGCGTACAGCGCCCGGCGTTCACCACCGATGTCCCTTGATGAATAAACCCCTAAGCGGACTACAGGGGTGAGGATTGGGCCCTAAAGCAGCCGGATGTCACCGCAGCAGGCAGTGGCGACATCCAAAAGTTAAGTAGGGTCCGATATTCCTCTTCAAATACTGTTGCTCAGATCTGCGTAATTCACGATCATATTCAGCATCTATTCCCTGCATTGAGACATCCAGCTTATAGCACCTTACATGCAATTGCAGTCAGCTCTATGAGGATTATGATGTATTTTATGCTAGAGATCATTGTAAGTACGAGGCCGATTCATTAATAGCGCCAGGTAGCGACAGATGAGCAACTGTAGCGTGATTTTTTCAGCGCCATCCAGTATTCGCTGTGCTTGGGCGGCGTTAGCTTGATGACAGCGACTCAGTCGGTGTGCGGTAATGTTGAATACGGGGTTAGGGGTCGCTGTTTCACAGGTCCAGCGTTGTATGTGAGCGCCTGACAACGAATGGCCAGAGCGAACGGCTAGCTTCATATTCATTAACAAATCACGCTCCGAATGTGCTGTCGCTGTCCATTCCTTGTTTAAACCCCAGAGCGCTGGCGGCGATGTGTATTAACTTGTTTTTAACCCCTAAACAACCATATTTTTGGAATGTAACATTATACATGTGTTTAGAATCATTTTGTAATATGAATACATTAATCTCAGACCTGTTAGATCAATTCTGCACAATTTAGTTTTACATTTTTTTTTTACTTAAAAATAAATCCTAACATTGCAGAAGTGGTCTCCGAATTTTTGACATTAAAAAAAAAAAAAAAAAAAATTAATACCAATTAATTATGATTAATTATAGATTGCTCCATTGAAATGCATTGGACATCGCCAGGGAGCGACAGGTCATACCTGTCGCTGTGAGGGAATTTGCAGCGGCGCTGTTCGGTCCAGGCGGCTTCATGATGAATGCCGCGCTAGCCGTCGCTCTCGCCGGCGCTAGCCTCATTTTGCTTGATAAATGCGTCATTGTGACCGCCGCCGGGCGTACTTGAGTCGGTAGTCGCTGTTAGCTGCCGCTACCTGGCGCTCGTCAGACACTACCTGGCGCTATCGCTTGATGAATAAGGGCATACATATCTTTTTCTTTTTCATTTCTTCCCAGCTGGCATTTTTCCTCTTTTTTGAAGCCTGTTGCCTGGCGAACTCTCTCTGTCGCAGCTAATGGAGGAGTTGCTGTGGTGATTCCTGACCGAGGGGGGTAGAGACATGTCCAATATTTTGCTCTAGAAATTGCTTTGCACACTCGGGGAGGCTGATTTATTAATAGCGACATGTAGCGACAGTTGAGCGACTGTAGCAGTATTTTCACAGCGCCCGCTAGTAGTCGCTGTGCTTGGCCGTTGTTTGGTTGTTGACAGCGACTCAGTCGCTGTGGCGTAATGTTGAATACAAGGTGACGAGTCGCTATTTGACAGGTTCCGCGATGTATGGGTGCGCATGATAGCAAATGGTCAAAGCGACCGGCTCCCACCATATTCATAAAAAAAATCACGCTCAAAAAATCCAAGCGCTGTGAAATGCATGTTTAAACCCCAGAGCGCTGGCGGCGATGTGTTAAAAGGAACTTTTTAAATGGATCAAAATTTGGGATTTTGATCATCCCAGGTTTTGATTCACATTCCTTTTTTGGGATGCCCAGCTGTGTAAACCCCCCAAGATCACAAAATGTACCTTCCCCACTATTATGTTCCCTCTATTCCCTTTATGTTGTGCATAATAATCCATGGCATAAAGGAATGTTTGCAAGAGATCTCGGCATAGAGAAGCCGGAGCGGCTGCATCCCTGGCCTTTCTGTGGTCTGTGGCTAACTGTGAAAATCTGAGTCCCAGATACTTGATTGAAAAGATCGTCAATTAGATCAATGATCAATTAGAGTTAACAGGTACCTGTTCTTGACCATGATTATGGGATTTATTCATCAAGGGATAGCGCCAGGTAGCGCCTCGTAGCGGCAGGCAGCGTCTGGTGAACGCCGGGAGCTGTACACAAAACCACATTTCTGAAAGCGAATCTGGTGAGTGACTCTAACAGCGCCATGTAGCATCCGATTCATCATTACAGGCAGCTCAACATATAGTGCCGGCGCTCTAGATTCCAGAGCTTCAGGTGTTACCTGTCGCTCTCCCATACATTTCAATGGACGTTACGTATCTTCTGTAAACAGGGTTTCTATTTTTTAATTTTTTTTTTCTCTCAAATAATTGTGTGACCTCTCCTGGCCTAGAAAAAGTCATTTTTGAAAACTTTTTTTTTTTTTTTTTATGCAGAATTGTCATTACAGGTCTGGCATTAAAGTATTAATGTCACAGTGTTACAACAGGGAGGCCGATTCATTGATAGCGCCAGGTAGCGACAGATGAGCGACTGTAGCGTGATTTTTTCAGCGCCAGCCAGTATTCGCTGTGCTTGGCCGGGGTTTGCTTGATGACAGCGACTCAGTCGGTGTGCGGTAATGTTGAATACGGGCTGGGGGGTCGCTGTTTCACAGGTCCAGCGTTGTATGTGAGCGCCTGACAACGAATGGCCAGAGCGAACGGCTAGCTTCATATTCATCAACAAATCACGCTCCGAATGTGCTGTCGCTGTCCATTCCTTGTTTAAACCCCAGAGCGCTGGCGGCGATGTGTATTAACTAGTTTTTAACCCCTAAACAACCATATTTTTGGAATGTAACATTATACATGTTTTTAGAATCATTTTGTAATATGAATACATTAATCTCAGACCTGTTAGATCAATTCTGCACATATTTTTTCTAATTTTTTTTTTTACTTAAAAATAAATCCTAACATTGCAGAAGTGGTCTCCGATTTTTTGACATAAAAAAAAAAAAAAAAAAAATTAATACCAATTAATTATGAATAATTATAGATTGCTCCATTGAAATGCATTGGACATTGCCAGGGAGCGACAGCTCATACCTGGCGCTGTGAGGGAATTTGCAGCGGCGCTGTTCGGTCCAGGCGGCTTCATGATGAATGCCGCGCTAGCCGTCGCTCTCGCCGGCGCTAGCCTCATTTTGCTTGATAAATGCGTCATTGTGACCGCCGCCGGGCATACTTGAGTCGGTAGTCGCCGTTAGCTGCCGCTACCTGGCGCTCGTCAGACACTACCTGGCGCTATCGCTTGATGAATAAGGGCCAATGTCATTCCATGTGTTTTCGCTTTGTTACTGGTGGATATGTGTTCAAAAACAGACTTTAATCACACAACGTCTGTGTCCTCTTTTGATAAGTATGGTGTGAGTCACTGAGAGTCGGTCGCACTGGGCTATCTCTCACTCGCTGCAGCGCTGTACTGGTGTTACAGCGCCAAACATACATCACATTCATTAATGGGGGCCAGGTTACTAGAGAGACCAAGACGCTCTGTTACAGCGCCCGATACCTGCACAGGAGCGCCTACTAGCGGTCGCTCTATGCGCCCCTATAGAGACGCTCATCTGCCGATACCTGACGCTAGTAATGAATCAGCCTCTATGTTTTAAATTGACTACAAGCAGGCTGCTGTGGGGAAGAAAAGGTGAATGTATTTTTTAATAAGGTGTTAAAGGAGCTATTTAAATAGACCAAAATTTGGGATTTTGACCATCGCTTTCACATTCCCTTTTTGGGATGCCCAGCTGTGTGAACCCCCCAAGATCACAAAATGTACCTTTCTGCCTTCCCCACTATTATGTTCCCACTATAAAGCAATGTTTGCAAGAGAACCCGGCATAGAGAAGCCGGAGCGGCTGCATCCCTGGCCTTTCTGTGGTCTGTGGCTAACTGTGAAAATCGGGGAGGCCGATTCCTTAACAGCGGCAGGTAGCGACAGTTGAGCGACTGTAGCGGTATTTTCACAGCGCACGCTAGTAGTCGCTGTGCTTGCCCGTTGTTCAGTAGTTGATAGCGACTCAGTCGGTGTGCGGTAATGTTGAATATTGGGTGAGGAGTCGCTATTTGACAGGTTCTGCGCTGTATGGGAGCGCATGATAACGACTGGCCATAGTGACCGGCTCCCACCATATTCATTAACAAATCACGCTCAAAAAATTATCGCGCTGTGAAATGCTTGTTTAAACCCCAGAGCGCTGGCGGCGATGGGTTAAAAGTAGTTTTTTAACCCCCAAACAACCATATTTTTGGAAACCAAAAAAAACAAGTTTTTAATAACATTTTGTAATATTAATACATTAATATCAGACCTGTAATATCAATTCTGCACAAAGTTTTTTTTTTTTTACCTTAAAAAAAAAATTCTATGGCAGAAGTGGTCACAGAATTTTTCACATTAAAAAAAAAAAAAAACATTAATAACAATTAATTATGAATATTTAAAGATTGTTCCATTGAAATGCATTGGAGAGCGCCAGGTAGCGAGAGGTCATACCTGTCGCTGTTCAAGGTCGGACGCTGGTGCTGTGGACTGAGGCTGGAATAATGATGAATGAGTGGCTATCTGGTGCTATCTCAGTCGCTAAGCAGGATTGGCTTGATAAATGTGTGATTGTGGTGGGGCGCCGGCGTTCTCGTGGCGGTGCCCGTCATTACCGGTCACTCACCAGGGGCTACCTGTCGCTATCCCTTGTTAAATAAGGGCCTGAGTCCCAGATACCTGATTGAAAAGATCGTCAATTAGAGGTAACAGGTACCTGTTCTAGACTGTGATTTTATATTAGACTCCTGTAATCAATGCAGGGCCGCTCGAGCCTCGAGCTGGCAACCCGGGCACGCCGGCCGAGGACACCGCGGGTAAGTGACAGTATGTACACCAGGGTTCTGTTTCTGCACCCACATGTACTGAGCAGCAGAGATCCAGCAGGCAACAGGGTACAGCAGTATCTCCCAGGAATGGAGCCTGCTTCTAATAATTCTCATTATTTATGAGCATTTACAGCAATTCATACATTGTGGAGGAGAAGTGACAATCCACGTCCCCCAGAGAGAGAGCAATCGATTCACATGGAGGAACTGCAAAGTGTGAGTAACTCAAACATTTAATAAGATTATGGCTGCCATATGTGCGCGGCATATTGCGGGGTAGGAAATCCTTCCCAGGCTTGACTTTTATTTCTTTGAATGAAAATATTGTCAGTGTGCTGCTACAAGCAATGGTTGTGTGTGTGTATATGTGTGGGGGAGCTCTCCTTGCCGCTAATCACAGCGCAAACCTGCCATCCATGGATCAAACATCATAAATAACTAAAGTCATTTATATTGTGCTTCCAAAAACTGTGCACAAATATGTCACAGGCTGCCTCCATTAAATGTCAGCTGGAATATCTGTAGTAATAAGTCAGGGCAGCTGGACCTGATGTTCTTCTCTTGAGGACATTAGTCTTATGTTTTTGTGGTTTGTTCATCAAGGGATAGCGACAGGTAGCGAACGGTTAACGCCGGGCGCTGTGCGCAATACCACATTTATCAAAGCGGTTCCGGTGAGCGACTCTAACGATTCATCATCACAGACGGCTTAACGTATAGCGCCGGCGCCTGATATTACCTTTCGCTACCTGTCGCTCTCCCATTCCTTTTTAATGGACGTTCCTTTTCTTCTCTTTAAATAGGGTTTTCTTTTTTTTTATAATTTTTTTTTTTTTTTTTATCAAATAATTGTGTCACCTCTTCTGGTCTATTTAAAATCATTTTTGAAAACTTTTTTGATTTTTTAAATTGTTATGCAGAATTGTCATTACAGCTCTGGTATTAAAATGTAAATGTGACAATGTAATAACAATGTAATTCCATATGTTTTCGCTTTGTTACTAGTGGATATATGTTCAAAAACGGACTTTAATCACACAGCTTCTGGCGCTCTGGGCTACAGCGACACAATTTTGAGCGTCAGCGCTGTGTGAGGCTGTTTTTTTGATGAATAAGGTTTGAGTCGCTCACACTGACCAGTCGCTACCGCTCGCACCCATATATCGCTGTACTGGTCATATACTCTCCACAATGTATTCATCATTGCTGCACAGCGGGCGCTCTGAAATGCCTGCGACAGAAGCTCATCTATCGCTACCTGCCGCTAATAATGAACCAGCCTGCCCGTCTCCAGAGGTGACAATCATTTTTTTACCATAAGAACTAAAAATCTATGGAATAGCCTCCCACAGAAGCTTGTTACAGCATCAACCGCTGACAGCTTCAAAAAAGGATTGGATGCTTATTTAGAAGAAAATAACATTAACAGTTACTATTAGTGGTTAGGTTATCAGTAAAGAAACAAAAAATAAAATAAATAACTTTCACCTATAAAATAAAATAAAATAAAAAATAACTACCCCTACCCCAACACCCTTGGTTGAACTTGATGGGCATGTGTCTTTTTTTTAACTATGTAACATTAGTCTTATGTTTTAGTCATCCGATTCACTTTCTCTTTTTGGTATAAAAATCTATTGGGCTGAATACAGTTTGGTTTAACCCAATTAGTATAATCCACTATTATAATCAAAGAGGCAAGATGTTAATTGCATTTGCATTATTATATTTTCACTATCCCAGGTTTTGTTCCTTGCCCCGGGACATCTGGATATAGGATGCCTACTAAGAGGCTTATTTATTAATAGCGTCATGTAGCGACAGTTGAGCGACTGTAGCGGTATTTTCACAGCGCCCGCTAGTAGTCACTGTGCTTGGCCGTTGTTCGGTTGTTGACAGCGACTCAGTAGGTGTGCAGTAATGTTGAATACAAGGTTACGAGTCGCTATTTGACAGGTTCCGCGATGTATGGGTGCGCATGATAGCGACTGGTCAGAGCGACCGGCTCCCACCATATTCATCAAAAAATCACGCTCAAAAAATTATCGCGCTGTGAAATGCATGTTTAAACCCCAGAGCGCTGGCGGCGATGGGTTAAAAGTAGTTTTTTAACCCCCAAACCAAAAAAAAAAAGTATTTTAAATAATTTAGTAATATGAATACATTAATATCATTTTTAATTTTTTATCCCTTAAAAAAAATTATCTAAAATGGCAGAAGTGGTCACAGAATTTTTCACATTTAAAAAAAAAAAACATTAATAACAATTAATTATTAATATTTAAAGATTGCTCCATTGAAATGCATTGGAGAGCGCCAGGTAGCGAGAGGTCATACTTGTCGCTGTTCAAGGTCGGACGCTGGCGCTGTGGGCTGAGGCTGGAATAATGATGAATGAGTGGCTATATGGCGCTATCTCAGTCGCTAAGCAGGATTGGCTTGATAAATGTGTGATTGTGGTGGGGAGCCGGCGTTCTCGTGGTGGGGCACGTCATTACCGGCCGCTCACCAGTCGCTACCTGTCGCTATTCCTTCATAAATAAGGGCCTAAGAGAGACCATCCAGATCTTACCCAAAATGACCTTTCCCCATTCCTACGGCACATGCGTAGGCTCTCAGCCAATCAACATTGAATGCCATGTATATTCAAGTGGACCAAAACCCAGGATTTTGACTATCCTGGTTTCTGGTCCTTGTCCCCGCCCCCCCCCCCTCCCCATCTGGGATGTGCATTGTGTGAAACCCTCCAGGTCACCCAGTCTAACTCACCTTTCCCTGGTCCTACGGCACATCAGCTGCACGGGACAAAAGGTTACATTCATTGGGTGGCCAGTCACTATAAAGTAGATGGAAATACATTTCTGGGTCCACCGCTCATCCTTCGGGCCCCCTCTCTGCCCTCAATTGTGTCGCTGTAGCCCAGAGCGCCAGAAGCTGTGTGATTAAAGTCCGTTTTTGAACATATATCCACTAGTAACAAAGCGAAAACATATGGAATTACATTGTTATTACATTGTCACATTTACATTTTAATACCATCCAGTGTAGGATGCCCCAGGGTCAGGCTAGCAGCCGGGCATCTTTCAGATATCAGGGCATGGCCGCATGGGTTTTGACCCGCTTTAAGCTGATTCATTAAATGCTATAAAGTAATTCCGCACCAAATCTGCATCATCTCTGTATGACATGATGGTAAGTAGCCCAGGCAATGTATTCAATAGCACAGCCTTATAGTAGCCATTCAGGTGTCAAAGCAGACCTCCAGTCTAAAATGACTAAAGGTCTATTCACCTGTACAGCTATTGGTCTGCTTTGAAATACAGTATCATGTGGTGGCCAAAATTGTGTTTGTAGGTGTTTTTTAATGTGACTTAAGTGGCTGTGCAAAAAGCAACCAACTGACCTAAGTGACATCATCATTCGACACCGTCAAGATGGAGCCATGCCTGCGGTACACCAAACAGTCATACACCAAACATGACCATCGGGGTCTACCACAGATGGTCTGTTGGGTTCCAGTCTGGGGAATTAGGTCCAGGTAGTACTTTGAATGTTCTAACAACAGAAAAGTAAAAGGGAATACTATGGTGTATGTCACTTTAAGTATTTCAAGCGGACCAACAGTCAAAAATGACTTAAACCAGACCAACACAACAAACAGTGCTCACATGTATCCCTCCCCGGAGCAATTTAGATTGCTGCACATAAAAATTCATTAACCTTTTTCTAACTCCTGCTGAAGTCAATTTGAAAAACTAGATGGTGGCTCATGGACTTGCAGGCCACCTGCAAACAGGAAGTGCTGCTGGGCTTCCTGTTACTGTACATTGTCAGTTATGCCAATAGAATCCAGGCAGCAGCAGCATGGCTGAGAGGAAGCTCCAAATGGCCGCTACCTTTTTTTTTTCCAACTGTGCCAGGCTGTTGGTCTGGGTTAAGCCTTATGGTAGTGGAAAAAATTGGACCCATAAATATAATATATATAAATATATATAAATAAATGAAATATTGTCATTACCACAAGCACTGCCATTGCTTTGTTTTTTACTAACCTATTTTTATAAATGTTTTAAATATATTAATAAAATATTGAAGGTTTTATTATAATTACTGGGTTAGTTTTTTGGTGATAAATAATACTTGGAAATCTGGGTCATGCTCTTCCAACCAATGCCGGCCATTTCTAGCCATGTGACCTGTCGCATTGCCTTATTGGAAGGTTCTATACGCTCTGGCAGTGGCAGACTGGGGCCAAAAATCAGCCCTGGATTTTACCAGCCCATGCCCGGCCCAAGACATCCCTGCTGAGGACCCCCAACCATGATGCTTGGGCAATAGCATTTAGGCTGGGGTTCCTTGGCTTGTGGGTACAGGGGGCTGAGAGAGAGAAGGGGGCAGGGATTTAATGTGGGTGTTAAACTGGGCCCAACATAGTGCGGCCCACCGGGCATTGTCCGCCCCTGCACTCTGGGAAAGATAAGCCTGATGTCTGGGCATGACAGTCATGGCCTAGCGGTAAGGAAGCAGCCTTGTGACCGCAGGGAATCAGGTTCAACACAAGCCCATGGGACTTGACAGAAGTCCCCCTGAGCAAGGCATCTAACCCCCCAACTGCTACCTGGGTGCCATAATTAGGGCAGATCACCACTCCAGACATGTGTATACTGCACGGATGGGTTAAATGTGCAGGAACAATTCCTATGTGTGCAAGCATATAATGGCGATCAATACCTCAATTGACCTTCAAAGATGGATTCATACCCAAATCAGTTGAGAGCATTTTCCATATGGACCAGTAGATGCCACAAAAGCATTCCCCAAACCACCACCAGCCTGTGTTCTTCCAGCAATGATTGCAGAGTGTTTGTTCTCCGATGTTTCTCACCTGACACGCCAGTGTCCATCTAATTGATGCAGCAGAAAACACGTCTCGTTGGAGAAGGCAGCCATTGGCTAATCAGCAGAGCAGGGACAGATTATGAGGGGGGCGCAAGGGGCTCGAGCCTCCACCAACCTTTGGGTTATGGGCTGGTCCAGGAGGCTTTTCAATCTTTGGTCTGACAGGCTGCGGGGCCAGCAAACAAAGCTATCCATTGCAGTGCCCCCTGTGCCTGTGCAAGCCTTTGTTTTTGCAAACCCGCAGCCAAACAGGGCAGGATGGAGAGTCTAGAGCAGCAAAGCCGCCATCATTAACGCTACAGTAATGGGTGCAGAGCTGTCACTGCACATAAGCCACCAAGCACAGCCGCTGGCAGCTCAATGCAGGGAACCAGCCGGGCGACTACACTACCCCCCACCCAGAATGGCAAAGCAGGAGTTCCCGAGCAGCACGCACCCGCACAAGGGTGGCACAAGGGACTCCATCTGACATTCCAGTAAGTAGGCGGGGTGCCTGGACTATTATTTTAAAGGAAAAAAATACTGTATCTGGGGCCTCCACCAGATTTTGTGCCCAGGGGCCTCCACCACACTTTATCTGGCCCTGCAGCAGAGGGTCAGTTCTAATACTGCTGCCAATGCAACTTTATTAGAAGCCACATCCCCGGTCTCCCTGCAGAGAGCGCTCTCCCCGGTGCCAGGCCTGTCTGGGGGGGGTTCACATAGTGAGCATTCCCAAATTTGAATGCTTCAGGGGCACCTAGTCTGACACCTCTTTAGGGTGCATGAAATTCATCTCTTTTTAGGTGGAAAAGGCCCATCTCTATGTGCAGGCTAAGGCAGTCACTGGTCCCCATGGCTTCCCCATCTTTACTGTTTAGCAGTGGCAAATTTGTCTCTCCAGTTTCTCTGTTTGAAGTGAAAAACTATTCTCCAATCTGTAGTAGATTCCCTGTGGTGGCTGTTTTCTCCTTCTCGTGTGTTTTATTTGGTGATAACTTGATTCCAGGTGACCTACAGTCTTGTGTCTCCCAATGTTTGGTCCCAGGTGTTCTCTATATCCCTCCCTCGCTGCCTTGTTTGTGTATTAGTGTTTCAAGTGATACTGCAGGCAATTGTTACAACATTGTGTTGGACTGCACTTGGCGCTGTCCTAAACTGTTTTCCGTTTCTAAATTGAAGCAGAAATGGCAGTGATATACACTAAAGACCAAGACATCTAACCCCCCAACTGTAACCCGGGCGCTGAAATTAGGCAGCCCACTTCCTATGTGTGCACAACCATACAATGGAGACCTCTGATCTTCAAAGATGGATTCATACCCAAATCAGTAAAGATGGATTCATACCCAAATCTGTAAAGATGGATTCATACCCAAATCTGTAAAGATGGATTCATACCCAAATCAATAAAGATGGATTCATACCCAAATCAATAACGATGGATTCATACCCAAATCAGTAAAGATGGATTCATACCCAAATCAGTAATGATGGATTCATACCTAAATTCATACCCAAATCAGTAATGATGGATTCATACCCGCATCAGTAATGATGGATTCATACCCAAATCAGCAAGGATGGATTCATAGCCAAATCAGTAAAGATAAAATCATACCCAAATCAGTAAAGATGAATTCATACCCAAATCAGTAATGATGGATTCATACCCAAATCAGTAATGATGGATTCATATCCAAATCAGTAATGATGGATTCATACCCAAATCAGCAAAGATGGATTCATACCCAGATCTGTAAAGACAGATTTATACCCAATCCACATTGCCCAGAAGCTGACACAAAAACTTTCCCCAAATCATAATGCTTCCACCACCAGCTTGTGTTCTTCCAGCAATGGTTGCAGAGTGTTTGTTCTTTGATGTTTCTATCCTGACATGCCAGTGTCCATCTATTTGATGAGGCAGAAAACAGGTCTCGTTGGAGAAGGCAGCCATTGGCTAATCAGCAGAGGGCCAGTTTCAATACTGCTGCCAATGCAACTTCAAAATCAATAAAGATGGATTCATACCCAAATCAATAAAGATGGATTCATACCCAAATCAGTAAAGATGGATTCATACCCAAATCAGTAATGATGGATTCATACCCAAATCAGTAAAGATGGATTCATACTCAAATCAGTAAAGATGGATTCATACCCAAATCTGTAAAGATGGATTTATACCCAAATCAGTAAAGATGGATTCATACCTAAATTCATACCCAAATCAGTAATGATGGATTCATACCCAAATCAGCAAGGATGGATTCATACCCAAATCACTAAAGATAAATTCATACCCAAATCAGTAAAGATGGATTCATACTCAAATCAGTAAAGATGGATTCATACCCAAATCTGTAAAGATTGATTCATACCCAAATCAGAAAAGATGGATTCATACCTAAATTCATACCCAAATAAGTAATGATGGATTCATACCCAAATCAGCAAGGATGGATTCATACCCAAATCAGTAAAGATAAATTCATACCCAAATCAGTAAAGATGGATTCATACCCAAATCAGTAATGATGGATTCATACCCAAATCAGTAAAGATGGATTCATACTCAAATCAGTAAAGATGGATTCATACCCAAATCTGTAAAGATGGATTTATACCCAAATCAGTAAAGATGGATTCATACCTAAATTCATACCCAAATCAGTAATGATGGATTCATACCCAAATCAGCAAGGATGGATTCATACCCAAATCACTAAAGATAAATTCATACCCAAATCAGTAAAGATGGATTCATACTCAAATCAGTAAAGATGGATTCATACCCAAATCTGTAAAGATTGATTCATACCCAAATCAGAAAAGATGGATTCATACCTAAATTCATACCCAAATCAGTAATGATGGATTCATACCCAAATCAGCAAGGATGGATTCATACCCAAATCAGTAAAGATAAATTCATACCCAAATCAGTAAAGATGGATTCATACACAAATCAGTAATGATGGATTCATACCTAAATCAGTAATGATGGATTCATACCCAAATCAGTAATGATGGATTCATACCCAAATCAGTAAAGATTGATTCATACCCAAATCAGTAAAGATGGATTCATACCCAAATCTGTAAAGATGGATTCATACCCAAATCAGTAAAGATGGATTCATACCCAAATCTGTAATGATGGATTCATACCCAAATCAGTAAAGATGGATTCATAGCCAAATCAGAAAAGATGGATTCATACCCAAATCAGTAATGATGGATTCATACCCAAATCAGTAAAGATGGATTCATACCCAAATCAGAAAAGATGGATTTATACCCAAATCAGTAATGATGGATTCATACCCAAATCAGTAATGATGGCTTCATACCCAAATCAGTAATGATGGATTCATACCCAAACCAGTA
Source organism: Gastrophryne carolinensis (assembly GCA_027917425.1). Classification (NCBI taxonomy): domain Eukaryota; kingdom Metazoa; phylum Chordata; class Amphibia; order Anura; family Microhylidae; genus Gastrophryne; species Gastrophryne carolinensis. The sequence goes on along the minus strand of CM051239.1, from coordinate 409,017,403 downwards.
AAGATGGATTCATACCCAAACCAGTAAAGATGGATTCATACCCAAATCAATAAAGATGGATTCATACCCAAATCAGCAAAGATGGATTCATACCCAAATCAGCAAAGATGGATTCATACCCAGATCTGTAAAGACGGATTCATACCCAATCCACATTGCCCAGAAGATGCCACAAAAACTTTCCCCAAACCATAATGCTTCCACCACCAGCTTGTGTTATTCCAGCAATGGTTGCATAGTGTTTGTTCTCTGATGTTTCTCACCTGACATGCCAGTGTCCATCTATTTGATGAGGCAGAAAACAGGTCTCGTTGGAGAAGGCAGCCATTGGCTAATCGGCAGAGGGTCAGTTTCAATACTGCTGCCAATGCAACTTAGGTCTGCTTTATAAAAAGGAGCAACAGTGTTCACCTTTAAAATCAGGGAAGTTCCCTTTCAATCAGCCTCTAGCAGTGACATTAATGATTCATGATCATGGATTAATACCCAAATCAGTAAAGATGGATTCATACCCAAATCTGTAAAGATGCATTCATACCCAAATCTGTAAAGATGAATTCATACCCAAATCTGTCAATATGGATTTATACCCAAATCAGTAAAGATGGATTTATACCCAAATCAGCAAAGATGGATTTATACCCAAATCAGTAAAGATGAATTCATACCTAAATCAGAAAAGATGGATTCATACCCAAATCAGTAAAGATGGATTCATACCCAAATCAGTAAAGATGGATTCATACCCAAATCACTAAAGTTGGATTCATACCCAAATCAGTAAAGATGGATTCATACCCAAATCAGAAAAGATGGATTTATACCCAAATCAGTAATGACGGATTCATACCCAAATCAGTAATGATGGATTCATACCCAAATCAGCAAAGATGGATTCATACCCAAATCAGTAAAGATAGATTCATACCCAAACCAGTAGTGATGGATTCATACCCAAATCAGCAAGGATGGATTCATACCCAAAGCAGTAATGATGGATTCATACCCAAATCAGAAAAGATAGATTCATACCTAAATTCATACCCAAATCAGTAATGATGGATTCATACCTAAATCAGTAATGATGGATTCATACCCAAATCAGTAATGATGGATTCATACCCAAATCAGCAAGGATGGATTCATACCCAAATCAGTAAAGATGGATTCATACCCAAATCAGTAAAGATGGATTCATACCCAAATCAGTAAAGATGGATTCATACCCAAATCAGTAAAGATGGATTCATACCCAAATCAATAAAGATGGATTCATACCCAAATCAGCAAAGATGGATTCATACCCAAATCAGTAAAGATGGATTCATACCCCAATCAGTAATGATGGATTCATACCTAAATTCATACCCAAATCAGTAATGATGGATTCATACCCAAATCAGTAATGATGTATTCATACCCAAATCTGTAAAGATGGAGTCATACCCAAATCAGAAAAGATAGATTCATACCTAAATTCATACCCAAATCAGTAATGATGGGTTCATACCTAAATCAGTAATGATGGATTCATACCCAAGCCAGTAATGATGGATTCATACCCAAATCAGCAAGGATGGATTCATACCCAAATCAGTAAAGATTAGAGATGAGCGAGTAGTATTCGACCGAGTCGGTATTCGATCGAATACTACGCTATTCGTCATACTCGATTTCAATCGAGTACAGCGGCGATGGCGCACTCACAATTCGTTTCCCCTCACACCTTCCCTGGCGCGTTTTTTACACCAATCACCATGCAGGGGGGGTGGGACAGGTCCTGGGAGGACGCTGGCATCGCGAGAACGGCGTCTAGACGCATTGGCTGGAAAAACCATGTGACCTTGAATCTACAAAACTCAGCACTTCCTCTTCGTCAGCATTAGCAGCTTGAACTTAGTGAGGGATAGACGCTCACAGCAGGGAAAGACAGGCTGTAGCTGGCAGGGCCCCAGAAGCTCGGAATATCGCATTTACCACCATATATACCAGCTACCAGAAGACAAGAGAGTCATTAAGAGCCCTTATTAGGGCTACTATGCTGAATGGTATATAGCTCATATGTAGGCAGGCAGGGCCCCAGAAGCTCAGAATATCGCTTTTACCACCATATATACCAGCTACCAGAAGACAAGAGAGTCATTAAGAGCCCTTATTAGGGCTACTATGCTGAACGGTATATAGCTCATATGTAGGCAGGCAGGGCCCCAGAAGCTCAGAATATCGCATTTACCACCATATATACCAGCTACCAGAAGACAAGAGAGTCATTGAGAGCCCTTATTAGGGCTACTATGCTGAACAGTATATAGCTCATATGTAGGCAGGCAGGGCCCCAGAAGCTCAGAATATTGCATTTACCACCATATATACCAGCTACCAGAAGACAAGAGAGTCCTTATTATTAGGGCTACTATGCTGAACAGTATATAGCCCATATGTAGGCAGGCAGGGCCCCAGAAGCTCAGAATATCGCATTTACCACCATATATACCAGCTACCAGAAGACAAGAGAGTCATTGAGAGCCCTTATTAGGGCTACTATGCTGAACAGTATATAGCTCATATGTAGGCAGGCAGGGCCCCAGAAGCTCAGAATATCGCATTTACCACCATATATACCAGCTACCAGAAGACAAGAGAGTCATTGAGAGCCCTTATTAGGGCTACTATGTTGAACAGTATATAGCTCATATGTAGGCAGGCAGGGCCCCAGAAGCTCAGAATATCGCATTTACCACCATATATACCAGCTACCAAAAGACAAGAGAGTCATTGAGAGCCCTTATTAGGGCTACTATGCTGAACGGTATATAGCTCATATGTAGGCAGGCAGGGCCCCAGAAGCTCAGAATATCGCATTTACCACCATATATACCAGCTACCAGAAGACAAGAGAGTCATTGAGAGCCCTTATTAGGGCTACTATGTTGAACAGTATATAGCTCATATGTAGGCAGGCAGGGCCCCAGAAGCTCAGAATATCGCATTTACCACCATATATACCAGCTACCAGAAGACAAGAGAGTCATTGAGAGTCCTTATTATTAGGGCTACTATGCTGAACAGTATATAGCTCATATGTAGGCAGGCAGGGCCCCAGAAGCTCAGAATATCGCATTTACCACCATATATACCAGCTACCAGAAGACAAGAGAGTCATTGAGAGCCCTTATTAGGGCTACTATGTTGAACAGTATATAGCTCATATGTAGGCAGGCAGGGCCCCAGAAGCTCAGAATATCACATTTACCACCATATATACCAGCTACCAGAAGACAAGAGAGTCATTGAGAGTCCTTATTATTAGGGCTACTATGCTGAACAGTATATAGCCCATATGTAGGCAGGCAGGGCCCCAGAAGCTCAGAATATCGCATTTACCACCATATATACCAGCTACCAGAAGACAAGAGAGTCATTGAGAGCCCTTATTAGGGCTACTATGTTGAACAGTATATAGCTCATATGTAGGCAGGCAGGGCCCCAGAAGCTCAGAATATCGCATTTACCACCATATATACCAGCTACCAGAAGACAAGAGAGTCATTGAGAGCCCTTATTAGGGCTACTATGTTGAACAGTATATAGCTCATATGTAGGCAGGCAGGGCCCCAGAAGCTCAGAATATCGCATTTACCACCATATATACCAGCTACCAGAAGACAAGAGAGTCATTGAGAGTCCTTAATATTAGGGCTACTATGCTGAACGGTATATAGCTCATTCTAGCTATATACACACTGCACACAATGGCTGCTTTAGTGAGGGGTAGCTGCTGCTGGAATAGGGACAGAAAGACTTCAGTGGTGTATTACCACCTATATACAAAACTATATACACTCTGCTCAAAACGGCTGCTTTAGTGAGGGGTAGCTGCTGCTGGAATAGGGACAGAAAGACTTCAGTGGTGTATTAGCACCTATATACAAAACTATATTTTGCACTACTGTTTTGTGTCCTCTGTGCCAACAAAACACTGTTTTATACCCGGTGCGTATAGGCACCATTTCACCTTCTGGCAGTATATGGCTGTATAGCCAGGTGTTCTCCTAAAAAATATATTTATATTTGGCACTACTGTTTTGTGTCCTCTTTACCAACAAAACCCTGTTATATACCCGGTGCGTATAGGCACCATTTCACCTTCTGGCAGTATACGGCTGTATAGCCAGGTGTTCTCCTTAAAAATATATTTATATTTGGCACTACTGTTTTGTGTCCTCTTTACCAACAAAACCCTGTTATATACCCGGTGCGTATAGGCACTATTTCACCTTCTGGCAGTATACGGCTGTATAGCCAGGTGTTCTCCTTAAAAATATATTTATATTTGGCACTACTGTTTTGTGTCCTCTTTACCAACAAAACCCTGTTATATACCCCGTTGCGTATAGGCACCATTTCACCTTCTGGCAGTATACGGCTGTATAGCCAGGTGTTCTCCTAAAAAATATATTTATATTTGGCACTACTGTTTTGTGTCCTCTTTACCAACAAAACCCTGTTATATACCCGGTGCGTATAGGCACCATTTCACCTTCTGGCAGTATACGGCTGTATAGCCAGGTGTTCTCCTTAAAAATATATTTATATTTGGCACTACTGTTTTGTGTCCTCTTTACCAACAAAACCCTGTTATATACCCGGTGCGTATTGGCACCATTTCACCTTCTGGCAGTATACGGCTGTATAGCCAGGTGTTCTCCTTAAAAATATATTTATATTTGGCACTACTGTTTTGTGTCCTCTTTACCAACAAAACCCTGTTATATACCCCGTTGCGTATAGGCACCATTTCACCTTCTGGCAGTATACGGCTGTATAGCCAGGTGTTCTCCTAAAAAATATATTTATATTTGGCACTACTGTTTTGTGTCCTCTTTACCAACAAAACCCTGTTATATACCCGGTGCGTATAGGCACCATTTCACCTTCTGGCAGTATACGGCTGTATAGCCAGGTGTTCTCCTAAAAAATATATTTATATTTGGCACTACTGTTTTGTGTCCTCTTTACCAACAAAACCCTGTTATATACCCGGTGCGTATAGGCACCATTTCACCTTCTGGCAGTATACGGCTGTATAGCCAGGTGTTCTCCTAAAAAATATATTTATATTTGGCACTACTGTTTTGTGTCCTCTTTACCAACAAAACCCTGTTATATACCCGGTGCGTATAGGCACCATTTCACCTTCTGGCAGTATACGGCTGTATAGCCAGGTGTTCTCCTTAAAAATATATTTATATTTGGCACTACTGTTTTGTGTCCTCTTTACCAACAAAACCCTGTTATATACCCGGTGCGTATTGGCACCATTTCACCTTCTGGCAGTATACGGCTGTATAGCCAGGTGTTCTCCTTAAAAATATATTTATATTTGGCACTACTGTTTTGTGTCCTCTTTACCAACAAAACCCTGTTATATACCCCGTTGCGTATAGGCACCATTTCACCTTCTGGCAGTATACGGCTGTATAGCCAGGTGTTCTCCTAAAAAATATATTTATATTTGGCTCTACTGTTTTATGTCCTCTGTGCCAACAAAAGACTGTTATATACCCGGTGCGTATAGGCACCATTTCACCTTCTGGCAGTATACGGCTGTATAGCCAGGTGTTCTCCTAAAAAATATATTTAGATTTGGCATAACGCGTGGACAAAAAAGTAAAACGTCTGAAATGCGGAGGGCTAGCGCAAAGGGACGTGGACGAGGACGGGGGCGCGGAAATGCTGGTGGGGGCACAAACCGCGTTGAAGCCAGTGGGGATACAATGCGTGCTGGTGAGGGGCAGCCAGCATTACGCTCATCCAGCTTCCCTGCCTTTATGGGACAGTTATGCGGGGGGCGGGGTACACCTCTGTTGAGGCCTGAGCAGCGTGAACAGGTGGTGCAATGGATGGCCGATAACGCTTCCAGTCACTTGTCCACCACCCAGTCATCCACACAGTCTCACTCTGACCCTCCTTCCTCCCAACCTGGCCAACAGAGTAAGCCCACCCTTGACCCCTCCCAGGACCTCTTTTCGGGGTCCTTTTCCAGATGTGCTGCAAGAATCCCAGGAGCTAGCAGAGGAATTTGTTTGTAGTGATGCCCAAACACTTGAGTATCCGCCATCTCCTAGTGATGTGGACCCGGAACCAGCATCTGCTATCATGAGCGATGATGATGAGACGCAGTTGCCATCAAGGGAGGCTGTTGGAATGTCCAGTGGGCAGGAGGAGGAGCAGAGAGAGGAAGTGGAAGAGGAGGTGGTGGACGACGAAATGACCGACCCCACTTGGACAGGGGTGATGTCCAGCGGGGAAAGCAGTGGAGATGCGGTCTGCGCATCACCGAATAAGGCAGCAAGAGGCAGAGGACAGTCCAGAGGCAGAGGACAGTCCAGACAGAGAAGGCAGGCCACAGCCAGCAGGGCCGAAGCTCTTCCCAGCAGCAGGCAGTCGCGCGAAGCTCCCCCATCGAGGCCTCGTACTTCTGTGGTGTGGAGATTTTTTAATGTTTGCACGGACGACAAACTGAGCGCGGTTTGCGCAATCTGCCACTCAAAACTGAGTAGGGGCTCTGAGAAGAGCAATCTGACCACCTCAGGCATGCGCCGTCACTTGGAAGTCAAGCACTGGGCTGAGTGGGAGAGAGCAAACGCAATACAACCTGCGCCCGGTCTTGCTGCCACTGCCTCTTCCCCTTTGTTGTGTGCTGCCACTGCGGTCCAGACCTCCAGCCAGGACACCTCCACATCTGCCTCTGCCTCGGCTACTTTGGGGCCTTCTCCTTCAGCCCCCCCTTCCCCCGCATCTTCGTCTGCACCTTCCATCTCCTCGTCCCATCAACTGTCCATCTCGCAGGCGTTCAACCGCAGGCGGAAGTACGCCTCCAGTCACCCCCAAGCCCAAGCCTTAACCTGCCTCATCTCCAAACTGCTGGCCCTGGAGATGTTGCCGTTTAGGCTTGTGGAGACGCAGGCCTTCCTGACCTGATGGCGGCTGCCGCACCTCGCTATTCCGTCCCTAGCCGCCACTATTTTTCCCGGTGTGGCGTCCCCGCCCTGCACCAGCACGTGTCGCGTAACATCAGGCGGGCCCTGAGGTATGCAGTCAGCGCAAAGGTCCACTTGACCACCGACTCGTGGACAAGCGCTTGCGGCCAAGGACGCTACATCTCTTTGACGGCACACTGGGTGAATGTTGTGGAAGCGGGGACGGGGTCGCAAACAGGGACGGCCTACATACCACCCCCGCCCAAGATTGCCAGCACGGGTTCTGATAGACCCCCCTCCTCTTCCTCCTCCTCCTCCTCCTCCTCCTCCTCTGCCTTAACATCGCCCTCAGCCCCTAGCTGGAAGCGTTGCAGCACTGGCGCGGGGAGACGTCAGCAGGCGGTGCTTAAGCTCATCAGCTTGGGCGACAGGAAGCACAGCGCCGCAGAGGTGAGGCACGCCATATTGCAGCAGACAGAGATGTGGCTGTCGCCGCTGCAGCTAGGACCAGGCATGGTCGTGTGCGATAACGGCCGTAACCTGGTGGCGGCTCTGGAGCTTGCAGAACTCAATCACGTACCATGCCTGGCCCACGTTTTTAATTTGGTAGTTCAAAAGTTTCTAAAGACTTACCCCAACCTGGCAGAGCTACTGGTGAAAGTGCGGCGCTTGTGCGCTCACTTTCGGAAGTCAACTGTAGCTGCTGCTAGCTTAAAAAAAATCCAGCAACGCCTCCATTTGCCTCAACATCGGCTGTTGTGCGACCTGCCCACTCGCTGGAATTCCACCTATTGCATGTTGGCCAGGGTGTGTGAGCAGCAGAGAGCATTGATGGAGTACCAGATGATGCATCCACGCGTGCATCCAACTCAGCTCCCTCAGTTTGCCAACCACGAGTGGCCATGGATGGCAGACATATGCGATGTATTGCGTATCTTTGAGGAGTCCACTAAGAAGGTCAGCAGCGAGGACGCTATAGTGAGCGTAACCATCCCGCTCCTATGCGTCCTTAAAGAATCGCTCATCGCAATAAGGGAGAACGCATTGCACACAGAGGAGACGGGGGTAGGAGGAGACGCAACGCAGGTAGACAGTCAGACCACACTTTTGTCTGCTGCTCGGTGGCAGTTGCAGGAGGAGGAGGATGATGAGGAGGAGGACAACGTGGAGGTGGCTGTGGAAGAGGATGCTGGCGGCGAGGGTAGCAGTCAGGCTGTGTGCGTCCCATTGGTTCAGCGCGGATGGGGCGGAGAGGAGGAGGAAGAGGAGGAAATGGAAAATGATCCTTCTGGTGGGGGCAGTGACGTCATGCCTACTCAGAGTCTGGCACACATGGCTGACTTCATGCTGGGCTGCTTTTCCCGGGACATACGTGTTGTCCGGATATTGGAGAACAAACTATACTGGGTCTTCGCACTCCTGGACCCCCGGTATAAAGATAACTTCTCCTCTTTTATTCCGGTAGAGGAGAGGACGAATCGATTACTGGAATACCAGAGGGAACTCTTGCAGAACATGATGCAGATTTTCCCACCCAGCATCGCTGGCGGCAGAGAGGAGAGTGTCTCCCAGAGTCTGACAACATCGATCAGGCCCACAGCCACCAGGGGAACACTCTCCAAGGTTTGGGACACGTTCATGTCACCCCCTTGTGCAACTTCCATCACTGCGGGGCCCGCTATCAGCAGGAGGGACAAGTATCGGCAGATGTTGCGGGACTACCTGGCCGACCACACCCCTGTCCTCCCCAATCCCTCGGCGCCCTACACTTACTGGGTCTCCAAGTTGGACACGTGGCTGGAACTGTCCCTGTACGCCTTGGAGGTGCTTGCCTGCCCTGCCGCCAGCGTGCTATCAGAAAGGGTGTTCAGCGCAGCCGGGGGCATTATAACCGATAAGCGCAGCCGCCTGTCAACCGACAGTGCCGACAGGCTGACGCTAATCAAAATGAACAGCAAGTGGATTGACCCGGACTTTGCTTTTACAACAGTGGAAAGCAGCCAAGAGTGAAGTGCCATCAGTATGAAGTGCCATTTCCTCCTCCTCCTCCTCCTCCTCCTTAACCGCCGTAGAATTGCTGTATTAATAAAAAAAATTATGGCTCACCTCTTGGGCTTAATACAATCAATTGTTAACAGGTCTCAGCTCTTGGGCCTCCACACAATTTTCAAGAGGTCTCAGCTCTTGGGCCTCCACACAATTTTTAAGAGGTCTCAGCTCTTGGGCCTCCACACAATTTTTAAGAGGTCTCAGCTCTTGGGACTCCACACAATGTTTGAGAGGTCTCAGCTCTTGGGCCTCCACACAATTTTTAAGAGGTCTCAGCTCTTGGGCCTCCACACAATTTTTAAGAGGTCTCAGCTCTTGGGCCTCCACACAATTTTTAAGAGGTCTCAGCTCTTGGGCCTTAATACAATTTTTAAGAGGTCTCAGCTCTTGGGCCTCCACACAATTTTTAAGAGGTCTCAGCTCTTGGGCCTTAATACAATTTTTAAGAGGTCTCAGCTCTTGGGCCTCCACACAATTTTTAAGAGGTATCAGCTCTTGGGCCTCCACACAATTTTCAAGAGGTCTCAGCTCTTGGGCCTCCACACAATTTTTAAGAGGTCTCAGCTCTTGGGCCTCCACACAATTTTTAAGAGGTCTCAGCTCTTGGGACTCCACACAATGTTTGAGAGGTCTCAGCTCTTGGGCCTCCACACAATTTTTAAGAGGTCTCAGCTCTTGGGCCTCCACACAATTTTTAAGAGGTCTCAGCTCTTGGGCCTCCACACAATTTTTAAGAGGTCTCAGCTCTTGGGCCTTAATACAATTTTTAAGAGGTCTCAGCTCTTGGGCCTCCACACAATTTTTAAGAGGTCTCAGCTCTTGGGCCTTAATACAATTTTTAAGAGGTCTCAGCTCTTGGGCCTCCACACAATTTTTAAGAGGTATCAGCTCTTGGGCCTCCACACAATTTTTAAGAGGTCTCAGCTCTCGGGCCTCCACACAATTTTTAAGAGGTCTCAGCTCTTGGGCCTCCACACAATTTCTAAGAGGTCTCAGCTCTTGGGCCTTAATACAATTTTCAAGAGGTCTCAGCTCTTGGGCCTCCACACAATTTTTAAGAGGTCTCTGCTCTTGGGCCTCCACACAATTTTTAAGAGGTCTCAGCTCTTGGGACTCCACACAATTTTTAAGAGGTCTCAGCTCTAAGCTTCCCTTACTGCTGGGGTGACACACTGTAACAAACCTCCTCCTGTAAGCTTCCCTTACTGCTGGGGTAACACACTGTAACAAACCTCCTCCTGTAAGCTTCCCTTACTGCTGGGGTGACACACTGTAACAAACCTCCTCCTGTAAGCTTCCCTGACTGCTGGGGTGACACACTGTAACAAATCTCCTCCTGTAAGCTTCCCTTACTGCTGGGGTGACACAATGACACAAGAGGACATGTCTGACCACATCTCACACACACACACACACACACACACACACACACACACACACACACACAATGACAATTAGGGGTGGGGTCTATTTATTTTCCCCCTTGCCTATGCCATCTGTGGTTGTCATTAGGCAACGTGATTTTAAGGGGTGCAGAATTTTGTTCTTTTTTGTACAGTTTGGCTTGGGGTCCATGGCAATGTAGAGGAAAGAAGGTTTCCTTGTCTTGTCTCACTTTACGTAGAAGTTATATTGTGTTTGGAGTGTATCGTTGAGTGGCTGTGATAGTGGCGTAATAGTGCGACTTGGGCGCGTTATATGCACCCAGACATGCTTCCCCTGCTGTCCCAGTTGCATTCCAGCAGTGTTGGCATCATTTTCTGATGTTTCAGGGTGGACTTGGTGACCTCCAAGTGGTCGAATTGAGATTTCCAAGTGGCGAGCATTTTTTTCCCATAGACTATAATGGGATTCGATAATCGGCCGAGTAGTCGAGTAACGCGGTCTATTCGAATCGAAATTCGAAATTTCGAATATTTCACTACTCGCTCATCTCTAGTAAAGATGGATTCATACCCAAATCAGTAAAGATGGATTTATTCCCAAATCAGCAAAGATGGATTCATACCCTAATCAGTAATGATGGATTCATACCCAAATCAGCAAAGATAGATTCATACCTAAATCAGTAAAGATGGATGCATACCCAAATCAGCAAATATGGATTCATACCCAAATCAGCAAATATGGATTCATACCCAAATCAGCAAAGATGGATTCATACCCAAATCAGCAAATATGGATTCATACCCAAATCAGCAAATGTGGATTCATACCCAAATCAGCAAAGATGGATTCATACCCAAATCAGCAAAGATGGAGTCATACCCAAATCAGCAAAGATGGATTCATACCCAAATCAGCAAAGATGGATTCATACCCAATCCACATTGCCCAGAAGATGCCACAAAAACTTTCCCCAAATCATAATGCTTCCACCACCAGCTTGTGTTCTTCCAGGAATGGTTGCAGAGTGTTTGTTCTCTGATGTTTCTCACCTGACATGCCAGTGTCCATCTATTTGATGAGGCAGAAAACAGGTCTCGTTGGAGAAGGCTGCCATTGGCTAATCAGCAGAGGGTCAGTTTCAATACTGCTGCCAATGCAACTTCAAAATCAATAAAGATGGATTCATACCCAAATCAGTAATGATGGATTCATACCCAAATCAGTAAAGATGGATTCATACCTAAACCAGTAGTGATGGATTCATACCCAAATCAGCAAGGATGGATTCATACCCAAAGCAGTAAAGATGGATTCTTACCCAAATCAGTAAAGATGGATTCATACCCAAATCAGTAAAGATGGATTCATACCCAAATCAGTAAAGATGGATTCATACCCAAATCAGAAAAGATAGATTCATACCTAAATTCATACCCAAATCAGTAATGATGGATTCATACCTAAATCAGTAATGATGGATTCATACCCAAATCAGTAATGATGGATTCATACCCAAATCAGCAAGGATGGATTCATACCCAAATCAGTAAAGATGGATTCATACCCAAATCAGTAAAGATGGATTCATACCCAAATCAGTAAAGATGGATTCATACCCAAATCAGTAAAGATGGATTCATACCCAAATCAATAAAGATGGATTCATACCCAAATCAGCAAAGATGGATTCATACCCAAATCAGTAAAGATGGATTCATACCCCAATCAGTAATGATGGATTCATACCTAAATTCATACCCAAATCAGTAATGATGGATTCATACCCAAATCAGTAATGATGTATTCATACCCAAATCTGTAAAGATGGAGTCATACCCAAATAAGAAAAGATAGATTCATACCTAAATTCATACCCAAATCAGTAATGATGGGTTCATACCTAAATCAGTAATGATGGATTCATACCCAAGCCAGTAATGATGGATTCATACCCAAATCAGCAAGGATGGATTCATACCCAAATCAGTAAAGATGGATTCATACCCAAATCAGTAAAGATGGATTTATTCCCAAATCAGCAAAGATGGATTCATACCCTAATCAGTAATGATGGATTCATACCCAAATCAGCAAAGATAGATTCATACCTAAATCAGTAAAGATGGATGCATACCCAAATCAGCAAATATGGATTCATACCCAAATCAGCAAATATGGATTCATACCCAAATCAGCAAAGATGGATTCATACCCAAATCAGCAAATATGGATTCATACCCAAATCAGCAAATGTGGATTCATACCCAAATCAGCAAAGATGGATTCATACCCAAATCAGCAAAGATGGATTCATACCCAAATCAGCAAAGATGGATTCATACCCAATCCACATTGCCCAAAAGATGCCACAAAAACTTTCCCCAAATCATAATGCTTCCACCACCAGCTTGTGTTCTTCCAGGAATGGTTGCAGAGTGTTTGTTCTCTGATGTTTCTCACCTGACATGCCAGTGTCCATCTATTTGATGAGGCAGAAAACAGGTCTCGTTGGAGAAGGCAGCCATTGGCTAATCAGCAGAGGGTCAGTTTCAATACTGCTGCCAATGCAACTTCAAAATCAATAAAGATGGATTCATACCCAAATCAGTAAAGATGGATTCATACCCAAATCAGTAAAGATGGATTCATACCCAAATCAGTAATGATGGATTCATACCCAAATCAGTAAAGATGGATTCATACTCAAATCCGTAAAGATTGATTCATACCCAAATCAGAAAAAATGGATTCATACCTAAATTCATACCCAAATCAGTAATGATGGATTCATACCCAAATCAGCAAGGATGGATTCATACCCAAATCAGTAAAGATAAATTCATACCCAAATCAGTAAAGATGGATTCATACCCAAATCAGTAATGATGGATTCATACCTAAATCAGTAATGATGGATTCATACCCAAATCAGTAATGATGGATTCATACCCAAATCAGTAAAGATGGATTCATACCCAAATCAGTAAAGATGGATTCATACCCAAATCTGTAAAGATGGATTCATACCCAAATCAGTAAAGATGGATTCATACCCAAATCTGTAATGATGGATTCATACCCAAATCAGTAATGATGGATTCTTACCCAAATCAGTAATGATGGATTCATACCCAAATCAGTAAAGATGGATTCATACCCAAATCTGTAAAAATGGATTTATACCCAAATCAGTAAAGATTAATTCATACCCAAATCAGTAAAGATGGATTCATACCCAAATCAGTAAAGATAGATTCATACCCAAATCAGAAAAGATGGATTCATACCCAAATCAGTAATGATGGATTCATACCCAAATCAGTAAAGATGGATTCATACCCAAATCAGTAAAGATGGATTCATACCCAAATCAGAAAAGATGGATTTATACCCAAATCAGTAATGATGGATTCATACCCAAATCAGTAATAATGGATTCATACCCAAATCAGTAATGATGGATTCATACCCAAATCAGTAATGATGGATTCATACCCAAATCAGTAATGATGGATTCATACCCAAATCAGTAATGATGGATTCATACCCAAATCAGTAAAGATGGATTCATACCCAAATCAATAAAGATGGATTCATACCCAAATCAGCAAAGATGGATTCATACCCAAATCAGCAAAGATGGATTCATACCCAGATCTGTAAAGACGGATTCATACCCAATCCACATTGCCCAGAAGATGCCACAAAAACTTTCCCCAAACCATAATGCTTCCACCACCAGCTTGTGTTATTCCAGCAATGGTTGCATAGTGTTTGTTCTCTGATGTTTCTCACCTGACATGCCAGTGTCCATCTATTTGATGAGGCAGAAAACAGGTCTCGTTGGAGAAGGCAGCCATTGGCTAATCGGCAGAGGGTCAGTTTCAATACTGCTGCCAATGCAACTTAGGTCTGCTTTATAAAAAGGAGCAACAGTGTTCACCTTTAAAATCAGGGAAGTTTCCTTTCAATCAGCCTCTAGCAGTGACATTAATGATTCATGATCATGGATTAATACCCAAATCAGTAAAGATGGATTCATACCCAAATCTGTAAAGATGCATTCATACCCAAATCTGTAAAGATGAATTCATACCCAAATCTGTCAATATGGATTTATACCCAAATCAGTAAAGATGGATTTATACCCAAATCAGCAAAGATGGATTCATACCCAAATCAGCAAAGATGGATTCATACCCAAATATGTAAAGATGGATTTATACCCAAATTTGTAAAGATGAATTCATACCTAAATCAGTAAAGATGGATTCATTCCCAAATCAGTAAAGATGGATTCATACCCAAATCACTAAAGTTGGATTCATACCCAAATCAGTAAAGATGGATTCATACCCAAATCAGAAAAGATGGATTTATACCCAAATCAGTAATGATGGATTCATACCCAAATCAGAAATGACGGATTCATACCCAAATCAGTAATGATGGATTCATACCCAAATCAGTAATGATGGATTCATACCCAAATCAGTAAAGATGGATTCATACCCAAATCAATAAAGATAGATTCATACCCAAATCAGCAAAGATGGATTCATACCCAAATCAGTAAAGATAGATTCATACCCAAACCAGTAGTGATGGATTCATACCCAAATCAGCAAGGATGGATTCATACCCAAAGCAGTAAAGATGGATTCATACCCAAATCAGTAAAGATGGATTCATACCCAAATCAGTAAAGATGGATTCATACCCAAATCAGTAAAGATGGATTCATACCCAAATCAGAAAAGATAGATTCATACCTAAATTCATACCCAAATCAGTAATGATGGATTCATACCTAAATCAGTAATGATGGATTCATACCCAAATCAGTAATGATGGATTCATATCCAAATCAGTAAAGATGGATTCATACCCAAATCAGTAAAGATGGATTCATACCCAAATCAGTAAAGATGGATTCATACCCAAATCAGTAAAGATGGATTCATACCCAAATGAATAAAGATGGATTCATACCCAAATCAGCAAAGATGGATTCATACCCAAATCAGTAAAGATGGATTCATACCCCAATCAGTAATGATGGATTCATACCTAAATTCATACCCAAATCAGTAATGATGGATTCATACCCAAATCAGTAATGATGGATTCATACCCAAATCTGTAAAGATGGAGTCATACCCAAATCAGAAAAGATAGATTCATACCTAAATCAGTAATGATGGATTCATACCCAAGCCAGTAATGATGGATTCATACCCAAATCAGCAAGGATGGATTCATACCCAAATCAGTAAAGATGGATTCATACCCAAATCAGTAAAGATGGATTCATACCCAAATCAGTAAAGATGGATTCATACCCAAATCAGTAACGATGGATTCATACCCAAATCAGCAGAGATAGATTCATACCTAAATCAGTAAAGATGGATGCATATCAAAATCAGCAAATATGGATTCATACCCAAATCAGCAAAGATGGATTCATACCCAAATCAGCAAAGATGGATTCATACCCAAATCAGCAAAGATGGATTCATACCCAAATCAGCAAAGATGGATTCATACCCAATCCACATTGCCCAGAAGATGCCACAAAAACTTTCCCCAAATCATAATGTTTCCACCACCAGCTTGTGTTCTTCCAGGAATGGTTGCAGAGTGTTTGTTCTCTGATGTTTCTCACCTGACATGCCAGTGTCCATCTATTTGATGAGGCAGAAAACAGGTCTCGTTGGAGAAGGCAGCCATTGGCTAATCAGCAGAGGGTCAGTTTCAATACTGCTGCCAATGCAACTTAGGTCTGCTTTATAAAAAGGAGCAACAGTGTTCACCTTTAAAATCAGGGAAGTTCCCTTTCAATCAGCCTCTAGCAGTGACATTAATGATTCATGATTACTGATTGGTTGATATGGGTTCATTGCATGTTGCAGGTGATTAAATATAGCTCATTAGTACTGCTTAGATTAATGTTCTAAAATATTATTTCATTTCTTTTATTATAAGACCACAATCGGCAATGAAACTGCAAATGAAACATAGAACCCTTAATTTACTTATAAAATATGATTTAATGCGTAAAGGGGAGCAGCCCCTTCATCCTGCAGCTTGTAATAAAATATTTTATTATCCATTAAAAATACATTATCTTCATTTTCCGCTTTTCTCAGCTTTTAGTGATGACATAAAGCCCAACCTGACGGAGAGAAATGAAAATACTAAGAGGATCATTCACTTCTCCATGCATGGGAGAGCTTTATGCGGAGAGTTCTCCACGCTTTAGTGAATACCCCATAAGGGGTGGTTGTTCCTCACTTTCCTCAAAATGGACCAATCACCAGGATTTTCCCGGATTTGGGATGCCCCACTGTGTGAAACCCCCTAAATCGCCCATTTAACTCACCTTTCCGCCATTCCTATGGCACATGCGCGGGCTCTAATCCGATCAGAGCTTTATACCGTACATACTAATGCTTGGCATAAAGCCGTTGTTTTGTTGAGAGCGTCTGCATAGGGAGCGGCGGCAGCCACATCCCCGATTTCCCTGCAGAGTGCGCACTCCCCAGCTCCGGGCCTATCTGGATGGCTGGACACAGGAGAGCGCACAGCTGCAGTGATGCTGGGATGTGGCCATGGCCGGAGATTGCATAAGGTTTTTTTGGGCCATGCCCCGGGGTTTATATAGTGAGCCTTCCCAAATATGATGCTCCAGGGCACCTAGTCGTCTGGCTCTTGAGACTCTAAGGCGCCCGACAGCTCTTTTTAGGCAGCAATTCTGTCCTACTCTGCTGAGCTGATTGGGGGAAAGAATGAAAAAGAGAATGTAATTGGCTGAACCTGTAAATTCCTATATCTGGCCATTTCTTCTTAAATTTATAAACGGAAAACAGTTTAGAACAGCGCCAAATGTAGCCCTATGCCCTACCTTTGCTTGCTGTATCAGCTTAATAATTTAGATACTAACGTATTTTTTTTTAAATGTACTTTTTACATTTGTGGCCAAATGGCCACCTGTTTGGTTCTTTTAGGTTAAAACAATATTATAACTGTCAATGTTTCAAATTATTTCCCAAATTAAAAAAAAAAAATGTAAATAATTTTGAAAACTATCTTGCAGGTGACACTTTCATTCATAATAAACACGTCAGCTATTGTAAGCATGTGTTTAATGAATAAATAAGCATGTGACGGGGAGGCCGATTCATTAATAGCGCCAGGTAGCGACAGATGAGCGACAGTAGCGGCATTTTCAGAGCACCCGCTAGTAGTCGCTGTGCTTGGCCGTTGTTTTGTAGTTGATAGCGACTCAGTCGGTTTGCCGTAATGTTGAATATTGGGTGAGGAGTCGCTATTTGGTTCCGCGCTGTATGGGAGCGCATGACAGCGAATGGCCAAACGAACGGCTCCCAGCATATTCATTAACAAATCACGCTCCAAAAATTCTCGTGCAGTGAAATGCTTGTTAAACCCCAGAGCGCTGGCGGCGATGGGTTAAAAGTAGTTTTTTAACCCCCAAACAACCATATTTTTGGATAAAAAAAAAACGAGTTTTTCAAAACATTTTGTAATATGAATACATTAATATCAGACCTGTAATATCAATTCTGCACAATTTTTTTTTTTTTTTACCTTTAAAAAAATATCTAACATTGCAGAAGTGGTCACAGAATTTTTGACATTTAAAAAAAACAAAAAAAAAAAAACAAACATTAATAGCGATTAATTAAGAATATTTAAAGATTGCTCCATTGAAATGCATTGGAGAGCGCCAGGTAGCGAGAGGTCATACCTGTCGCTGTTCAAGGTCGCTCACTGGCGCTGTGGGGTGAGGCTGGAATAATGATGAATGATTCGCTATCTGGCGCTCTGTCAGTCGCTAAGCAGGATCGGCTTGATAAATGTGTGATTGCGGAGGGGAGCCGGCGTTCTCGTGGCGGTGACCGTCATTACCGTTCGCTCACCATTCGCTACCTGGCGCTATCCCTTGTTAAATAAGGGCCTTAATGAAGTTGGTGGTGCATAAAACAAACACATTTGCACGCACTATTCACCCCTCCAAACAAGCTCTAAATCGCATGCAAATGTATTGTTGGGAGTGAATTTGCGCATGGAATCTTACTCCACGCACAAATGTACTCAAAAATAGGCGCAAAAAAAAATCGGGAGGAAGGGAGAATACAGGAGTAAAACATTTTTGTGCACAAAAAATGTACGCAAATACTTTGGCGCAGGACCTTGAATTGACCCTATTGATAGGGGACCCCGATCTTCTGGGCCCCGGCGCTGAATGGACAAGGGTCTGAACATATGCAGTTATGTTTATAACAGTGGTGATCTGACTTTTATTAGTCTAACTTTTACTAAGTGCTGGACCTGATTCGGCTATTTAAAGAGTAATTTCACTTTCGTTGGAAATTTTGAACGTTGTGACGAAAGGATGTTTTCTACGTGCTGAGCTGATCTAGTATTTTGTATTTTTTCCTATGTTAGCAAATGTGTGTTTAATGGAAACAGTTTCCACTACCTGCAATCGGTTGCTATAGGCAATGTACACCATGATGAGAAAAGTGAGTCCTGTACACACAGAACACTGCTGCTATGGCCGCTGCTGAGGTGAGGGAGCTCACTCACACTTACACATGCCCAGCAGCAGTGTTCTGTGCAACTATTTGCAATCTGTTGCTATTGGCAACGTACAACAAGTCTGAATTAAGTATACATTGCCAATAGCCTCAGTGAAAACTGCTTCCATGAAACACACGTTTGCTAACATTAGAAAAAAATAAAAAATACTAGATCAGCTCGGCACCTTTAAGACATAATTTTGCAACACAAAAAGATACACTTTCAAAAATTCAATAAAAGTGGACTTACCCTTTAAAGTGGACCAACACCCAGGATTTTCACTATCCTGGGTGTTGGTCCACTTCCGCAGGGCAGCCCGATGGGGGGTGCCCCGCTGTGTGAAACCCCCCAGAAAGCCCCAAAAACTCACCTGACCCCACGTGACTCGCTCCACCAATCACCGCCGACGGACAAGCGAGGTCCGTCGGCGGACAGGGTGGGAGCGCCCGCCGCTGCCTCTCGCGCGTCCCTCTTCACAAACGGCCGGCACGGGTGCGCGCCCTGCTAGAGGGATGCGCGAGAGGCGGCCTGTGCATGCGCCGTTGGAACGAGGGACAGGTAGGATTTGCGGGCGTCCTGGGGGGTTTCGCACAGCGGGGCACCCCCGATCGGGGTGCCCCGCAGGCAGGGAGCTGATTGGCCGATCAGCATCGGGTGTTTTTAGCTGCTAGACTGGTCATAGCTGATTGCAGACAGGCAATCAGTGCAGCAGCAGTGTGATTGCTGTGCAATGATTGGCTAACTTAAGAGTCAGTCTCCCTTGGACATCAGGGGATCAGGCACCCGGCACTGCGCTGTTTTTTGTTTTAGAACAAGTGCCAGGAAAGATATGGCAAGTGGGGGTTCTAATTTGGGTGGACTTTAAAATGGATGGTCACCAACTGGGATAACATCCCTCCACTGCAGAACAACGTTTGGGGTGTTTTTTGTGCCCAAGAATCAAGTATAACTGTTGGAACAGTTTAAAGCAGACCAAAAAATGCTCTTCTGTGTGAACACCCACGGAAGCCCCCCTGCTACACTTTCCATTGCCTTGCACTGAGTAGCGCACCTTCTCTCTACAGTGGCCCAATGGGGCGCACAAAGCGGAGGGAGCAGGGGTAGAGCGCTCTGCTCATTGCCGCATTTGGTTACTGGTGGAAGTAGGTGACTATGTGGTACAGCCTGTCAGAGGTTCTTAAAGTTTTACACTGCAGGAGATCCTTAATTGGGATGCCCCAGGACACATTTAACTGGACCAAAAGTATATTTTGATTTTTGGACAGCTTTAAAGAGGAACAAACCCTGAGATTTTCTGGCTGCTGTGTTTTCCTGGGGTCCAGGGCAAGCCTGATTTTGGATGCCCACTGTGTGAACCCCTAGGAATGTTCAGTATTGTTACCATTTCCAATCAGCATTCTATGCTGTGCATCATAATGTGTAGCATAGAATTTTGAATGGAAGGGGAGTGGCAAGCCAATTGGGGTGTCTGGCTTAGAGGGGGACCATTGGCCCTTGCAGTCTTATAGACTATAGGCCTGTGGTTGCTCCATTTTTAATGACTGTGTTTTTCACCTTTTTGCCAATTTATTTGTTGGGCTAGGATCCCCTAGTTCTCTGCTTTGGGTCCCGGGGGGGGGGGGGGGGGGCAGGGCTGCTTACACTCTGCTCCACCTTTGGGGACTGAGGGAATATGCGTACACTGTGTTCATTCATATTTAGGTCTTAGGGCACAGGAGGGCATAGAGGTAGTAGTGTGTGTGTGTGGGAGGGGGGGTTGTGGTGCTAACCCACATTCAGATGTGTTTGTTGGCGTACATTAACCATATATGCACAAACACAAAAAATAACCAAGAAAAAACATTTCTTGCATTTCCCTGTCTAATAGACAGCCATTTCTTGGGGCACATCAGTTTGACCAACACAAGGAAAGGGTAAGTGACTCTTCATTGTTGGGCCTTGGGCCTTACAGGTGGGTGGGAGCACAAAATAAGGGAAAGAGTCCTAGGGATAATGGTGAACCTTACACACCTCCTCATACCACAAACACACTACAGAGATACTTACTTTGGGCCTTATTTATCACGGGCTAGCGCCAGGTAGTGTCTGACGAGCGCCAGGTACCGCCAGCTATCGGCGGCTACCGACTCAAGTACGCCCGGCGGCGGTCACAATGACGCATTTATCAAGCAAAATGAGGCTAGCGCCGGTGAGAGCGACGGCTAGCGCGGGATTCATCATGAAGCCGTCTGGACCGAACAGCGCCGCTGCAAATTCCTTCACAGCGCCAGGTATGAGCTGTCGCTCCCTGGCGATGTCCAATGCATTTCAATGGAGCAATCTATAATTAATCATAATTAATTGGTATTAATTTTTTTTTTTTTAATGTCAAAAATTCGGAGACCACTTCTGCAATGTTAGGATTTATTTTTAAGTAAAAAAAAATTAAAAAAAAAATTGGTGCAGAATTGATCTAACAGGTCTGATATTAATGTATTCATATTACATGATTCTAAAAACATGTATAATGTTACAATCCAAAAATATGGTTGTTTAGGGGTTAAAAACTAGTTAACACCCATCGCCGCCAGCGCTCTGGGGTTTAAACAAGGAATGGACAGCGACAGCAAATTCGGAGCGTGATTTGTTAATGAATATGAAGCTAGCCGTTCGCTCTGGCCATTCGTTGTCAGGCGCTCACATACAACGCTGAACCTGTGAAACAGCGACCCCTAAGCCCGTATTCAACATTACCGCACACCGACTGAGTCGCTGTCAACAAGCTAACGCCGGCCAAGCACAGCGAATACTGGCTGGCGCTGAAAAAATCACGCTACAGTCGCTCATCTGGCGCTACCTGGCGCTATTAATGAATCGGCCTCCCCGTCTTCAAGTCACTCTGTTCAATAGGAAACCACTCATGGTGTTCACTGGGGGGGGGGGGGGGAGGGTGTAGGTAAGATACCTTTTAGGACAAAGGCTTGTTCGATTTTCTGGGGGCTGCTTTAAACAAAGCCTCCAGTATTTCCTAGCCAGCCTTCTCCACCCTGTTCCCTCCCCCTAAGCAATTTTGGAATTGGGAAAAAATCAGAAGCCATGGCAGGTGCTACGTTCTAATGCAACTATTCTTGGCTGCCACAGGGACAAGGTGATTTTTTTATTTTTACCTCTATTCTCCAAAACAGGCACTGGCCTGAATGGGGGCACCACTTCAAATCTTTGCCCCGGAAATTCTAGCTACGCCTTTGCTTTTGCTATTTGTTTTAAAACCTAACCCTGCAATACAATTCACCACAACTTTATCACTGAGCTGTCTGCTGTGTTCCTTGATTTTTATGATGCTGTTTGGTCACTAACGTTCTCTAACAAACCCTTGAGTCCTTCACTGAACAACTGTAGTAACACTGAGAATAAATTATATACTGGTACAGGCCTTAATTTACTAATTAGGCGACTTCTGAAGGCAATTGGTCACACTGGATTTTATTTAGGGGCATTCAAGTACAGAAGCCTAAATAATATGCACGCCACACTTTATATACTTTTTTTAAAATTTTTAAAAGCATGTATCACACATACTTTTTACATTGTGTTGCTATATCTCATACAGTTAAAAAAATACATTTAAACCAGACCAACACCGGTTTTTCTTTAAGGAGTGTTGGTCCCACAGACAGTGAATAAGAACAACCTCGGGGGTTGTGCCCCCCCAAACATAACCCCCTCAGAATGCCCGATATCCTTACCTTCACCTCAAGCCAACACCGGGAAAGGAGTCCTGCGATTGGCCGCTGGGAGGTCATGCGGGCCAAGGTTGTGTTCTTGGTGCCAGCCACTGGAACACCCCTCCTGGCCTGCAGCGGCTGATCGCAGGACTCCTTTTCCAAAGTGAAGGTAAAGATATTGGGCGTTCTGGGGGTGGTGTATGTTCGGGGGGGCTCCAGCATTCCAGATGCCTCCCCAAGCTTGTTCTTATTCTCCATCTGAGAGACCAATAACCCGTTAAAGGAAAAATGGGTGTTTGTCCGGTTTAAGTGTGTGGTTGTAACATTAAATAATGTAGAAAAGTTCAAGGAGCATGAATAGTTTTTCAAGGCTCTGTACTGTAGATAGTGGAAATGTTGCCTTTAGCCAACACACATATATATATATATATATATATATATATATGTGTGTGTGTGTTTTTAGTAAAATAAGTAAATGGAAGAAGCACTCCAAGTACATAATTTACTGTAATGAATCATTACAGTGAAAAAAAGGAAAACACTTCTAAAGATCTGAATATAAAGCTAGAGCTCCCCTTGAATGGGAGAACAACAGGATAATATAATTTTAGAATTGCAAATTACAGTATAATAATTGTGAGCTAGAGCCCCCCATGAAAGCAGCTCTGTCACAAACTTTTCTAATATTAAAAACTGATATAAATGGTCAATTGCAGGAGGTGGGGTTTTATACAACTTGTGTGAAAGAAATGTCTGCCAAGCTTGTTCTCTTTTACTGGAAGAGCGGAAATACAGGGGTTACATTTTATTAAGCATTCCACTACTTTTACAGGGGAGACCTGCTCACTTCTAACTGCCCGTCACTCTAAGGGTTGCAATGTATTTTTGTTCCACTTCAAGGGGCAGCAATAAAAAGCAACAGTTACTAAAGGAAACCTGTAACCCTATAGCATTATATATGTTTTTATGTATATGCACAGGCGAACAGGGGCAGAGGGGAGGTAGAAAGAAGTGGGAGGAGGTGAGAAGAGCAGAGGTAAGGCAGGAAGAGGGGAGATGGAAAGCAGTGGGCAAGGGTAAGGACGGAAAAGGTAAGGTGGGCTGAGGTGAGGCAGCAAGTGGCGCTGTGGGAGGTTAGGTGTGCAGAGGTGAGGTGAGGTTAGGCAGGAAGAAGTAAGGTGAAATTGAAGTGGGCAGGGGAAGGGCGGGAAAAGGTGAGGTGAGGCGGGAGGGGGGAAGAAATGGGCACGAGTGAGGCAGAAAAAAGTGAAGTGGGCTGAGATGTGGTGGGAAGAGGTAAGAGGAGAAGAGGTGAGGTGGGAGGAAGTGGGCAAAGGTGAGGTGGGCTGAGGCAAGAAGAAGAAAGGAGAAAAATGTAGGCAGGGGTAAGGCGGGAAAAGGTGGGTGGGGGGGCTGAGGCGAGGAAGGAAGAAGTAAGGTGAAAAAAAGGGAGCAGGGGATAAGGCCGGAAAAGGAGAGGGGGGCTGAGGTGGGGCAATATGAGTGGAGGGGGAAAGGTGGCAAAAGGTGAGGTGGGCAGAGGTGAGGCAGCAAGTGCTGAGGTGGGAAGGAAGAAGTATAATGAAAGGAAATGTGTAGGGGTAAAGCGAGAAAAGGTTAGGTGGACAAAGGTGAGTTGGGCTGAGGTACGCCAGGAAGAAGTAAGGTGAAACTGAAGTGAGCAGGGGTAGGATGGGAAAAATGAGTTGGGCTAAGCTGAGGCAGGAAGGGGGGGGGGGTGGAAAAGAATGAGTAGAGGTAAGGCAGGAAATAGTGAGGTAAGCTGAGATAAGTGAAAAAGGGAAGTGGGCTGGGCTGAGGTGAGGTGGGTAGAGGTGAGGTGTGAGGAAGTGAGCAGGGGTGAGATAGGACATGTGGAGGAGTAAACGAGTTGACAGGGTGAGGCAGTAAAAGGTGAGGGGGCTGAAATGAGGTGGGCAGTGGTGAGGTGGGAAGAAGTGTGCAGGGGTGAGGCAGGAAAAAGTGAAGTGGGCTGAGGTGTGGTAAGAAGAGGTGAGCAGGGGTGCACCTGTAATGTGGCAGAACAATAGGGGGCATCATTCACTAGACCTGTTTTCTTTATCATATTTTTTTACTATATCATTAATGGTTCAGTGGGGGGCACCGCAGCACCTTATCATGTTTTTACAGTCAATCATTGGTGATTCCTACCACACAGTGAGTTGCACCACTCGCATCACAGGAAGTGCACTGCTCTTTTGAGGAGTGGAGAGCCACGTCCTGGTGGAGGGGAAGGCGTCTGTATAAGGAATAAAAACCTCACACATTCATGTACTTGAAAAGGGATTGATTAAAAGCAGAGTATTATTTGGGGTATTATCCATTAATGTGAAAATGGGGTTGCTATTCCCACTTTGGACACTAGATGGGAGTATAAGACCACAAATGACAATAGAATTTGATACAGACTCTCAGAATTATAACTCATAGTTGCCCTTTAGAATGCATAAGATACATTTAGGGAACAACGGGAAACCACTGAGATTGGTTGGGAGCTTTTTGGAGGGAAATGGCAGGCAGCATTGTATTAAGCAGAGGTAGAAGCCAGTGGGATAGATGGGGAGATAATTTAAATCCCATACTTAGGGTAAGACTGGTGTAGCTTTCTGCGTAACATGTTTGGTGGGGCTACTACAGAGACCAGGCCCGGGTGCAGTTGGAAGCAAGTAAGGAGGACGTGGCTGTAATGCAAGCAGAGCCATACTGAGTTGCAGAGATAGAGAGAGGTCTGTGCAGAGAGAATTGAGGTCTATGCAGGAAGAAACCCCGTGGGGTCCTGGTATGGATGTGACACGCCACGATGGAGGAGATGCTGTGCCTGAGACTCTGGTAAGGTGTGGCTGCCCTGTAGTGATTGTTGTGTGAGAGAGAAGCCTTTGAGTTTGGAGGATGGTAGGGCTCGGACGCCTGATGAGGAGAGGTTCCCCATGTTTTACTCGCTGGCAGCCCGACCGCTCCTCTGTTGACGCTGGGAAATTCTACGTTCCGGTCTGGAATACCCCATAGACAGTCTCAACTACAAGGGGGTGCTCAGCTCAGAGTGGGGCCCAAATCCCCCTCTGGAAAAAGGCCTACACTTAAATGGGAAATACAATACTGCCTAACCCCTATGCTAAAACTTTCTAACAAGCAAGAATATCTGTGGTTCTTGATGGACACAAGACTATTTAACCCTTTCACTTAAACATACTAATGAAGCAATTATGCCTGTGTTTGCTTTCTACAAGCAATGTGAGTTTATTGGCCTGTCAATTGTGAACTGCGTATTTGACCGTGGAGTAAAGCATTAAAACTTCCGTTTCATGACCCTGCAACAATAAAAGAAGCAGATTCTTTCATTTATCCTGCTTGCCATTGAGTGTCTGTTTGCTGAGATACCATCTTGTCATCTCCCCATGCTGCGATCCCATTAACCCTTACCCTCGGCTACTATACCTGTGTGCTGTGACATTGCCTGAAATAAGTTTACACTGTGGCATATTTACTTTGGATCCCATTTTAAAGCTGACTTGATTGCTGCTGGTGAACCCTGATACTACGGTAACACGCCTTTCGATAGTTTCCCTCCGGTAGCAAAAAGACTAGGTTCAGCCCTGGAGGTGGAGTCGGAAGAAGTGGGCAGAGGTGAGGTAGGCTGAGGCTCCCTACCTCCAACAGCAAGTCAGTGCCTCTCCCATCATATGAAGAACCTGGGGTGGAGGAGTGGGGGCAGGGGGGGACTTTTTATAGTTTGCCTCAGGCAGCAGAGAGATGGAGCAGGAGGAGGTAAGGTGGACACCTCCATAACTCTAATATGATAACATATGATAATATGTATATATATATATATATATACACATATATAAGATTTTAATAGTTTCCTTAAATTGCACTTTAAAAACAGTCAGTTGTTGAACACTAAGCAGTCAGTCTTATATGAATGAGTGTTTAGGCTTTGATCAGAGCTGTGCCGACCAATCAGTAAACAGAGGAACTGTAGAATATCGTTAAGAATCATCAGCTCATGATGAGAAATCATTGTTGGATTCCCTGAATAAGATCTGCATGGGAAGGGAAATAATACTCCCACCCACTGGTCTCTTCCGCAGTCCTGTCGGATAGTTTGTCCAGGAAGGTGAAAGTGCACTATACACATGCTCAGCCAATCAGAACGCTCCTTTTATACTCTCAGGATCCGGTGGCTGATTGCCCCAGGCAGGGTGTAAAAGAACAGCGCAAGGAACAGAGCCAGAATCAGCAACACCAGAGCGATGATGATGTACTTCTTGTAATTCCTCCAGATCAGGTAGAAGAAGCACTTGAACGGATTTACAAACCAGGAGAAAGATGTGTCTGGGCGGCTGGAGGAAAAAAAGAGATTTGATTATTTATTATTTCTCACTTACTACTTTTCATTCAGCATATTTGCTTTGGCGTAAAATTATTTTACTTTTTTAAAAAGGCAAAAAACAATATGATACTCAGGGATGCTATCAGGGCAGGACAGCCAAAACTAGTATGGGGACTGCGAGGAACAGCGTATGAAGTGAGCCCAGCTCATGCCACAGCTTCCGGAATCATACAATATGCTTTCCCACTCTCTCCAAATAGTGACAACTGTACTGTCTCTGGAGGCCCCTTTTTATGCATTTGTCTGTCACACACCCCTCCTCTCTGATAGGTGAGAGCTGAGATTTCCCCTCCCGCTTAGCTTGCAGCTGGAGAACTGACAGAACATTTTGGGGTCATAACTTTCGCTGGAAGGGTCGCAGGACCCTGGTTCTGGTGTTAACCTATTGGGCCTGATGCCGCACATCTGGTTAATCCGCATATCGGGTTTTAGGATTAATCTGAAGCGGAGATACCCATTTTCTCAGGTTCTGAGCTCAGTACACAAATGAAAAAGCAGTGTGTGGGTGCAGCTTTATCTCCTGGTTCCGATTCTGTGTTTGGCTCCTGACGAGGGCGGCCCAGTTATTCCTAGTTCCATGGCGGCATTGGTCCTCTGAAAAGATTAATTTCAAGAGTGTGGGAAGGAAGTAGCTTTCTGCATAGGGTAGTTTATGTAGGAGACTTCATTTCAGGCCAGGGTGTGATGGAAACAGCAGGGGGTCTTTTCACTGGGGACTGCCTTTGTTTGCTCATCTCTGAGAGCACGTGTGAGCTCCCTCTTCCTGCCAGGCTTTGTTACAAGGCTGCTGAAAACTGACATTTGCTAAGACATGGGATTTAAAGGGATTTAAAGGGTTTGGGCTTTTCAATAAATCATGGTGAAGGTCCGGTTTAAGTACACTTACTCTTCTTGTGCTGTGACTTACTGCGGATTACAGGGTTTGCAGGTTCCCTTGCTACACCAGACAGACATGCATGTGCCGTGCACGGCTTTATCAATTCAAATCCAGCGAACCCGATTGGCCGTTTACAGTCACATGCTTAGCCTTTCAGGCTTTGTAACTGCTTTTCAACAGATGGGCATCCTAAATTGGGATGTCTCTGGGGGTAAGGCTGTTAAATGGAACTAAATACTGTGCTGGTAACACTAATGGCTCTGCTAATACTTTAAACTGTGCATCTTTGTCTAAGAAACGTCAGTATTCTCCATAAACATTGCACTGAAACTACAGTAAATATAATATGAAAGAAGAAAAGAAATTAAATTAAAAGAAAAACAATTTGCATAAAAGCTCATTTCAAGAAGTATGAAACCCTTGTGAATAAATCAACACCTCATAATGAAATGAAGAATTTAGCTGCACTCTCTGATTAACTTGAGACGACGAGGAAATCGCATCCTTAACCTAATTTCTTATTTTTCCTCCAGGGCATGAGGCAATGAAATCAAATTCCAGATGAAGAAAGATCTTGGTTATTAATATTGCCACCTGTTTTCCGGAGGATTCTCTGTTTGTTACATGTATCTATTCTTTTTACTAAGGCCCTTATTTATGAAGGAATAGCGATAGGTAGCGACTGGTGAGCGGCCGGTAATGACGGGCCCCGCCACGAGAACGCCGGCTCCCCACCACAATCACACATTTATCAAGCCAATCCTGCTTAGCGACTGAGATAGCGCCATATAGCCACTCATTCATCATTATTCCAGCCTCAGCCCACAGCGCCAGCGTCCGACCTTGAACAGCGACAGGTATGACCTCTCGCTACCTGGCGCTCTCCAATGCATTTCAATGGAACAATCTTTAAATATTCATAATTAATTGTTATTAATGTTTTTTTTTTTTTTAAATGTGAAAAATTCTGTGACCACTTCTGCCATTTTAGATATTTTTTTTAAGGTAAAAAAAATATAAAAAAAAATCGTACAGAATTGATATTACAGGTCTGATATTAATGTATTCATATTACAAAATTATTGAAAAAACTAGTTTTTTTTTGGTTTCCAAAAATATGGTTGTTTGGGGGTTAAAAAAACTACTTTTAACACATCGCCGCCAGCGCTCTGGGGTTTAAACATGCATTTCACAGCGCGAGAATTTTTTGAGCGTGATTTTTTAATGAATATGGTGGGAGCCGGTCGCTAGGGCAAGTCGCTATCATGCGCTCCCATACAGCGCAAATAGCGACTCATCACCCAATATTCAACATTACGGCAAACCGACTGAGTCGCTATCAACTACCGAACAACGGCCAAGCACAGCGACTACTAGCGGGCGCTCTGAAAATGCCGCTACAGTCGCTCAACTGTCGCTACCTGCCGCTATTAATGAATCGGCCTCTAAATGTTCTGTCTCTTCTGTCTCTCCACAATGCCCAGCTTTGAAAATGCTGAAAGAGGGACACTTAAAGGGAAATTCCATGTCATTTTTAAAAGTCTCCAGGGCTGGTCGATTACCTGTCCCTGCTTAGTGAAATCCTCCAGTCGCTACGTATATTTACCAATCCTGTGATCCCTCTTTGGATTCCAGGCCAGGCCTATCTGCACAGCTGGAGGGATGCGGTCAAACGGTTGCTGGATGGTCCTAGTGCTTTATGCCATTTAGTCACATGCACAGCATTTGGTAGAACTCTGCTTGGGGGAGAGGCCATGAAAGTGCCATTGGATCGCCGGCGAGGTAAGTATACTAGGCCAAGTGAGGGTTCCTCAGAGCAGGACCATCTCAGATCAGGGTGTCACATGGGGGGGGGGGGGTATCTCAAATATGTATTTTGGTCCTCTTTAACAGTATTCAGTGAACAAACATGGCTATGCCAACCACCAGAACCAGAAAAAAATGTGGAGGCTGATTCACTACTAACGCCAGGTATCGGCAGATGAGCGCCTGTATAGCGGCGCTTAGAGCGACCGCTAGTAGACGCTGTAACAGAGCGCCTCAGTCGCTGTAGTAACCTGGCCAGCATTGATGAATGTGATGTATGTTGGGCGCTCTAACACCAGTACATCGCTGCAGAGAGCGAAAGATAGCGCCAGCTCAGTGCGACCGACACTCTGCAATCCACACCATACAGCATTGGCGCTCTAAAGCTGGGCGCTGTAGCATAGAGCGCCAGACGCTCTGTGACTGTTTTTGAACACATATCCACCAGTAACAAAGCAAAAACACATGGAATGACATCATAAAAATATAAAAAGTCAAAAGAGTGTTTGTTAGCAGCCAGGAGAGGTCACACAATGATTTGAGCAAAAAAAACATTGTCAAACACCCTGTTTAAACACAAGCAAATGAACGACCATTGAAATGTATGGGAGAGCGACACTGAGTGAAAGGTAATACATGGCGCTCTACGCTAAGCCATCTGTAATAATACATGTGACGCTACATGGTTCTGTTAGAGTCGCTCTCCAGATTCGCTTTCATAAATGTGGTCTTGCGTACAGCGCCCGGCATTCCCCAGACGCTGCCTGCCACTACGAGGCGCTACCCCTTCTTAAATAACCCCCTTAGTGTAGTCACTGCCCCTGTCTAATGGGAGAGCGATCTGCACCACATGGACTGTGGCAAAACTGTTAGACAGAAGAAATGATGTCAAAGTAGATTTGTGCAGCCATGTATATTTAATCTCCGCAGTCTTGCCTTTTCATCTGGCAACCTTTGATGTATTAAATATGTGAAGTGCCCTCACCGAGCTGATCCAACAAAGTGCTTTCACTTACCAATGATGACACTAATTATAGGACTTTTGTAGGCTAAATTAAAACTGAATATTACGGACCTTACCTCCCCACAGCACATCACTTTAGGTCCGGTTCATTAATACTTACATATTCAGGTGAAAAGGCCCTGGGCTGCACATACACTTTTCTAGTATGGCCTAGAGCAGAGCCTCCATCATATTCCAGTGAATGGAGAAAGATGATGACTGCCCTCAAGGAGTAGCTCAGTTGACATGTTTTAAAATACCTCTACCTTGCTACCTTGAATACTCAAGTCTTTCTAGGGTTTGACTTTCGTGGACTTCCCCTCAACACCCAACAGCAGAACATGCCAGGGGGCACGACACTCCACTGCTTACCTGCACTTAACGCTGCTGTTTGTTCATCCGCAGATCCGGGTGGGCATGATCTGGGTACAAAATGGTAGTTCAATGTACAGAGGCGCTCGCTGAAGTCAGTGGGAACCCTCTGTACTCAGGCCATGCCCACCCATCCATGGGGGCATCAACAAAGGTCTTTGCTACTTAAGACATTAAAAAGAAATAATGTGGGGGGAGATCATGATACACAGTCCATGAAAAAGAAGAAAGAATAAAGTCCAGAAGGCAGAATACAGGGCACCGGATACATGGCCCATGGGAGATATACACTTAACTAACCTCTAGGGCAGGGGTGCTCAACCACTTCTAGAAAAGGTTCATTAAAAGGCATCTGGTGAGGGGTGAAGATCCGGACGGAGGGCTGTCGCGGGGGGTGGATAGTTATAAGTCAGCACACTGGGGGAGCGGCTATATATTCCCCAGTCTGCTTGTACCTTGCAATGCCACTTCCCGCCGGTGCAGTACTTCATATTGCAATGCTAAGTGCCAGGGAGCCATGACACTGGCAGGGAGACTAAGCACTACATCACTGATTAGGGGGGGGGGGGGCAACATGGCAACACAGAAGCAACTGAGTGCAGGGTTGTCAGGGCAGGGGTCCGGAAAATTCGGACCCCGGTCCGCCAGTTGAGTATCACTGCTCTAGGGGTAGCAAAGACCCGGTTCTATTTCTGGATGAGCGTCCTTCTAGGGTGTTGTCCTCTCCTGCACTGTATTTGGTTCTTGCAAGTTTCCAACCAAATAACTGCTTCTGGCTGGATTTGGCAAATTCCTAATTTATAAATCGTCATACCAAACAAAGGGGGTAGTGAAGAACACTCCTCACCTACCACCCAAAGCCACATATTTAATTATAGGAATAAAAATTAACTTTATTTCACAAGATCAATCCAACAAATTTTAAAATCAACATAGAACACAAAGCACAAGTTAAAAACAGAGTGTTCCTACCCCAATAAATTGTATATGTTGCAATTACATGTATAGTATGAAAATAAGTCAGTGAATACTTTAGTGGATAGATGGTCAAAACTGTGGAAACTAGAGTTTAATGTCTCTAAATGTAAAATCCTGCACTTGGGTAGAAGGAATCCCTGCTCTGAGAACCGTATGGGCAGCACTGTGTTAGCCAGGACCTCGGAGGAGAGAGATTTAGGGGTGCTGATTACTGAAAGCTGCAAGATGAGTGGACAGTGTAGCCAGGCAGTGGGAAAAGCAAGCAGGATGCTCGCTTTTAAAGAGAACATACAGTATATACATAAAGGCAGAGTAGATGGACCGTATGGTCTCCTTCTGCCGTCAACCTTCTATGTTTCTATGTATGCTTGGACAGGGTCCCCCTACACAATACTACGAATGGTCCACTAGGCCACTATTTTGTGCTGGCACAAAAAAGAGTATTCTTTGATCCAAACGTATCAAATGTCTATTTCTCCCCTGCTTGGCTGTATAAAACACAATCCGGGCCGGGTTTTCAGGACCCGGGTCACTTCCCCAATTCCCTAACGGGTTGTTACATGTTCTAAGACCCTCCACAAGTGTGCACGCTGATTACAGGGGAAGTCTGTATAAGAAGAGAGCACACAGCCTTTCCTTTGATGGATGACCAGCCTGTTGGAGTGAGCCCAGGCTGAGCTGCACCATGGTGAAGGATAGCACTGGACATTGAGCAGAGGGCTGATACGCCCTGTAAAGTGGACTGGAATTGATCAGCTTGCTGGAGTACCCAGCCCAGGACTATTTGGTTGGTGAAGTAACCCTTTTTGTTTTCTGCATGTATGCTGCAATCTTTGGACTATCTACTGAACTTTGCTGAATAAAAGCCGTTTTGCCGTTCAAATCCGTTGTCCGTCACTGCTGATTGTTTGCCCGCTTACAATATATATATATATATATATATATATATATATATATATTCTTTATATAGATGTATATATGTGTATGCATACAAAATAAAGTGCAAGGTGCACGCACTAAATAAACCGTACTTTTAAGCCAAAGAACCAAAAATCATGTGCAACTTCAATGGTGTTTAAACGCGTGCATATGAATCAAATAAGTATCAAACAACAATATTATCAATCATGGATACAAAGAGACCAAAGCAAAATAAACAGTAGGGAAGACCACAAAGGGATACAATATAATACCACTAAGAGCCAGCAGCCACCCTCCTGTGAAGGAGAGGAAGAGGAATCACTCAAAGTGACACCTGCGCACGTGGCTTCCCATGCTGCTTCTGGTCCCATCCAGCCCCGAACATTGTAACTATTCCAGCACATGTCCTGGCTTATGCATAGAAGTTTCTAGGCCTAAAATGAGCCAGCAAACATTTTTTGGCTAAATCATGCACTGTGATTGACGGCAGTTATATGGTTCTGACCGCTGAAGAAAATGCCAGTGTAGATAAGTAGATCGGGGCTTGGTCTACTTTTACCCTTTACTACCCAAGTCCCTGACTATCAACTATAGAGAATAACTCCCTTACCCCAACTGTAAATGCCCATTAATATCGGTCTCTAGGGAGGAGCAGGGCACTTCCGGCCAACTACCTCCTTTGGCACTGCTAGACTAAAGGAGCTTCCACTAAATGTTGCACTATGGTCCTACCCTTCATAGGCTTATTATTCTATATCGGTGTCCTCAGACACACACATCCAGCCAGAGGTGCAGGACCAGCAGTGGACCTCAAGGCACCAGTGTTCAGAAAAAAGCCATATACATTGCAGGAATATTGGCAAGTAGGCCAGGGGTCTGAAGGAAACCTTCCCAAGATCCATACTTAAGCAAAACCAATAACCCCACTCTATCCTTTGTTAGGTCACTATATATACACACTGCTTGAGCATGGCAAAGCCTTATTCTGAGTACTGGGGACATGACTGCAGCTTTCTTTATTTTTTAATATCAGTGAATAAAAAAAAGTTTCCATAAAAATTAAATAAAACACAATGAAAGCCATAAAACACTTTGGAGCAGCAGTTATCTGTAGACTGGCAGAGGTGTCAGGGTGATGAAGTGCAGGATGATCGGACCAGACAATGTAATCTCATTACCTCCGCTAACACTAGAGATGTATGCGTCGCTGCTGCCATGAATTGACATCTCACAGGCGTGCAGCAGCATTTCTCTCAAATATTTTACAATAAGGTTGTTCCGAACCTGCTCTGAGCAGTCCATAAATTTAGTTTTCTTGATAAAAATGTAAGCGGTAGATAAATACAGGTGCCATCAGTGGGCACTGTTTCTCTGAGGCAGCCTCTGCATTTCTTACTGGAGATGTTCTGGCCTTTAAAATTTTATGACTATAACATTTCTGGAGTTACAGATTATTTCTTCTTTTTTATTATCATGGATTATAGGCACTGCTCCATGCTGAACACGCTTGGGGCCAGTTGGGCTAATGCTTTAAATACCCACATTCAATCCCTGCCCCTCCCAGTCTTCTTCTCATCCCCCTGTACCCGGTCCCACTGTACCCACAAGCCAAGGAACCCCAGCCCCCAATGCTACATTCCAGGGCTGATTTTTGGCCCCATCCGCCACTGCTGATCTACCCCACATACATAAAGTGCCCCTTACAAAAGATGGCTATGTGCCTGTAATTATTGCTAACCTTATCTTTTTTTCCATTAATCTTCTCTTGACTTTTTTCCTTTCCCTGTCTATGACGGTTGCAGTGGCATGGGCTCCTCAGCAAAGGACAGTGGGTCGAAAACTCAGACTTCTTTTTCATGGTCTCCCAAGGGCTCTCATTCTTGCAATACTTGAGAGAAAGGGCTTTGCCTTTCTTTTGGGAGCCATTTGTGGTGTCAGCCAACCCAGAACAGATCGGTCATTGGTTGTACAGCCAACCCGGCACAGATTTGCCATAGTAAGTGCAGTGAGAATTTCCAGTGGGTTGCTCTGCTTTGGGACGACTAGGCTGAACATAGCCCGAAACATGAAGTCCATCTCATGCTAGAGTATCTGCCCCCAGAGCTTCAGTACCATTGCTTTGGGAGTGTTCATATCCACTCCTAACCATGTCCCTGCAATGACTGGCTGGAAAGCACATTGGAAATGGTGCCCATCAGCTTGTGGGCTGCTCAGGGGCTGGCCCAGGCCAGTAAAATGCAGAGCTGATTCTTGGCCGCAGTACACCTTTGTAGCATTTAACACCAAGAGTTGCCCAATCGGCAGTGATCTTCCCCCCCCCCCATCAGGGTGTTGATCATTTACATTTTTTGTGATGACTTGTCCGTGCTTCTATTAATCCTTTTCCTAAGTGGTATCGAGAATTCAGGGGGGGGGGGGGGGGCTGATTTTTCTCAGTGGTGGCTAACAACACCCGTTTAATGAGCCACAGAAGGGTTCTGAGATGACAGGGGATTCCCTGGAGGAGTCTGTATGATGTTGGTCAGTACTCCTTACAGGTTTGAAAAACATTTTCTGCCAAGGAGATACCTGTTGGTGGTTGAGGAATCTTCTTCATAAGGCGAAGGGCTCTTGAATTTTGAATCCCTGTCCCTGTGTAGGGTTTGAGTATCTTAATTTCAGTGGTGGCAGCCATGGAAGAGGCTACATTTGTCTCTTCTGTATATCTGCTACAGCTCACCTTGCCTCTAAATTAAACTTCAATAAATTGCTCCATTTTCTGTTTTTCTACCAGTTGTGATTTTGGTCTTTCAACTTATTTAAAGTTGTCAGTCCTGGATTTTGTAAAGTGAAGCCCTCAAACAGGAGGAGATATTGAAGGATTGCCTTTTTGTCGGAGTGCTGAGACAGTCCAGGCAAACATAAAACAACAATACATCCTTACCTCCTCTCCCCTACAGTTCCTTTTCAGGGGTCTGGTTGTGTGATATATTCACCCTTCCCCAAATTTCTTTGGGGTTTGCTTGTCCACCATTTGCAAGCAAATTATTAAACGATGCCCAGTCCTGCCTTCTTTAAAGTGACTGAAGCATGCTGTGCTCTGTTCACTTTGACATAGGGGGCGTTCCTGGTTCTGCAGGAGCTGGCGGGGTGTGCTTGGATGCCTTGGGACCCAAATACAGGATCAGGTGAGTATAAGACAGTATAACACATCTGGACCTTTGTGAATCAGCTTTGCTGTCACCACAGTCTGTCAAACTCGTAGGAACCACAACAGTGCCGATTGCTGTTCTTCCCTCTGGGCCCCAGGCCTGGCAAGCTGCCCTGGTTGGGTTCTTGAGGGTGATCTGTTTATTTAATTGGGGTTCAGGGGCTGAAATCTGAAGAAGGGAGAGATTTAAAGGTCATTTATGGTCTGTTCTTTTTCAACTGGATGGCTGCTGTGAGGGGAGGGGTGTAAGGCTGATTGATGGGGGGGCTGATTGTTTAGCCTAATTTTTATTTATAATGAATATGTATGGGAAATGGGGGGAAGGTAGAGGGATCACTTAAAGTGGACCAAAACCCAGGATTTGGCTATCCTGGGTTTTGGTCCTTTCCCCCGGGGCACCGCAATTGGAGGTGCCCCGCTCCGTGAAACCCCAGGACGCAGAGACCCATGGTGCGTCTAAGAGCAGCGGCTCTGAGCACCCAGACAGCCGCATCCTCCGCTTCCCTCTAACAGGGAGCGTGCCTGCGCCATTCACAAATGCCTGGAGTGTGCACGCACCCTGCTAGAGGGGGAGAGTGGGATGCAGCCGCTGCTCTTAAAAGTGCTGTGGGACTGGGAGACGGGTGAGTGAATGGGGCAACCTTGGGGATTTCACACAGCGGGGCATCCCGATTTTGTATTCCGGGGGGGAATCGATCGGCCCAGGAATCTTATAGATTGAACTGGGTTACTGTCCACTTTAAAGAGACACTAAAGTCTGTAAACTAAGCCCACCA
Organism: Gastrophryne carolinensis; assembly: GCA_027917425.1. Lineage (NCBI taxonomy): Eukaryota > Metazoa > Chordata > Amphibia > Anura > Microhylidae > Gastrophryne > Gastrophryne carolinensis. The sequence continues at coordinate 408,980,337 of CM051239.1, read as the reverse complement.
TAGCCCCCTCCCCAGCATTCACTCACTCACCTAGTCTTGCAGTGATCCCGATAGAAGTGGGCCTGGGAGGCTACTGCAGCCCAAGAAGAGCAGAATTGGGGGCTGCAACACAGAGCTCTCAATGTTTTGGGCTCACCTCTAGGTCGGGGTAAGACGTTCTCAAACATTGTTGCCCTTCCTTCTTGTACTAAAAAGGTTTTAGCACTTACTTTGGCTTCTCCAGTGGTTCTGGCTCCTTCCTGGCTCGCCCAACCGGATTCTTCTCAGCTTCCTCTTCTGTGACTAGATGAAATTCTGCTTCTACTTTACCCTGAATTCAAACATAATAAAGAGACTTATTTCACGCCAAATTACAGCGCTAGACACAGATACCAATAACAGAGCAGATGTGACCAGACCTGCCTGGGGGGTATTATGCTTTCACTTATATTTATCTAGATATCTGCTATTCTATTCATCTGAGAAGTCATCAAGGATTTTGACATTTACATTTTCACATCAAGTATAATATTCAGCATATTATAACTGTGGCAAAGTAAAATGAACACGGTAATAGCTGCAGCAAAAATGCTCACTTGGTTATAAATTCATTGTATAGTCTATATCGATCCAACAACTTAAGGTAGACCAAAACCCAGGATTCTGAATCTCCTGGATTTTGGTCCTTGTCTGTGTGAAACCCACTCAGGTTGCACCTTTTCCTAGTCCTACAATGCATGCGTGGCCGCTTACCCAATCAGCACGTTTGGATCCGCTCCTGCCCCTTCTTCCGAGCGCACTGACGGCCGCATCTCCCGCTACCCTCTAACAGGAAGTGTGCCCGCACCGGCCATTCACAAATGCCTGGCGCAGGCACGCTAGAGGGGTAGAGGGGATGTGGGCGCTGCTCGCGCATGTGCCGTTGGACCGTGAAAGAAGGTGAGTTTCGGGGTGACCTGGGGGGTTTCAAACAGCGGGGCATCCTGATTCTAGATGCCCTGGGGGTAGGGAATCAGATCTCCATGGCTTTTGGTCCACTTTAAGATTTAGGCACCTGTCATGCCCAGGGCATGATTATAGAATAAACATACGTATTATGAGGGTATATATGTGTGTGTATATTTGAATATGGACCAGCAGCTTTCCCACCCCCCTCCACCCGTGTGCCATAAAACACCCTCGTATATGACAACAGGGCCATGCAGCGTGTACATTCCAACTTAATTAAGACTCTGTTTGTGATACTTCCTTGTTTGAAGTCAGATCTCTTTGAAGTGCCAGGCTGTTGTCTTTTTGCTCTGGCCATAAACCGGAAATCAGATAAGGGGACCTGGGGAATAGAATCTCCCCCCCCCACCCTTAGGAATTCCATGGAGATGGAAGGTGTCCTGTAAGCCATTTTTTCCCTCCAAATTCTGGCTAACAAAAGCCAAGAGAGGACATGCTTGGGGCATTACAAGCTAAGGACCTGGGACCATAACATCGTCCCAAGCAACAAGCAACCACGGGAAACTCCAACAAAAAGGACTGCGTAAGGACTTTATTTTTGAACTGTCATTTGCTATATACTCTTCTGTATTTTTGTATGTCATTTTATTGTTGTAAATTACATCCAGCACTGTGATACCTTTTATCAGATTAAATGTTTAATTAATCAGCTCTAGTCTTTGACCTCTAAATAGATGAGCTCACCTTCCTGAGGGAAGCTCTGGTGATACACGTTTATTAGGGTTAATTGATGACTTGCTGAGACTAGTAGTCCCTGTCTGGGTGTCTAGTGGCGTGTTAACCCTTGTACCATCACACTCTGTCTGGCGTATGGGCTGGGCTGATAGAGCGTGATTGTGACAGCACTGATTTAAAGAGGAAGTCATTCACTCACCCTTCCCTCCCTCTGTGCTAAGCCAAATTTGGCCATAGAAAAACAACTCACTGGGGGGCAGGCAATCTGCATGAAAGCTAAAGCTGGGACCTTGAGTGACAGATCAGTCACCCAATCCATTGTAGCAGTGTCATTGTACTGGTCTATCGCTCAAGTATAACTGTTGACGACTGCCATGCAGAACCTTGCCCCCTGCTGGCATCAAGGGAGGATTGCAGCAATCAGGTACATTGTTTTATTACTTTAACACCCATATTTTAGCATCGGGCATAGCACAGAGGGAGGAAAGGGTGACTGGGGGATAAAAAAGCTTAGACTTTCTCTTTAACACACTAACTTGCTCACTTTACACACCTTCCTACTACAATCACAGATGGAAGAATTTCCAATCAAGTTTCCCATGCCTGATCGATGCAGTACAGATCAATTGGGAGGTGGGTAGCCCGATCTATAGACTTCAATATATGGGCTTTTTTTTTGGTAATACTTATTCTTAGTTCCCAATAGCTTTTAACAATTACATTTATTCAAGATGTTCCTATTAGAATATGACAGTGTTCTAGATGTGTTTGCTGGCCACCAAAATGTTTTGTACCCCCATAGCATCTTTTGGATTTGCTGTTGTCCTAAAGCACATCGGGGCATGTGGTTTGGATGTACAAATGTAGAATTGCATGTAAACACAACTCTGTGTGTCAATATCTGTGTCTGTGCTTAGTTACATTACACGCCGAGCAGCACCTGCCTGCGTTTCCATAAACTGCTGCTAACATCAGCACAGATGTAATGTTAGGCCCGAGAGCTCCCCAAGAAGGAACCTTCTTGCCCAGAATCGGATTCGGCCAGAGCAAAGACCACAAACACAGGATAAATGAATTAAAAGGTAATTTATTAAGAAAAGGCAAACAAAGGATAACCTATAGTTCAGGCTGAAACATAACAAGAAAACCTTGACAAAATAATACAGGGCATAAAGAACCAAGAACTAGCGAACACAAGCTTAGAGTACACAGAAACACACCAAGGTGCAGGTATGACTCACCCAGGCCCAGGACAGGAGCCGGCAGCCTACAGGAGCTGAAATGAGGCCTGCTGTATTGAGGGTCAGGAACTGGAGCTAGCCAGGAAGAGGCCTGCGTGCTACTGGAGAAACTGGACCATCAGAGGTACACTCACAACGACACACTGGCAGGCTGATTCATCATTAGCGGCAGGTAGCGACAGATGAGCGTCTGTAGCGGCATTTTCAGAGCGCCCGCTAGTAGTCGCAGTGCTCGGCCATGAGTCGCTACTTTATAGCGACTCAGTTGCTGTTCAGTAATGTTGAATACAATGTGAGGAGTCGCTATTTGACCAGTACAGCGCTGTATGGGAGCGCATGTTAGCGACTGCTCATAGCGACCGACTCACACCATATTCAGGAAAAAAACAGCTTCACAAATCTCTGGCGCTGAAAAATAATTGTTTGAAGCCCAGAGCGCAGGAGGCGGTGTGCTTAAAGTCTGTTTTCAAGCATCTATCAACTAGTAACAAAGCGAAAACATATGGAATTACATTGTAACAACATTGTAACATGAACACTTTAATGCCAGACCTGTAATGTCATTTTTGAGGAAATATTTAAAAAATGAAAAAATTATGAAAAAAATGCTTTTTCAATGCCAGAAGAGACCTGTTTAAAGAGAAGAAAAGGATCGTCCATTGAAATGTATGGGAGAGCGACAGGTAGCGAGAGGTCATACCTGGTGCTGTGCAAGGCTGAACGCTGGCGCTGTTCGCTGAATCTGTGAAAATGATGAATCAGACGCTACATGGCGCTATTCCAAAACCACCCTATGGTGGTTTTGGCTGCCCAGGTGTGGGGGCCCCCACTGCCACCGATAGCTTTGTTGCTGGCCCGGCGGCCAGTCAGACCAAAGACTGAAAAGCCTCCTGGACCAGACCATAACTCAAAGGTTGGTGGAGGCTTCCTTTGCAGGGCAAGTGGTGGAGGCCCTGGGGGCGCAAGGGGCCATAATCTGGCTCTGCGCTATTGCACGCTGAACAAAAGAGGTTCTGCTCATGTAACTTTCATTTCGTGTGTAGATTAGCACCAATGGAAACATCCATTTAACATTCAGGTACAGCACCAGTTTAGCTGCATTAAAAATGCTTTCAGTGCCAATTCATACATGCAGGTGCCAATAGGTTAACGCTCTTGCTGCGATTGGAAGGAGGTGAAATGGCACTGACTGACGTTCTTTATAAATCAGGCTCTAACTCTCTTACAAAAGAGAAAAAAAAGAGAAACATGAGTCCATAAACTGAATTGTGTGGTTCCCTTTCAAAACCACTCAATTTCCAGACATAAAGTCAGAATTCTGCAACCTTTTAATCTATGCTGCCCCTACTATCCAGTGCAACACATGCTAATACATGCAAGAGACCCGGATACAGCTACACCTATTCGTCTACACATCAAGACCCCTCCGTACCCTGAAATCCACCTATACCATTCTAGAGGAAGGCACAAAGTAGAAAAATGTTCTGGTGAGATTGAGAGAAACTGTGAAGTCCCCACCCCCCAGAGTAGGCTAAATCTGGACCTGTGAGAAGGTAAGCATACATAGGCATTGGAAAGCTCCTCATTGAATCCTGGCCATGTAAGGATTATATTAATAAAGCATAATATATCACTTACTGTAAGTTCCCCAGACTTAACAAATGGCCACCATCCTCGAATACGCTTCTGCTGGAAGATGGAAATCTTGTTTTCATCCTTCAAGTTGGTGGCCATACTTAGGTCGCAGCTTTTTGCCGTCTTTGCTCCTCGATGGAACCCGTTCAGATTTAGTTCCATGGAGCCTGTAAGAGAAGAACCAAGAGGAACATCAATCAAACCTAAACATCCTCCAACATTTTCTTTACATACATGAAGCTAGTAAATTGAAGGTTTTTGATGCCTTTCTTTTCCAGCTGGTTTCACATGACTGGTGATTGTTTACCACTTCTATAACTACGTTATTCTTTCACCTATTTTGAGTAAGTATCCCACTTTACTTTCTGTTGCATCAATGGCTGGGGGCAGCTATTATGGGTTACTGCCAGCTTTGACTGTAGTAGGTTTTAAATTAATTTTTTAGCATGGCTTGATCTTATAAGAACACTAGTCCCTAGTCATGCACAAAGCAATCAGGTTGAGCAATCAAAGAACAATGCACATAAACGTTTCAACACTATGGTACAATAGTACCTTTAAAACCACATAATTCTAGTAATCATCAAGTCTATCCAATTAAAATAGTCCTGTGCTGGAGTGAAAAACAACCTGTGTCCCTCGCAGGAGTGTCAAAATCTAGATCTACTTAGGATCTATAGTTTTTTAAATGCACATAAATGGCCTATCTTCTGTCTTCAACCCTTTCCCTTCAATCCCAAATCCTTTTGCGCCAAGTACCACTTTCTGTTTCCCAATTGTATCAAGTACCACCTGAGTGACACGTGTGGGTTGTCAATCACATAAAACCATGGTAAAACCACACAATTTATAATAAATGAAACACACAAAAATGCACACAAATAGTTTGCATCAGGTTTTGGAGATGTTTTGTATTTATGACGCAAATCAAGTTGGGTGAATAATAAATGGCAGCAGATCGGGGTGGCGTACAGGTCAATCTGCAGCCTTGTCATAGGATGTGGAGTACTACCAGTGGTACTAGTAACACCTGTACGGAACCCCTGCCTTACATTGTAAGCCCACAAGGTCATGGCCACACTCTCCTAGTGTACACAGTATCACTGTGTATTAGCTATCACATCTAATTCATAAAATACTCACATGTTGTAACTTACATGTTTTACCCTGTTTATAATTCCACATTGTACAGAGCCATGGAAGATGATGGCACTTTATATATTATTGTTATTATTAATATATATATATATATATATATATATATATATATATATTAATATATATATTATAAATATATAAAGAAACACAGCACCCTTTATGACTTAAAACAGATTCATAAGGAGCTTATACAGAGGAACTCAAAGACTCCCAATGATGCCACCATTCAAACCAGTTAGATTATGGCATTTCTGCCCATTATTCCAAAAAGTGGAACATTTAGGAGGGACAACAGCTCAACTATAAACTGAGAGGCTACAAAAGCTTACAGAAGAGGTTTGCCATGTGCTGAAGCTTGTTGTGCATAAAAGTACCATTACCATTAGCAGCTATGGCTACTAGACCACTGGAAGGAGAAGGTCCAGAGATTTCCTTTTCTTCTTTTATATCCAGGCTGAATTGTATGGACTGAAGTTTTTTTCGAGCCTCACATAATACAGTATGTTACTAAAATAAGCTGACCATTTGGGACACTTAAACCGGACCTTCACCATGATTTATTGAAAAGCCCAAACCCTTAAAGTGGAGCAACACCCGATGCTGATCGGCCCGGGAATGTATAAGATTCCTCGCTTGTCCGTCGGCGGGGATTGGCTGCAGCGGTCACGTGGGAGCGGGGACAGGTGACTTTTTGGGGCTTTCTGAGGGGTTTCACACAGATCGGGGGTGCCCCACCGAAGTGGACCAAAACCCAGGATAGTCAAAATCCTGGGTGTTGGTCCACTTTAAAAAACGATTCCCCAGCATCTAAAGTTAATATATTTTACGTTTTTAGTCACTTACTTAGTCTTTACCCCACTGGGCTGCAACTCTGTTCAGGATTCTAGGATACAGGCGCCGCCATCTTGACTCAGAAGCATCACAGTTACTGAGGAGAGGAGAGTGGGCTAAAGTACAGGGGGGCGGGTTTTAGCTGTGCTTTGCTCAGACAGAGCAGAGCTGGGGTCAGGAAAAGGTCAGCAATCCCAGAATGCAGAGCGACACAGTCAAAAGGCACTTCCTGTTTGCAGTCTGCCTGACGTTGCATGTTTAAAGGCTCATAACATGCAGTAGATGCAGGTAGGATGATTTTTTATGTGAGCAATCTGTATGCACAGGGTGTGGGAAACATATAAGATAGACTCTTATTCAGGGTGAAGGTCCGCTTTAAAGTGGACCAAAAGCAGCCCTGGAGTCTATAAAAATGTTTTAGGGAAAATAAAATGACATATTTCACATGTCATCTTTTTCTGCTCTGGTCGTTATTTGACACTTACAGCACTTATAGCATGTTAATAATTTCAGAACATAAAGTAAAAAGTGTATCATGGGGAAACATTTCTCTGGTCTGAAACTATACCACCTCACCATTATTTGCCAATGTCTGCCAGGCCCCCCGGCCTGTATTGGTAAATTATGCCTGCCCCATGTCCCCCCCGATCCCTGCACCCCCCATCCTCGACACCCCATTTATATCTTATGTCCGGTCCAGTCCAAAACCTCCAAAGCAAGGATCCACATAGAGTAGAAGCCGCATGGGCAGAGAGGAATAGAATGGGAATAGGCCGCCAAGCACTCGCTCCTCCACAGCACCAGGTGGTCCTCGCTCAGAGAAGCTAGATGGAACAAGGTTAATGCTCACATACCATGGAGATGCTGGAGCCGGTATATAATAACATGTGATATGTTGACCTGACAGTCACTGTACATCTGCTACGCTATCTACGAAAGATTTTAATTTTTGGACTTGGACTTGTCCGTGTTTCTCTACTTGCCAGAAAGCCTAGCTCCTATTCTGCAGCTAGGAGGTAAAAGTTTGCTCAATACAGCTTAAGGTGGAGGAAACTGGCCGATACCAGCGTAAAATCACGATGACATTTTTAACATTTGGGTTGTTAGGTCCTATAATACTAGTGAAGGAAAATTCAACATTATACCACCAACATTCCAGAGATTTGTGTGCTTCCAGCAATTTGGAGAGGATCCTTTTCTGTTTCAGTGGCAAGCCGACTCCATAGCACAGAGTTACTGTAACACCATAAAGAAATGACAGATTCTGGTGCGGAGGTCTGCCATACACAGTTATGAACAGGTCCAGATTATGAGAGGGGTGCAGGGCCTCCACCTCTTGCCCTGAAAAGGGGGCCTTTGGGTTATGGTCTGGTCCAGGAGGCTTTTCAGTCTTTGGTCTGACGGGCCGCGGGGCCTGCAACAAATCTATCGGCGGCAGTGGGGGGCCTGGGCAAGCCTTTTTTTGTTTTTGCAAACCTGCAGCCAAAGCCACCACAGGGCAGGACAGGGAGTATAGAGAAGCAAGGCCGCCGCCAGCAACGCTACAGTGATGGGTGCAGAGCTGTCACTGCACATAAGCCTCCAAGCACAGCCGCTGGCAGCTCAATGCAGGGAACCAGCCGGGCGACTACACTACCCCCCACCCAGAATGGCAAAGCAGGAGTTCCCGAGCAGCACGCACCCGCACAAGGGTGGCACAAGGGACTCCATCCGACGTTCCAGTAAGTAGGCGGGTGCCAGACAACCACCAATCAGTTACTTGGCTGGACTATTATTTTGAAGGAAAAAAATACTATATCTGGGGCCTCCACCAGATTTTGTGCCCAGGGGTCTCCACCACACTTAAACCGGACCTTCAGCGTAATTTAATGAAAAGCCCAAACTCTTAAAAAACGGTTCCCCAGCATCTTAAATTAATATATATTACGTTTTTAGTCACTAACTTATTATTCTTTCCCCCACTGGGCTGCAACTCTGTTCAGGAATTTAGGATACGGGCGCCGCCATCTTGACTCATAAGCATCACACTTACTGGAGGAGGAGAGTGGGATTAGGTACAGGGGGGGCGGGTTATAGCTGTGCTTTGCTCAGACAGAGCAGAGCTGGGGTCAGGTAAAGGTCAGCAGTCCCAGAATGCAGAGCAGCACAGTCAGGAGGCACTTCCTGTTTGCAGGCTGCCTGATAAGATGGCGGCTTCCATAAGCCGCCATCTTGGATGTTTAAAGGCTCATAACATGCAGTAGATGCAGGTAGGATGATTTTTAATGTGGACAATCTGTATGTACAGGGTGTGGGGAACATATAAGATAGGCTCTTATTCAGAGTGAAGGTCGACTTTAATCCAGTCCTGGGTATGAACTCCATCCAATACCACTGAGGTGAACTGTTACACCAGATGTGGGCCAGGCCCTATTATTTGGCATCAGTGCCCAATACAGCAGCAGCAGCAACAGTTAATGCCAGCAAGCAATACAATCAGAGCTGAGTGTAACGCAATCCTGGAAAAGCAAGTACAGATAATTTCATTTCACATATTCCATGAATTGTGTATGTTTTTCTGATTGTAATCATATGTGAAAGCGATTGAGGGGGCGGCCCTATGATTACGGTAGAGTCCCTCCCTACATTCGTGTTTTTATTTTTGATGTAATAAAGTAGATAATGATAGATAATGAAACTTTCTTAAATTCATGTTGTGATATTTGAATTCGTATGGTGGGGTCACATTCAGAGTTCCTACGAAGACTGGGTTTACCTATACCCAGGTAACTCGTTATAGTGTTTTCATTTCACATACCCAAGAAATCATCAGACGACAGCCTATCGAAGTCCCAGACCTGCAGCAATAGCACTGTGGGCATTTTACGCTCCGTCTGGTCCAAAGAGAAGATGTTTTCCCGCTTCTTGACCACCATTACTTTCTCGGCCGGTAGGTAATGAAAGGGGAACACAAAGCGCCAGTTGAAATTTCCTTCCCCGGTTAGAGAGTTGTAATGGACGTCCGTTTCCTGGCTGTCCTCCTCAAGCCCTTTTAACCACCTGGTGTTCAGATGAATAGCGATGGGTTAGAGAGACTTTCAAGAATAATCATTTTATAAATCTTTATAAGAATGTGTGACATAACTGGCCCATAGAGAATTTTTGGAGGTGCATCACTAGCAGGTGAGCCCGGAAGTCATGTTTATACTGAAACGGAACAAAACCCAGTGCAGCCGAATTGAAACTGAAATGGAATTGAAAAGATTCCAGGGCCTGGGGCATCTCAGGATGCTCCACTGTGTAAACCCCCCCAGATCGCCCATAATAACTCACCTTTCCCCAGTCCTACGGGGCATGTATGGACTCCATGTTTGCCATGCATACATTATTCAGCAAATGACCCAGCAGCGAGCACATTCTGAATGGCTGGAGGTGGGACAGCAAAAGGGCTGAGCTGTTTGCTGAATGACACATGCACGGAAACCAGCTCTGATTGGATGAGAGCCCATGCAAGCAACGTAGGATGGTAGGGTGAGTTTTACAGGGCAATCTTGGGGGGGGGGGGGGGATCACACAGCGGGGCATGCCAAATCGGGATGTCCGGGGGGCAAGGAACAAAATCGGAATAGTTAAAATCCTGTGTTTTGTTCTGAAACACAGGTTGAAGAATAACGTTTATTTCTGGGATACCAAACAAAGAACTGGCATACAGTAGTATTTTGGCATAGTATCAAATTCCATGATTCACTACTGTAATCCTTTGTCCTTTATTATATTTGTGATTACAATATCCTTATAACTTTGGCCCTTATTTAACAAGGGATAGCGCCAGGTAGCGACCCACCACAATCACACATTTATCAAGACGATCCTGCTTAGCGACTGAGATAGCGCCAGATAGCGACTCATTCATCATTATTCCAGCCTCAGCCCACAGCGCCAGCGTCCGACCTTGAACAGCGACAGGTAGGACCTCTCGCTACCTGACGCTCTCCAATGCATTTCAATGGAACAATCTTAAAATATTCATAATTAATTGTTAATAATGTTTTTTTTTTTTTTTTTTTTAATGTGACAAATTCTGTGACCACTTCTGCCATGGTAGATATTTTTTTTAAGGTAAAAAAAAAAAAAAAAGTGTGCAGAATTGATATTAAAGGTCTGATATTAATGTATTCATATTCCAAAATGTTTTTAGAATCTTGTTTTTTTTGGTTTCAAAAAATATGGTTGTTTGGGGGTTAAAAAACTACTTTTAACCCATCGCCGCCAGCGCTCTGGGGTTTAAACATGCATTTCACAGCGCGAGAATTTTTTGAGCGTGATTTGTTAATGAATATGGTGGGAGCCGGTCGCTATGGCCAGTCGCTATCATGCGCTCCCATACAGCGCGGAACCTGTCAAATAGCGACTCCTCACCCAATATTCAACATTACTGCACACCGACTGAGTCGCTGTCAACAACCGAACAACGGCCAAGCACAGCGACTACTAGCGGGCGCTGTGAAAATACTGCTACAGTCGCTCATCTGTCGCTACCTGGCGCTATTACTGAATCGGCCTCTTTGAATGAAGTTGAACTCTTTTGGTGTTTTGTAAGAAACATTTATTGCTGCACAAATACATTTTTCTAAAATCTATTACTTAAAGGGCCATTCCAGCCCAGAAATCCTGGGGGGTGGGGTTACATAAAGCAAAATTACTTACCTGCCCTGGAATCTTGTAGTGAAGGTTAGGGGATGCTGCTGCTTCTGCTCGCTGACATCTAGTTGCAGTCAAGCACTCCCACCCCCCCATTTAAGTGAATTCTTACCTCCTATTCCCCCGAGCCCACAGCACATGAGCGGCATCACTCGCATCCCTTCTCAGCTTTGCGGGGTCACTTCCGTCGCAACTGAATGGTTGTGTGTGGCTGCGCACAGGTGAAGACAGTGAGTGATGCTGTTCACCGCAAGTGGCTAGGGATTCCATTCAGCTATTCTAGCCGCACATTAATATGCGTGGACGGAGAAGCTGATTGGATGAGCGGCCACCTCTTCCCAAGCCCACTGCGTAGGCGCGACCACTCGTTCAATTGTTTTTTTCCGCCTGCGTCTGTGCCGTATATAGATACATATACACACACACAGACACATTGATTACGAGTTTGGTCACAGGGAGTTTAGATTTTTAAATGCCTGGACTGTCCCTTTAAATCATTATTTTACTGTTCATTCTAGAATTCTGGCCATTCGTTTCACATTATTATTATTATTATTAATAATAATAATAATGTTTATTTATATAGCACCATCATTTTCCATAGCGCTTTACAAGGTAGTACGATTAACTGCAGTTTAATATGTTGTGTTAATGCATCGTGACAGTCAGAGTTTTTTTTATAGTGGACCAAAACTCGGGATTTTCACTATCCAGGGTTTTGTTCTATCCCCCTGGGGTGTGAGGGGTAGGGATACCCCCTGTTCTGGGGCCTATAAACATGGCTGGCAAGAATGGCCAGACACTTGAATCTTACCACTTAGAGGCCGATTCATTAATAGCGCCAGGTAGCGACAGATGAGCGCCAGTAGCGTGATTTTCACAGCGCCAGCTAGTATTCGCTGTGCTTGGCCGGGGTTTGCTTGTTGACAGCGACTCAGTCGGTGTGCGGTAATGTTGAATACGGGGTTAGGGGTCGATGTTTCACAGGTTCTGCGTTGTATGGGTGCGCCTGACAGCGAATGGCCAGAGCGAACGGCTTGCTGCAGATTCATTAACAAATCACGCTCAAAAATTTCTCGCGCTGTGAATTCCTTGTTTAAACCCCAGAGCGCTGGCGGCGATGTGTGTAAAGTAGTTTTTAACCCCCAAACAACCATTTTTTTTTAATGTAAAAATTATACAAGTTTTTCTAAACATTTTGTAATATGAATACATTAATATCAGACCTGTAATATCAATTCTGCACAATTTTTATTTATTTTTTTTTTTACTTAAAAAAAATCCTAACATTGCAGAAGTGGTCACAGAATTTTTGACAATTTTGAAAAAAATAGCAATTAATTATGATTATTCAAAGATTGCTCCATTGAAATGCATTGGACAACGCCAGGGAGCGCCAGGTCATACCTGGCGCTGTGATGGGATTAGCAGCGGCGCTGTTCGTTGCAGTCGGCTACATGATGAATCCCGCGCTAGCTGACGCTCTCGCCGGCGGTAGCCTCATTTAGCGTGATAAATGCGTCATTGTGACCGCCGCCGGGCGTACTTGATTCGGTAGCCGCCGATAGCTGGCGGAACCTGGCGCTCGTCAGACACTACCTGGCGCTAGCCCTTGATAAATAAACCCCCAAGGGTGACACACGCTCCCTTTTAACATCTAAGGAGGAGACCAGGGAGACGTGTTAGGACTGAGAGACAATTGATTTGATCAAACCACAGCTTAGACAGACTCCTAAGTATTTTCCCATTTTTTATAACTTTTGCTATTTATCCTGTGTTTTATAGTTTATCATCTTGTTGTTTTTGTGTTTTTCTGTTTTTTTAAACACATTCTGAAAATACAGCAGAGGGTCATTGATGCTCTGAATTAAGGATCTAAAAAGCTCACGCTAGTTCTGAAGAGCCTGGCTACATTACTTGCCTAGGACGCTCAATCGCCCCCCCGCCTGGAAGTGGTTGTGGGTTGATTGATTCATTCGATCTGACTGTGTTGTGTGTGGCTTATATAGAGGCGAACACTGTGTTCTGGTGGCAGCATTTTATAGCCATGCGTGTTGCCAATTGAACAATTGCGGTGACACACGTGGGGTACGATTGACCAGTTTGATCAGATGAACGATCAATAGGTCTGATCAACCCGTGCAATCGCCACGCTCCCCTTGTTAAAAGCCACAGTGTGCAGAGATTGACTCTTGCACCATCGAGCTGCTGGGTAACTGCTGTCCCTCTAAGATGGACCTCCACCCCTCCACGGGATGGCATGGGACTCGATCTCAGCACCCGGCACTAGCCATTCAGATATGCTGGCTGGGATGCGTGCATAAGCAAGAGGAGTGCTGGGGATGCTGCCAGAGGCCCACACACGTGCCGTGAAATCGTTCACGGAGTTAAATTTATAGGCAACCCTGGGGGTTTCACACAGTGGGATTCCCAAATTGGGATGCCCCGAGGGCAAGCTGTGACCCCTGCCCTGGAGACTTAGGCCCTTATTTATGAAGGAATAGCGACAGGTAGCGACTGGTGAGCGGCCGGTAATGACGGGCCCCGCCACGAGAACGCCGGCTCCCCACCACAATCACACATTTATCAAGCCAATCCCGCTTAGCGACTGAGATAGCGCCATATAGCGACTCATTCATCATTATTCCAGCCTCAGCCCACAGCGCCAGCGTCCGACCTTGAACAGCGACAGGTATGACCTCTCCAATGCATTTCAATGGAACAATCTTTAAATATTATTAATTAATTGGTATTATTTTTTTTTAACTGTGAAAAATTCTGTGACCACTTCTGCCATTTTAGATTTTTTTAAGGGAAAAAAAATGTACAGAATTGATATTACAGGTCTGATATTAATGTATTCATATTACTAAATTATTTAAAAAACTTGTTTTTTTTTGTTTCCAAAAATATGGTTGTTTGGGGGTTAAAAAAATACTTTTAACCCATCGCCGCCAGCGCTCTGGGGTTTAAACAAGCATTTCACAGCGCGAGAATTTTTTGAGCGTGATTTTTTAATGAATATGGTGGGAGCCGGTCGCTAGGGCCAGTCGCTATCATGCGCTCCCATACAGCGCGGAACCTGTCAAATAGCGACTCCTCACCCAATATTCAACATTATGGCAAACCGACTGAGTCGCTATCAACTACCGAACAACGGCCAAGCACAGCGACTACTAGCGGGCGCTCTGAAAATGCCGTTACAGTCGCTCAACTGTCGCTACCTGCTGCTATTAATGAATCGGCCTCCCCGACTCTAGAGCTGGGTTACAAAGGTTTTGGTCCACCTTAAGGAAACTAAAACACAGAGGGAGAGAGGGGAAGGGAGATTGTAGACAATACTAAGGGGATTATTCAAGAAGGGATAGCGCCAGGTAATTCCTCCAAGCGGCAGGCAGCCTCTGGTGAACGCCGGGCGCTGTACGCAAAACCACATTTATGAAAGCGAATCTGGTGGGTGACTAACAGCGCCATGTAGCATCCGATGTATTATTACAGGTGGCTCAGCACATAGTGACGGCGCGCTAGCTTCCAGAGCGCCAGGTATTACCTGTCGCTCACTGTCGCTCTCCCATATATTTCAATGGCCGTTCATTTGCTTGAGTTTAAACAGCGTGTTTGACATTGTTTGTTTTTTTTTTTTTTTTTTGCTCAAATCATTGTGTGACCTCTCCTGGCTGCAAACAAACATTTTTAGAAACTTTTTTGAATTTTTATATTTTTATGCAGAATTGTCATTACAGGTCTGGCACTAAAGTGCCAATGTCATTCCACGTGTTTTCGCTTTGTTAAAGTGGACCAACACCCAGGATTTTGACTATCCTGGGTTTTGGTCCACTTCGGTGGGGCACCCCGATCGGGGGTGCCCCGCTGTGTGAAACCCCCCAGAAACCCCAAAAAACTCACCTCTCCCCGCTCCCACGTGACCGCTGCTGCCAATCCCCGCCAACGTCCAGGCGGGGGACAGGAACGTACAAGCCTCTTCCGCCGCCGCCGCCGCCTCCCGCGCGTCACTCTCGGCACGCGCGCGCCCCCGCCGGCCATTCACAGAGGGCCGGCGCGCGCACGTCTGGAGGGGCGCGCAGGAGGCGGCGGCGGCGGAAGCGGCGGCGGATCAGGTAAGATCTTTTTGGGGTTTCTGGGGGGTTTCACCCCGCGGGACATCCCGATCTCGGATGTCCCGCGGGGTGGGAGGTGATCGGCCCGGGAATCTTATAGATTTCCGGGCCAATCACCCCTGGGTGTTGGTCCACTTTAAAGGTGGATGTGTTCAAAACCAGACTTTGATCACACAGTGTCTGGCGCTCTATGCTAGAGCACCCAGCTTTAGAGCGCCGACGCTGTTTGTGTAGTTTTTTGTATGTATGGTGTGGAGCGCCGAATGCCGGACACACTGAGCTGGTGCTACCTCTTGCTCAATGCAGCGCTGTACTGGTGTTCGAGTGCCCAACACACATCATATTCATCAATGCCGGCCAGTTTACTACAGCGACCGCAATGCTAGGTTACAGTGCCTGCTAGTGGTCGCCCTAAGCACTGCTATACAGACTCATCTGGCAATACGTGGCGTTAATAATTAATCAGCCTCCACAACACAGAGGGAGAGAGGGGAAGGGAGATTGTAGACAATACGGGTAGTAAGCCTCTTTTTAAAAGTCTATCATTCCAAAGGGAAATGTCCTAAGAAATCCTGTGTGTATTATATGTATCTGTTGTCATATTTCTGTTATAATGTCCTGTGTATAATAAGTTGTTACTCATCCCCTCTCCTGTAATTTAAGCAATTGTACAGCACTACAGAATACTATAGTATAATGTATATAAATACACGGGGAGGCCGATTCATTAATAGCGGCAGGTAGCGACAGTTGAGCGACAGTAGCGGTATTTTCACAGCGCCCGCTAGTAGTCGCTGTGCTTGGCCGTTGTTCGGTTGTTGACAGCGACTCAGTCGGTGTGCAGTAATGTTGAATACGGGGTGACGAGTCGCTATTTGACAGGTTCCGCGCTGTATGGGAGCGCATGATAGCGACTGGCCATAGCGACCGGCTCCCACCATATTCATTAACAAATTACGCTCAAAAAATTCTTGCGCTGTGAAATGCATGTTTAAACCCCAGAGCGCTGGCGGCGATGGGTTAAAAGTAGTTTTTTAACCCCCAAACAACCATATTTTTGGAAACCAAAAAAAACAAGTTTTTTTAATAATTTTCTAATATGAATACATTAATATCAGACCTGTAATATCAATTCTGCACAAATTTTTTTTTACCTTAAAAAAAAATATCTAACATGGCAGAAGTGGTCACAGAATTTTTCACATTTAAAAAAAAAACATTAATAACAATTAATTATGAATATTTAAAGATTGTTCCATTGAAATGCATTGGAGAGCGCCAGGTAGCGAGAGGTCATACCTGTCGCTGTTCAAGGTCGGACGCTGGCGCTGTGGGCTGAGGCTGGAATAATGATGAATGAGTGGCTATCTGGCGCTATCTCAGTCGCTAAGCAGGATCGGCTTGATAAATGTGTGATTGTGGTGGGGAGCCGGCGTTCTCGTGGCGGGGCCCGTCATTACCGGCCTCTCACCAGTCGCTACCTGTCGCTATTCCTTCATAAATAAGGGCCAATATTAATAACAATGTAACATTTCTCAAGTTACTGCTCCATCTTTGCTCATATTTGATCCTTTTTTTTTACCTAGGATTAATAATGTGCCCTATTGATGGTCTATTGAAGGTCTTACCCTTTTACATAGATATCGCTTGATTTTTGTCCTGTGAAAATATTCTCATCCTCCAGGATCACATCTTCTGTGTTCCAGATGATTATCCTCAGTTCATACCTAAATACAGATACCATGAAACACACACAGCTTGAATCATACAACGAACGCCGGGAGACATTTACAGTCTTACAAAACACAAGCAGGCTGCCTCTGTCTTCTAATGGATCGGTATTTGCATTTTTATTGCCCTTCTCGGGGCCAACATCAGCCGCAGCATGATAACAGAAATACTTACAGAGAAATTACACCCTAAACACATTTCTCCAATAAACTAATTCTATGGCAGGAGGGATATGGAAGCCACGCTTGGGAGAAGTTTAAGTATATAGTGCCTCATAAAACTTTGATGATTCAGATAAGTTTGGTCGGAATAGCTGACTTATTGGAGTCGATTCAGCACCAGGTGTAAAAGTAGCTTGGGGGCACACAGGGGGGCACACAGGGGGGCACATGCCCCGGGTGCAGCAGGTCAGGCGGTGCCAAAGAGGGGCCTGAGCACAGGTGGGGGATGCCATTTCGAATATTTGCCCCGGGTGCCAGAAAGCCTAGTAAAAGGTTCATTACACTGTTTTTGGAATATAAAGTACAACTTCATTTTCTGACTAAAGTGCACTTGGTACTCCCGGTGCTGAATCAACCCCATTATATTCGAACAAAACCCAGTGTGGCCAGCTGCTGGCTGTACCCTGGGGCATCCAAAATCAGAACCTCACCCGGGATGCCTCCAAACTCATCTGCTTCCTGGCTCCTGTAGCCATTCAGATAGACTGGCGGCAGGAGCACGCCCGATGCTGGGCATGCGGCCGATTGAGATCCCGATTGCCGTAAATAGAGCTGTAACATTACATGTGCACAGCAAACGACTCTGATTTGAGGAGAGCCCACAAATGCACTGTAGGCCTGAGAAGAGGTGAATTTTACTGGGTGATCCGGGGGGTATCACACAGAAGAGAATGACCGGGGGCAAGGAGAAAAAAGTTGGCATAGTCAAAATTCTGGGTTTTGTTCCGCTTTAAGTCAGTGTTTAGCAGATGTTTCAGTTACATCCATAAATCTGTGTAGATTGGTCTCTTAATGATTTTCATATCTGAACACAGCAGTTTCCATTTATATACCTTTTCCCAAAGCTAAAGCTCTCAGGTTGCTTCTGGATCAAGTCCAGCCACCAATTCTCTGAAATTCTGAAGTAGATTCAGAATTTGGCCACTTGAGGATATTAACTCTGTTTGCGTTGGGTCAATGTGTTGCTGGCGGATAAACTTTTTCCTACATATTTTATTAGGCATTCTTCCAGGATTTTCCTTTATTTTTATGCCTTCAGTCTACCACCTACCCTTCAAAATGCAAACAAAGCCAGCACTCGACTCCATAAGTAATGTGGTTTATTACCTCAAAATATCCAATATTTTGAGACCACAAGGGGCACCTTCATTAGGGTAAAGCCAAACATTATGTCTGGCTGGTACCCTGATGAAAAGGCCCGATGTGGTCCCGAAACGTTGGATTGTTTGATGCAATACACTACATAATTTCTGAAGTTGAGTGCCAGTGGACCCTGTTTTGTTTGAATATAGTTTATTATTGTGCCATCCATTGTACCACCGCAGCAGAAACGTATATATATATATATATATATATATATATATATATATATATATAATCAGGGGCGGGCTGGCCATAGGGAGACCCGGGACAATGGCCGGTGGGCCACACTGCTTTTGGGCCAGTTGCGCTGCTGCTTTTAACACCCACATTCAATCCCTGCCCCCTTAGTCTCCCTCTCAGTCCCCTGTATGCAGCCCTAATGTACCCACAAACCAAGCAACCCCCAATGATATAGCCCTGGCATCCTGGTTGGCAGGGGGGTCTTAGTAGGGATGTCTGGGGCTGGCCAGGGCTGAATTTTGGCCCCAGTCCACCACTGTATATAATAAGTATTTTAAGGAGTGTGTTCTACCCTTTCTCAATTGGGTTGTACCGTTCAAAATGGATTCTTGGATTTGTATAGACAATTCAGGATGTTAGTTATGGATTACGTTGTAGGGATGGTGTAATCAATGGCATAATCCATGTACTGGCCTAAGAATACTGCCACTCACAGCGGATATTTGTGCTACAAACAGGGCCGGATTATGAGAGGGGCGCAAGGGGCTCTAGCCCCGGTGCCTCCGCCACTTGCCCTGCAAAGGGGACCTCCATCAACGTTTGGGTTATGGTTTGGTCCAGTAGGCTTTTCAGTCTTTGGTCTGACGGGTTGCGGGGCCGGCAACAAAAGCTATCAGCGGCAGTGGGGGCCCCCTGTGCCAGTGCAAGCCTTTGTTTTTGCAAACCTGCAGCCAAATGGGGCAGGACGGAGAGTCTAGAGCAGTAAAGCCGCCCCCAGCAACGCCACAGTGATGGGTGCAGAGCTGTCACTGCACATAAGCCAGCAAGCACAGCCGCTGGCAGCTCAATGCAGGGACCTGTTTTCTGCTGGACCAGCCGGGTGACTACACTACCCCCCTCCCAGAATGGCAAAGCAGGAGTTCCCGAGCAGCACGCACCCACACAAGGGGGGCACAAGGGACTCCATCTGACGTTCTAGTAAGTAGGCGGGTGCCAGACAACCACCAATCAGTTACTTGGCTGGACTATTATTTTTGTGAATGTTACAAATAAAACTTTTAACAGGGGTTTCAGAGCTGCGAGAGAGAGGCAGCCAATCAGGACGTCTGGGCAGGGAGTGGGGGGTGTTTCCATTCTTGGTCCCCTGAAGGTTGATTGATGGACCAGGTCAGCGGGGTGAGGACTGAAAGCTGAATGAGGAAGTGATTTTCTTCACTAGGGAGACAGACAGAAGAGGAAACAGAGAATTTGAGCCACTTTATAAGTGGAGTGGCTCCAAAGGTAAGATACTGATATTGATTTTTTAACTTTTGACTTGCCAAACCCTTTAAAGTGGACCAACACGCAGGATTTTCACTATCCTGGGTTTTGGTCCACTTCCGCGGGGCACCCCGATTGGGGCGTCCTGGGGGGTTTCACACAGAGGGGCATCCCGATGTTGAATGCCCCGCAGGGAGGAATCGGTTCGGCCTGGGAATCTTATAGATTCCCCGGCTGATCAAGGAGGGTGTTGGTCCACTTTAAGAAGAGGTTGGGAACCCCTGTTCTAGCAGTTCCCGGGTTCATGGCGCACGGAAATCTGCGCTACATTAACCAAGATGAAGCTGCAGCCACCACCTGGTGGAGAAAGCACAGGGTGGCTTCCCCCACTCTGTCCGTGGGCCCGTCCAGCCATTCATTTGAATGGACAGACAGGGGCACACATATAGCACGGATGTCGCTTTGTGCTCTGTCTAGACAGCAGCCACAAGCCCCCGGTAGGAAGACGCTGGGTTCTTTTCGTTATTAACCCCCAACCCCAACAATAGCAGAATTATTAGTTAAAGTGTAAATGAAAGTGTTGTTACCCTTTGGGCTTACGAGGTGAGATATCCACCGGGGGACCAGGAAGAGGAAGGTCAGTGGGGAACATGTCCACCCACATCTGTATCCGACCCTGAACAACATAACCAATTGAAATATTAATATTTAATGTATTTTTCATTTTAAGATTTCATTTCTAACATATTTAACAATCTATTTTGTATTATTTATTATTTATTTATAGCAAGGATAATGATTTATAACGAATGGCGGAAACAAATCCATTTACACAATTACTGCATTAAATCTACAGATAAGGATATAAATAGCTGCTGGCTTCATGCTGATGGCGGGACCTCTATCTTCTGCACAGATCATTAATTAGGAAGCTCATTAGCTCGTGTAATAAGGGAATAGAGAAGCCTGGTAATATTTTTTGTCTCAGTTTGTCACTGTGCTTTAAATAGGTTTATGGTTACTTTGCACATCCGGGTAAATCACTACTGTTAGGTGCAATCATTTTTTGTTTATAGGATGACATTACACATCAGGGTTGCTTTGGCCTCCATTCCATTTCCTGATGGTGATTTTAGCCCTTGAAACATGCCTATAACTGAAACGGATTGTAAAGGCTAAGTGTAAAAACAAACCGTTATTTGCTTACCATGCAGAAATTCATCATGGTGTGCTGCTGTTGTTGTTGAGATTTAGCCCCTTCCCTGTCGCCCAGAACCTGGATTTTATTTATTTATGGCCACCTTATTCTTAGTATACAGTACGTCCTGCTCCAGATATAGTACTTACACTTGGGTTATCCTCCGCCAGATGCAGAGACATGCAAAAACAGGCTCCTCCCGGCCCCTCAAATACCCGGGGACCTCCCACAAATCCCCAGATTTTTCTGCAGTGCTGACTGCGAAGACATGAAGTATCACTCTCTCGCAGGTGAGCGGGGCTTTTAAGCCTGCGGCCCTGTTGGACTATTCCCACCCGTCCTCCTTGTGATGTGCCTCCCAGCCTGGGCTGCGCTGGTCGGGTGAAGGTAGGCAGCACCATGGGTGCTTATGGAGCCATGCTCCACCTCAGTCCCCCACCAAAGGGTAGGCGGTTTAGGCTGATGGTGAGCCTTTATGGATGCCCCTCCCGCATTATTGCCCCATACCCCGTGTAGCGGTGGGTCCTGTACGAAGGGCCGCCATCCTCCCTCATTCTCCCTGTAGCCTTTGGGAGGAAAAGAAGGGGGGGGTGGGTTAGCGTGTAGCATGATTCGTGCATACGGCGTTTGTCATGTCTTTTGACTGGTATATGTGGTGTCTGCCGCCGCGCTGACTAGTCTTTTTTACTATTACATTTGCCGCCGCCGCACGCGTCTTTTCCTTCATTTGGATGACCGCGCCAGGCGGCGGCATTACCTGAGGCTTCTGCGTTATCATTGGCTGCTTGTCTGTGAGCTTCGCGCTCTTCGGGGGGGGGGGGGCCTGGCTTGGCGCGCCCTGCGTCATGGCCCGCCCTTCGAGGTACTCTCAGCGCCATTTTGTCAGCGCGCGCGTGTGGTGGTTATACTTACGGCGGTCCTTAAGTGCCCTCGCGGGTGGTGTTATACTCATTGTAGTGTGTTTGCTTCTGACACCCCTTCTTCCCACTGTGTCTTTCAGACGGGTGAAGCCATTGACTTCTTCCTGCCTGGTGTAATTGATAATTGGGCCTTGTATAATTACTCCCACTTAGCGGGCCATTGGGGCATCCAGGGTTGCTTATAGCGTAAATCCCTACTGGCATATCGTGCCTAATAATCACCATATGGAGGCATCCCAGGAACCGGGGTCCCTTTGGGACAAGCCCGGCTGTGTGTAGCGTGTGGGCAGCTTCGTGCTGACGCTGACAAGGCGCGGGTCTGTGTACCCTGTGCTGAGCAGGTGCTTGCGTTGCAATCTGGCCTGCCAGTGGCTGCACCTCGTTTTACTTCACCTACTCCCCCAAGCTTAAATCTCACTCCCGTTGAGTTGCATACTAGTGGGGATTTTCAGCCTGATGTGTCTTCCAGACTGGCTACTGTTGAACAGATTATTGCGAGGTCTTTTGAGCGCAAGGGCCCTGCTAAGAAGCGGCACTTGACGCCTAATGTTACTGTTTTCCCTATGGGAACTGAGGAGTTTATGAATCTGTGTGGCTATACCCCTACTGATGAAGGGGAGCTCCTTTCTGATTCAGGCTCTTCTGATGAGAGACCAAGGGGTCACGACGATTCTGGCTCTGACCCCTGGGCCCCGGATGACACTGACAGATTATTGACCCAGACCTTGAGGTTCTGTCTATGTCTCTCCCTGGTGAAGCTCCCAGGCAAAAAAAAAGGGGAGTTTTTGCCATACAGCAAAATCATTTGGAAATTCCAGGGCAGGCACATTTCCATAATCTTGTGCTCAAGGAATGAGAGCGCCCCAGTAAACTTCCCGGGCTCCAAAGATTTGGGATAGGAAGTATCCCTTTCCTGCTGAGGTGGGTAAAGGTTGGTCATCCCCCCCTTCAAGGTGGATGCCCCAATTCTAGGGCTATCTAACACCTCTGTCATGCATTCCCCTGATTCTACTACCCTGCGGGATGCTGAGGACCGGCGCATTGACCAGCTGGCCTCCCACGCCTTTACATGTGCGGGAACGGCACTGCGCCCGGTCTGTGCCTCTGCTATTACTGCTGTGGCCACTAGAACCCTTATCAGAAATATGCTTGATAGTGCCCCTGATGATTTGCCTTGTGAGGTGTTTAATGCACTCTCTAGTTGATGTTTTGTGTAAATTTTGTCCTATCAGCATTGGATGACACCATCAGAATGTGTGCCAGAACTTCTGCCCTCGTGGTGGCTATACGCCGCACGGGTTTGGCTGCGCTAGTGTGCCGCTGACAATGCTGCCAAGAAGGCCCTCACTGGTTTTCCCTTTAAAGGACTGCGTCTGTTTGGAGACCGCCTGGACATTTCTTGCTAAGGGAGGCAGGTTACCCCAGCGCAGGCGGCAACCTCGGCCCTTTCGGGGTCAGGGTTCCTTCTCCTCCCCTTACCGTGATGCAAGACAGGGAAGGGGGGGTATCCTTCCCTGGGGCCCGGGGAGATTTCTGGGGTAGAGGCAGAGGACGTGGGCGTCCTGGCTCCTCCTGGGACCCCAAAAGCTAAATCCTCTCCCAAGCCCCCTCAGGCATGTTGGGGCGCCCCCACCCATCCGCGTGGGGGGGGGGGGGGCGGCTGCAGCACTTCGTTCAGGTCGGCAGGATTCATGTCTCAGACCAGTGAATTCAGGAGGTAGTGTCCTCCGGTTACAAGTTGGAGTTTGCTGCCGATCCCCCTCCAAGATTCATCAGGTCCCGGATTCCTCAGGACCCTGTGTCAGCTCAGGAGCTAGTGCAAGCAGTGCAAGGCCTCCTGGAGCTGGGGGTCATCTGCCAGGTGCCTTTAAGAGAAAAAGGCAAGGGCTTTTATTACAATCTATTCACAGCACCCAAAAAGGATGGTTCTGTCAGGTTCTTCCTGCACTTAAAGATTCTTAACAAGTTTTTGTCAAGGGCAGGCGCTTTTGCATGGAGACTCTGCGCTCGGCCATCTGTTCCCTGCGCCAAGGGGATTTCATGGCTTCAAAGATGCTTACCTTCATATTCCTGTGTTCCCAGGTCATCAAAAGTCCCTCAGGTTCACTCTGATGGATTAACATTACCAATTTGTGGCCTTGCCCTTCGGCCTCACTTGTTCACCAAGGTGCTGGCTGGCGTGATGTCTCTACTCAGATGTTAGGGTGTCAGCGTGCTTCTCTATCTGGACGACATCCTCATCACTTCCCAGTCTCTACATCAGGCAGAGTTGGATACTCAGCTGGTGGTGCCCACTATGGAGTCATTTGGATGGGTGATCCCAGGTCCTCACTTTCCCCTTCCTTGGTAACTCCATTCTGCAACTTCTCCTATTGCTAGTAAGGGACAAGGAGCCAGCATCCCTGGAGCAGGGTCTGTGTGCCTTCCCCTCTGGTAAGGAGGTCCCTCTTGTAGTGGATGTACTCAAGGAACCTGTCTGGGGGCAGTTCCCTTCTTGCCCCTTCCTGGGAGATGGTCACCATGGATGCCAATCTATCAGGTTGGGGGGGGGGGGTTCTTCTGGAACTCCCTGCGGTTCCAGGGGAGGTGGGGCCCTTAGGAGGCCCATACACCTATCAATGTTTGAAACAGCGAGCGTTCAGGTTAGTTCTAACTCGCTTGACTACTCCTCTTCAGGGCCTGTCTGTTCGGGGGCGCTCGGTCTGTCTGACGGACATCAGGGAGGGACCCGGAGCAGGAGGGTCCTCCAAGAAGTGTCTCTGATCCTGATCTGGGTGGAGGACAATGTTCCCTGCATATCAGTGGTATTCGCTCCAGTGGGGGTCCCTCTACAACAGGGTGTGCCAATCCCTGTGTTACTATGGGGACCAACCAGTTACGGATGCCTTAGTAACGTCATGGCAAGACATTCTGTTCTGTATGTCTTTTCTCCATTCACCCTGCTAGGCAGGGCCCGGCGCAAGATTGCTCTGGAAGGGGGAGCCAGTGATTCTGGTGGCCCCCGGGTGGCCAAGAAGAGTGTGGTTCGCAGACGTGGTACAGAGGGCAGTAGATCAGTACGTTCTGCCAGGAGTGCCAGATCTGCTCACTCAGGGCCCCTTACGTCACCCCAATCTACCTTGACGGCCTGGCTACTGAAACATCCATCTTGATGGAGACAGGCTTATCTGTCTCGGTGATTGAGACTATGGGAAGACTAGGAGCAAACGTCTTCTTACATCTATTATAGGGTATGGCGTACCTATATTGATTGGTGTGAGTCTAGGTCTCTTCCCTGTCGGGTGTTCTCTGTCCCCAGGGTTCTAGAGTTATTACAGCATGGGTTGGAGTCGGGACTCCAACTCAGTACTTTGAAGGGTCAGGTTTCTGTCCTGTCCGTCTTCTTTTAGAAGACTTTTGCTCAGCTTCCTTGGTTAAGACTTTCTTTCAGGGGGTTACTCATGTGCGTCCCCTACGTAATCCTATGGTCCCTGTTTGGGATTTGACCTTGGTTTTGTCTGCCTTGCAGGGTGCTCCCTTTGACCTATTCAGGATGCTGTCCGGCTGTTCTTACCCTCAAGGTTGTCCTTCTGGGGCTGTTACTTCGGTCAGACGTGTGTCTGAGCTGGCGGCTCTGTCTATCTAGCCCCCATTCTTTGAGATACACCAGGATAAGGTGGTGTTCCGCTTTAAGCTGGACTTTCTGCCTAAGGTGGTGTCTTCTGTTCATTGATTCAAGATATTGTTCTTCCTTCTTTGTGCCCTATTCCTAGCAATGCTGAGGAAAGGGTTCTGCATTCCTTGGACAGGTGTTGGAAGTATTCCTTGGTAGTCACTGTGTCCTTTAGGAGAACTGATGCTCCTTTGGGTCTACGGCCACTCCATCCTGAATGTGCCCGATCTCGTCTGATCTCGGGGGCTAAGCGGCGTTGGGCCTGGTCATTACTTGGATGGGATGGTTCCTTCTGGTCCTAGGAAAGGTTTTTTGGCTCCTGCCAAGTCTACTATTAGCGAATGGATTCGTCAGGCTGTGACTCAGGCCTATTCCACTAAGGGGAAGAATCTTCCCTTTCGCCTTACTTCTCATTCTACTCGTGCTATTGGTGCCTCTTGGGCCTTTCAGCACCAGGCTTCTGTTGAACAAATTTGCTAGGCCGCTACGTGGTCTTCTGTTCATACCTTTTCAAAGTTTTACAAGGTTGATGTTAGGGCCTCAGCTGATGCTGTCTTGGCCGCAAGGTTTTGCAGGCGGCAGTGGTTTAAACTGTCTGCTGTTGACTTTTTTGTTGGGGATCCCACCCTACTTTATGGACACTGCTATTGGATGTCCCAAGTGTAAGTATTATATCTGGAGCAGGATGTACTGTATACTAAGAATAATACATTTCTGTGAAATACTCACCTGTAGAATTGGTATTATACGTATACAGTACGTCCTGCTCCACCCCACCCTGGTTTTTGCATTATTCTGGATCCCCTGTATGGTGATTGTTATCATTGTTATAGTTACCAGTTTTGGTGGTTCAATTCTCCCGGCTTCTTGTTCACTGCTTTTCAATGCTGGGGATTTGTGGGAGGTCCCCGGGTATTTGAGGGGCCGGGAGGAGCCTGTTTTTGCATGTCTCTGCAGTGCAGCGCCATCTGGCGGAGGATCACCCAAGTGTAAGTACTATATCTGGAGCAGGACGTACTGTATACAAATAATATCAATTCTACAGGTGAGTATTTCACAGAATTGTATTTTTTTTTTTTTAGCATTGAGAGGTGGACCTTCAACCCTCTTGCATCGACTGTATAGGACACACCAATGCTTGTGCGTGCAGGGGGAGATAGCTGCTCCCTACTTTGTTTGTCTGCCTTTAAAAGTGAACCAAAACCCACGGCGATAAGCCCTGGAATCTATAAGATTCCCAGGCCAATCGATTCCCTCCCCCCAGGGCACCCAAAACCGGGATGCCCGGCTGTGTGAAACCCCCCAGGTTGCCCTTACACTTCTTTCCCGGTCCAACGGCACATGTGCAAGCTGCAGCTGCATCCACCGCTATTTCTCTAGCCTAGCATTTGGGAATGGCAGGTGCGGGCACGCTCTCTCTTAGAGGGTAGCGGGGGATGCGTCCATCAGCGTCCGTCAGAGCCGCTCGTCTTAGATGACCTGACGTCTGCGGATCCGAGCGTGCTGTTTGGACGAGCGGCCATGCATGCGCCATAGGACCGGGAAGAGGTGAGTTAGTTTTGGCGACCTGGGGGGTTTCACATAGCTGGGCACCCCCGGATCAGGGTGCCCCAGGGGCAAGGACCAAAACCCAGGGTAATCAAAATCCTGGGTTATGGTCCATTTTAAATAAAACACAGGTGGCTAAGCTAAAGAAAGGGGCCGGGTCACCAGGATAAATCTTCTGCATGGCAAGAATGTACACAATGAAGACACTTAGCCTGGGCTAAGGACTATCTCGGGTTTTGTCCCTTGCCCCAGGGAATCCTGGGCATCCCCAGCAGCGAGCACGCTTCTGTCCCCATCCTATCTAAATGGCTGGGGGGGGGGGGGGGGGGGAATGCTCGCACAGTCCAAAAGTGCTGGGGATCGGCTGCCAATATTACATTGGCGGTGGAGCCAGGAAGAATGTTTTGCGGTGCCCTGGGGGGTGTTCACATGGCACAGCACGGCATCCCACTGGGTTTTACTCCGCTTTAAAGCGAGTGTCCGGGCTAAGTATCCTGTTGTGCAAAGGCAGAAACTTTCTATTTTTTTTTCTATCCCTTTTCATAGCTAAACCTCTAGTTTTTAGTTTTTAGCTTCTAGTATGACCACCTATTTACCCAGTCACACTGTGTGACACAGGAAGAGGTAAGTTAAAAATTAAAGATTAAGGGCAAAGTCGTCGGAAACATGTCAAATAAGCCTTCCAGACCTGTTTTCAGATTTGTTATTAGATGAGAGGTCTTTACATCATTTTGAATTACTGTTAGAAGGAGAGGCGCCCCCTCAAATCAAGGACTGAATGTAACATTCAAGTGGAAGTCCAGTCTCCAAAAGACATGGGGCATGCCACCTAACCCCTGTCCACCTCCCCAGTTTGCATAGTAAAAGTTTTTAGAAACTTACCAATAAGACAATCTGACCCCCACGACCTTGAAGTCAGGCTCCTAATGGCGGCCGCTGCCAAAGAGCCCCGTTATATTCAGTTATGACTTATGACCCTATTGCGGTGCCTGATAATCTTATGTTGGGCCGAGATCTTGCTCAAAGCCTGATCCAGGCAAAACGCCCCCACCTCCACGTTGTCAATGCTAGGATTTAAAGCCACATCAATGAGGGAATGCAGACTGCAGGCTACTGGAATGCTTGTGCAGGAGCTGTAGCAGGACTACTGCTAAGGTGCAGAATAGAAACGTTACTACATTTGCACTAGCTGTGTGTGGGGGGTGGGGGCATGGGACGGAAAAAAGATGGATGCACCTATCTCCGAACTGAGATGCTGCAAGGGAGGCATCGAGGATGAGAAATCAGCTGAAATAAAAATAAAGTGATGATTTTTAATGTCTAGGGGCCAATGGGCTTGCTTGATTTGAACAACAGTTTGTGATGAAGACACAGACTATAGAAGAAGATTAACAACATGGCTCTAACACAGGCAAAAAAATCTACAGCATTTTTCCAGAGAAAGCAACTTAGCAGAAAACAGCTGTCTGGGAGTTAAACCAGACCTTCACCCTGAATAAGAGCCTATCTTATATGATTCTCCCCCATCCTGTACATACAGATTGGCCACATTAAAAGTTATCTTAAAGTGGACCAACACCCACCCCTGATCGGGCCGATCAGCTCCCTCCCCGCGGGGCATCCGAAATCGGGATGCCCCACTGTGTGAAACCCCCCAGAAAGCCCCTAAAATTTTACCTTATCGGCGACGGACAAGCGACAGATAAGCCGCCGCCTCCTGTAAGGGACGCGCGAGAGGCGGCGGCGGTGGCTTATCCGTCGCCGATAAGGTAAGATTTTAGGGGCTTTCTGGGGGGTTTCACACAGCGGGGCATCCCGATTTCGGTGCCCCACGGAAGTGGACCAACACCCAGGATAGTGAAAATCCTGGGTGTTGGTCCACTTTAACTGCATCTACTGCTTTTTTGGAGCCTTTAAACATCCAAAATAATGGCACATAGAGTCTCATGCTGCCTGCAAACAGGAAATGTCCTCTGACTGTGCTCTTCTGCATTCTGGGATGCTGTCTTATTCCTGACCCCCAGCTCTTCTCTGTCTCTGCAAAGCACAGCTATTACCCCACCCCCTGTACTTTTGCCCCCTCTCCTCAGTATGTGATCATTCTGAGGCAAGATTGCGGCGCCCATATACTCAAGTCCTGAACAGAGTTGCAGCCCAGTGGGGCAAAGAATAATGACTAAAAAGTGACTAAAAATGTATAATATATTAATTTTAGATGCTGGGGAATAGTTTTTAAGTGTTTGGGCTTTTCATTAAATCATGCTGAACGTCAGGTATTCTTTGATTTTATACTCAGCCTTGAGAGGTTTGGCCTTAGTGCTAGGTACTTACCTGCTCTATTCCCGGCTTGTCTCTGTGATACAATGGCCGCGTTTCAATATGCTCTGGAACAAGCTTACATCCAATGCCCGGGATCTCCTGCCAGGAGCGAAGAACTTTCAGCGCGAGATGCTCGTGCGATTCTACTTTCTCATCTATCAAAGCAGCAAAGT
Source organism: Gastrophryne carolinensis (assembly GCA_027917425.1). NCBI lineage: Eukaryota > Metazoa > Chordata > Amphibia > Anura > Microhylidae > Gastrophryne > Gastrophryne carolinensis. Next base: position 408,950,667 of record CM051239.1, on the reverse strand, counting down.
GTAACATTAAGTAAAATGGTTTGTGCTCAAATCGCATCAGTTACAGAAGATACATTTTAAACACTTTAAAATAAGAAAGAGAAACAACTTCAGCACAAAAACAACATTGTGACCACACAGTAATAGAAAGCCATGCTTTTGATTATCAGTTTAAACTATTTTTTTCATAGCTTCCTACTTACCTGCTCTCTCTCTGCATCGATTCAACAAATTCACAGGGACTGCAGCTTAGAGGCTGATTCATTACTAGCGGCAGGTACTCGGCGGCGAGGCGCTCAGAGCGACCGCTAGTAGTCGCTGTGATCGGCTTTGGTTCGCTGTAAGCGAGCGCCTCAGTCGCTGGCCGGCATTGATGAATTTGATACGTGAGTCGCTATAACACCATATATGGGAGCGAATGGTAGCGACTGGTCAGTGTGATCGACTCAAACTATATTCATCAAAAAAACAGCCTCACACAGCGCCGGTGCTCAAAATTGTGTCGCTGTAGCCCAGAGCGCCAGACGCTGTGTGATTAAAGTCCGTTTTTGAACACATATCCACTAGTAACAAAGCGAAAACACATTGAATTACTTTGTTATTACACTGTGACATTAATACTTTAATGCCAGACCTGTAATGACAATTCTGCATAAAAATATAAAAAAATCAATAACGTTTTCAAAAATGACTTTTAATAGGCCAGGAGAGGTCACACAATGATTTGATAAAAAAAGATATGAAAAAAAAAATAAAATAAAAGAAAACCCTGTTTAAAAAGAAGAGAAGTAATGTCCAATGATATGGGAGAGCGACAGGTAATATCAGTATATGCTGGTATACACTGAGCCGTCTGTGATGATGAATCGGACGCTACGTGGCGCTGTTAAAGTCACTCACCGAAATTGCTTTGATAAATGTGGTATTGCGTACAGGGCCCGGCGTTCACCATTCGCTGCTACCTGTCACTGGGAGGCCGATTCAGTAATAGCGCCAGGTAGCGACAGATGAGCGACTGTAGGAGTATTTTCACAGCGCCCGCTAGTAGTCGCTGTGCTTGGCCGTTGTTCGGTTGTTGACAGCGACTCAGTCGGTGTGCAGTAATGTTGAATATTGGGTGAGGAGTCGCTATTTGACAGGTTCCGCGCTGTATGGGAGCGCATGATAGCGACTGGCCATAGCGACCGGCTCCCACCATATTCATTAACAAATCACGCTCAAAAAATTATTGTGCTGTGAAATGCATGTTTAAACCCCAGAGCGCTGGCGGCGATGGGTTAAAAGTAGTTTTTTAACCCCCAAACAACCATATTTTTGGAAACCAATTCTGCACATTTTTATTTTTTATTTTTTACCTTAAAAAAAATATCTAACATTGCAGAAGTGGTCACAGAATTTTTCACATTTAAAAAAAATAAATAAAAAATTAATAACAATTAATTTATTAATATTTAAAGATTGTTCCATTGAAATGCATTGGAGAGCGCCAGGTAGCGAGAGGTCATACCTGGCGCTGTTCAAGGTCGGACGCTGGCGCTGTGGGCTGAGGCTGGAATAATGATGAATGAGTGGCTATCTGGCGCTATCTCAGTCGCTAAGCAGGATCGGCTTGATAAATGTGTGATTGTGGTGGGGAGCCGGCGTTCTCGTGGCGGTGACCGTCATTACCGATCGCTCACCAGTCGCTACCTGGCGCTATCCCTTGTTAAATAAGGGCCTAAGAGGCATTACCTGCCGCTATCCCTTGATGAATAAACACCAAAGTCATATTGGCGCTATCAGCTCCAGGGCTAACAGGCCAGCTGCATTGTGCAGTAAACAAGACCATGAGAGAGGTGGTTTGCTGATGCTGTGTGACTCTCCTATTGGCAGGCTCGGTCAGGCTACCAGGGAATCCTCCGGGGGGGGCCCTGAATTATAACGAATTTTGTGCTGTCAATTTTTCTATGATAGAAGCAGTAGGTAATGCTGGATGTCACTGTTCTATGGCAGGAGATTGAAGGTTATCTATTCACACACAATACAGTTTGGTTTAAACTGACATAAAAGCCTTGCCAGCAGAGTCTGTAAAAATTCAGCGCCAGCCACTAGTGTGCCCTCGTCGCGCCCAAAACCAGTGTGAGAAACCCCTGGGGTCACAGATAAACTCACCTTTACCAGCGGCTCCCACGGCGTCTTTGCCAGCCGCCACTTCCTCAGCTTCCTTGTAGCTGTTGTGTGCCCCCGCACCCGGCCATTCAGGTAGGTTGGGGGTGAGAGCGCTTCCCTATCTTCAGGGAGACCAGGGATCTTATGGTTATGTCAGCTGAAATTCTTGAGATCAGCCAAACGGTGACCTAAAAAATGGACCTACGCATTGCTGGAGGTACTCGGCCGGGGAGGGCCAGTGGGAGGCGCAGGGGGTGTGCTGCTGTCTGTGTGCATGACCTTAAAAAACGAGCCTTTAATATTTGTATGTAACTGTATGGTGGCCCCAGAAACCCCAGTCCAACCATGGACAATGGGGTGGGGGACAATGCACAGGCATCTTTGTTCCATCCTGCAGAACCTATGGAACACCAACACTGCATACTACTGTGGCCTCAATCCTGTGCTAGCTACCAGTCACAAGGGATTCATCATTGATTGAATCATGTAGGGATGCACAACATCAACAGATGGGGAGTAAGGGGAGTATGGCTTTTTTTGGTCAAATTTAAAGCATCCAGCCTTGTAATGGAGGAAAAATTGTAAGATCTGCTGGAGGCTTGGAAAACTTATCAAGTGTCCATATTATGAACACCAAATATAAACAAAGACGGGGAGGCTGATTTATTAATAGCGCCAGGTAGCGACAGTTGTGCGACTGTAGCGGCATTTTCAGAGCGCCCGCTAGTAGTCGCTGTGCTTGGCCGTTGTTCGGTTGTTGATAGCGACTCAGTCGGTGTGCAGTAATGTTGAATACAAGGTGATGAGTCGCTATTTGACAGGTTCCGCGCTGTATGGGAGCGCATGATAGCGAATGGCCATAGCGACCGGCTCCCACCATATTCATTAACAAATCACGCTCCAAAAATTCTTGCGCTGTGAAATGCATGTTTAAACCCCAGAGCGCTGGCGGCGATGGGTTAAAAGTAGTTTTTTAACCCCCAAACAACCATATTTTGGGAAACCAAAAAAAACTAGTTTATAAAAACATTTTGGAATATGAATACATTAATATCAGACCTGTAATATCAATTCTGCACACATTTTTTTTTTATTTTTTTCTTACCTTAAAAAAAATATCTAACATGGCAGAAGTGGTCACAGAAATTTTCACATTAAAAAAAAAAAAAAATTATTAACAATTAATTATGAATATTTAAAGATTGTTCAATTGAAATGCATTGGAGAGCGCCAGGTAGCGAGAGGTCATACCTGTCGCTGTTCAAGGTCGCTCGCTGGCACTTTGGTGTGAGGCTGGAATAATGATGAATGAGTCGCTATCTGGCGCTATCTCAGTCGCTAAGCAGGATCGGCTTGATAAATGTGTGATTGTGGTGGGGAGCCGGCGTTCTCGTGGCGGTGACCGTCATTACCGTTCGCTCACCAGTCGCTACCTGGCGCTATCCCTTGTTAAATAAGGGCCTGAGGAATAAGGGGAGGCTGTGGCTTCCACATGATGCAGAGGAAAATATATGTAATACTTACCTTTGTGCTCAGAAGCTGAAGGTAAGCAATAACATTAGCCAATGCGAAATTTCATCTAAAATGATGTGCTGTATTTTGATACAGCTGCCTCTCCTCCCCACTTACCACCATGTTGCCTATATGGAAAGGTCACCTCCAGAAATGAATCAGTGTTTAGGTGGGCTCTTAATGACAGTTACAAGACGAGCATACAAAATAATGGTAACTAGAATTTTACACTTCAATAGCTTTCCCTTTCCCGTGAATGTACAATATTGTTTCAGCTCACGCTATCATATATCAATCTTCGACATTGGCTTAGAGCTCTAAAGTATCCAAACCCAACTCAGAACCTAGTCTTTCAGTATGTGAACCAGACCAGAAACTTGCTTCATACAATATTACCTACCTATTAACCCAAATTACTCCAGTAGCTGTAATTGTCCTTCATGCTGTTCACTTGTGTAAAGGAAACCATCTGTATGAATTGCATTGGAGGTTGTACTGCTGAAACAGTTGGCTCTGTAATCCTGGCCTGAGTGATATCTGCTTGAGATAAATACTGTCAGCACCCCCAGATCCATACTAGCACCCTCGGGGCCCAAGAGGAACCCACTCCCCAGAAGCCTGGTGTTAACCCCTCAAGCTAATGTGTGCAATGTGACATACACTATGCAGAGATCATAGAAGAGCCATATAATAAAATTTGTTTATTGACTTACCGTCATTATCAAACATTGTTTGCCCTTCAAAGATTTTGTTTCCAATCCGAATTTGTCCTGGTGTGAGAATTGGTAGTTTTAAATTATTGTCTTTACAGAGCTTGGCCAGTATTTCTGTGGGTTTGGTGCTGTCTCTCCAGGCGTTGTAGCCTTCTCTAAAACATAGGATAACATGATAGGTGCTTTGTGTCTCATAAAACGTGATAGTAAATAGACTTTTTATGAACATCAATTTATCTCGAGCTGTGTTGTGCCCCACAGACACAAGGGAAAATAGTGCCGATTAATTTAAACAGGCCAGTTCACATATGCAGATACGTATACAAAATTGTAGGTGCCCCTCCATGGTCACTAAAATAACTTGAAACAGACCAAAGTAATTATACACTTGCATTTACTGAAAATCAACTAACAAAAAAAAGATGTTGGTTTTGGATTGTGGTTTAACAGAGAAATGGACAAAAATGAAGGTACCCCTAGAAAAGACAAAAAATAATCTGACCGCAAAACAACTCCCAACACCTGCTGGAGATGTCAGAAAGAAGAGGGGAACATGACCCATATCTGGTGGGGCTGCCCAAATATTAAACCCTTATGGGACGAGATCATCGGCATCTATGGGCATGTATCAGGCAAAGTCATCGAGAACACACCCCAGCTAGCGCTCTTGTCGCTAATTCCCAATTCCTTAACCAGCGCTAAGAAGGATGTACTTCGCTTCTTCCTAGCGGCCATGAGAGCAATCATCCCGAGACACTGGAAGAAAACAGACTCCCCCACACTTGCAGAATGGGTGATGGAACTGGAAGCTATCCGCTATATGGAGAGCTTATCCTCCGTCGATGCCGAATCTAACAGCAGGTATGTGTTGACCTGGGCGAGCTGGTTAGAATACCGGGACACCCACTTGCCAGTGATGCTGCGGACAACCGTGTAATTATCGGGCGGACCCCAGGGGCCAGATAGCATTCGCCGGACTCCCCCGGATCACACATCCCACCTGCACTTACGTTATGACCCGTACTGACGAAATAGGTGTCACTTGACCCACCCGTTTCCCAATTGCTAACACTGGCAACACGGGCCAGTAGCTGATCGTCCCACACTCAACAGACCTTCCCCCCACCCCCCCGCAGGGTGTCCTGCAAGCCCCTATAGGTAACAGAGGTTCAGCCAGGATTATACACGCGATCCCAAAGTGTTATGTGTTGTATTGATGTAAACTAGAAGTTGAAAGCTGTATATTCCATTCATCGAATTGATGAGCATTGTATGTAATACTCCTCATGATGCCCTCTTCCTCCCCCGACCCCTTGCCTTCTGTATCCCTCTTCCCCCCCCCCCTTTATGTTGTATTCAATTGTTGTTTAAAACCAATAAAAATTGATTATACTAAAAATAATCTGACCATGTTAAACAGAGGTGCGTCCTGTAATTAGCATCACGTGTGTCTTCAAACTTGTATTCAGTAAGTCTGCCTATAGTATTTAAAGGGCGACAAGTAGTCACTGAGCTGTTTGAATAGACGTCAACCTTAACCATTCCTACAGCTAGGAGAGGACTGGCCATAGGTGGGCTGCAATGCTTCCAGGCCAATTGGGCTGGCACCTTATCCAGACCCAGTGCTGGATTAAGTGTAGTGGAGGCCCCTGGGCACAAAAGCTGCTGGAGGCCCCGGATATAGTTTTTTTCCTTTAAAATAATAGGTGCGTGCTGCTCGGGAACTCCTGCTTTGCCATTCTGGGTGGGGGGTAGTGTAGTCGCCCGGCTGGTCCAGCAGAAAACAGTTCCCTGCATTGAGCTGCCAGCGGCTGTGCTTGGTGGCTTATGGGCAGTAAGTGGCCACCGATTGATAGCACTGCGCCCCACCTGTAGCGTTGCTGGTGGCGGCTTTTACTCTTGACTCTCCGTCCTGTCCTGCCCTGCCCTCCGTCCACCTCATAATCCTGTCCAGACCCTGTGACAAAATTCACTTCTACACCCCACTCAGGTCCCTGCCCCCCAAGTGTCCCACCATACCTGGTCCCATTGTACCCCCCCCCAGCCAAGACACCCCAGACTGTGCTTTGAAACCGGAATGTTTATATCCCTAGCATCATGGCTGTGGGGGCCATTCCCGCCCCCAGACACAGTATCTGCCCCTACAATACTAATGGCTATTTACCATTTCTTGAAGAGTGGCCATCCCTATGCTGGCCCATGATCTTTCCCTGCAGTGCTAAAGCCTCAGCTAACAAACATATTCATTGATTGGCTTAGAAGCACCTCGGGACTGAACAGCTCATGGGCTGGCCATGTACCTGGGCTGAATTTTGCTTCCCTATTCCTTATTCACAGTTGAAATAGGGGAAAAATCTGATTTAAATTAATATTTGCTGCATATTAATCTTCAATATTTCTAACAGAGATTAATTTTATAAATATCGCAAATACTAATTATCATATCAGCCCAGCGGCCACTAATTTCATACTAACCAATGGTCGCTGAGGCCGTCCCCATACATCCAGTAAAATGTACCAAGGAGAAATATATTTAATACCTTAAATACTTTGCAACTATAATCTATTATCCACCACACACAGTAAGATGTATAAAATTAAACCGGGATTAATTTACCAGCACAGTAGATAACCTTCATTTACCCAATATGTTCATAAAGCTTCCCCAGATAACCTTACAAGGCAGTTGTTACATAAATGAGTAAGTTATACATTAGTTACAGTACAATAAATGTTATAGACAGATAGAGATACGTATGGTTTCATGGCCATCATGGCATCATGGTTGCTTCCTGGTAAGCGGCTCATCCATAGTGTTCTTCACTAATCATGCAGCTTCCTAATCTATTGAACACTAGGGGGAGTGTCCAGCATTCCCCGCCTCGTAGGGGTGTCTGCAAAGATCGGCCCACATCCGTCCTCTGATATTAGATATATATTTTATAAAGGGTATAACTCCCACAATATGCACATTATCATATTGTAACCAAGAAATCCATGATCCCCATTAATTTCTTAGTTAAATGAACCCAAACATCAAATATTTATTATGCAGAGTCTGATACTATGTGGATTATCAGGTTCTGGACAATATATGCATGCCATGTTTGATATCAAATGAAAGATCTCATAGTCCTGAAAAAGACTCTCTCATCAATATAGTCATAACCGACATATTTAAGGAATTACACAGCTCTTCTACAAATAATATCCAATACTCATGTATTGGACCTAATGGACCTAATTAGGAATTCAAGGAATTCAAGGATTCCTTTTCAAGCGAAAACACCCCAGCTGTACCCAGTGGTAGCTTTTTGACAGCCAGGTGTGAATATGTGAATGTAGGTGTCTATTGTCATTGTCTTTTTACTATAGACATGGTAGGATTTCCAGCACACACCCTATTTTGAGTATTGGAATTCTGGTGCATAATCATACAAAGCGCAATAAATATGCCTATAATTATTATACTTTCTTTGCCCTTTAACAACAGTGTACCTATGTTGTGCTTGTGTTTCCATGGACTTACCATTTACTTACTGGTTTATTTTTTTTAAAAACACAACGCAAATCAAAAGTGTAGCACATGCTTTTATACTGTACCCCTCTGGCATGCTCACTAAACTTCTGCTTTTAGCACAATGGCAGAGCAACCAGTGTGTGAACATTTCTTTCAAGACAAGTTTGATCTAACTTTTCCCACTGTGTAAAGTTTCTTATGCCCGTTAATCCTTATTAGTGCTCTTACATCTCGTATTGGCTCTGCAGGCCGCAGGTGGCGCGGTATCTGCTGTAGAAGCGGTTCTCCAAATCGATTTTTGTCTCCCCGATCAGGTCATCACTTCCAATTAGATCATAGTCATATATTAGGATATTTAGCATGGATTCCTTTGGGAAAGTGGCTTGAATTTCAAACGATCTAAGAGAATAAGAGAGTATTTAAAGCAGATGGATTTTATACACGGCATGGCAGTGACAGTGCAAGCTCTACTAAGCGTTGTCAGTCTGGGTGTGTGCCAATCCCGAGAGAGCCTTATCCCCTGTGGCTGGAGGTAGGGGCAAACCCTAGAATTGGCAACCTGATTGAAGAGGTAAGAAGACCCCACAGTGTCTAAGAAGCCTTTGCTCCACTGCAAGAGTTTAAAAGTAAAAATCACGATAAGAACTATGTATTCCATGCAAGAATCATGAGCTGGCTTTCTATGGCTGCATCCACACCTTAGGCAGGGGCTTTTCTAAGGGCTGACGAGCAATCACCCTGGGGCATTATACCAGCAACCCTGTTTACCGCAGTTTGTGGTTCCTTACCCTTATCCTTGCCATACACCAGGTTCCAACACCCCCTCCATAAGTGGCACAAGCATTGCTTCAAAGTGGACCAACACCCAGGATTTTGACTATCCTGGGTTTTGGTCCACTTCCCTGGGGCACCCTGATCAGGGGCACCCCACTACACCCTGCTCCTACAGCGCATGTGCGGCCGCTCGTCCAATCAGCGCACTCGGAGCCGCTGAGGTATGCGCGCCAAAGCGGCGTCAAGCCTCAGCGGCTCCGAGCACGCTGGCGACTGCATCTCGTGCCTCCCTCTAACAGGGGGCCGGCACGAGCACACGCCCTGTTAGAGAGAAGCGCAAGATATGGCCGTGGCCCGCGCATGCACCGTTGGACCGGCATGCAGGTAAGTTTAGCGGGTGTCCTGGGGGTTTCACACAGCGGGGCATCCCGATGTTGGATGTCCTGTGGGGAGGGATTGGATCCCTCCGATCGCTCTGGGTGTTGGTACACTTTAAAGCAGAACAAAACCCAGCATGCTGGGCCTTCTCCACATTGGGATGCCACGCTGCGGGTCGCGGATGTTGGTCGCTGCCACCATAGCCGGCAAAATGACAGTTTGGGGGGGGGCCTCCAGAGTCCCCCTGGACATAACCCCCCAGAACGCTTGTAATCCTTACCATCACATCGGTCCAGTGATGAGAATCCAGAACCGCAATTGGCAGCCATAGAAACTCACATGGCCAGGACACTCGGCGTCCGGAACGTCACTGCCCACGTTAGGTAAGGATTACAAGCATTCTGGGGGGTTATGTGTAGGGTAGGGCTCCAGCATTCTGGATGTCCCCCCCAAACTGTCATTTTACTAGCAGGCATCTTGGCCACCACAGTTCCAGCCATCGCTCCCTCACCAGTCTTTTCATGCTGCCTATAGAGACAGCGTTGAATTAACCTGTGAGGGAACATCGGTTGCAGTGGGCACAGCAGTGAATTGGGGGAGGGGGTCAGTAAATGTGCTGCAGTGCGAGAGTGAGGGAGGATAGGTAAGTAAAAATACATTGCTCATATGCTGAACACAACACCTTGGACCCCGGAACGCTCCCCCACTGTACAAGTCTCAGAGAACCACCCAGCAAGGGAGCGCTGCCGATGTGCCAGGCATGTTACAGACACTTGGGTGGGTTAATGTGTAAATCTAATTTCTACACCTTTAATTAGTACACTAAAGTAGTTCAGATTACCATAAATCCACCTCCCATTATAAGAGGTATTTTATGGCACACCAGCCTTACACAAGACCTGACCTGGACACAAGCAGTGGCAAGCATCATTATATCAACAAACGGATTAAAGACGTGCACCCACCATCTCCCCCGCGGCAGTGGGGGACGGTGGGCATCCCAACGGGCTAAGGCAAACCGCACAATCAAAGAACATACACAGCTTAAAACAACACTCTGCATTCTGCAGCAACAGCAGGCACCAAGTGACAAGCATAACCTGCCACTAGCACGCTGAAGAAGCCAACAGGCGAAACGCGTTCGTGCATCAGATACTTGCTACAAACGAGGGCCCGTACCCTTGCTACAAACTGAGCCTTTTGATCTCGTGCATCAGATACTTGCTACAAACGAGGGCCCGTACCCTTGCTACAAACTGAGCCTTTTGATCTAACAGGATGCTACCAACTTAGGCACTTAAACACTTTTAACAACAAAAGAACTCTATGATATACCCGTTACCCGGGCATAACACTATACCCGGATATGTAAGGTTATAATGACTGTATGAAAATGTGTTTTTCTGTATTTGTATATATGTATATAATTAAACTGCACTCTTAATAAATTAGGCATTACCTAAAAATGACACAAGAAATATATTATCTTACTTGCAAGCAAACTGGCGCTCGGGAGCCCCTGACCAAAACGAACTAAAAGGATCCAAACATATCCTTTCAGTAGGCAGTGACTCCCATAACAGAGAGTAACTCTCTACCCCCTCAGCGTATTTTATGGCAGTTACATACCTTCCAAACACAGGATTTAGCTGTTTTGGGATATATTTGTCCCGATCCTTTATTTCAGTCTTCCCCAGCTTTATGACAATATAGGGGTCAGACTTGCCATCTGGATCAGCCGGGCTGAGGTTAAACCCCTGTTATAAAGACAACATGTCAAATATTATCATCATATTACTCACTGAAAAGATGTACAGTTATTCTTATACATATGCAAAAGTAAGTACACCCTATAAGTATTCACACCTCTTTTCCACCCTTTTAAAGTGGACCAAGAACCACATTTTTAACTAGCATCCCCTGAATTGCTCCCCCCATGAAGAGCACCTTTTGCCAATTTTTACTGCTCCTGCTTCTCTCTAATCCCAAATGGTGCCTGTTTTAGCTGTAAATATTCATTTCTAGTTCTACAGCTTAAAGTGGACCAACACCCAGGATTTTCACTATCCTGGGTGTTGGTCCACTTCAGCGGGGCATCTGAGATCAGGATGCTCCGCTGCGTGAAACCCCCCAAAAGCCCCAAAAAACGTACCATTTTGGCGACGGACAAGCAACAGATAAGCCGCCGCCGCCGCCTCCCGTGCGTCCCTTTTACAGGGCGCGCGCCCACGCCGGCCATTCACAAACGGCCGGCGCGGGCGCACGCACTGCTAGAGGGGCGCGTGGGAGGCGGTGGCGGATGATCCGTCGCCGATAAGGTAAGGTTTTTTTGGGGCTTTTGGGGGGGTTTGACCCCGCGGGACATCCCGATCTCGGATGCCCCGCGGTGAGGGGGGTGATCAGCCCGGGAATCTTATAGATTCCCGGGCCAATCACCCCTGGATATTGGTCCACTTTAAGAAGGGTGTATTGGCAGGTGCTTTGGCCAAATGTATTTAACAAGTTCAGTGGCTTTTGGTCCACTTTAAATGTTACAGCCACAAATGTAAATTTATTTTATTGAGATTTATAGATTATGGATTGAGCAAAGCTCTGTGAGATGCTCAGAGCTTGGGCTATTCTTTTTTATAACCTAACTTTGCAATAGACTTCATCACAACTTTATCCTTGAGCTGTCTGGTGTGTTCCTTGGCTTTCATTATGCTGTTTGTTCTGCTGTTTTCCAGGCAATGGCAACCTACAGTATGCTGGAGCAGAGTAGCCCAGCATAGTAAATCAGAGCTTAGATGTAAGCTAAACTTCCTCTGCTACAAGTAGAGAAGTAACTGGGATAAAATCTTTTAAAATACTTCAACTTTGTGATAGACACAATGAGGAACAATGGGCTCTTACAGCAACGATGTAGACCCGGATGAGAACCTTCACCGAGTGATTGGGGGGGAGGCCTTGCATGATTTTCAGCTGCCGAGCATCCATGGAGCTGGATAGATCCTCCATGCTTTTATATATGCAGAAGGAGCCCTGAGGAAAAAAACACAAACACCACACACATTAGTATTACTAATATCTGTTAAAGCGGACCAAAACCCACATTTTTAACTATCATCCCCTGAATTGCTCCCCCCATGAAGAGCACCTTTTGCCAAATTTCACTGCTCCTATATCACTCTTATTCCAGATAATGGCATCTGTATTAGCTGTAAAGCTCCGCCCCCTCCATTCATTGCCACTGTTGTGTGTGGCAATGATGTCATCGCCACACCTATGCAATGACTGATCGCCTGTCATCTTACAGAGAGGGACAGCAAAAAAAAGTGTTTCAGGAGCTAAAATATCTATTTCTAATTCTACACCCTAAAAAGGAAGTATCAGCAGGGGCTTTCAAAAGTATTTGTATTTCAAAAGTTCACTGGGTTTTGGTCCGCTTTGATTCTATTTTTTTATATTTTTAGCTTCTTTGTGGAACAATTTCTGACAGCGCTGGACCTTAATGAACTTGGAATCAAATACATCCTAAAATAAAACTTACTGTATCCTTATCTAGGGCTTGTGTCAGTTAGCAGATAGCTAGTTAGAATTATGAAGAATTATGAGGAATTAAAAAGAATTGGAACTTTCCTGCAGTCAGTAAGGGAAACTCTCCTTTTGTTTTTCTCTTCTGGGATGTAAAATTAACATTTGTGTTGGGGTTGTGCCCCCAGATCTGTGATTTACATATCACCCTTCCGTTTCCAGGTTTCTTATATTCCTATGGCTCTGTGTTGCACAAGTGGGAGTGGCTTTCCTGACCTTAAAGTGGACCAACACCCAGCGGGATCGGCCCAGGAATCTATAAGATTCCCGTACCGATCGGATCCCTCCCGCGGGGCATCCAAAATCAGGATGCTCCGATGTGTGAAACCCCCCAAGTCGCCCATACACTTCCACATCGCGTTCACATCTCGCGCTTCTCTTTAGCAGGGCGCGTGCTGTTAGAGGAAAGCGCGAGGTGTGGCCGTCAGCGTGCTCGGAGCCGCTGAGGACGGACGTCGCATTGATGCGCATACCTCAGTGGCTCCGAGCACACTGATTGGACGAGTGGCCGCGCATGCGCCGTAGGAGTGGGGTGATGTGAGTTGTATCTTGCAATCTGGGGGGTTTAACATAGCGGGGCACCCCGATCAGGGAAGTGGACCAAAACCCAGGATAGTCAAAATCCTGGGTGTTGGTCAACTTTAAGTAAATCCCTTATTATAGTTCCTTCCTACAAATCTCAGAAGTAGTCTTCCGTTGTCAAGGGTGAGCTCCACTCCCTCCTACAATGCAAAGCCTGGAGTAATCAGGCAGCAGTAATGGGAGACATCCCTCCCCAGATAAAAATGCTGCCAGAAACCTTTTAGCAACTGGAACCCCCTCATCTGAAGAGGCTGAATTAGAGCAGGGGGGTTTAACCTGTGAGCTCAGGATTGTGGAGCGTCATCTCTGCCTCAGCCAATCAGCCGATTTCTGAAGCAGAGTCAGGAGATTCTCTTCCAGGTACACCAGTGTGTGTACGGCTGTTAACGTAAACGCATTGCTGCTAGACAAAATAGTTTCCTTTATAACACAGAGTTGCAAACAAATAAAGAAAATAATAACATTATAACAGCAAGGTTAATGTGGACCAAAACCCACTGAACTCGTGAAATAAATTTGCCCAAAGCCCCTCCGATACTCTCTTCTTATGGTTTAGAATTAGAAATTGATATTTTCGCTTATCAAATCACTTTTTTTTGTTTTCCCTCTTTGTAGGATTGCAGGTGATAAGTCATTGCATAAGTGTGGCAATGACATCATTGCCACACACAACAGTGTTGTATGTTGGAGGTGGAGCTTTACACCTAAAACAGGCGGAATTAGAGTAAAGCGGGAGCAGTAAAAGTAGGCAAAAGTTAATATACCTGGGGGGAGCAATTCAGGGGATGCTAGTGAAAGATATGGGTTTCGGGCCGCTTTAAATGTGAAAAATTCTGTGACCACTTCTGCCATTTCAGAAAATTTTTTTAAGGGAAAAAAAATTGTACAGAATTGATATTACAGGTCTGATATTATTGTATTCATATTACTAAATTATTTAAAAATCTTTTTTTTTTTTTTTTTTCCAAAAATATGGTGGTTTGGGGGTTAAAAAACTACTTTGTAACACATCGCCGCCAGCGCTCTGGGGTTTAAACATGCATTTTACAGCGCGAGAATTTTTTGAGCGTGATTTTTTAATGAATATGGTGGGAGCCGGTCGCTAGGGCCAGTCGCTATCATGCGTTCCCATACAGCGCGGAACCTGTCAAATAGCGACTCCTCACCTAATATTAAACATTACGCCACACCGACTGAGTCGCTATCAACTACTGAACAACGGGCAAGCACAGCGACTACTAGCTCTGAAAATGCCGCTACAGTCGCTCAACTGTCGCTACCTGCCGCTATTAATGAATCGGCCTCTAGGTCTGCACTGACTCCATCTTATATTCAGCCGCCGTTTCATGTAGAGCTGCCGAGCACATAGCCCCCTTTAACAGGGAACAGAAAATTTTGTTCATGTGGGTCCTTGAAGAATGTACTGATAAGAGAAACCGTTCTAACCCACTTGTAGGGGCTTACTAAACTAATGCGAGTAGCTTCTAGAAAGTTCTGCTTTTGTATAAATACTGAACTGCCTCAATAAAGAGCAGATCACTCCTGGAAACTGCACTGTGTGCACGTCATAGTTTCTTAAGGTGGACCAACACCCAGGGGTGATCGGCCCGGGAATCTATAAGATTCCCGGGCCGATCACCTCACACACCGCGGGACATCCGAGATCGGGATGTCCCGCGGGGTGTAACGCCCCCAAAACCCCGAAAAACCTTACCTCTCCAGCCGCTGCTTCCGCCGCCGCCGCCTCACTCGCGCTCCTCTAGACGTGCGCGCGCCCGCGCCGGACGTCTCTGAATGGCCGGCGCGGGCGCGCACACGTCAAGAGTGACGCGCGGGAGGCGGCGGCGGGCGCGATCCCTTGTCCGTCGACGGACGTCACTTGTCCGTCGGCGGGCATTGGACAGCGCAGTCACGTGGGAGCGTGGAGAGGTGAGTTTTCGGGGTGTTTGGGGGGGTTTCAGGCAGCGGGGCACCCCAAATCGGGGTGCCCCGGGGAAGTGGACCAATACCCAGGATAGTCAAAATCCTGGGTGTTGGTCCACTTTAAGAGCGGTCTCCAGCGCACTGCGCAGTTCAAAGGCTCTCTATGCAGGAGGACAGGATAGCTAGCGCAGCCTATACCCTAACATATACATTTCCTGGTAATCCCTGCTAAAATCACAGCTAAACATATATAGGGCAAAATGGTGAAAAATGGTTTGGCAACAGAGGGTGACATCGCCTCTAGGTAGGCTGGCACTGAAAGGATTAAAAAAAATAAAACCTTAATAACAATTAATTAATAATATTTAAAGATTGTTCCATTGAAATGCATTGGATAGCGCCAGGTAGCGAGAGGTCATACCTGTCGCTGTTCAAGGTCGGACGCTGGAGCTGTGGGCTGAGGCTGAAATAATGATGAATGAGTGGCTATCTGGCGCTATCTCAGTCGCTAAGCAGGATTGCCTTGATAAATGTGTGATTGTGGTGGGGAGCCGGCGTTCTCGTGGGCGGGGCCCGTCATTACCGGCCGCTCACCAGTCGCTACCTGTCGCTATTCCTTCATAAATAAGGGCCAAAGATAAAAAGATATAAATTTCCCATTTAGTATATATTGGGTTTTTTTAGCTCTGGGCTTTAACATGAAATTAGTTGTTCGTATTATTTTCAGCGCTTTCATAATATTTTTGGGTAAAAAATGTTTAAAAAAATACAAAACATTTATATTTTTTAAACTTTTAAATAATTTTTTTTTTTAAAGAAAACCATATGGCGTGTTATAGCCCTATTTCTTCTGATACAACCGTACCGCATATGTATTGGTAGACACCTTTTCCTGCCAGGAGACTCCCCAAATTGCAAAGAGCATTTTACGACATCAAGGGTTAAATCCTTAAAATGTTTTAAGAGATGTTGCGGGGTGTCCCCTATCTAGCAATGCCAGCTCAGGTGCCAACTATAGGGGCTGGTAGACCAGGGCGTGAAGGTCGAACGGCCCTGAAGGCCGCATTGCCCTCAAGGGCCGAGGGTTCTTCTGGACCACCTGGACTTTGTGGCTGCAGGTAATGTGGATAATGGTAAGTCACCTGCTTGCTAGCAGGTGAATGGCCAGCCCCATCTGCCCTGTGAACTGGTATTGGGGTCTCAAGGACCCATTACCAGTTCACAATGGGTTAAAAGTAAAAATACACACTGACACAGGGAAAAAAATGAGAACCATGGAGGCAATGTAAAAAGAAGAGATAGAGGGTTTTGCTACATCCAAAACTTAGACCAGACCTTCACCCTGAGTAAGAGCCTATCCTGTATGTTTCCCCCGCCCTGTACATACAGATTGCTCACATTAAAAATCATTCTAGCTACACTTTACATGTGCATTTTCTGAGCCTTTAAACATCTAAGATGGCTGCACATGGAGTCTCAGGCTACCTGCAAACAGGAAGTGTCTTCTGAAAACTGCAGAGCACTGCTATAACCCCGCCCCCTGCACTTTTCCTCCTCTCCTCAGTATGTAATGCTTCTGGGGCAAGATGGCGTCGCCCATATCCTTGGGTGCTGAACAGTTGCAGCCCAGTGGGTTAAAGAATAAGAAGTTGGTGACTACAAACATATATTTTAGATTTTAGATGCTGGGGAATAGTCTTTTAAAGGTTTGGGCTTTTCAAATGATGCTGAAGGTCCGGTTTAATGGAGAGCAGGAAGTCTGGTGGTCTATTGGCTCCCCCTAGGATGATGGCGCCCTGTGTGGCCGCTCCATCTGCATACCCCAAAGGTCGGCCCTGGAGTTACCTTTAAGGTGAGGTTAGCTGACGACAGAAGGTATAAGTGAGTGGAAGACTGGGCCCAGGGCTGGGCTTTCCACATATACAGTAGATACGTCACATTAAAAATACACTGCAATGGATAGGGTGCAAACGAGCCCCACAAGAATAAAATCTCTGCTGTCCCTCAGAAATCCCACAAAACTGAAAGCAGCAGCAGCAGCAGAGTCCTTACTTTGAATTTGCCAATAATCCTGTCATCATGGATGCTGTGCTCCTCATCATTGGCTTTGCCTCTTAAAAGTTCAAATGTTCTGACCCAGTCTTCAAAATTCTGGAACTCACTTTCCAGCTCATTGTCATAAATCTGAAAAAACAAAAAAAGGAGGAAACAGAGCGACATAAGTTGAAAAAATTTATCAAGGCAAAGGCAAAGTCCAATAACAATATCATTCTCCTCGGTTTGAAGGGAAAGTCCACTTTCAATGGGATTTCCTAAAGGGTATATTGCTGTGCACCAAAATAGAAAACAGAAGGGTGACAGCAGAAGGAGACCATACGGTCCATCTGGTCTGCCCCGTCTTGTCTGTAAACAGAGGGATCTGCACAATACCCTATAATCACTAAAGGTGCTACTCCCAGAGCTTGTCCAAGCTCACCTCAGGACCACAAAATTGTATAGGGAGGCACTCACAAAAAACATATTTTTCAAAGAAGATTTTATCCCATTTAATCACTACACATAATCTACATGAATAAAAACCCTTAAAAACACACATAATAAGTTGAGCAAAGGGGGTGGAAGTAGCTCCATCACTATTATTTATACAAAATTATCATCATTATTATTCAGGGCCTGGGAACCAATTTACCGCCCAGTTTAACCCTCTCATCATCCAAGTATTAAGCACCAAACATGTCTAGCTATGTGGAAAGACAGAGATTTGGTTGCACATATCTGCAGATACATGTGGAAGCCACACTGCCCCGGTCAATATGGATTTCTCCCTGTGGAGTGTTCTAAAGGGAGGCTGGCAGCTTCCCAGGTGAGTAGCTCTCAAATATTTGTCTGCATTGCATGTCCCAATGTTGGGGACTCAAAATTAAGAGTAGGGACCACACTAAACACAGAGTGCCTTGCCGGGGCAGTGTGGCTTCCACATGTATCTGCAGATATGTGCAACCAAATCTCTGTCTTTCCACATAGCTAGACATGTTTGTTGCTTGATACTTAGATGATGAGAGGGTTAAACTGGGCGGTAAATTAGTTCCCAGCCCCTGAATAATAATAATTTTGTATAAATGATTGAGTGATTGAGCTGCTCCCACCCCCTTTTACACATAATAAGACAATACATATAGGACAAACCAACATAATAAAGGGACGTAGGTGATGGGGAGAATGCCGGCACATATAAATAACAATCACCATATAAAGATAAAATATATTTATAACAAGTGATCCAAAAATGCAAATAACAGTGTGCAAATCCTGCCTAGATCCGGATCCTAAGTAACTCTAAATTGCAAAGTGCAATCAATCAGTAAATATATATACAATATGTGATCAAAAAACAAAATCTACATGATTACCAAGTGAATAAATATCCCATAAAACATCTAATAAATAACAACACAATGCTTCACCAATATAGATACTCTAATCAATCAGACCAATAAATGCCAATAAATACCAAATATGCCACAAAAAATCAGACCAAGGTATAATCAAAATATCCCAAACATGCCAGTAATGAGTCTCCCCACCACCTACTGCACCAGGAGCCATGCGTTCATCAGGCTTGATGAAGTGGGGCATGCACCCACGGAACGCGTGGCTCCTGGTGCAGTAGGGTAGTTTTTTAAGGGGTTTTAATCATGTAGATTTATGTGTAGTGATTAAATGGAATAAAATCTTCTTTGACAAATATGTTTTTTGTGAGTGCCTCCCTATACAATTGTGTGCCCTGTCTTGTCTGTCTGACAAATGAAAACAACAAGGGACAAGGGGACATGGACTCAAAAGAGGGACAGTCCCTCCAAATCAGGGACACTTGGGAGGTATGAATCTAAGCAGGCAAACCAAGCAGATTTGGGGCATAATATCTACCTGCAGTGTGGCCAGCTTGGGTCCTTCCTCCTGTGGTTTTGGTGTTGGCTTAATCAGGTCCAGTGTTTTTTTGGCATCTTTCTTTTTTTTGTCGTGCTCATCTACGATCAGTGTCACGTGACCTTTTGATTTAGACGGCTTAGTAGTTGCTGGCAAAGAAATAATATAAATTGAAAGCAGACTGAGATTTAAAACATTGGTCTCTCTATTCATGCTGGCCGCCCATTACAGGAGAAATGTCTAAAGGTCCTCATTCCAGCACGGGGCAGACTGGCCATACGTGACCTGGGAGAATTTCCTGTGGGCTGCACCCCTACCACATTATATGCCCTTAGAATAGTATAGCATCAGTACCACCAGTTAAGAATGGTCATCTGCCTGCAATGCTATAGCCTCAGCCATGGAGCACAGCCACTGATCAGGATGTCTTTGGCTGTTTGGGGAGTGGTAAAACGAGGTTAGTCAGGAAGAGGTGAGATCAGTAGAGGTGAGGTAAGCAGAGATGGGATGAGGTAGGCAGATGTCCTGGGGGCCGCAACCAGGGCCGGATTAAGTGTGGTGGAGGACCCTGGGAACACAATCTGGTTGAGGCCCCAGATCCAGTATTTTTTTTTTTTAACAAAATAGTCCATCCAAGTAACTGATTGGTGGTTGTCTGGCACCCGGCTACTTACTGGAACATCAGATGGAGTCCCTTGTGCCCCCCTTGTGTGGGTGGGTGCTGCTCGGGAACTCCTGCTTTGCCATTCTGGGTGGGGGGTAGTGTAGTCGCCCGGCTGGTCCAGCAGAAAACAGTTCCCTGCATTGAGCTGCCAGCGACTGTGCTTGGTGGCTTATATGCAGTGAGTGCCCACCCATGACTGTAGCGTTGCTGACGGCAGCTTTGCTGCTCTAGACTCTCCGTCCTGCCCTGTGGTGGCTTTGGCTGTCCAGGAATGGGGGGGCCCTACTGCCGTTGATAGTTTTGTTGCCGGCCCTGTGGCCCATCAGGCCAAGAACTAAAAAGTCTCCTTGACCAGACCATTACCCAAAGGTTGGTGGAGGCCCCCTTTGCAGGGCAAGTAGCGAAGTTCCCAGAGTGCGCTCCCCATGCGCCCCCCTCATAATCCGGCCCTGGCCGCAACTGACAACAGTGCAGGCCACAGGTTGGGCATCCCTGCCCTTATCCATCACCATACTTAATGGTCAACCTCATATTCTCACAACACACACCCCAATTCGGATGTGCTAAACCTATCCCCTCGAGTATGACCTCCCGTACCGCAGTGCCGCCAGGTGGGATTATTTATTTAGCCTGACATGAGTGGCCCCCTTCATCAGGTCAACTTGGCCAGTGTTGGGGACAGGGGTGCACCTGTAATGAGGCCAGGCAGCACCATCAACAGGAAAGCGGGGGGCAGCAATTGCTGGACCCATTAATTTCTACTTGTTCATTGCTGTTTTTTTTTTTAAATGTATTTAATCATCGCTGAGCCACTGGTGATTGCACAGTCATATTTTACTGAATTTGATTTATACACATCCAGTTTGTAAGTTCAATGTGAATGCTTTGAAAACAGGATACACTAGGGGAAAGGATAAGGAGTGGTGATCAAGGGGAAAAATCAGATCTTAGGAGGAGATATAAAGTGGTTCCAGTGCTGTCCTTCCTCTCCTGCCTGCCTCCTTAGTAAGGAAAATTGCTTCCTCATTCTGGTTTCCATCCCCACCCCACCAATGTGGTTCACCAATCAACGTTCAGGGGACCAAAAAAGGAAACACCCCCCACCTCCTGCCCAGACATTCTAAGTGGCTGCCTCTCTATGCACCTATGAAACCCTGCCATCCTCCCTCCTCTCAGCGTGCTTACATCTCAATGCTGTTGCCACACCCACTGTTTCTCCTTATTTTTTCTCTGAATCTCCAGTGTTCTAATAGTTTTAGGAATAACTTAGGAACTACAGGGTCTTTTTAAAAACAGATTGAAGTTTGGGACAGTGCAACGTGTAGCCCGAGACAATGGGACAAGACTCGGGCTTGCTTTTAGGACAACTTTAAGCCTTTTAATTTTACATCACTATATTGAATATATATATATTAAATACTCACTTTGATCAGCAGGAGATACAGGAGGTGGAGAATCTGCTTTTGCAGCTGCAGCCTTAATCTGAAAGGGGAAGAAGATGATACTCTAAGAGCTGCTGGGTTATAGTGTTTTATATTGCAGGACCTTCTCCAACAATAACCATAGCTGCAATCAATTATTGTAACAATCCTGGGTTCGGCTGATGCCCGACTGGTGGCTCGCATTATTTATCACCCCCCTCTGCAGTTCCATCAGCCACCAGCGGGTATCAGCAGAGCCCTGGCTGCTCTCTCTCTACATCTTCTGCTGCACCTGGTGTGAGGGCTACTTAAGTGGATCCGCCCTCCACCCGCTGCAGCAGGATTTTGTATTGTTTGTGTGCCTTGTTTGGAATCTGTTTGTGGCTTTTCATGCTGGCGCTCTGAATCTGAACCTGAGTCTGTATCTCAGCCTGAACCTGAGTCTGTACCTGTACTTACCGGAGTCTGGAGACTGCTGGCTTCTGTCCTAGGCCCTTGGGTGAGTGTGCCAGCACCTTAGGGTTTCTGTTGTTTTCGTTATTAGTTATTTTGTTAGTTTGCCTTGTTTTTTGTCCCTTATTTTTGTATCTGAATCAAAGATCTTTTTGTTGCATTTTCCTTTAATAATAAAACCCTTGTTAGAACATTTTTTTGTTGTGTCTTTGCTCTGGCCAAACAATCTGTTCCTCTGGTGGAGAGTTCATATTGGAGAACTCTCTGGCCTGACAATTATGTTAAAGAATCTAAAAATGTGTTTACTGATTTTGGTTGGCACTTAGAAAGACACCCCATGGCTCATGGTGTGCTTTAGAGGGGATTTGGGAAGTGACCCATCAGCCCATCTCTGCTCTTCTCACTTATACTCGGCTCACCTCACCCTGCCTCATTGCATGCCAAACATAGTAGAAGACACATCAGTAACATCTCCAGGGCCTTTGCCAGAGCTAGAGGCCAAGGTAATTTAGGTGGTGGTTTCATTGCAGCCTTAGCTTTCCCCAAGCTCCAGTAGGATGGCCAACAACCACCACCCTGTTATAATTATGAACACAGACTAAATGAAGAGGAGAGCCTCTAATAAAGCCAGGGGCCTCCTACAACTCCTCTTCCTTGTGCAGTCACTAGTTGCCCAATAAGGGGGAAGTTTAGAAACATTATACCCGACATAATACCCAAGTGTCCTTGATTCAGAGCCTTGATTTTTTTGTAAGAAAAACCTGTTCTCTACACTTTTGCTCACGCTCATGATTCAGCATTAACACTTTTTTTAGATACTTGTTTTTTTGTGAGAACTCACACAAAAATTCACTGCAAAGTTTTTAACTTGTTTAATTTAGGAAGTGTTTTTTTTGCGGGACTTTTTGGCAAGACCGTGTTTTTCACAGCCAGCGGATCTGAGAAATGCCGGCTTCAATAGCTGACGTTGTTATTTTAATTGATAGAAGCCATGCCACTTTTGCCGTCGTGATTTTTATCAATAAAAACGACAGCCGGTAATTGCATTTTTTTTTTACTCTACCTTTCACTTTTTTTTTTTAAAAACAAAAGTGTGCCGCTCCCACCTCCAAAATCCAACCAGCCTGGGCACCAGG
The DNA here is from genome assembly GCA_027917425.1 of Gastrophryne carolinensis. Taxonomy (NCBI): domain Eukaryota; kingdom Metazoa; phylum Chordata; class Amphibia; order Anura; family Microhylidae; genus Gastrophryne; species Gastrophryne carolinensis. The sequence continues at coordinate 408,927,964 of CM051239.1, read as the reverse complement.
CATAAGGGGTGGTAACCCAGGGCTCAGAGGCCGCGCCTATTGAAGTTTACCAGCCCTTATGCCTTTCAGCTTGCTCTTTCAGGGGGGCCTTTGGACAACGGGCTCTTCCGCACCCAGATGTCCCAAATGAGGTTGCGGTTAATCGGTTGGGTTAGTAGCATGTCACCCACCGATCCCCTGGACCCCTTACCAGTTCACCCCAAGTAAGTAAAAAAAAAAAAACACACCACACAAATATATTATTATTCCATATTACCACGCTGTGCGCCATCCTCCTACGGTCTGCTGTGTCCTGCGCCAGGTCTCCACTACATCTTCGGGGCTCTGCTCTGCCCATCCAGTGTCTTCTTTGGCCAGCAGCGGCCGTCAATAGTGACAGAAGGTCCCCCCTTCTTTTATCCTCACTTCCCAGCAAGGGACTGGGTGTGGGGCAGGGCTGAGAGGCATTCTATACAGATAGATAGAGCCTCTCTGGGATCTCCCCCACGTGACTACACATGTCATTGGAGGGGAGGAGCATGAAGGGGGTTTCCCCAGGACCACATTCAATACTAAATAGAGACAAAGCAGACATTCACCTTTTGCAGCTTCTCCAGCGAGGCGAAATACTTTGACCACCAATCTATGACGTTCTCAGCGGATTCATCTGCTACGGTTCTCTTTTTCTTTTTCACAGAACGCCTGGTGGAGCCTCTCACTAAAGACTGCTGAGGAATGAAAACATTTATTCAAAATGAGCAGGTATGTTCTTCTAAGGTTATCTTCTACATGCCATTCAGCACTTTCCAACCCTTCAGACATTCCCTTATCTCCCCAGATATGTGTGTAATGTAGAAACTGAGACTGAGACTACCAGCATGATTGGTTTGAAGGCAGACAGTGATGTAAGGGATTAAAGTAGACAAAAATAATTGGGCTGCCAGCACAGACCCAAAAGAAAACCCTTAACAATTAGCCACAATTTGTAAAACATTCTATAACATGCCTTTATTAGAATACCAACATTACAAACATTAAAGACAAAGACAGTTAAAAACATTAAAAGTGCTTGGGAGATGGACCCTTAAGATATGGCTCTAATACAATGAAAGTAAACTCAATCACATATTCTAAAAATAAGAGCAACAGTCTTTTAAAGTGCTATAGTGCTAGACAGTGATTAACAAATATTTTTTTTTTATTTAATATTAATCTTACTGGTGCTATAGAAAAAATATGCACTGTTAAACAATAGAGCAAACAGATAAAGTGGCTAACGCAACATATAAAGTGCCATACAAATGTGCAAAAAGACTGCATAGAAATGAATTGAAAAGAGTATCACCAGGTTAGTAGATTAATGGAGCTGGGTCCCCTCGCCATTCACCCCTCATACCATCGACGCTTTGCGTGGTGGTATCCCCACCACTTCGTCAGGATGGATTAAAGAAGGAAGGCGATAGATTAGATGTATAATTTGAGATTTGAGTTCTGGATGTACAATTCTCTATACTCCACAGAATCAGTAATTAAGGATAATTAGATACAGACTGGCCAATGGAAGCACAGAGATGAGTCCCAATGGGCTGTACAACTTGAGGACCACTTGGGCTGGGTATATCCCAGAATGCAGCCCATCTTACCAGAAGCCTGTTCGCTGTGTTGGGGTACAACTAAGTGCCCTTAGAGGGAGTACCAGGCAGATGGTATAAGGCTCTCTAATGATCCTGGGGTCACCCCTAGTTGTAATCCACAGAACAAGTTCACAGTTATAGAAATCCCACAGATTTATGTCACGACTACAGCAATCCAACAGATAGATATGACAGCCGATGTTTACTACAGGTCTGTCTTAAAGCGAGTGGAAACCCGCTCAGCATGGCCCTGAAATTTAAAACACTTCAGGGCCGACCACTAGCCTGCCCCGGGATGCCCCGCTGTGTGACAACCACTGGGTCGCCTATAAACTCACCTTTTCTGGCTGCTGTGATCGCTGGCTGCCGAATCCCCGGCTTCCCTGCTGCCATACACATCTTTCTGAATGCCTGTCTCAAAAGTGCCACTGTGCATGGCTTAGGAGGTGGAAAAACACAATATCCTTTGAAAACCGGGCCACTGCCGAGCCAACAGCAGCACCCAGCTGGTGGGGTGGGGTGGGGATGGAGCCCGGGGGGTGAGTGGAGGAAGCCTGAATAGGTTTCCATTCGCTTTAATCAGTGTAGCTCCTGTTTATTAAAAAATTCAGCACTTAGCAAATATCACAATTCCATGCTGTAGTTCCACACAAGCTAAACTCTAATAGCAACGTATCACAGCACTATATCAGAGTACTTCACACCACAGAACACAGTTCGAGCAGTAACTTCCAAAGACAAATATCAAAGTGTCAACCTTCCTGGGACAGTTCACAGTTAATCATGGTATCTCAGGGCCTAGCCCACCCCACTTTGATGTGAATACTAGCTCTTAGTAAATTTGGAAGGGAGATCGCAGGGCCTTGGTTGCTAAGAAAGTTTTTCTCCACCTTAGGGATGTTGGGCAGAACTTTTTAAGGTTTTTATTGGTTCCAAAGGTTTAAGCTTTAATCAGGGAATGTCCAGGGACAACAATCTCAGCCGGGCTCCAGACTTCCCCGGTGTTTAAGGGTTTCCAACAACAGGGGCAGCCACACCTTACCTAGGCTGCTGCCCCTGTAGGCTCGTCTCTCTGCCTTTTCCACTCAGATGACAGTTGGCTTCTTATTGTTAAATCCACACCAAAGACAACCCCATGGGTTCTCTGCTTTGGACCCCTTACCAGTTCACAAACAGAAAAAAGAAAATACATTTTTAAAATAAAAAAACACCTTTGCTGCTTCTTCCTTCATCCTTCTCTGGCTGCATGCCCTCTCTGCAGGTCTACCGGGTCAGGAGCTTCCTCCTTGTCTGGTGGGCTGAGATCTTCTTGATGCTCAGGAGCTATTATTGCAGCCACCCCATCGACATCTGTAGTGAGGGGGGGCACAGGTCCCCCCTCCTCCTTTCTTTGCATTCTTCCACGGCAAGTATGGCTTATACTTCTTAAAAATCTGGGTCCAATCTAGATTTAGCCCAGATCTGAAGCTCATCACTTCTGCTAACCAAAGCTAAAAGTGCTTGCAAATACAGATAATGAAGAACTGATTGTTACCTTTTGCTGTGTGTCTTTCTTTAAGGGAGCTTTAAAGGTTGCTGAGGAAGTTCTTGGTTTGGGGGATTCAGGACCTGTACTCCGGTCTGATGTTGCAAGTGGAGCAGATGCTGGTTTAGGAGGCGGCATAGAGCCTGATTTAAGGAGGGAAGCGGAGGCTGGATCAGGTGAGGGGCCAGCAGGAGGAACTGGAGATGGAGATTGAGAAGGGGCTGAGGTTGAAGGAGGTTCCAGGGCTTTGGGTAGTTCCACATCTATATATATATGATCCACTGGATCTGGTTGATTTGGGGCTTCCTTCTGTAGTGCAGCTGAAAAAAATAAAACAAATGTAACAACGGATAACAAGCAAGCCACCATGTGGAGAGACCAACGTTAAGCTTTTACTTAAAGATAAAGGAAAAGAGGTGATTTCCTAGTGTTGACATTCTTGGGAAATAATCAGATAACCTCATGGCTAGGAAGTCATACATAGGGGTCATTCATTGTTACGGTATCTAGGAGCCACTTGGTATTCGTAAATATTGGGACCTTTCCAGCTCTACATTAGAATGATTCGTAGTTGTAAAGACATAACTACTGTATCCTTGTGAATTGTCGTGTAGGACAACTTTGAAGACAATGCCACAAGTTTTGACAACATCCTTACAGATGTTATAGCAACACATTGACTAAAAAAAGAGAACCTTTTAAGTCCAAGAGGACCAGATGTAGATTCCAGGGCAAGATCAAAGATTGGCACAGGAGTAACTCTCTAGAGAAACATCATTAATTTTTTTACCTCCAGTGAAGGAATTGCAATGAAAATGAGTCTTCTCATTCCTAGGTTACATCCTTACTGGGAAAGGTTTGCTTACTCTGAGCAAATGACTGCCACAGACTCTATATTTAAATTAATGTTCTATATATGGGAGGCTGAACTAGAGAGGCTTTAGGCTAACTTGTTGAATGGCGCTATTGGGGAATAGTAGCTATGCTTTGTATTATAACATCTCCCAACTCTGACCTCAAATCACTCAGTGGGTTACATTTTGGAGATTTCTTTGGTACTGGTGATTTATAATATATGTTATACAATATAATAACTAATTAAACAGGGTGGGATTTAAGAAATCATAGCTTGGAAGTTTAAGAGACATGGGTGAAGAACATCTTCAGCAGAATTATACATGTTAATCAGAAAATCAGATTTGATGTATTAGTTAGCAATTACATCTGTATTTACATTAATACACCACCACACTTGCCCAATTAAATTTCCTAAAACATCTTAAATATCATACAACTGTCCATAAGAGTGCTGTCTGTCTCCACCACTTCCTTTATTGATGATGGCTCCAGCTCAGGAGGTTTATACAAGAACTGCTTCAAACAATTGATCATGTGCGTTCCGACTAAGGTGCTCCGGCCAAATGCTCTCCAGTCCACCACACAGATACTCAGAGGGGGGTGTAACACTTCATTTTCCGGCAGTTCCTATGAAGAAATGGACAATTCTCTTTTTTTTATATACAAGGCATGTTTGGTCAGATATCGTATATTTTATAGCTAGTGTGGCTGGCAGAAAGTGGTCAAAAACTACTTTCCTTAGGGTGATGGTTCATATCTGTCCTGCAGTTGCATTACATGATGGCGCTGTTGGATAGGAAATGAATTATGACGCTGGAGGTCTTACCACTTCAAACCAGTCTGCCATAACAGTGAAGTTGGGGTTGCTTGTGTAGCTTTGAATAACACTGGATTTAACTCCTTTTCCTGCACATTCGATTAGCACCTGTGGCCGATCGACAGAGAGCAGCTGTACCTTCTTAAACTCTCTGACACCCCAGAAGAGGACCTGTTAGAGCCACAAGAGTTGCATTAATGTACAAAAACTTCATTGAGAGAACTCCATCACATACGGTGCTGTACAATGTTGAAATTAAAAACGAGGTAAAATAATTAATATACTTGTAATACACAGATATTAAAGGTGGAATGTGAAATATTAATATTGATACTGAAATAAATTTGGAGTGAGGGTACTGCCCTTGCAAGCTTGTAATCTAAAGGACAAGGGGGTGGAGACAAGAGATAGGTCAAAAATAGTATGTACTAACCATAGGGGCAAGGGCTCAGAAATTGTCAGAAGTTGAATGCTTAACCCAGATTATCTAAAATCTAAATAGATGAGCTTTGGGGGATATTTTAAAGGCTTAAAGGGATGGAGAGTGGCAAATCGTATAGGGGTGGGCATGTATGATACTTTTGCAACAGCTTACAGCTTGCCTTTGAAAGTGATTAATGACTTTTGTTAGTTTTATTGCAGTTTGCAGCTATTGCAGGTTGTGACACTAGCTGGCGCTGTGACATATGCGCAACTGTAGAGCTTTCTATGTAATTTACTGCTGTGTTGTTATTTCCTGTATATTGAGCTGTAATCTTAATTACTGCAGAGTTCTCTTCCTGTCTGTGTTCTAGCCACCATGTAAGGTGACATACTCTTACTGCATTCATGTCCTGTTATACCACTAATATCTATCTGGATTGTGACTCCAGCACTCACACTCTGCAAAGTCCACGAATGTGCAAAGTAAAGACCTTAGAGCAGATGTACACAGGCCCGACCAGTGAGCGATGTGCAGCACGAGAGCGTGGTCTCAGTCACGAGCACTCCCATTGACTTCAATGGGGGCCACCGTACACTAGGATTATCTTCTCATACCAGCATGGCGCGTGAGTGATGTGCGGCACAGAAGCAGGTGGCAGGTAAGTGGGTTATCTCTACGTCTACATCTCTACATCCGCTCTGAGATCTTTGCAAAAAACTCTACTAAATTAGGCTTTCCCTTTAAAGTTAGAATCTTTCACTAAATTCTTTCAGATATTGGCAGCCAGTGGAGGGACTGACAAAGGGGAGCAGCAATGAAGAAGCGAGAGGAGAGGTGGATGAGGCGAGCAGCAGTGTTGCGAATAGATTTCCAGTGTGTTTTCTGGTAGACCACAGTGGAGAAAGTTTCAGCAGTCTAGTTAGTAAAGGAAAAGAAAAGGTATCAAGGTGGGCACCTTAACTTTAATTGTGTTAGGTGTGAGGAAGAGACAGACGCGGAGATGTCTTTGAGTTGGAGATGCCGGAAGGTGCCTAGTGACTTAATACGAGAGAGGAGTCTAGCATGACACCCAGATATCGGGCTTGAAGAGCAGCAGTAAATGTGAGATCTTGTTATGTTGGAGCAGGAGTTGGATGGCGGAAAAACAACAATCATGTTCAGTTTGAGGGAGCGAAAGGACATAAATGAGACAGTAGCTGTTAGGACACAAGTTAGAAAGGAAAAAAAGGTTTGGCCCTTAAAGTGGGCCAAAACCCATGGAGATCGGCCAAGGAATCCCCCCGGGGCATTCAAAATTGGGAAGCCCCACTGTGTGAAACCCCCCAGGTTGCCCATAAACTCACCTTCTTTCTCGGTCCAACCTCGGATGCGCTAGCAGCAGTCGCATCCCCGCTATGCCTCTAGCAGGGCGCTTGCCCCGCACCAGGCATTTGTGAATGGCCGACACGAGCACGCTCCTTGTTAGAGGATAGCGGGGGATGTGGCCTCCAGTACGTTCGATCAGCTGCCGCCCCTTCGGTTAAGACAAGCAGATCCGAGCGTGCTGGAGGCCACATCCCCCGCTCTGGGATTGGATGAGAGGCTGCACATGCGCCATAGGACCAGGAAGAGGTGACTGCGACCTGGGGAGTTTCACACAGCTGGGCATCCCCGATCAGGGTGCCCCGGGGCAAGGACCAAAACACAAGATAGTCAAAAATCCTGGGTTTTGGTCCACTTTATTGGTATGACCAAATGAGTTTAAAGGTTGTACGAGATCATAGGTGTAAACTTAGAAAAGTCAGGGTCCAAGGACAGAACCTTGTGGTACACTGACAATCGGCGGGGAGAGGAAACCACGTTTTAGTGGAACACTCTAAGAGGCCGATTCATCAATAGCGCCAGGTAGCGACAGATGAGCGACTGAAGTATGGCGCTATGAGCGCCGCTAGCGTCAGCCGCGGGCGGTAGCGATTCGCTATAGCAGGCCTCCTCAGTCGCTACCTGGCGTTGTTGCGAACAACGCCTACATTGCTGAATATGATGTTGGCCCTCAGCTTTGTAGGCGCTGTCAGTCAGTGTGACCACGCTATTCTACACAGCGCCTGTTAGCTTTGCTGTGTCCTGGCCATCCAGTACCTTCTGAATAAAACACATTGCCACATTTGTTAAAAATTTAAAGAGTTTTTATTTTGTGTTGAAAAGGAAATTAAATTCAACCAGATATTCGAATATAAATGCAAAATAAAACATAATTAAACACATAGCCACAATTATTTTTTTTTTTATTTGTTACATAAAAAGGAAATACAATTAAACCACCAATGAGAAAGAAAAGGAAAAAGGAAAATAAAAACAGAACAGAGAAAGAAAAGGAAAATAAAAACAGAACTGAGAAAGAAAAGGAAAATAAAAACAGAACAGAGAAAGAAAAGGAAAATAAAAACAGAACAGAGAAAGAAAAGGAAAATAAAAACAGAACAGAGAAAGAAAAGGAAAATAAAAACAGAACAGAGAAAGAAAAGGAAAATAAAAACAGAACAGAGAAAGAAAAGGAAAATAAAAACAGAACAGAGAAAGAAAAGGAAAATAAAAACAGAACAGAGAAAGAAAAGGAAAATAAAAACAGAACAGAGAAAGAAAAGGAAAATAAAAACAGAACAGAGAAAGAAAAGGAAAATAAAAACAGAACAGAGAAAGAAAAGGAAAATAAAAACAGAACAGAGAAAGAAAAGGAAAATAAAAACAGAACTGAGAAAGAAAAGGAAAATAAAAACAGAACTGAGATAGAAAAGGAAAATAAAAACAGAACAGAGAAAGAAAAGGAAAATAGAAAAGGAAAATAAAAACAGAACAGAGAAAGAAAAGGAAAATCGAAAAGGAAAATAAAAACAGAACAGAGAAAAAAAAGGAAAAATAAAATAGGAATTAGAATGAAAAGGAAACTTACAACAGAATTAAACACATAGCCACATGTATATATATAATTCTTTTTTTATTTTTACTCTAAAAAAAAATTAATAATAAAACAGAAATGAAATTGAAAATGAAAAGTCCAACAGAAATTCTAAAGCAAAGTAAAGTCCAGGAAAGTTTTTGAAAAGGAAATTAGGGATCAGGGTGCATCTCTTTGTGCCTGAAAAAATAAGAAAAGTGCAGTTAGTATATATCTTTATAGTTGTTTTGTGGTTTCCAAAAAAAAAATGCATAACTTGATAACCAACATTGGCGTCTTACACCCCCCTTAGAGTGGTTTGGGTCATCTTACACCCCCCTTAGAGTGGTTTTGGTCATCTTACACCCCCCCTTAGAGTGGTTTGGGTCATCTTACACCCCCCTTAGAGTGGTTTGGGTCATCTTACACCCCCCTTAGAGTGGTTTGGGTCATCTTACACCCCCCCTTAGAGTGGTTTGGGTCATCTTACACCCCCCCTTAGAGTGGTTTGGGTCATCTTACACCCCCCCTTAGAGTGGTTTGGGTCATCTTACACCCCCCTTAGAGTGGTTTGGGTCATCTTACACCCCCCCTTAGAGTGGTTTGGGTCATCTTACACCCCCCTTAGAGTGGTTTTGGTCATCTTACACCCCCCCTTAGAGTGGTTTGGGTCATCTTACACCCCCCTTAGAGTGGTTTTGGTCATCTTACACCCCCCCTTAGAGTGGTTTGGGTCATCTTACACCCCCCTTAGAGTGGTTTGGGTCATCTTACACCCCCCTTAGAGTGGTTTGGGTCATCTTACACCCCCCCTTAGAGTGGTTTGGGTCATCTTACACCCCCCCTTAGAGTGGTTTGGGTCATCTTACACCCCCCCTTAGAGTGGTTTGGGTCATCTTACACCCCCCCTTAGAGTGGTTTGGGTCATCTTACACCCCCCTTAGAGTGGTTTGGGTCATCTTACACCCCCCCTTAGAGTGGTTTGGGTCATCTTACACCCCCCTTAGTGCGTTTTTTTGCTCTTTTGGATGGGAGGTCAAATACATGTAAACAGTAGTGCAGTACTTGCATTAGAGTGAAGGGTAGTTAGCTTACCGCAAAAAAAGAAGTGATCAGCCTTTCCCTTAGCTCATCGCCAGTCTGGGTGTCCTCACTTCTATCTGCGGGCAGGTTGGGGATTTCTGGCACCAGTGCTGTCTCCTCGGGGGCTTGGATTCGGTGACAAATGCAAATGTTGTGTAGCACACAGCAGGCAAGGATGATCTTGGAAACCTTCTGTGGGCTGTAGAGCATCTCTCCTCCTGGCCGTGCCAAACAGAGAAAGCGTGCTTTCAGCAGGCCGATGGTTCTTTCCACAATGCTTCTGGTCTTGCGATGCGCTGCATTGTAGCGTTCATGGGCAGAGGTCCGTGGGTTCCTGACCGGAGTCATGACCCACGTTCTCTGCCCATATCCCTTGTCCGCTGTAGAAAAAACACAAGGAGAGAGACAGCAATTAGTACTAGTACATGTTTTTTGGTGGTAGTTTGGTTAAAATTGGCTTACTAGGCCACATATTAGCAAAATACATAGACATGGTTAATTTATTACCCAGTAGCCAGCCAGCTGGCATTTCGTTGTTATCAAACTTCCGGCACAGGACTGTCCGCTGCAAGACGTAAGAATCGTGGCATGAGCCGGGGAACCCCGATCTCACCGCCCGCAGCCTCATGTCCGGGTCACAGACCACCATGATATTAAACGAATGGAACTGCTTCCGGTTTCTGTAGGACAGCTCCTGTGCACGGGGAGGGCGGAAAGGGATATGTGTACCATCAACGCACCCTAGCACATTCGGGATCCCTCCCATCAGATAGAAAGCATGTTTTATTTTGGCAACCTCTTCCTCATCCTCAGGAAACTTGATGTAAATTGGGATTAAATCACAAATTGCCAGAACTACCTGGATTAGTATGCGGCTCATAGTAGCCTGGCTTATCCCGCTGAGGAGGGCTGAGGTTGCCTGGAAGGTCCCTCGTGCCAAAACATTAAGAGTGGCACACAGGCGTACTATGCCTGGAATGGAATGAGTGCGTTTGGTGGATGGCTCGATTTTGGTCTTAATCTGATCATATAGGGACTGTAGTGCAGCACGATTCAGACGGAAGCGGCTCCTGATCTGCTCGTCACTTAAGTCCCATACTGAAAGGCGGATTGCAAAGGAGCGGGGTGCCCTAAGCCTCACAACACCCCGCTCCCTTTCCTCCTGCTCTTTCAGCATACACATACATCCATCCACCCAGACACCATACATCACCCTCTTATCCATCACACACACTAAAGATATATACAAAAACAAAAATAAACAAAAAAAACCACTAACACACAACACACACACAAACAATCACACTACACACACACCCGCTACAATGCAGCTCACCACAAAACCAGAACTATAGTGGTCCAAACCACCAGCCTGCTGAAAACCAGCTTTCTAAGTTAAGCACAACCAAGAGGGGAGTTGCTGCACAGCCCACAAAAGGCCCCAAAATCAAGCCTCACTTGCTGTATGCTACACAATATTTGCAGATGCCACCCAAACCAAGCTCCTAAAGAAACAGCACTGATGTCAGAAATCACCCAACAAGCCACAGAGAGTGAGGACAGAAACCAGACAGAGGCTCAAATGAGCTAAGGGAAGCGAGCACAGCACCACACCACAGCCTTTGCCACAGTGTAAGAATAGCAGAAGCTAGAACATTCCTTCCTTTTATACTTCATTTTCTAAAGTGACAGGTCCGCTTTGCCGCCTTTTGCGTCGCTCTGCTATTTCCGGGCGCCAATTAGCCGACCCAGGTGTGCGTAAAACAGAGTGCGCACGCGCACGCTAGTAGCGCTACTAGCGTACTTGAGCCGTAACTTGCGTGCATTAACGGACATGGGCCAAAAATCAGGTGGGGACCAATGAAAGGGAAGCTGTTGTTTTTTTAAATAGCCGTTAGGCTAAGCACATGTCACAAGGGTTTGAGATACATCAGTCCATTGTTGGATTTGGGTGTGTGTTGTTTGTTTAATGAGGTCTGTAATGAGTTAATTGGCTAACACACATGCTTCTGTCAGTGCAGTGGAGGTGTGCCTAGAAGGAACTGGGCTGTATGTGTGAATCAATTAAGTGGGCTGCTTTTGGATTGGCTGTTAGAGCACATAAAACCTGCCCAAGCCTAAGAGATTGCGATGCCATTCTGTAGTGTGCATGCGTGCTTGTGGGGTGTTGATTTGTGTGTGTGTGCAGCTACAGGATGGAGCCAAATACAGGACATCTGCCGGCCACAGCAGGCCCGAGTAGGAGTTTGGTGGGTGCTGTGCGCAGACCTCCCTTACGGAAAAGGGCACAGCCTGAAGGTGGGGCAGCACCCCAGGCTAAGCGCCCAGGTGCCAAGAGGGAGCCTGAATTTAATTTGGCTGAGAATAATCATCTTGTGCGCCTGACACTTGCGAAATGGGAGCTGATATTTGGCTCCCAAAGCAAGTCCCTAGGCAAACAAGAAAGAAGCAAACTGTGGGATGCCATTGGTGTGGAGCTTAGCAGCACAGCTCAACACCCACGTAGTGGCCCATCCTGCAGGAAACGCTTCTACACTTTGCGAGGGGCCCTTATGAAAAAGATGAATCACGATCTTGATGTGGACAGTGGGTTCATCCAGGCTCCAAAGAGTACCTACAGGCCGTATGAGGAGATGCTGAAGGCCAAAATCCCACTGGCTCGGCTGCAGGGTGTGGATCCTGGGGATGACACCACCGGTTGGGCTGAAGGTACATATTTTCTGGCTTTTACAATAACATAATGTTAATGTATGTGATTTGCATTTTTACATTCTGACCAACTAACAGTAGGACCTGTGAAGTATTACATTACAGCTCAAACATTTGTAACTTTTCTGTCTGTTGCTTTATGCATAGGTGCACATGCTGCTGTCCGGGATGTGGCTCAGGACACCCAAGCTCCTGCCCTTCCAGCAACCTCAAGGCTACCCCAGTCTGCCATTGAAGGTATTTACCCATAATTTGGTTACTGGTTTTTTTATAAACAAATGGGTGTGGGAGCAGCTCAAACAATCAAGGTTTGCCCTGTTGAGTATTAATAATATGTGCCTGCGCCCTAATTGCACGCCCACTGTAACACTCACAGCAAGTAACTAACAAGGCCCTAACATGTGTAGATATGTAGGACGCCAGAGATGTGTAGCCATATATCGGCATATCAATGTGCGAGCCACACTTGGCTTGATTAGTCAATATTATTGAAAGAGCTGCTCACACACCTTAATGCATGTTGTATTTTGCAACGCACATTAGCTATGGCTCAATGTTGGTTTTATTTTGGCCTAGCTCCCATGCCCTTGGCCCCAGCATCTCCTCCGGATCCCACCTACTCTTTGGATGTCGGTAAGTGCATGTGTTCACCTTGCTTGATCCACTTTGACTCAAGTGCATGTGTCTCATTCGTCTTTTTTCTTGGTAGGCCAAGTGACTGGTTCATCTTTGGACCCCACTTCCGATGTTGCCGGTCAACAGGACCCTGTTGGTGTGTAGAGCAATACATAATGTATCCTTTATGCTGTTTAGGTTACACTGGTTCAATTTGGTTAGTCTACTAAGCTACATGTTTGCTTGGTAAACTTGAAGATGCCTCTTGGGAGTGCTGGTTGCCTCCCCAGGGTCAGTCTATTAGTTATTTGAGTGATAGCAATGTATATTTGCGGACATATTTTTAGCCAAACATTCCCTGTAGTAGTTTGCTGATTATTTAGAGACATTTTTTTTTTTTTGTAGTTGACCCGAATATCGGAAGTGGCTGTCCAGAAAGGGCCCCTCAAGTTCCAGCTGCCAGAGATGAGGGTAAGTGGTTTGGCCTTGCTCTAGTCTGTATTTTGGCTCTAATGTTGTGCCACTTGCTTCTGGCAACTTGTGTGTCCACATGTATTTTCAAGGTCCAAGCTCGAGTGAGGACCCCACTCCAGACATCTGGGATATTGCGGGTATGTTTAATTTAAGCAATGTTTATGATGAGATTTGCAGAAATTAGTGCGTCTTAGTCCTGTAACATACATGTTAACAATCTGAGTTTAACAGAGACCTTTGGTCTAGTGTGTATTTTTTAACTTTTTAGAGGTATGGCCTCGATAGCCTAACCAGGTTACATTAGAGTTTGGCCCACAGACCTACTAACCTGATTTTCCTGTTTAGCATATGCCAACTTGCCCGACATCTCGGATGTTGAATTGCGACTCTCTGGCAGCGATACCTCGAGCCTACCTGTGCCGGAGGACACGCAGGTAACATGGCTGATGTAGACGACCTCGAAACCCATTGGCATATTTGTGGGTAGTGGAAGAAGCAACATGTAACATTTCCTTTCATTGTTGTTTTGGCAGGAGGCGGAACCAGAACCCCAAGCTGGGACCTCTTCCCAAGTCCCATGTGGCCAAGCTTCAGAGGCTCAGACAAGGGTAAGTTGTATAGTGAGTGTTTATGGTAACTTTTGGGAGGGGCATAACTGCATTGGTTCTGTTTGACTAAAATGTGGTTTACTATTTGTTTAGCCTCCAACCACAGCAAGAGGAGGTGTGGCACCAACCAGTGCCGATTTCTACCAACTAGGGGTCCGGATGCTGGAGGACTACAGTCGCCAACAGCCGCGTGATGGAACTAATGTGCGCATTGCGGCGTTGGAAAATCAGGTGCTGATGTGTCAGCAACAAAATGAGGCCCTGCAGCGCCAGGTGGACCAGTTACGGCAAAACCTAATACAGAACCAGGACCTTGGTCGCCTGGCAAATGTTATCGAGCAATCTGTACAGCGCCAGGAAGAAGCAATACAGCGCCAGGCAGAAGCAATACAGCGGCAGGACCAAACTTTGTTGTTGCTACAACAGCTCATACAACAGCAGTCTATATTTTTTACTGCACTGTTGTCCCCCAACACCGCCCCTAGCAATGACTCCCAACCTCCCCGGCCACCCAGCCAAGAATATTAATTTGTAAACCTTTTTCTTATGATTTATGTAAATATATTTTTGAAAACCACCTCTAAATTGTGTTTATCCATACATGTGAAAGCGAAATACACAGTCATGGATGATTTGCTCAATCATCTCTAATATTATGCCACCATTTATGTGCCACATTAGTTAACATTGCTTACTATGGTGTAAACATGTACTGGCTCCAAATGGCTGCCTAATTTTAGACATAATGGTTTTTTTAAATCTAAACCTATGCTGGTCAAGGAACAACACAGTTATTCGTAAAAAAAATTGTATTCAAAGAAATTGGCCCAACACGGCCAACATAGGCCAACAAAGCCACTAAAATTGGACATGGCAGCCATCCCCCCCACCCTAACGTCTCCGACGCCTCTTCATGGCCAGCAGCATCCCTTTCATCTGTCGGAAGGCCCGCCACAGTCTGCGATGCTGGCGTATACAAGCTGTAGAGATGTGATTAAAAATAATATATTAGAATTTGATTGGGAACTCAACATACACAGATGTAGCAATGTAATGTCAGTGTTTCTAACTTGCTAACACTCACATTAACATTGGTGAACAATGTGCCCCTAACATTTTAAATAAAAGTTTTAATATTGGCTTGAAAACATGTTAGGACCACATACCTTTACTCTTAAAGTGGACCAACACCCACAATATAGTTTCTCATGGGTTTTGGGCCACTTTGTTGTTGCTCACAGATCTGTTTTTCCCCTGATGTGTGTATACACACAGTAATCCATAGCCACTCACCTCTCCATGCTCCAACGTGATTGGCACAAAAAACGCACGCTAACGTCTATGCAGGGAACAGGAATGTACACTCCTCTTCCGCCGCCTCTTCACGCATGTCACTCTCTGGCTGCTCATGGGGACCTGGCGGCCATTCACAGAGGCCCAGGGGGGAAAAATGCACGTCTGGAGTGGTGCGCGGGAGCCAGCGGAAGATAAGTTCCGATAATTAGGGGTTTGCTTGGTGGGTTGGACCCGCGGTACCTGCACTTATCGTATGTTCCGCGGGGTGTTAGTTGTTAGTTGTTGGCAAATTAAATGTTTAATGCACATTAAACACCCTTGGTGTTGGGCCAGGTTAACTCTTGCAAATGTAATAATGTTTATGGCCAAGTAAGGACATTTATGTCTTTAGTCCCAGCCAAACATCAGTGCCTAAGGATGATGGAAGTTTGCCCTATAATGTTATGGGTAAACACCTAATCAGCCCCATTTGGTTGTCTATACGCCACAAATAGTCCGTATGTGTCCGTAACAAGAATGTGAGGCAACTATCAAGGATGGTGACTGGCATGTTGGATTATTGTCCAAACACATTTAACCTAGATGTGTGTGAAATTCACACATTGGTAAATTAAAAATTTCTACAAATGTAACTAGAAGAGAAATGTTTCAAAAGTATTTACCCATATGAATTTGGATGTACTCACCATCGCAGCTGTGGCGGTGGCCCATGCTGCTGGCCGTCCCTGGAGCTGGTGTGGGGAGGAGGAATTCTGCCTCCGTCTGCGTAGCGACATCTGTCCATAAAAAAACAAAATACAAAACATTTAGTGGAGCTATGACACCCGAAGTTTTGACATCAATCTGGTTATTGAGTCTTACCTCCAAAAAAAAAAAACTTGTTTACATACATGTTAAACGATATTTGCTATATTCCTGGTCCATTAGTTAATGTGAAGTGTTTATGGTTGCCACATGTATCCATTATGAAAATCTGGCACTAACCTTTACATTGCAATGTAAATGACTCATTACCAATTTAATGGCTAATGTTACCAGTGTGCAACATGTGTTTGCCCTAACTACTTCACGTAAATTAACTATTGCTAGCACACATCATGGTGTGGCCAGAAACATAGGGGTGGTTGCCAGTTGGCTAGCACTGTAGTGTGGTTTGTGATGTTAATGTACATTAGCAAACCAGCTGAGACAATGGACCAGGAAACGTGTCTGTTAAAAGTGGTCCAAGACCCAGGATTGTGAATATTCAGTGTTTTAGTCTACTTTGGCAGAGCAACACAATTTTAGACCGCCACCGCCCCTGCCTTCCGCACATCACTCCTCCAGTGTGTGCGCACGCGCATGCCAGTATGAAACAGAGCGCAGGCGCACACACATCTCGAGTGCCACACAGGAGGCAGGGACAATGGCTTCTGCCACCCCCAAAGAGGGAAGTAGTTTGTGGTGTTTGGTTGGGGGGTGGCCCTGGGTGAGGGATGTGATTGGGCAGGGAAGGCGCCAGAATCCAAGCAATATCATCAATGTTTGTGGGTCCACTTTAAGGAATGACATAAATTCCAAAATGAGCTGGCTAAAAACATACACTTACCACGACTATGCCCGAGGAGGATTTGACGCCAAAAATCCATGGAGGTGCCGCCTATATGATGCCCTGCAAATTACAGAGGAATGGCAAGGGCTAAGCACAAATGGTCAGATGAAACCTGTCACAGACTAACAATTAAAACATGTAAACTCACCAGGGGATGAAGCGCCACTTGAAGCCCAGGGAGGGCTCTGAGGAGGAGGCGGGGAGCCTCGGCTCCTCACACTCTGCTCAGAAGATCCACCAGGCAAAGGGCCACCCTCCTCCCTCTCACTCCCTGCTTGAGAGTGGCCCCTTGCCTGGTGAGAGTCCTCAGACTCAGAGTGTGAGGAGCTGAGGCTTGATCCAGCCTGCCCCCCAGCAGCACACTCCTCTGGGGCGTCATCCCCTTCCTCCCCTGGGTCCTCTAAATAGGACCCGCGGGAGGGACCCTCCCCCGATGACTCCCCCGAGTCCGCCTGCCTGGTTCGGGGGAGGAATCCCTTCCCACGTTTCCCCAGGGGAGGACGCTTATCTGTGTGGAGGGGGTGAAAGCAAATAATTAATATAAAGAGCAAAAAAGGACACAGCTTAGCAGATGATTCTGCACAAAGGCAAAAAAGAACATAAGCTTTAACTTACCTGATGCGTAGGCATCATATAGGCGGTACACGCCTTCTGGGTCCCGGCGCTTGAAATCAGACCATTTTTGCTGGATGGCCCGGATGGTCAGGTCGGTCTGGAAGCGCCGGGACACAGTGGCCTTCACCTCCATGGCAAGGCGTTTTTTAGCTCCTCGGGCATAGTCGTATTCGGCCAGGCAGAAGTCCTAGGAAAAGAAAAAAAAAAAAAAAAAAAAATTAAATACATGACCTCAGAACAATGTCATAAACAGTTATACAGAGACAAGATCAAAGTGGACCCACACCCAGGATTTACATCATTCTGGGTTTGGGTGCACTTTTGTGGGCCACAACTATTGTGGGTGGGCCACTGTCTGCAACCCCCTTGGAAGGCCCCAAATACACCGCTGAGGACACTCCCACGTCACTCCGCAAGCCAAACACAGCGCTCCACGCCGGTGTGGTATGCGCATCCAAGGCCCTTGGGAGGTGCATACCAGCTCAGCTGTGTCTGCACGGCAAAGTACGCATGTGGCGTTTGACTCTAACAGGGAGTGCGCCTGCACACAAAATGAAAATATGTATGGCGCAGGGGTACACCCTGCTAGAGGTAAGCGCAATAGGCATCCGCAACTCACGCATGCACATATGGGACGGGGCAGAGGTAATTTTTAGGGCCCTCCAGGGGGGGGGGGGGCCATCCAAGCAGGACATCCACAATGGGGATGCCCCATGTGGAGTGTTAAATTTTGGCCTAAAAACAATACAAATTCTGCCCCTATCCCCCCTGTGTGTTTATAAATTTTTAAGCTAAAAATACATAACTAAAATACTCACTTTCACAACCTGGCCATTTACACGGCTATCCACCCGGGTGCGCCTTTGTTTCCTGGGCCCAGGAGGGGAATGGGTGGGAGGGGTGGTATTTGGGGAAGGTGAGGTAGGTGGGGGATGTGGGGGAGGGGTGGTGGGTCCGGAATCTGAGGAGGAGCTGGGGAGGCGCATTACTCGGCGTTTTGGAGCCATATTGGAAACGCTAAGGAGGAAACAGGAACCGGAAATGACGCTAGCGACATTAGACAAAAAAAAAAAAAACCTAACAAAAATACGCACCGCGCCCCAGCAACAAGCTATTCTCAGCTATGTGCAAGCTAAGTGGCGGAAAAACTAAAATGACGCTTGAAAACAAGCTAGTGGCATAAGCGCAAGACAGTTTTACCTTAAGGTGGCGTTGAAACGCAAAGGAGGATCCCGGAACCGGATATGACGCTAGCAACTGTGCTTCAAAATTCAAACACAAACATGCGCGCAGCAGGGACAAGCTAATATCAGCTATGTGCAAGCTAAGTGGCGGAAAAACATTAAAATGACGCTGCAAAACAAGCTATTGGCATAAGCGCTAGACATTTTTACCTTAAGGTGGCGTTGAAACGCAAAGGAGGATCCCGGAACCGGATATGACGCAAGCAACTGTGCTTCAAAATTCAAAAACAAACATGCGCGCAGCAGGGACAAGCTAATATCAGCTATGTGCAAGCTAAGTGGCGGAAAAACATTAAAATGACGCTGCAAAACAAGCTAGGGCCAAAGGCGCAACGAATTATTAGCTTGATTTAGCAGGGGATTCTACATACTGTAATGCATAGGTCCTTCTAAAGCATACACCGTTGTGCTTAAATATACAGATCTTATTGCTTCCCAAAGTCATCACACAATCTAACTAGACAACTACCTGAAAATGTGGCACACATGAGAATGCATAACGGGTTGTTATGAGCTGGTACGACTGAATGTTAATCCTGCAATATGTGGCCAGGCACGCTCACAACTACAGTGTATTCATTAACAACGACTGGGGTCGCGGGAAGTGAATTCCTTGCAAATGGCAGAAGGGCACATGTATGAACAGCACAGCGCCGCACAACGCAGCGCAGCGAGGCACAGCGACGCTCGCGCCGCCACATAGCGAATTCAAACAGCGACTGCACAAACACTGACCAACACAGATTCATCAAGGACAGGGCTGCCGAATAGCTTGGGCGCTGACAATTTCTAAGAGCGAACGTGACCGCCCAACCTGACAGGCTACAAAATAGCTTTACAAGCCCCGTTTTTGTGGGAAACCAGCGATTTTGAGGCCAATGAGTTTGGGTGGAGGAGATGCAATTCCCATGTCACTCACAACATTACATTGTGAAAAATAAAAAAAAAATCTAATACATATAAATAACCAGCAAGATTCATAAAACATATCAATATAAACATGTGTTGAATTTTGTACCAAAGAAAAAAACCCCAAAACCAATAAAAACAATCATTGCAGCGTCTGCCATTGAAATGTATGGGAGAGCGGCAGGTAGCGCCAGGTAATACGTGTCGCTGTGAAGGAATTTGCAGCGGCGCTGTTCGGGCCAGCCGGCTTCATGATGAATGCCGCGCTAGCCGTCGCTCTCGCCGGCGCTAGCCTCATTTAGCTTGATAAATGCGTCATTGTGACCGCCGCCGGGCGTACTTGAGTCGGTAGTCGCCGTTAGCTGCCGCTACCTGGCG
Source organism: Gastrophryne carolinensis (assembly GCA_027917425.1). NCBI lineage: Eukaryota > Metazoa > Chordata > Amphibia > Anura > Microhylidae > Gastrophryne > Gastrophryne carolinensis. The sequence continues at coordinate 408,908,291 of CM051239.1, read as the reverse complement.
CTCGTCAGACACTACCTGGCGCTATCGCTTGATGAATAAGGGCCTAAATGTTCAGGTTTTCATGTTGTAGACAACAGTAGATTATGAAAGAGTAAATGTGAGGTGTCATGTCCCACGACGTGTTTTATTTTGCCCGGGGTAACTGCTTGATATAGTGTTTATTAACATAGGCTTAGCAGTGTGCCTGTTTTTGTCCCTTCCTGACTCCCTTAGTCTAGCTGTGATGCAAGTAGCTCCTCCCTTTTTCCTCTCTCCCTTCAGCCATTTCTAGTTTTGCATCCAAGCAGCTGCTGCTCCCTCCTGCAGTCTACAGTCTTTTTTACCTGCTGCTGTTACAGGTTTACATCACAAGTTCCTGCTGTATTAAACAAACATTTCAAGATTCCTGCCGTAAGAAGTGTTTATTGCAAGAATCTGTACTGATATAAAGCTTCTGAAACGTATCTACGTGCCCTATCATCAGCTGAGTAAGCTATCTGCCAAGCCTTATGGAGTAAGAACACATCCGTCACAGACACACACACACACACACACACACACACACACACACACACACACACACAAGCTGTCTCCAGGATCCACATTTCTGCCATCTGGTGAGTCAGAATAGGAGGCTTGAATAAGACAGAAGAAAATTGGGGAAAAACCCGGCAGTTTGCCCTGATGTCCTAATTTGGGGACACAGGGACAAGTGCCTGTTTTTGGCTGAGGTAGTTTAGGCCCTTTAGAGGATGTCCCTTAGTTTCCTCTCACGGTATGTGTTATTAAGAGTGTAGGGTAGTGATAGTTAGTATAGCTGTACACATGGCATATAAAAAATATAATTTGATTTATTCCTTCTAGAGATCACATAGTTCATTCTTAAACAATGTTGGCTTTTGTCCATGTTTCATAGACATCCAATTAATGATAAACACAACCATTGTGCTAAACATAAATACAGTCTGTGGCCAACAATTAGGTCTAGTTTCAGTTTGTAGCAAGTTCTCAATTTGTAGCAAGTTGTAAATATGCAGATGGCCTCTTACATACGCGTTTCGCAAATCTTAGCTTCTTCAGTGTAATTAGCCATTGTATAATCTTATAGATATTCTTAAGTAAAATTGAACTGGTATCTTCAGACTACAATCTGTTGTTTATCTTTCTATTGATGTGTTGGCAGTTTCAAGTTAGGTATGCCTGTTTTGTTCATGGTACTATGTTGTTTAGCGAAGGAGAAGCACCTGCAATCGGGCGGGCGGTGCACAGCAGTGACGCACCGCCCGCCTGATTGAAGGACGGGTGCTCCTCTCACATACCGTGAGAGGAAACTAAGGGACATCCTCTAAAGGGCCTAAACTACCTCAGCCAAAAACAGGCACCTGTCCCTGTGTCCCCAAATTAGGACATCAGGGAAACTGCCGGGTTTTTCCCCAATTTTCTTCTGTCTTATTCAAGCCTCCTATTCTGACTCACCAGATGGCAGAAATGTGGATCCTGGAGACAGCTTCACCGTGTGTGTGTGTGTGTGTGTGTGTGTGTGTGTGTGTGTGTGACGGATGTGTTCTTACTCCATAAGGCTTGGCAGATAGTTTCCTTATCTTTCTTCTAGCACTATTTTCAATAGATACTAATGGCACCCAGAATGAGATTGTGAGGAGGGGGCTTAAAAGCTAGTTTGGAACAATGGAATCCTGTCAGAAACCAACAGCATCCAATGGCATAGCTGGGGAAAACTAAAATTAAAATCACTATAACAGGAATACCAAGCAGCACTGAGGACAGAAAACATCCAAACGGTAGTGTACTTGGGGTGGGGGAGCAAAAGACATTGAGTTATTTTTAGGGGTTTTGGTATATTTTTGATATATTTCTGCATTGCCAGGGCCCGGATTAAGTGTGGTGGAGGCTCCTGGGCACAAAATCTGTTAGGAGCCCCAGATATAGTATTTCTTTTTCCTTTAAAATATTAGTCCAGCCAAGTAACTGATTGGTGGTTGTCTGGCACCCGCCTACTTACTGGAACGTCAGATGGAGTCCCTTGTGCCCCCCTTGTGCGGGTGCGTGCTGCTCGGGAACTCCTGCTTTGCCATTCTGGGTGGGGGGTAGTGTAGTCGCCCGGCTGGTTCCCTGCATTGAGCTGCCAGCGGCTGTGCTTGGTGGCTTATGTGCAGTGACAGCTCTGCACCCATCACTGTAGCGTTGCTGGCGGCGGCTTTGCTGCTCTAGACTCTCCGTTCTGCCCTGTGGTGGCTTTGGCAGTGGGATTGCAAAAACAAAAAAAAAGGCTTGCCCAGGCTCAGGGGCCCCCCACTGCCAACTGCCCCCCACTGCCAACGATATATTTGTTGCTGGCCCTGCGGCCCGTCAGACCAAAGACTGAAAAACCTCCTGGACCAGACCATAACCCAAAGGTTGGTGGAGGCCCTGGGGCGCGTGACCTTTGCGCCACCCTCATAATCATTGGAAAATAAATGTTACTAGCCCACAGTCTACATTTTTTAACTTGTAGTTACCTACCTCGACTCTGTATGTACTCAGCACAGGTCGGATATCTGCCGGGACCGGATAGACTTGACTTGGGTCTGGAGCCTCGATGGGTGGTAGACTCTGGGTTCCGGATTCTGGAATCTGAAAAGATAAGAATAAGTCAGGTAATATATCACAAAACGAAGGCCCTTATTCATGAAGGGATAGCGTCAGGTAGTGCCTTGTAAATGACAGGTAGGTGAACGCCGGACACGGCATGCAATTACACATTTATCAAGCAGAATCTGTTGAGCGACTGGGATAACGCCATGAAGCGTCCGATTCATCATTATCCCAGCCTCAGCGAACAGCGCCGGCGTTCAGCCTTGCAGAGCGCCAGGTATTACCTCTCGCTACCTGTCGCTCTGCCATACATTTCAATGGACGTTCTTCTATTTCTTTTTAAACAGGGTTTTTGTTATTTTTTTTTTTAAATCTCAAATAATGTTGTGACCTCTTCTGGCCTAGAAAAGGCCATTTTTTAAAATATTTTTCATGTTTTATATATTTATGCAGAATTGACATTACAGGTCTGGCATGTTACAATGTTATAACAATGTAATTCAATATGTTTTCGCTTTGTTACTGGTGGATACATTCTAAAAAACAGACTTTAATCAAACAGCCTCCGGCGCTCTGGCCTTCAGAGAAGCATTTTTGAGCGCCGGAGGTGTGTGAGCCTGTTTTTTTTATGAATATGTTGTGAGTCGGTCGCACTGACCAGTCGCTAACATGCGCTCCCATACAGCGCTGTACTGGTCAAATAGCGACTCCTCACAATGTATTTATCATTGCAGCACAGCAACTGAGTCGCTCTGAACTAGCGACCCACGACCGAGCACAGCAACTACTAGCGGGCGCTCTGAAATGCCTGCTACAGACGCTCATCTGTCGCTACCTGGCGTTAGTGATGAATCAGCCTGCCCATGTTATTGCATCTGCCAGGAGTAATATCATGTCTAATGGTGGTTAGATGCCCTGTGCTATAGTTACAACAGATTCAACTAAAGGATCTTTGCTTAGTTATGAGGAACATAGTAACATATATTTGGTCTTGAGAGGAGATGCATCAAGGGGGACATGATTAACTTTCTAAAATGATTTAGAAGGATGTACAAGGATGGGGGGGGAGCGATTTCCTGTAAAATACTTCCAAATCATAAGGGGACATTCCTCCATCTGGAGAAAAAGAAAGAAGATCAAATAGGGCACAGCACCAATATAAAGGTGCCGGATTAGGAGGGGGACACAAGGTGCACTTGCCCCAGGGCCTCCACCACTTGCCCTGTAAAGGGGGCCTTCACCAACCTTTGGGTTATGGTCTGGTCCAGGAGGCTTTTCAGTCTTTCAGGCGGGCCGCGGGTTCGGCAACAAAGTTAACAAAGCAACTGTTTTCTGCTGGACCAGCCGGGCGACTACACTACCCCCCACCCAGAATGGCAAAGCAGGAGTTCCCGAGCAGCACGCACCCGCACAAGGGGGGCACAAGGGACTCCATCTGACGTTCCAGTAAGTAGGCGGGTGCCAGACAACCACCAATCAGTTACTTGGCTGGACTATTATTTTAAAGGAAAAAAATACTGTATCTGGGGCCTCCACCAGATTTTGTGCCCAGGGGCCTCCACCACACTTAATCCGGCCCTGCCAATATCACATTAAAATAATTGATATTTATTGACCATAATGGCAATACATGAATGGATATGATAAAATCTCACAGGGCAGCTCCTTTACAGAAAATATACTAATCCACCAAATCAATCTCCACACATAAATATAAAGTGCTATAAAAAATGGAATATGAACAAAATAATTGCTATACTATCAGATAAATTACAGAGCAATCTAAATACATAAAGTGGACCCAAATTACACAGTGTCCATATTCCATTTTCTATAGCGCTTTATATTTATGTATTTATTTATTTTATTATTTATTCTCTTATTGTCATAAAAAATTGATTTGGTGAAGGGGAGGCCGATTTATTAATAGCGACAGGTAGCGACAGATGAGCGACAGTAGCGTGATTTTCACAGCGCCGGCTAGTATTCGCTGTGCCTGGCCGTTGTTCGGTTGTTGACAGCGACTCAGTCGGTTTGCCGTAATGTTGAATACGGGGTTACGAGTCGCTGTTTGACAGGTTCCGCGCTGTATGGGAGCGCATGACAACGAATGGCCATAGCGAACGGCTCCCAGCATATTCATTAACAAATCACGCTCAAAAAATTCTTGCGCTGTAAAATGCATGTTTAAACCCCAGAGCGCTGGCGGCGATGTGTTAAAAGTAGTTTTTTAACCCCCAAACAACCTTATTTTTGGAAAAAAATAATAAACACGTTTTTTAAAACATTTTGTAATATGAATACATTAATATCAGACCTGTAATATCAATTCTGCACAATTTTTTTTTTTTTTTACCTTAAAAAAAAGATATAACATTGCAGAAGTGGTCACCGAATTTTTGACATTAAAAAAAAAAAAAAAAAACAAAAAAAAAAAACATTAATATCAATTTATTATGAATATTTAAAGATTGCTCCATTGAAATGCATTGGAGAGTGCCAGGTAGCGAGAGGTTATACCTGGCGCTGTGATGGGATTAGCAGCGGCGCTGTTCGCTGAAGTCTGCAACATGATGAATCCCGCGCTAGCCGACGCTCTCGCCGGCGCTAGCCTCATTTAGCGTGATAAATGCGTGATTGTGTTCGCAGCCTGGCGTTCTGGAGTCGGTAGCCGCCGATAGCTGGCGCTACCTGGCGCTAGTGAGACACTACCTGGCGCTATCCCTTGATAAATAAGGGCCTTAGTATATTTTCTGTAAAGGAGCTGCCCTGTGAATTTTTTCATATCATAGTCATTTGTTTTTAATAGTTGTCTGTTGAATGTGTTGTCTTGATATGTGTAAATATCAATTACTTTAATGTAATATTGGTGCTGTGCCCCATTTGTAGACTCTGATTAGGATTTAGTAGTGTTTGTATTAGGTAGGGTCTGGGGGAGCACGCCCACTGTTTGGTATATTTGGCTGTGCCTACTATTGTCTGTGTTGTTACTTGGAGGCTGATTTATTAATAGCGACATGTAGCGACAGTTGAGCGACTGTAGCGGTATTTTCACAGCGCCCGCTAGTAGTCGCTGTGCTTGGCCGTTGTTCGGTTGTTGACAGCGACTCAGTCGGTGTGGCGTAATGTTGAATACAAGGTTACGAGTCACTATTTGACAGGTTCCGCGATGTATGGGTGCGCATGATAGCGACTGGTCAGAGCGTCCGGCTTCCACCATATTCATCAAAAAATCACGCTCAAAAAATTCAAGTGCTGTGAAATGCATGTTTAAACCCCAGAGTGCTGGAGGCGATGTGTTAAAAGTAGTTTTTTAACCCCCAAACCGCCATATTTTTGAAAACCAAAAAAAAAAGTATTTTAAATAATTTAGTAATATGAATACATTAATATCAGACTTGTAATATCAATTCTGTACAATTTTTTTTTTCACTTAAAAAAATTATCTAAAATGGCAGAAGTGGTCACAGAATTTTTCACATTTAAAAAAAAAAAAACATTAATAACAGTTAATTATTAATATTTAAAGATTGTTCCATTGAAATGCACTGGAGAGCGCCAGGTAGCGAGAGGTCACACCTGTCGCTGTTCAAGGTCGGACGCTGGCGCTGTGGGCTGAGGCTGGAATAATGATGAATGAGTCGCTATATGGCGCTATTCAAGCAGGATTGGCTTGATAAATGTGTGATTGTGGTGGGGAGCCGGCGTTCTCGTGGCGGGGCCCGTCATTACCGGCCGCTCACCAGTCGCTACCTGTCGCTATTCCTTCATAAATAAGGGCCTTGGTTAAATGACACTTTCATAAATGATTTCCTGGCAGCATTCAGTGTGTTTGGATGGGAGTCTATCAGCATCGCACATCTAGACTTGATATTCTTCGCCATCTTTTCCTTGCAAAATCCCTCCACATCTGTCAAGTTGTGAGGGCATCTCCTCTGTATAGCCCTCTTCAGGTCATCCCACAGACTACTAGGTGCTAGCAGACATTTCTTTATAAAAAACTAAAGCTTACCTGTAACAATTCAAAAGCAGCCAGCAGGTCTCCCCCAGACATGTTGCCAAAGAACAAAGGGTGATAGGCCAACTTGGCAGGAGAATAGGTCTCGCCTGTTAACATGACCATTGGCGATGCAACAGTGGAACCAATATACTCTGGTTTACCCTAAAAGGAGATTTATAGCATTAGAAAATTTTGAAAAACGTTATAAATGTCAAGCTTTGGGACAATCATATCACCTTACTTACAAAGAAATATGTTGACTGCCCTGGATCAGTGACAGCTGTATGCAAAGCATGATAAAAGAAGTTGCTCCCTTTCTTATCATTTACCTACTAATGTTGCTGGCCCCCTCAGTTATTTTTGGATGACTTAAAGGGACAGTCTGGGCAGTGGCAATAATAAGGAAGTGAGAAGCTTGCCTCAAGCCTGTCCCACGTGCCTCTCCTCCATTTCCCAAAACACACTGTTGACTCTGCAGCAGGTCTCCAAAGTTTGCCCCTGCTTTTACAAACAGATGTGCCCCTCCCAATATGAGCGAGCCTAGAAAGCAACAGTGGTCGCATGGCCAGGCAGACTCACCCTGAGGGTGCTTAAAGTGGACCAACACCCAGGATTTTGACTATCCTGGGTTTTGGTCCACTTCGGGGGGGGGCACCCCGATTGGGGGTGCCCCGCTGTGTGAAACCCCCCAGAAAGCCCCAAAAACTCACCTCACCACGCTCCCACGTGACCGCGCCGTCCAATCCCCGCCGACGGACAAGCGGGTGACAGCGACGGACAAGACAGTGCGTCCGCCTCCTGCACGTCACTCTTACAGGGCGTGCGCCCGCGCCGGCCATTCACAAACAGCTGGCGCGGGTGCGTGCACGTCTACTAGAGGGGCGCACGGGAGGCGGTGGATAAGGTAAGGTTTTTTTTGGGTTTTGGGGGGGTTTCACCCCGCGGGACATCCCGATCTCGGATGTCCCGCGGTGAGGGAGGTGATCGGCCCGGGAATCTTATAGATTCCCGGGCCGATCACCCCTCGGTGTTGGTCCACTTTAAACACAGGGATGGCTGGCACCTTGAAAAAGTGGGTCTATCCCACGAAACGCGTGGGTTATAAAGGATACCAGGCATGAGCGGGGACACTATCCAGCCTTCACTTATGTTGATATCTTTTCATGCTGACCTTGATTGAGCACTTTGATTTTTGTACTGTATTTTCTCTTTCTGTATTGATCAGTTGGTATTGCATAGAACACTTTAGGGAACATTGGCACTTTGATGAGAGTACTTTAGGGTTGCACTGGCACTTTATATCTTAGATTTTGTATTTATGTATGAAATTGATATTTGATTGGTTTTGTGATTATACTTTTGGACACAGCACGATACTCTTTTTAGCTGTAATGTCCCTGCTGTGAAACGTGTTTTTAATTATATGTTGTAAGTGTTTTACCTTACCCAATTGTTTATCATTAGTGGGGTGGTGCAGGAGTGATATATTTTGTGGGTTAATATGATGACATTTGGAGCGTGGCCATTGAGGAATAGAATTGAAAGAAAGGGCTAATTCACCATCCTTCTACAACATCTACAGCACACTGTATGATAGAGGTGTGGTGGATCAATATAATGGGACGATGAGCACAGAGGCGAAAGCCCCTCCCCACTTCTCAAAGAAATAAAATCTAAGTTCGCATCCAAAGGCAAAATGGCGTCGTAGAAGAACACCACACCCTGAGAAGACTCAAACCTGTACACTTGATTAGGAACATTAGGGTTGATTCAGAGCCCCCTTTCTCATCATTTTTATGGAGGTCTTGCTACCAAACGAAAAATCATGCACAAATGCAAACATTTCACACTAAAGTTCTTGCAGAAAAAAAGGCTTTGCTGAATCAGACGAGGGGAAAAAATGAACGAGAATGGAAATATTCACGCAAAAAAAAAGTGAGAAAGGGGCTCTGAATCAACCCTATTGTCTTTTATAGTATTACTGCATTATGTCAATAGCCAATAAGCTTGATTATGTAGGTGCCTGTTTTGTATGCTTGCCTGCAGAGAGGAAGCAGAAGAGCTTCTCTGAGGTATATGCTGTTAATTACCACTGCGTGTATTGGCTTCATGTCTCTGAACCATTAAAGTGGACCAAAACCCAGCAGGATCTATTCCCTCCCCGCGGGGCATCCAAAATCGGGATGCCCCACTGTGTGAAACCCCCCAGGACGTCCGCAAACCTTGCCTGAATCCCGGTCCAACAGCGCATGCGTGGGCCGTGTCCGCATCCTGCGCTTCTCTCTAGCAGGGCATGTGCCCGCCATTTGTGAATGGCTGCCAGCCGTCGCTTTGACGTGCATAGCTCAGCACTCCGAGCGCGCTGATTGGACGAGCGGCCACGCAGGAGCGGGGTGAGGTGAGTTGATCTGGACATTCTGGGGGGTTTCACATAGCAAGGCACCGGCGATCGGGGTGCCCCAGGAAGTGAACCAAAACCCAGGATAGTCAAAATCCTGGGTGTTGGTCCACTTTAACAAATTAGGAACTGGCCGAGGTGACGGATCTCTGGGAACGGTGCACAGCGTCAACATCAGAGGTGTATAGGGCAGGCTTCAGGTGCGCTACTTGCTCCTATAACTGCCATTACCTGGACGGTCGCTTTTAAAATGCACGATGGTACTGCATGATTTGCTGAAAACTTCTCAAATGTGTCATGTAACTATGTATCCTTTGGCATCCTGCAGATGTGCATTGTCCCTTAGACAGTCCTCCTGTAGTTGTGCACACTACTCCTCTGTTCACCCATTCATCAGCAGTTTAATAACAAATCAAATTCTTTGAATTCGATCTTAATTGCTTTAACGAATATTTAATCGATGAATCGCCCGTGTCCAAATGCATACAAGTCGTACGTTCATTCAATCCCTCAATGAACAGTCAACGTATCTGTTCATGGAAATGGACCATGAGTGTAATAAACTGGCATAAACTTTCACCCCAAAAATGCTGGATTAAAAAAAAAAAACTGGTAGCCCTAAATGAAATTCTTGCTTAACCCTTTAAGTGAGCCCCACAAATAAGAGAAGGCCTGTACTGGAGGGAGCCCATCCAGCCCTTGCCTTTGGTGTCCTCCTCGTTGCCTTGATTAGCTAACTTTTTAGTTATGAACTGAATATGTGTTCCTCACCAAAGCATCTTCATCATACAGCTCTACGACGATATTTGGAGGGTCGTTTGAGATGTCCTTTAGGTCTCCATGCACGGTGATGTTGTTAAAAAGAAGCATTTGGTTCCAGGTTGGGGAGAGCGTCTGATTAATAATCTGGAAAGAGAAAGATATATCACGTAGAGGAGATCTTACACATCTTTACACATATAAAGATCCATGTGCGTTCATGCAGTGGCAACCGATCTGCAAACTCAGAGCTACAATGGGTCCTCTTTGGACCATTTCACACATCTGTGTTGCAGAGGGAATGCATACGAAGCCCGACCTCATCCCCATTAGAGTTTATTTTTTGCAATGTAAATGCATGTAAAAAAAATTACATGCCTTTGCATTTGCACTGTGCATTTTCATTTTCCCTCCTCCCCGAGTCTACAAAGCCAGTGCACCAGGGAAAAGTTCTGGTATCCCCATGGCTTTCAGGCGGAATGGCTGGCCTCGGACCTTAGTAGGACACCAGCCCCTATGCCCTTCAACAGAGAACCTGATGTTCTTCCATCAGTGCTGGGGGGACACTCTTGCCAAGCATCGGACCTGTTCCCGAAAGGGCAAAGAGGTTTGTGTCTTGCCATGGCCATTTAGCCTCTAAACCATAGGGGCCTCAGACCATAATCCTGGTGCACCATCTGGCAAAACACACAACGCAGACACAAATGCAGTGCAAATCACATTTCTTATCCACAAAACAGAAAACACCTTACACGCCCATAAATATCCAGGATCTGCAACACATGTGCATAAATGTGAACATAGCCTTAGTGCTTCAGGTATTTAACTTTCCTGTTTTTAGTGAGTGACGTTGGCTTCCTGTTTTCAGTGATTGTGTGAGTGACCTTGGCTTCCTGTTTTCAGTGATTGTGTGAGTGACGTTTGCTTCCTGTTTTCAGTGATTGTCTGAGTGACGGTGGCTTCCTGTTTTCAGTGATTGTGTGAGTGACGTTTGCTTCCTGTTTTCAGTGATTGTCTGAGTGACGGTGGCTTCCTGTTTTCAGTGATTGTCTGGTTGACGTTGGCTTCCTGTTTTCAGTGATTGTCTGAGTGACCTTGGCTTCCTGTTTTCAGTGATTGTCTAAGTGACGTTGGCTTCCTGTTTTCAGTGATTGTCTGAGTGACCTTGGCTTCCTGTTTTCAGTGATTGTCTGAGTGACGTTGGCTTCCTGTTTTCAGTGATTGTCTGAGTGACGTTGGCTTCCTGTTTTCAGTGATTGTTTGAGTGACGTTGGCTTCCTGTTTTTAGTGATTGTCTGATTGACGTTGGCTTCCTGTTTTCAGTGATTGTGTGAGTGACGTTGGCTTCCTGTTTTAGTGATTGTCTGAGTGACGTCGGCTTCCTCTTTGAAGTGATTGTCTAAGTGACGTTGGCTTCCTGTTTGGAGTGATTGTCTGAGTGACGTTGGCTTCCTGTTTTCAGTGATTGTCTGAGTGATGTTGGCTTCCTGTTTTCAGTGATTGTCTGAGTGACGTTGGCTTCCTGTTTTCAGTGATTGTCTGATTGACGTTGGCTTCCTGTTTTCAGTGATTGTCTGAGTGACGTTGGCTTCCTGTTTTCAGTGATTGAGTGACGTTGGCTTCCCGTTTTCAGTGATTGTCTGAGTGATGTTGGCTTCCTGTTTTCAGTGATTGTCTGAGTGACGTTGGCTTCCTGTTTTCAGTGATTGAGTGACGTTGGCTTCCCGTTTTCAGTGATTGTCTGAGTGATGTTGGCTTCCTGTTTGGAGTGATTGTCTGAGTGACGTTGGCTTCCTGTTTTCAGTGATTGTCTGAGTGATGTTGGCTTCCTGTTTTCAGTGATTGTCTGAGTGACGTTGGCTTCCTGTTTTCAGTGATTGTCTGATTGACGTTGGCTTCCTGTTTTCAGTGATTGTCTGAGTGACGTTGGCTTCCTGTTTTCAGTGATTGAGTGACGTTGGCTTCCCGTTTTCAGTGATTGTCTGAGTGATGTTGGCTTCCTGTTTTCAGTGATTGTCTGAGTGACGTTGGCTTCCTGTTTTCAGTGATTGAGTGACGTTGGCTTCCCGTTTTCAGTGATTGTCTGAGTGATGTTGGCTTCCTGTTTTCAGTGATTGTCTGAGTGACGTTGGCTTCCCGTTTTCAGTGATTGTCTGAGTGATGTTGGCTTCCTGTTTTCAGTGATTGTCTGAGTGACGTTGGCTTCCTGTTTTCAGTGATTGAGTGATGTTGGCTTCCTGTTTTCAGTGATTGTATGAATGATGTTGGCTTCCTGTTTTCAGTGATTGTCTTAGTGATGTTGGCTTCCGGTTTTCAATGATTGTCTGATTGATGTTGGCTTCCTGTTTTCAGTGATTGAGTGATGTTGGCTTCCTGTTTTCAGTGATTGAGTGACGTTGGCTTCCTGTTTTCAGTGATTGAGTGACGTTGGCTTCCCGTTTTCAGTGATTGTCTGAGTGATGTTGGCTTCCTGTTTTCAGTGATTGTCTGAGTGACGTTGGCTTCCTGTTTTCAGTGATTGAGTGATGTTGGCTTCCTGTTTTCAGTGATTGTATGAATGATGTTGGCTTCCTGTTTTCAGTGATTGTCTTAGTGATGTTGGCTTCCGGTTTTCAATGATTGTCTGATTGATGTTGGCTTCCTGTTTTCAGTGATTGAGTGATGTTGGCTTCCTGTTTTCAGTGATTGAGTGATGTTGGCTTCCTGTTTTCAGTGATTGTATGAATGATGTTGGCTTCCTGTTTTCAGTGATTGTCTTAGTGATGTTGGCTTCCGGTTTTCAGTGATTGTCTGATTGATGTTGGCTTCCAGTTTTCAGTGATTGAGTGATGTTGGCTTCCTGTTTTCAGTGATTGTATGAGTGATGTTGGCTTCCTGTTTTCAGTGATTGTCTTAGTGATGTTGGCTTCCGGTTTTCAGTGATTGTCTGATTGATGTTGGCTTCCTGTTTTCAGTGATTGTCTGAGTGACGTCGGCTTCCTGTTTGAAGTGATTGTCTAAGTGACGTTGGCTTCCTGTTTTCAGTGATTGTCTGAGTGACGTTGGCTTCCTGTTTTCAGTGATTGTGTGAGTGACGTTGGCTTCCTATTTTCAGTGATTGTCTGAGTGACGTTGGCTTCCTGTTTTCAGTGATTGTCTGATTGACGTTGGCTTCCTGTTTTCAGTGATTGAGTGACGTTGGCTTCCCGTTTTCAGTGATTGTCTGAGTGATGTTGGCTTCCTGTTTTCAGTGATTGTCTGAGTGACGTTGGCTTCCTGTTTTCAGTGATTGAGTGATGTTGGCTTCCTGTTTTCAGTGATTGTATGAATGATGTTGGCTTCCTGTTTTCAGTGATTGTCTTAGTGATGTTGGCTTCCGGTTTTCAATGATTGTCTGATTGATGTTGGCTTCCTGTTTTCAGTGATTGAGTGATGTTGGCTTCCTGTTTTCAGTGATTGAGTGATGTTGGCTTCCTGTTTTCAGTGATTGTATGAATGATGTTGGCTTCCTGTTTTCAGTGATTGTCTTAGTGATGTTGGCTTCCGGTTTTCAGTGATTGTCTGATTGATGTTGGCTTCCTGTTTTCAGTGATTGAGTGATGTTGGCTTCCTGTTTTCAGTGATTGTCTGAGTGACGGTGGCTTCCTGTTTTCAGTGATTGTCTGAGTGACGGTGGCTTCCTGTTTTCAGTGATTGTCTGAGTGACGTTGGCTTCCTGTTTTCAGTGATTGTCTAAGTGACGTTGGCTTCCTGTTTTCAGTGATTGTCTGAGTGACGTTGGCTTCCTGTTTTCAGTGATTGTCTGAGTGACGTTGGCTTCCTGTTTTCAGTGATTGTCTGAGTGACGTTGGCTTCCTGTTTTCAGTGATTGTCTGAGTGATGTTGGCTTCCTGTTTTCAGTGTTTGTCTGAGTGACCGTTGGCTTCCTGTTTTCAGTGATTGTCTGAGTGACGTTGGCTTCCTGTTTTCAGTGATTGTCTGAGTGATGTTGGCTTCCTGTTTTCAGTGATTGTCTGAGTGACATTGGCTTCCTGTTTTCAGTGATTGTCTGAGTGACGTTGGCTTTCTGTTTTCAGTGATTGTCTGAGTGATGTTGGCTTCCTGTTTTCAGTGATTGTCTGATAAATGTTGGCTTCCTGTTTTCAGTGATTGAGTGATGTTGGCTTCCTGTTTTCAGTGATTGTCTGAGTGATGTTGGCTTCCTGTTTTCAGTGATTGTCTGATAAATGTTGGCTTCCTGTTCTCAGTGATTGTCTGAGTGACGTTGTCTTCCTGTTTTCAGTGATTGTCTGAGTGATGTTGACTTCCTGTTTTCAATAATTGAGTGACCTCAGCTTCCTGTTTTCAGTGATTGTCTAATGCTGGGTTTACACAAGCAGATCAATTGGCTGCAACCATTCAAATCTTCTGCGATTAAGTGACTATGTTTAGACGCCAAAGATTTGTTGATCAATCAGTTGCTACAGTGATAGTCCATGTCGCTCGTTCTCAAAGCATTGTTTTGAGGAAGACTTCTGTTTACACACTCCAAACATCAAGCGATGAACTCAAAATCTTTGGTCAGTCGAAGCTATACGACGGCCGTCCGATTAACCGATTCGCGCTCATCGCTTCATCGCATCGGCTGTTTCCACAGAGCGAATATCACTAAATTGCGGTTGCTTTAGCAATTTCTTGCTTGATAATCATTCCATGTAAAACCAGCATAAGTCCTACTTTGGGAGCCCTATTGTCTTTTACCCATGGGGGAGGAGATAAATGACCTCCAGTGAAAAATCAGTTTTAAAGCCTTTGGGATAAATTTTTATTTTAGTTGTAATTTGAGTGAGAATAGTTAAAACCTATTTAGTCTTCCATTTCCTATCCATGATCTGATTTGGGAAATTAGCATCACGTGAGATAAAGTGGACTTAAAGCGGACAAGCAGTCAAAAATTACTTGAATCAGAGCAACACAATAAACAGTGCTCATATGCATCCCTCCCCAAGGCAATTTAGATTGTTGCATATAAACATTAATTTGCCTTTTCTAAATCCTGCTGTAGTAAATTTTAGAAACAAAACGGCGGCTCATGCATTTGCAGGCCACTTGCAAATAGGAAGTGCCGCTGGAATTCCTGTTACTGTGCATTGTCAGTTATGTCAGTTGAATTCAGGCAGCAGCACGGCTGAGATGCTGGGAGAGGAAGCTCCAAATGCCCGCTAACTCAGTTTTCCAACTGTGCCGGGCCGCTGGTCCGGTTTAAACGCAAATTCTCTGCAGTAGCTGTATCTACCACCCTGCAGTATCCCATTTTGGATATATATCCAGTTAAAACTCCCTGTACTGCCTGTAATATGGTCAGAAACATACCTTCTCCATACCCCCTTGCTACTGGTGATCAATGAAAGGACATCCAGGGACGTTGAGAATTCAGTCGGAAGATTGTGACACTTTGAAGCTTCTTATCTCCTGCCTCAACGTGAGCCAGACAGACACACAAGGACAACAGTTACAGACATCAGCTAAGGATTAACCACATGAATTTAGCCCTTCGCCTGCACAGTTCCTTTAACTTATATAAACTCTGGTCCCTCCCAGCCCAGCAATTGTATCAACCATGACACATGCAGGGCCATGTGAATAACACTAGGGGGACAGGCATGTGTTTTAATTCTTTAACTAGGTCAATTCCAAACTAAACCTCGCCATCTACAGCAAATGGTTATCCGCCGTTCAGCTGCTTCTGCCTCTATTACCAAAGCAGTGAGACCTCCCTGGCATTGCTATGCTACACTAAAGGGGGGAACCTAGTTACTGTCACTAACAGTTGCTAACTGTCATCTCAACCTACCCATCACATAACCCCTTCCCGCGCTGCCTAAATGTAAAATCAAAACATACATGTCTGTAATGGTAGAACGTTCTGGTTACCTTTGTGGTCTGGCAGTGTGACACGAAAGTCACTTTTGCAAATGGGTCTGACAGGCCGCTGTTGTCGGCAGCGATCAATCCTCTGGCTTGGTACATATGGGCCCGCATCTGGAACAGGTGTTTGGCTATAGGGAATAAATCATGCAAATCCTGATTACCACGGAAAACCTGTATACTGCAAACATTACAATCACATTAAAAAAGAACAAAATCCAAGATTTTCACTATTTTGGGTTTTGTTCCGCCTGCATGAGGCATCCTGATTTGGCATCACGCCTTCTCCTGGTTCCCACGGCACAGGCGTGGTCTGCTCAGTCAATCAGTGGCTCACATTTCATTTTCATTTCAGATTTGCTTTGCAATCTGACCTCAGAGTGGCAATGAAAGCAGAATGGTGTGAGCGATGCTCCCCGCATCCCCACTGCAGCCGCAGCCACAAAATATACTGTGGGATCATCGGAAAGGTGACCCCCGTGGTTTCACACAGCGGGGGAACCCCAAATCGGGATCCCTCAGTAAGAGGCAGACCTGCCAAACATGGGGCCTAGTAAGGATTTTATAGTACTCACCGTTACATTTTTCACTGGGTGTTCCTCCCTATTTATCTCCCGAGAATTCACTGCACCTAAGCCCACCTCTTAGGCATCTGTCTGTACAATAAGTAAGTATTCAGGCACAGAGCAATATATTTTCGAAAATTAGGAGCCCAATTTGAAGGACCTCCTCACCAAGAGCTTTGTTGACCCCCCACTGGGGGTCTCAGTGATTTACAGGGGTTTTATGGTTGAGGGGCCTGTATGGGCTGCAAGCTGTGCCCAGCAGTGACCAAACCAATGAAGTCCTTTACTACTAAGGAAGGGAGCAAGGAGTATAAAATGTATTTCCTGCAACTCTAGCCATGTAGTTTATTTGATCTGGTGTCCTTGTAAGCTCTTCTATGTAGGTAGAACTTCTAGGTCATTGAAAGTACGCATCAGGGAACATCTATATAATATACGTAGAGGTTTTGAACAGCATAGTGTATCAGCGCACTTTAAAATGAAACATAATTGTGACCCCAAACAAATGACTTTCATTGGCATAGACCGTGTTGATAAGCATTGAAGGGGATTCCATATAGTAAGGGATATCTCACAGAGAGAGAGAGCAAATGGATCTTTATCGCCCAAGGGTCTCAATATAGATCTAGATCTAAATTGCTTAATCGATACTGCATAAATTATGCTCCTGAATTGTGATTCCCTGACGCTCCTCATCTTCCAAATTATTCATTCCATTCCCCTTTTGGTGGCTTAGTTTTGATTTTAGTATTTTCACCTATGTATATTTTTTTGTAGCCTGTTATTACTTCATTGGTGTTTTGTTCTGTGATTTATATTTGAGCATGTTTTATGTTTTTATCCATTATTGTATGTGAAAGGTGGTCCCAAGTATTTTTGTTGTGGACGCTTCCCCCACATTCTTCATCTATCCCTGCGGTCTCTTTCACAGACCGCTATAATTAATCTACAGCGGAGTATAACGCCGAGTCCCGATGACGGAAATAGCCGATTTCTGACACAGGCGGCCCGGCCTCCAGTTAAGAGAGCAGAGCACACGAACATTGGCAGAAGCAGGCGAAGGTCCGAGTCCCTGTCATCTTGGGGGCGGGCACGGCCGAGCTTAGCCTTGTACAGCGACGCTTGCAATGAAGGCTGGCACAGCTGAGCTAAGAAGCTCGGAACGGACCTATGAGCATTCTTCTGAAGGCTGTCATTCAGCTCCCCTTTTCTCAGCACTGATTGGATGGTCACGATGTCTATCATTGTGACCCCGCCGGCAACTGCTTGAGACCTCACGCCCAGCCCGGAAGAGGACGGGTGAGTTTCACCCTTATCTTATATAAATTTCTTTCACTTCCCCAGATCCCTTTGAGAAAGTTGTGCGGAACAACGAAACGCGTCAGGCGGCGGGCAAAGGGAAGTTTTACTCTTTAGCCTTATTGGAAGAACCCAGTTTTACATGAGTGGTCGCAGTGGAGATTCTTGTGAGCACCTTCTATTTTTACGTGATTGTATCTACATCAGGAGACTTTTTGTAAATGCATATATTGAAGCATTAAATTGGTTTTTAACTGTACCGACAGAGTTGCACTAGATGCTTCTTTCTCTTGCTTCCCACATGCTTCTCTAGTCTTGAGTATATCATCCTAATTAATTTGGGATTGACATCATTTGTGTCCATTTCTGCTGATCCAGCAGCAGTCTGCACATGCACAGCGGGATTCCTGTATTTCATTCTACCATTGACGGTTTTGACTTAAGAGAAAAATATATTGCTCTGTGCCTGAATACATACATATTTTTGGACTTTTTTCGGAACAAGGAGTCTGGCACGTTGTAACATCCCTAGGGTTATTGTGCTTTTTGTGTTACCTACTGTTTAAGAGAATTTTTTTTTTGCTGAGCGCAGTGTTTAATAGTGTTCATTGTCTGTACAATAAACTCTTTGGGAAAGTCTAGTGGCATCAACACAGGCTGGCTACATAAAGCTCGATTCATGTTTTGTGCCGTTAAATTTGCGCACAATATTTGGAGTGTCAAGCAGCACTTGGGCTTCCATCTGGTTCATCGTCATTAAAATGGAAGGGTTAAAGTAAACATCTGGGACAAAACACTGGGCAAAAAAAGGCTTAACTGGAATCAGAATATCCCCCAAAAAATTATCCAGAGAATACGCTCCAAAATGGCGAATAGATCTTCACAGAAAACACGGAAGCTGGAGGGATCAAATCACTATGGAGAAACAATAAAGGAAAGGGGAGAAACATGGGGGACCATCGCAAGCAGTTAAGTGCTTAGCCGGCCAAATGTGCATGGGGCAGAGCCATTTGCGCCTCAAAACAGCAGCGTTAACTTGCAGAAGGTGCAATTTGCGCTACTCTTGTGTGCTTGCTTGGGTGCACACGCAGCCATAGAATCGTTTGCGCTCCGCCTCTTTTTAAGGTTCTGAAACCGTAATTTTTTTTTTTATTCTAATGTGAATAAAATTCTAATTCTAATGTGAACTAAATATTGATGAGCCATCAGACCTCATCTTTCCTCGTTATTTTCAATCAGCCATATTGGCAACCTAACTAAAGCCCTAATGACAGCTAATTTCATTGTGATGCTTGCTGACACTGAACACAATGCAGGCTGAGATATGTGCTTATTGCTTTTTATGGATGACTTGTTCATCATGTACTGTCATTACATATATCGATGTGTTGTGTAGGACCCCTTCCATAAGAATATTAATAAAAATGTATTAATAAAAAAAAAAAAAAACCTTAAAGCTATACGCATTTAGATGTTGGACCAATATGTATGTTGTGAGACAACAATACATATAATGATTTTAATATTATAGAGCCCGGGGACTCTCTTTCTTTCACACCACACTTTTGGTGTTGCATTGAAGTAGAAATACTTCAACATGTCACTAATGGCTAAAATATTCAGCCCATTAATGTTAATGGGCTCTTTCACATCAGTGCACTGCATGCTTGCATGAGCCCGCTGCTCAACCTCAACGCAGAACATATGTCTATGGGCGCCGCAGGTAAAGCACATGCATTGCGCTTTACCTGCTGTGTACTGCGGTGAAGTGAAAGGGCCATACTAACCTCCACCTGCTGCTGTCGCTGCTGCTGTCATGGGTCTCCATCCTCTCATCCAGACCCTGCTGCAGCCACCTTCTTAGGGTCCTTCTGTGAGGCCTTGCTATAGTAGAGAGTCTTCAAGAAGGTGGCTATTGTAAGGGTTGGATCAGAGGAGGATGACAGGTCCTGCCACCTCTGGTCTTCTCTTTCGGAGCTTCTACATCCACAGCTGCCTCTTCCTGCTGTCGCCAGGTGCTGTTTCTCCGTCGGGGTCACAGGATACAGTGGTGCACTGTAGGGTGGCGGGTAGCACCACTGCTGCACCGCACTGCACCACAATGAAAGCTCAGCCCAGCGCACAGTTGTGGATTGTGCGTATGCGCATTGCAGTGGAACCGGCACAATGTGAAAGGGGCCTAAGGGTCTAAAAACGTATCCATAACAGTAGTACATACAGGGCTGGATTAGGTGTGGTGAGTCAGAACTAGGCCAGGCAGCCATCACCAGGACCTGTGGAGGGAGCTCAAGGCCCAAGTGCCTACTTAAGTGAGTGAGACTCTACTGTGTTGACTCAAATCACTCAAAGGGGAATCCGACCTTGACCATGGACCCATTGGGTGGCTCAGTGAGGATCTTGTAGGCTGGTCATGGGCCGGTAAATTCCTGTGCTGGTTTTTGGCCCCAGTTTTATTTCACTTGTCATCATCCCCATGTTTAAGTTTTGTTTGCCCTTTGTTCCTATGTCCTCTACATTTTACACACTAGAATTATAAATCCACAAGTCCCTGCATAATAATGCTAGTTTTATACCAGCCCTGAAGCCACAAATGAAAGAGGTTTACAGCGGCTTTGGGTCTCTTCTGGTTCACCGATGATAAAATAAATGGCGTGTTACTCAGGATTTTCCACATTGGCTCATAAAATGTAAAGTAATATAACAGCGCTTTGGTGTAATTGCATGTATTTTGTCTACCATCAGTCTTCCCATTTATACTATGTTATGGGAATAGGAGATGTTACTTACAGTTTAGCGTCTGATTGATTGGTTTAATATAGTCTATGGAAGCTCAGGGTCTAAAAGCTGCTGGAAGCAAGTACTACAATAGTCATAATAAGCATTAAAGAGGTTTTCAAGTCATATTGTATTAAGGGTCACTGCAGTCAAGAACAGGAAATCCTATTTATAAAAGGTTATAATGGCCGGCACCTACCCCTATCATTATTAATTTCTGTGCAGCCAGCCCGGGGTTCATTGTGTCAGATGTTTGAGATAACTAGAGCTCTGATTTTTTATTTCTTTTTAAGGGACTTTACGTTATAAAAATCTATTTTTAGACACTGACCCATTAACTGCTGTATTTCCTATCTGATTCACTGTGATAATGGAAAAAGCGTCTCGGTTCAGTGAAGTCCAGCTGCATGTTCTATTAAAATATATACTGCCAAGCTAAAATACAGTAGGGGACATTTGTGCTATCACAACCCTCTGCTTAAAGCTGACCTAAAATCTAAAGCAAAGGGGTGTTTTCTCCCCCATGCCTTTGGGGTCCTGATTTCAGATGCCCATATGCATAAATCCTCCCCTGGAAATGGCCAAAAAAATTACCTTCACAATTTTGTCATCTCTTATGAGTAACCTATGAGTGACTAAGGGCTTTTTCACACATTCCTAATTGGATTGCATTGGAGTAGCAATACTCCAATGCAACAAAGTCGGTAAATGAACCCTGCTCATTGAAATCAATGGGCTCCTTCACATCTATGTGCTGTGTTTCATCGTAGACATCTATGGGCAGTGCATATAATGTGCATGTATTGCGCTATGCCTGTGTTTAAAGTGGAATTATGGTCAGAAATTACCATAGTCCTTCTTTAATATGCAGCAGTGGGGCAGCCCGGGTGAGTGCATTGCGCGGCTATAAGGAAAAAATGGCTGCCTGGCGGATACTTACCTCTCCTGGGTTGTGCTACCACGTGAACGCCAGCAGCCTATCAGCACGTCCAGCAGTAGGGCCTATTAGCATAGCTGGCGCTAGCTGTGCAGGCTGATAAGCTGCTCCACGGCAGCCGTAGAAGGATCCCGGAAAAGGCGAGTAAAGGGCGACCCGGATTTTTGTTTTAACTACTGCTGCCGCTACCTTCTCTGTAAAGTCCAGCCCAACCGCTGCCTCCTACAGCACCACCGCCAGTTCTAGTTTGGCCACCGCTTCCTCCGCCATGAGTAAGCAGGTGTACTTATGTTTCAAATCAAATGCTTTTTAATGAATATACTGTATGTAAGCCGAATATAAAAAAATATTCCTACTTTTATACACCAGATGTGATGGAGATGGAATAACGTGGTGACCATGGGAAGCTTGTGGAGTATCCATCTCATATCCGGTTGGCAGGTTGTCATACATGGCATTGGAATATTTACTCGAGCCAAGCCACAGGAACACATCAACCTTTGCCTGGACATTCCAGCCGGGACCTCGCTTTCCTGGAAGCTTAAAAGACAGAACAGGAACAATCTTCAAAAGCAGCAGAAGCACTCTGGTCTTGCATAGCCATTGTCCTGATTTTTTTAAATGGATGCTGGTATTGATTATATTTTCCTATGTTTGTGTGGGTCTCCTCCAAGTGCTTTATTTTTGTCAAAACATAGTAGGTGGTGTACTGAGGTTTTTGGGTGACAATGGGTTACCGGCATCGTAGTGTAGATATAGGATTGAAATAGAGAATTGGGTACAGTGCAGCAGCAGGCCAGATTTAGGATTATGCCTTCTAGTATACAGGTGCATTGCAAAAAAATTAGAATATCATTAAACATTTGTATATTTTTTGTAATTCAGCTGAAAAACTGAAACTCATATATTATATTGAGTCAATACAGACTAATGATTATGACAAGGAATACCCATAATTCATTATCTCAGAAAATTAGAATTAACCCAAAACAGCTGCAAAGGCTTCCTAAGCATTTAAAAAGGGGAAGACTGCTGACCTGGCAGGTGTCCAGTCATTGACACTCTCCATAAGGAGGGGAAGCCACAAAATGTCATTACTAAAGAAGCGGGCTGATCACAGAGCTGTATCAAAGCATATTAATGGAAAGTTGAGTGGAAGGAGAGAGTGTGGTAAAAAAAAGGTGACAAGCAACCGTGAGAAGCACAGGCTTGATAGAATTGTTAGAATTGGTTTCCACAACCAGTGGTTTGGGGAGTCATGTCTGGTGTTGGTCCACTGTGTTTTATCAAAGACCAAAGTCAGCACAGCCGTCTACCTGGAAATTCTAAAGCACTTCATGCTTTCCACTGCCGACATTCTTTTTGAAGATGGATTTTTCATTTTCCAACAGGACTTGGCACCTGTCCATAATGGCAAAAGTACCAAGACCTGGTTTAATAACCACAGTATCACTGTGCTTGACTGGCCAGCAAACTCACCTGACCTTAACCCCATAGAAAATCTATAGGGTGTTGTCAAGAGGAAGATGAGAGACACCAATGCACACGAGCTGAAGGCTGCTATCAATATCACCTCTGCAGTGCCGCAGGCTGATCGCCTCCATGCCACACCCCCACATTGATGCAGTCATTCGTGCAAAAGAAGCCCCAACCAAGTATTGAGTGAATTAACTGTACATACTTTTCATTTGGCCATCATTTCTGTGTTAAAATATTTTTTACAGTTGGACTTATATAATCCTATTTTCTGAGATTTGGCTTTTCCTTGGCTGTAAGCCATAATCATCAACATTAACATAAAAAAACACTTGAAAAAGTTCACTCTGTTTGTATTGACCCAATATAGGCCCTTATTTAACAAGGGATAGCGACAGGTAGCGACTGGTGAGCGACCGGTAATGACGGGCACCGCCACGAGAACGCCGGCTCCCCACCACAATCACACATTTATCAAGCCGATCCTGCTTAGCGACTGAGATAGCGCCAGATAGCCACATTCATCATTATTCCAGCCTCAGCCCACAGAGCCAGCGTCCGACCTTGAACAGCGACAGGTATGACCTCTCGCTACCTGGCGCTCTCCAATGCATTTCAATGGAATAATCTTTAAATATTAATAATTAATTGTTATTAATGTTTTTTTTTTTGTTTTAAATGTGAAAAATTCTGTGACCACTTCTGCCATTTTAGATATTTTTTTTTAAGGGAAAAAAAAATAAAAAATTTGTGCAGAATTGATATTACAGGTCTGATATTATTGTATTCATATTACTAATTTATTTAAAAAATTTTTTTTTTTTGGTTTCCAAAAATATGGTGGTTTGGGGGTTAAAAAACTACTTTTAACACATCGCCGCCAGCGTTCTGGGGTTTAAACATGCATTTTACAGCGCGAGAATTTTTTGAGCCTGATTTTTTGATGAATATGGTGGGAGCCGGTCGCTCTGACCAGTCGCTATCATGCGCTCCCATACATCGCGGAACCTGTCAAATAGCGACTAGCCACCTTGTATTCAACATTACTGCACACCGACTGAGTCGCTGTCAACAACCGAACAATGGCCAAGCACAGCGACTACTAGCGGGCGATGTGAAAATACCGCTACAGTCGCTCAACTGTCGCTATTAATGAATCGGCCTCTTAGAGGTTACCTGGGACTATTACATGTCTAGCTCTTGGTGTGCTATGGCCTTGAATATCCTTCATGCATGAAATTTGACTATAAATTGGCAGAGTTAACCTATTTTCAGCCTGATGAGTATAAACAACTCCTCTGTGATCCTCAGAAATCTCCTTAGTTTGTGCCATGATCCTCCTCCATACTTGTTGTGAAGATCAGATTTGGGGGGGTTATTTAAGAAAGGATAGCGTCAGGTAGCGCCTGATAAATGAGAGGTAGCGACAGATAGCGACTGGTCAACGCCGGACACGGCACGCAATTCCACATTTATCAAGCAGAATCTGTTTAGCGACTGGGATAGCGCCATGTAGCGTCTGATTCATCATTTTCAAAGCCTCTGCGAACAGCGCCAGCGTTCAGCCTTGCACAGCGCCAGGTATGACCTCTTGCTACCTGTCGCTCCCCCATACATTTCAATGGACGAACCTTTTCTTCTCTTTAAACGGGGTTTTTTTTTTTTTTTTTTTTTCTGGCATTAAAGTGTTTATGTTACAATGTTGCTACAATGTAATTCCATATGTTTTGGCTTTGTTACTAGTGGATAGATGCTAAAAAACAGACTTTAAACACACCGCCTCCTGCGCTCTGGGCTTCAGAGAAGCATTTTTCTGCGCCAGAGTTGTGTGAGGCTTTCTTTTTCTTGAATATGTTGTGAGTCGGTCGCAATTAGCAGTCGCTACCATGCGCTCCCATACAGCGCTGTACTGGTCAAATAGTGACTCGTCACAATGTATTCGACATTACTGCACAGCGATAAACTAGTGACTCACGGCCGAGCACTGCGACTACTAGCGGGCGCTCTGAAAATGCCTGCTACAGACGCTCATCTGTCGCTATCTGCCGCTAGTATTGAATCAGCCTCTTAGATCCCCATTCTTGAAAAACATGTCACTAATTCACATCTCATTGTCATTCCATCAATTAAAAAACGAATTTCACATTCATTTGTTAATCCTAAAGGTTCGCATTCTTTTGCCACTCACTGACTTGCGATATTAAATCATTTCCTAATGAATACATTACATCTAATTAAGTCTAATATTTTTGACTCATTTGTTTGATTTAGTTCTCTTTATTTACTTTTAGGACTGTGTGCATGCACAGAAGTTGGGGGATGCAATGGTCCCATTGGTTACTGCTGGTTCTCAGGCTAGAGGTCTGTAGCCAAGATTTGTCACGTTAACCTTTGCTACATTTGTACTTCCCAAAAATTGCTAATTCTGATTCACATAATGACTCCTCTTTGAGCAATTAAATGTCTTAGCAATTAGCAGACATCCTGGAAAGGTTAGATCTTGATATGTGTTTGGGTTTCCTGGGAGATGTCAGTTACCTTAAAGAAGAGAGTTTTTATCTTTGCGCAGTGGTGACCTTTCTCCTGGGGAACAGGGGAGTACAAAATATCTCGGGCCGGTATCCTGGAATAGGCGACTCTCTTGTTGTTGCTCAGAAGCCAGATGAAGACGTCAGGAATTGTGTGTTGTGGCTGCAAATGAAAAAAGTTTACTGTACAGCTTTAACCCTTCAGGAAATATATGAGCTCAACCCTGACCTATAACATGTTGGCCAGTAAGATAAAGGTTAGCTATGTGGTTTATTCATGAAGCTCTAGGTAGTGCTTTGTAGCGGCGACGTTCCTTCTAATCTCTTTACTGATCCCATTTTTTTTATTTTCCTCTCAAATAATTATTTGACCTCTCCTGGCCTGGAATTTAATTATTTTTAATTTTTTTTTTAATTTTTTTAATTTTTATGCAGAATTGTCATTACAGGTCTGGCACTAAAGTGTTGATGTCACAGTGTTCCAACAATGTAATTCCATGTGTTTTCGCTTTGTTACTGGTGGATATGTGTTAAAAAACAGACTTTAATCACATAGCGTCTGCCGCTCTATGCTATAGTGACCAGATCCAGAGCACCTACGCTCTGTGAGTCTGTATTTTTATTGAATATGGTGTGAGTTGCTGAGAGTCGGACGCACTGAGCTGGCGCTAGCTTTCGCCTCCTGAAAAGCTGTACTTTTCACATCACATTCATCAATGCCGGCCAGGTTACTACAGCAACTGAGGCGCTCTGTTATAGCGCCCGATAGCCAATCACAGCGTATACTAGCGGTTGCTCTAAGCACCGCTATACACACGCTCATCTGCCGATAGCTGGCGCTAGTAATGAATCAGCCTCCATGTGGCATACCTCATCCACCAGGAACTTGATCCTGTCAATGAAGCTCTGCATTTCTTGGGTCATTTCATTCATCGACATCTTCTTCTTCTTCTGCTGAATGATTGTTTTAGCTTCATTTGACATCCCATCCTGAAAGTTACACAATACATGGGTTTAAATATATACTATACAGGTGCAGCAGACTTAAACTGGACCTTCACCATGATTTATTGAAAAGCTCAAACCCTTATAAAACGATTCCCCAGCATTTAAAGTTAATATATTTTAAGTTTTTAGTCACTTACTTATTATTCTTTCCCCCACTGGGCTGCAACTCTGTTCAGGACTTTAGGATACGGGCGCCGCCATCTTGACTCAGAAGCATCACACTTACTGAGGAGAGGAGAGTGGGCTAAAGTACAGGGGGGCAGGTTATAGCTGTGCTTTGCTTAGACCAGTAGTCCTCAAACTTCCTCCTCAAGGGCCGAGACAGGCCAGGTTTTGCAGCTCTCTATGCTGATGCACAGATGTAATAATTAGGGCTATAGCTCTGTCTGAGCACCAGTGAATTCACCTGTGGAGTAGCGTGGAGAGCTGCAAAACCTGGCCTGTCTCGGCCCTTGAGGAGGAAGTTTGAGGACTACTTGCTTAGACAGAGCAGAGCTGGGGTCATGAAAAGGTCAGCAATCCCAGAATGCAAAGCGGCACAGTCAGAAGACACTTCCTGTTTGCAGGCTGCCTGATGTTCCATGAGCCGCCATCTTGGATGTTTAAAGGCTCATAACTTGCAGTAGATGCAGGTAGGATAATTTTTAATGTGAGCAATCTTTATGTACAGGGTGTGGGAAACATATAAAATAGACTCTTATTCAGTGTGAAGGACCGCTTTAATAGTCCCCCATTGTCGCAAGAAGATTAACTCATTTTAGCACTGGCCACATATATGTTCACAGTGCTAAACAACATGCCATTCACTTCTTCCACCACCAGCGTGGCACATGGATCACTGTTCAGTAGGCTTCCTGCAATGCTGCACAGTCAAGGAAGTCTGCCTTGCACTAGTTTCTTATTATGCTTATATGCAACTGAAATACAAAGCGGACACCACTCCATGGCCTCGATTCAATAAAGGTAGAAAAAAATTCTCATGGTAGTAAAAAATTCAATTCATGAGAAAAAAGCCTGAGAATGTCACTGTTACTGAATCACCAGCTAAGAAAACAATGAAAGTCAATGGCACTTTTTTACTCCTAAGAAAAGTAGAGAACTGTTTACTCCTTTCTACACTGTAGTAAAAGCTGCCATTGACTTTCATTGTCTTTTTATCTGGTGATTCAGTAACAGTGACAATGGCCTTGATTCACAAAGAGTTGAAAAAAACTCTCATGGTAGTAAAAAATTCAATTCATGAGAAAAAAGCCTGAGAATGTCACTGTTAGTGAATCACCAGATAGGAAGACAATGCAAATCAATGGCAGCTTTTTGCTACAGGTAAAAAGTTCAATACCTTTTTCAAGAGTAAAAAAGTGCCATTGACTTTCATTGTTTTCTTAGCTGGCGATTCACTAACAGTGACATTCTCAGGCTTTTTTCTCATGAATTTAATTTTTTACTACCATGAGAATTTTTTTCTACCTTTATTGAATCAAGGCCCATATCCCATAATTCATGGACCCATTTCACAAGCTTCCTTATGTGGCAGTTACCACCCTGAGGGAATCCTGTCGCCTTGAAACCACGTTTTTTCTTTTTTCTTTTAAATGCTTCATATGCAAACATGTGGCTTAAATAAAAACACAAGGCATCCTGTCGCCTTGACCCCATCTTGTTTTAAAAAATGCTCCAGGGACGCTACTGAAATAAATAATATTTATAAGAGTATATAAGAGCAGACGTGGACCTCTAAATCCTTACCAGCTCCTGCTTGCACAGTGTTACCCTCTTCTTGTCCAGCAATGTTACGCCAGGCTGTTTTGTCTTCTTGTCTGCATCAGCTATAAATGCCCTGAGCAAGAACAGAATTATAGACGATAAAAGGATTGTCAACCTTCGCTTTTTTATCTAAATAAATCTAGAATTTTCACCAAATGTAATGATCAACGTAGAACTTTGTTGTTTAAAGCCGATCTATGGTCATAAATGCCTTCACTGTAGGGTCCCTTTAAAGTGGACCAACACCCAGGGGTGATCGGCCCGGGAATCTATAAGATTCCCGGGCCGATCACCTCCCTCACCACGGGACATCCGAGATCGGGATGTCCCGTGGGGTGAAACCCCCCAAAACACCTTACCTTACCTCCCGCGCGCCCCTCTAGACGTGCGCGCGCCCGCGCCGCCCGTTTGTGAATGGCTGGCGCGGGCGTGCGCCCTGTAAGAGTGACGTGTGGGACGCGGCGGATGCGCTGTCTTGTCCGTCGCTGTCACGCACTTGTCCGTCGGCGGGGATTGGACGGCATGGTCACGTGGGAGCGTGGTGAGGTGAGTTTTTGGGGCTTTCTGGGGGGGTTTCACACAGCGGGGCACCCCCAATCGGGGTGCCCCCCCGAAGTGGACCAAAACCCAGGATAGTCAAAATCCTGGGTGTTGGTCCACTTTAAACCGGACCAACAGCCTTGCACAGCTGAAAAAAAAACTGAATAATTGTCAACACCTACATTTGCTCCTGTATCCACTCAAAGCTGAAATGCCGCCTCACCAATTTACTCCTGGATTTGGGCCATCTTGAAGTACTCTGGAGGCTTCCTTCCCCAGAATTCCAGCTGTGTTGCTGTCTGGATTTAACTGACATAACCCACAATGCACAGCAGCAGGAAACTCAGCAGCACTTCCTCTTTGCAGGCTACCTACCGGTTCATAGGACGCCATTTTGCAGATAAAATCGACCACAGCATGAGTTATAAAAAGGTAAATACATTTTTATGTGCAGAAATATGAATTGCCCTGGGCAAGGAATGCATATGAGCACTGTTTCTTGTAAGGGTGTTGGTCCAGTGTAACAGGATAGCGCACATGCGTCAAACTTCAACGGCCCTCCAAGTCTTTCTGTGTGGCCCTCTGACAGGTGCCAGATGCCCCTATCAAAAGTGGAGGGGTAAACGTTACTGTGCCTTATAGAGCAAAGCCCCATTGGCTTTGTGAAGTACTATGCATCCGGGGGTTGAGCGGTGGGTGCAGGAGGTAGGAGTTTGGGTTCAGAGGCTGATGCCCCCAGCCATTTCCTGTCTGCCCTGCTTCCCCCCCCCCCCCCCGTGCATGACGTGCGAAAGAGGCCAGACAGCAGGAACAGCTGAGGATGGTGCAGTAGGCATCTACACCATTAACAAAATGTACATTAAAGGAGCAGTATCGCGAATTTTTCTTGGTGAATTATATTTAAATGGTACTTTGAATATAGGTAAGTTTTGGAGTAAGAATTACAAATTTAGAAAAAAATGATGTGTGTGTTGAGCAGCTGGAGACTAATAGCTCATGTTTATGTCTTCTGAGTGTCGGGTCCGACACTCTGGCCTGTTCCATGCTGAGGAGAGGGGTGGAACAATGTATCAAAGTATCAGCTGTTCAGTGCTGGCAACCGTCCAGCATAAGATAACAACATTGCAACTTTGCCTGGCCAGAACTTATATATCTAAAACAGAGAGAAAAGCTCTAGAAGTCATTTAGCTGATTTTGACAGTTTTCCCTTCATGTTGGCTCTGCTGCAGAATCTTTCAGTTTACCATTTTCTCTTTTCTCAACACATTTTTCCATATGATCTTTCTTTCAGCTTTGTGTGTTTTGAGCAAAGCCCAACCCAGGATTTTCACTATCTGGAGTTTTGTTTTGTGCCCCTAGGGGCATCCCGACTTGGGATGCCCTGATATGTGAAATCCCCAAGTTCGCCTGTGAAAACGTACATTTCCCTGTCCCACAGCGCATACGCGGGCTCTCATCCAATCAGCTCTGTTTGCACGCAGATGGGGAGCCTGAGCAGTAACCTTCCTGGCCGCCCGGCCTGTCTAAATGACTATCTGCGTGAGCGCGCCAGAAAAATGGGGGGATCTGTGGTTATCCAGGGGTCGTTTCACACAGTGGGCATCCTGATTTAGAATGCCCAAGGGGCAAGGTCAATGGCCGGGTTTTATAGACATCAGGGTCGGCAACTCAGGGTTTTGTTCCACTTTAATACCTTTAGATTTTCCCGCACAGTTATTCAAAGAAGAATTTCAGTCATTTTCAGTCAGTTTAGTTTATTTTGTATAGATTTTACACATTTGAGTCACCTGGTCTCATAACAAAAGCAGCACCTCACACACACACAGCCGTTACCACTGATTACAGTGTCAGCCTCTGAGTTAAAGTGTTGCTAGGAGACCAGTGGGCTAAATGAAGCAGCTCACAAAATACAACCCAGCAGATCCCCCTATTCAGCAAATGGACTGAGCCATTGTCATTATATGCCTTTCTTTTAAATTGTATATTTTTTCCTTTTTCTATCGCCAGATTATTTATACACATGTTAGAAGCTATTGTGTGGCTATTTAATTATTTCTCTTTTTTAATGCAAATTTTGCGATACTGCTCCTTAAAGACGCTCGCAGCTCCCAGTGCCCCCTATGCAGAGTCTAATGTTACAAATACCACCACCCAAACTCCCCCCCTCCTGCACCCGCCTCCCAACCACTGGCTGCAGAAAGAGCAGAGATGGAGGTGCAGTGGGGAAAAGAGCAAAGCTGGGGCACAAGGGATGAGATGGGCATGCAGTGGGGAGCAGGGCAAAGATGTGGGTGCAGCAAAGATGGGTAAGCAGGGGAGCAGGGAGGAGATGAGTATGTGGCGGGAGCAGACAAGAGATGGGGATGCAGCATGGGGGTCTGCACACAGAATACAGGTGGAACCAGCATCTGTGGCCCATGCGAGGCAAACCAAAGAAGGAGCCCGGTGGTAGGGGGTGTCATATTCATTATGAGGTGGAGTGCCCTCATATTTATCTATTTGGTTCAAAATCGTTTTCTTTCCTTATTTCCCTCCTCTAAGCCCTGTGCGTCTTATAGCGTGAAAAGTATGGTATAGCTTTAACCATATGTTTAAATACATTTGAATGGTCGTGTTTGCATTTTGTTTTTTACGTTTGTCATTAACCGGCCCCTTTCAAATCAACCAGAATGCTGATGTGGCAAAAAATTAGTTCGACACCCGTGGCATAGTGCATAGCAACTTCCTGTTCCCCATTAGATGGTGCAAGATGGTGGTGGAGTAAGCTCACTTATAAAGTGAGAGGTTAGGTCAGTTTAGTTTCTCTTAGAAATCCCCATGTCAAGCGGACCAAAATCCACTGAACTTGTGAAGTACATTTGGCCAAAGCCCCTGCCTATGCTCCCTTCTTAGGGAGTAGAGCTAGAAATGGATACTTTCGCTTTTCGAATTATCCTGGAACAGGTCACTTTATGTAAGATTGCAGGAGATCAGTCATTGCATAAGTGTGGCTATGACATCATTGCCACACACAACAGTGGCAATGAATGGAAGAGCCGGAGGTTTACAGCTAAAACAGGCCCCATTATCTGGGATTAGAGTGAAGCAGGAGCAGTGAAAATTGGCAAAAGGTTCTCTTCAGGATAGGAGCAATTCAAGGGAAACTAGTTAAAAATGTGGGTTTTTGTCCGCTTTAATTAAAGGAGCAGTATCGCGAAATTTAGACCGGCCGGGTGGCCAGGAAGGTTACTGCTCAGGCTCCCCATCTGTGTGCAAACAGCGCTGATTGGATGAGAGCCCGTGCATGCGCTGTGGGACAGGGAAAGGTACGTTTTCACAGGCGAACTTGGGGATTTCACATATCAGGGCATCCCAAGTCGGGATGCCCCTAGGGGCACAAAACAAAACTCCAGATAGTGAAATTCCTGGGTTGGGCTTTGCTCAAAACACACAAAGCTGAAAGAAAGATCATATGGAAAAATGTGTAGAGAAAAGAGAGAGAAAATGGTAAACTGAAAGATTCTGCAGCAGAGCCATCATGAAGGGAAAACTGTCAAAATAAAAAATGTTTAGAGCAAAAAAACAGGATGTAAACATAAAAATCCAATTCTGAAATAAAATAACCCCCCCCCAAAAAAAAAAAACAAAAAAAAAAACTGGTGAGTCTGAGATTCGAACCAATGATTCTCTGGTTCAAACTGACATTTAACTTACCAATCAGCTAAATGACTTCTAGAGCTGTCCTTCCTGTTTTAGATATATGAGTTCTGGCCAGGCAATGTTGTAATATTATCTTATGCTGGACGGCTGCCAGCACTGAACAGCTGATACTTTGTTACATTGTTTCCCCCTCTCCTCAGCGTGGAACAGGCCAGAGTGTCGGCCCTGACACTCAGCAGACATAAACATGAGCTATTAGTCTCCAGCTGCACAACGAACACATCATTTTTTTCTAAATTTGTAATTCTCACTCCAACACTTACCTATATTCAAAGTACCATTTAAATATAAGTCACCAAGAAAAATTCACGATACTGCTCCTTTAAGAGGACCAACAGAGACCAAAAATCCTATTAATAACAGGTGTTAAAATAAAAGGGCCACTTAAAACGGTATTTGTATGGTGCAAACTGACCAGGAATTACAGAATAACAGGACATTTTCAGGCAAATTAAAAAAAAAAAGCTATACTCACCTTTTTACCCATGCAGACCAACCTGAAAGGTTGGATGCGAGTCCCTTGTTGCCTGGCACCTTGCACAGCGCCGCTCTCTCGTCGGCTCCTCTTCCTGTCTGGCTCGGACGTGGCGACACCCCCATCAGTCACGGTGAGCTGCCACGCCCCCCCCCCCCTCCATTGCAGTGAATTATAGTATTTCATTTTATGGACAATGCTCAGAGCTTTTGAATATTTTTTGTACACTGTCGTGTAACCTCTACATATGTGTATTCAATAAGGAATGTTATATTCTCTCTAACCAGTTTGGTTATCTAACTATCCTTGGCAGAAGGATTTTACTGTGAATGTGGAAGCTGAAATTGAAATTGACCATTCAAATGTTATTGTAGAGGACCAAAATTATAATTTCTTTTTTTTTCTAAAAATCCCAACTCTCACCCCACAGACAGTACCCTTTGGATGCTTTTACCATCCCATCTTCTCTCCTTTCCCAGCAATAGATCCAGGAATATCCCAGATTGCCATGGTTTAGGTGACAGGACCAGCTATTGCCAAATTGAATCATGGATCTACTTTCATTGTGTATGAAATTTCCCACCATGATCGGACAATGTAGAATGCAAAAGACATGGTTTACGTGTCAGGGTAATTGAAAAGGACCTCTGAGAGATTTAGGGGTACTGATTACTGATAGCTGCAAGATGAGTGGACAGTGTAGCCAGGCAGTGGGAAAAGCAAGCAGGATGCTCGGCTGCATAGCTCGAGGCATCACCAGTAGGAAGAGGGAGGTTGTGATGCCGCTGTATAGAGCCCTGGTGAGGCCACAGCTAGAATACTGTGTGCAGTTCTGGAGACCTCACCTGCAAAAATACATAATTCAAATAGAACGGGTCCAAAGGCCGGCAACAAAAATGGTGGAAGGACTTAAACTTAAAACTTATCAGGAGAGACTTAAAGAACTTAATTTGTACAGTCTGGAGGAAAGAAGGGAGAGGGGGGACATGATGGAGACCTTTTATATATGTGAAAGGATTGAATAAGGTTCAGGAGGGAAGTGTTTTTAAAAAGAAACTTGATGATAGAACAAGGGGGCACAACCTGAAGCTAGTCGGGGGGAAGATCAGGAGCAATGTTATAAAATATTATTTTACAGAAAGAGTAGTAGATGCTTGGAACAAACTTCCAGCAGAGGTAGTTGAAAAAAAAAACAGTCACTGAATGTAAACCTGCCTGGGATAAGCACACATCTATCCTAAGATAAAGAGAACATACAGTATATACATAAGGGCCGACTAGATGGAGCGTATGGTTTCCTTCTGCTGTCAACTTTCTATGTTTCTAAAATAGTGATTATGTTTCTACTCCCAGGGACAGTACTATTGGCTGGCAGATTGGCTAATTTGTTTTATTCATCAACTTTTGGCTTTGGTCAACCTTAAAGGAGCACTATCGCTAAATTGTGTAATACAAAAAATCCATAAAAACGCGAATAAAACTCCCTCCAAACTTGTGGTTTATTCTCTCCTGGTAGAAATAAAATCCAGGAGTGACAGGTTTAGGCCCTTATTTAACAAGGGATAGCGCCAGGTAGCGAATGGTGAGCGAACGGTAATGACGGCTCACCGCCACGAGAACGCCGGCTCCCCTCCGCAATCACACATTTATCAAGCAGATCCTGCTTAGCAACTGACAGAGCGCCAGATAGCCACTCATTCATCATTATTCCAGCCTCAGCCCACAGCGCCAGCGTCCGACCTTGAACAGCGACAGGTATGACCTCTCGCTACCTGGCGCTCTCCAATGCATTTCAATGGAGCAATCTTTAAATATTCATAATTAATTGCTATTGTTTTTTTTTTTTTTTTTTTTTTTTTTTTTTTAAATGTCAAAAATTCTGTGACCACTTCTGCAATGTTAGATAAAAAAAAAAAAAAAAAATTTGTGCAGAATTGATATTACAGGTCTGATATTAATGTATTCATATTACAAAATGTTTTGAAAAACATGTTTTTTATTTTTTCAAAAATATGGTTGTTTGGGGGTTAAAAAACTACTTTTAACCCATCGCCGCCAGCGCTCTGGGGTTTAAACAAGCATTTTACAGCGCGAGAATTTTTTGAGCGTGATTTGTTAATGAATATGGTGGGAGCCGTTCGCTATGGCCATTCGCTGTCATGCGCTCCCATACAGCGCAGAACCTGTCAAACAGCGACTCCTAACCCCGTATTCAACATTACCGCACACCGACGGGGTCGCTGTCAACAGCCGAACAACGGCCAAGCACAGCGAATACTAGCGTGCGCTGTGAAAATAACGCTACTGTCGCTCATCTGTCGCTACCTGGCGCTATTAATGAATCGGCCTCCCCGTCTATCAGGGATGAGATAGTCTGTAACCCCAGAATTCCCCTTCCTTCCATTTAAAGAAAGAAAAACAAGCCTGGCGGGTGTATAAATGACCCCTCCTACCACCATCCAGCATATTTATATAGATTTTTATCATTGGGCCATTTTTTGTGATAGTGCTCCTTTAAAGTGTGATGTTAGAATAGGACGGGTTAGGAACAGGATGTAGATTCTATTAACTAGATGTTTTGAATAATGAACATACAGATAAAAGTGAAAAACATACTTGCTCTGGCTGATGAAATCAGTAAGAACATCCCTCATCTTTTCTTCCGGAGCAAAATCTGAGATTTTAACAACCTCTTTCATATGTTCCAGCCCCTCTTCCTGGAAAGACAAAAGATCATATTGGCAATTATTTCTCTGAGCCATTGGGGGTTTGCCTCAGAGTTGTAGCGGATTTTGTCATTGGTGCTAGCAAACGAATTCTTTTCTCTTTTCGGAATTTTAATGATGTATTGTACATATATATTTTTTCCTTTTTTTTTACTTTCTTTTTCCTCTTCTCTTCTTTTCCTTCTCTTTTATTTTCTCCCTTCTTTTCCCCTTTGCTTTCCTTTCCCTTTTTTTCTCCTTCCCTCCTTCCTTCCATTCTTATTTTCCTTACTATACTATACTTACCGTACTATATATACTATACCTGACCTTAAAGTACAGGTCATGAGAAAACAGTTATTGCTAATATAGTTTTCAATGCATCTATTTACCTTGCTGCAAAGATTCCTCATCCACGTTAAATCTTAGTGAACGTCTGTAGTAAGCAGGAACAAGTGAGCAATTCCTTATCTCTAATAATTATAAATTAAGCTGGTCAAGCTGATATAAGAAGAAGGAGCCATCCATTACTTTTGTAATCACCCCCATGACCAGAAGGAGCAGGTACATTGACTCCTTGACAAATGTAGCCAGCACTTTCAACAGCCAATTTACAGCAAATTGTGGACATACTCCCATGCAAACCTCAGTGCTGCTGGTTCCACCTTGCCATTGCTTAAAGGAACATTCCAAGCAATGGCTGTGATGCCCTGCGGGACACCCGCCTTCTGTGGGCTGACAACCCCCAATCTCTGCCGTTTCTTCAGCCTGTATCCAAGCCCATGTTTGCTGGGATGCTAGATACACCTCACCAGACACGGCTGCCCCCAGGTCTTATGTGGCGCAAGGGATGTCAGTTAAGGTGATGGCAGATGAACCTAGAGAGACAAAGTCATACACGAGTTATCAGTCCAATGATACGTCAAAACACTGGGATGGAGCAAGAGGGTGTTTGAGGAATGCCAAGGGGTTTAAGCCGGCGGAGGGGGGTCTGGGGTAGCAAGGTATCCAAAAGAGCAGGCAGTAGACAGGGATGGTCAGAGGTCAGTTCAGGCAGCAGATAGGGATGGTCAGAGGTCAGTTCAGGCAGCAGACAGGGATGGTCAGATGGGCAGAGGTCAGTTCAGGCAGCAGACAGGGATGGTCAGATGGGCAGAGGTCAGTTCAGGCAGCAGACAGGTATGGTCAGACGGGCAGGGGTTGGTTTAGGCAACAGACAGGGATGGTCAGATGGGCAGAGGTCAGTTCAGGCAGCAGACAGGGATGGGCGGATGGGCAGAGGTCAGTTCAGGCAGCAGACAGGGATGGGCGGATGGGCAGAGGTCAGTTCAGGCAGCAGACAGGTATGGTCAGACGGGCAGGGGTTGGTTCAGGCCACAGACAGGGATGGTCAGATGGGCAGAGGTCAGTTCAGGCATCAGACAGGGATGGTCAGATGGGCAGAGGTCAGTTCAGGCAGCAGACAGGTATGGTCAGACGGGCAGGGGTTGGTTCAGGCAGTAGACAGGTATGGTCAGACGGGCAGGGGTTGGTTCAGGCAACAGACAGGTATGGTCAGATGGGCAGAGGTCAGTTCAGGCAGCAGACAGGTATGGTCAGACGGGCAGGGGTTGGTTCAGGCAACAGACAGGGATGGTCAGACGGGCAGAGGTCAGTTCAGGCAGCACACAGGGATGGTCAGACGGGCAGGGGTTGGTTCAGGCCACAGACAGGGATGGTCAGATGGGCAGAGGTCAGTTCAGGCAGCAGACAGGTATGGTCAGACGGGCAGGGGTTGGTTCAGGCAGTAGACAGGGATGGTCAGACGGGCAGGGATTGGTTCAGGCAACAGACAGGGATGGTCAGACGGGCAGGGGTTGGTTCAGGCAACAGACAGGGATGGTCAGACGGGCAGAGGTCAGTTCAGGCAGCACACAGGGATGGTCAGACGGGCAGGGGTTGGTTCAGGCAACAGACAAGGATGGTCAGACGGGCAGGGGTTGGTTCAGGCAGCAGACAGGGATGGTCAGTATTAAGGTGTGCATTTTTTCTATGTATTGTTATTGTGAGTGACAGGGGCGGCCATGCAACCACATTTTGTGGTGATCATAGAGGAATGTAATGAAGGAGGAGCGACTTAGTGCTATGGACATATCTTTAAACATTGATCCTTGATAAATATGTCTAAATCATTGTTCAACTGATTGGACATAGCTAAGATAGCTTCTGTATGCTAAATTAGAATACTGTTGGTCGAAGTACTCAGAAATGCTTCCTTTGTTCTAGTGCCCTGGTTTTGTGATTGGATAGTGGGTCACATGACAACAGTGGCAATTTGGTGGTTTCTGATTGGTTCTGATTAGGGATGAGCGAATCGATCCGGACGAACCCGGATTCGATCCGAATTTCAGGAAAAATTCGATTCGGATCGAATCCGAATTTCCCCGCGATTCGATCACTCGAAGTTTTCCTTTAACATCCATTCATTTACATTACAGGCATTCTAAGATGGCGGGCGGGACATGTCTGGACATGTATCCCGCGCCAGTGCAAGCTGGGGCAGTCACATGCAGCCTATCAGCAGCCAGCAAGCCCGGTGACGTCACACAGCGGTATTTAACGGCGGCCATCTTGCTTTTCCTCATTTCTCTATTGCATTCGTGACAGACAGAACGCTGTGTAGCTGAGGCAGTTAGACAGGCAGGGACAGACAGGGACAGGCTGGAGACAGGCAGGAGACAGACAGGAGACAGACAGGAGACAGACAGAAAGCCAGGAAAAACGGAGCTGGCTGACAGGGAGATTTTTTTTTTTTCATCCAGCCTTTGTTAGCGTTTTCAGGCTGCTTATAGTAACTAACTGTGCATATATACTGAACTGATCTTAAGTCTGCTGTGAGGCATCCCATTCTGTGACTAAAGCAGCCTCTATTTAATAGCATAATAACCATTTGCACTTATTCTCATAGAAATCAGGCCTGATAAAGACACTTTTGCTGTGCATGCTCTCTGGTTTTTGTGGCACTGGCATCCCATTCTGTGACTAAAGCAGCCTCTATTTAATAGCATAATAAACATTTGCACTTATTCTCATAGAAATCAGGCCTGATAAAGACACTTTTGCTGTGCATGCTCTCTGGTTTTTGTGGCACTGGCATCCCATTCTGTGACTAAAGCAGCCTCTATTTAATAGCATAATAAACATTTGCACTTATTCTCATAGAAATCAGGCCTGATAAAGACACTTTTGCTGTGCATGCTCTCTGGTTTTTGTGGCACTGGCATCCCATTCTGTGACTAAAGCAGCCTCTATTTAATAGCATAATAAACATTTGCACTTATTCTCATAGAAATCAGGCCTGATAAAGACACTTTTGCTGTGCATGCTCTCTGGTTTTTGTGGCACTGGCATCCCATTCTGTGACTAAAGCAGCCTCTATTTAATAGCATAATAACCATTTGCACTTATTCTCATAGAAATCAGGCCTGATAAAGACACTTTTGCTGTGCATGCTCTCTGGTTTTTGTGGCACTGGCATCCCATTCTGTGACTAAAGCAGCCTCTATTTAATAGCATAATAACCATTTGCACTTATTCTCATAGAAATCAGGCCTGATAAAGACACTTTTGCTGTGCATGCTCTCTGGTTTTTGTGGCACTGGCATCCCATTCTGTGACTAAAGCAGCCTCTATTTAATAGCATAATAACCATTTGCACTTATTCTCATAGAAATCAGGCCTGATAAAGACACTTTTGCTGTGCATGCTCTCTGGTTTTTGTGGCACTGGCATCCCATTCTGTGACTAAAGCAGCCTCTATTTAATAGCATAATAACCATTTGCACTTATTCTCATAGAAATCAGGCCTGATAAAGACACTTTTGCTGTGCATGCTCTCTGGTTTTTGTGGCACTGGCATCCCATTCTGTGACTAAAGCAGCCTCTATTTAATAGCATAATAACCATTTGCACTTATTCTCATAGAAATCAGGCCTGATAAAGACACTTTTGCTGTGCATGCTCTCTGGTTTTTGTGGCACTGGCATCCCATTCTGTGACTAAAGCAGCCTCTATTTAATAGCATAATAACCATTTGCACTTATTCTCATAGAAATCAGGCCTGATAAAGACACTTTTGCTGTGCATGCTCTCTGGTTTTTGTGGCACTGGCATCCCATTCTGTGACTAAAGCAGCCTCTATTTAATAGCATAATAACCATTTGCACTTATTCTCATAGAAATCAGGCCTGATAAAGACACTTTTGCTGTGCATGCTCTCTGGTTTTTGTGGCACTGGCATCCCATTCTGTGACTAAAGCAGCCTCTATTTAATAGCATAATAACCATTTGCACTTATTCTCATAGAAATCAGGCCTGATAAAGACACTTTTGCTGTGCATGCTCTCTGGTTTTTGTGGCACTGGCATCCCATTCTGTGACTAAAGCAGCCTCTATTTAATAGCATAATAACCATTTGCACTTATTCTCATAGAAATCAGGCCTGATAAAGACACTTTTGCTGTGCATGCTCTCTGGTTTTTGTGGCACTGGCATCCCATTCTGTGACTAAAGCAGCCTCTATTTAATAGCATAATAAACATTTGCACTTATTCTCATAGAAATCAGGCCTGATAAAGACACTTTTGCTGTGCATGCTCTCTGGTTTTTGTGGCACTGGCATCCCATTCTGTGACTAAAGCAGCCTCTATTTAATAGCATAATAAACATTTGCACTTATTCTCATAGAAATCAGGCCTGATAAAGACACTTTTGCTGTGCATGCTCTCTGGTTTTTGTGGCACTGGCATCCCATTCTGTGACTAAAGCAGCCTCTATTTAATAGCATAATAAACATTTGCACTTATTCTCATAGAAATCAGGCCTGATAAAGACACTTTTGCTGTGCATGCTCTCTGGTTTTTGTGGCACTGGCATCCCATTCTGTGACTAAAGCAGCCTCTATTTAATAGCATAATAAACATTTGCACTTATTCTCATAGAAATCAGGCCTGATAAAGACACTTTTGCTGTGCATGCTCTCTGGTTTTTGTGGCACTGGCATCCCATTCTGTGACTAAAGCAGCCTCTATTTAATAGCATAATAACCATTTGCACTTATTCTCATAGAAATCAGGCCTGATAAAGACACTTTTGCTGTGCATGCTCTCTGGTTTTTGTGGCACTGGCATCCCATTCTGTGACTAAAGCAGCCTCTATTTAATAGCATAATAACCATTTGCACTTATTCTCATAGAAATCAGGCCTGATAAAGACACTTTTGCTGTGCATGCTCTCTGGTTTTTGTGGCACTGGCATCCCATTCTGTGACTAAAGCAGCCTCTATTTAATAGCATAATAACCATTTGCACTTATTCTCATAGAAATCAGGCCTGATAAAGACACTTTTGCTGTGCATGCTCTCTGGTTTTTGTGGCACTGGCATCCCATTCTGTGACTAAAGCAGCCTCTATTTAATAGCATAATAACCATTTGCACTTATTCTCATAGAAATCAGGCCTGATAAAGACACTTTTGCTGTGCATGCTCTCTGGTTTTTGTGGCACTGGCATCCCATTCTGTGACTAAAGCAGCCTCTATTTAATAGCATAATAACCATTTGCACTTATTCTCATAGAAATCAGGCCTGATAAAGACACTTTTGCTGTGCATGCTCTCTGGTTTTTGTGGCACTGGCATCCCATTCTGTGACTAAAGCAGCCTCTATTTAATAGCATAATAACCATTTGCACTTATTCTCATAGAAATCAGGCCTGATAAAGACACTTTTGCTGTGCATGCTCTCTGGTTTTTGTGGCACTGGCATCCCATTCTGTGACTAAAGCAGCCTCTATTTAATAGCATAATAACCATTTGCACTTATTCTCATAGAAATCAGGCCTGATAAAGACACTTTTGCTGTGCATGCTCTCTGGTTTTTGTGGCACTGGCATCCCATTCTGTGACTAAAGCAGCCTCTATTTAATAGCATAATAACCATTTGCACTTATTCTCATAGAAATCAGGCCTGATAAAGACACTTTTGCTGTGCATGCTCTCTGGTTTTTGTGGCACTGGCATCCCATTCTGTGACTAAAGCAGCCTCTATTTAATAGCATAATAAACATTTGCACTTATTCTCATAGAAATCAGGCCTGATAAAGACACTTTTGCTGTGCATGCTCTCTGGTTTTTGTGGCACTGGCATCCCATTCTGTGACTAAAGCAGCCTCTATTTAATAGCATAATAAACATTTGCACTTATTCTCATAGAAATCAGGCCTGATAAAGACACTTTTGCTGTGCATGCTCTCTGGTTTTTGTGGCACTGGCATCCCATTCTGTGACTAAAGCAGCCTCTATTTAATAGCATAATAACCATTTGCACTTATTCTCATAGAAATCAGGCCTGATAAAGACACTTTTGCTGTGCATGCTCTCTGGTTTTTGTGGCACTGGCATCCCATTCTGTGACTAAAGCAGCCTCTATTTAATAGCATAATAACCATTTGCACTTATTCTCATAGAAATCAGGCCTGATAAAGACACTTTTG
Source organism: Gastrophryne carolinensis (assembly GCA_027917425.1). Taxonomy (NCBI): domain Eukaryota; kingdom Metazoa; phylum Chordata; class Amphibia; order Anura; family Microhylidae; genus Gastrophryne; species Gastrophryne carolinensis. The sequence continues at coordinate 408,866,375 of CM051239.1, read as the reverse complement.
CTGTGCATGCTCTCTGGTTTTTGTGGCACTGGCATCCCATTCTGTGACTAAAGCAGCCTCTATTTAATAGCATAATAACCATTTGCACTTATTCTCATAGAAATCAGGCCTGATAAAGACACTTTTGCTGTGCATGCTCTCTGGTTTTTGTGGCACTGGCATCCCATTCTGTGACTAAAGCAGCCTCTATTTAATAGCATAATAACCATTTGCACTTATTCTCATAGAAATCAGGCCTGATAAAGACACTTTTGCTGTGCATGCTCTCTGGTTTTTGTGGCACTGGCATCCCATTCTGTGACTAAAGCAGCCTCTATTTAATAGCATAATAACCATTTGCACTTATTCTCATAGAAATCAGGCCTGATAAAGACACTTTTGCTGTGCATGCTCTCTGGTTTTTGTGGCACTGGCATCCCATTCTGTGACTAAAGCAGCCTCTATTTAATAGCATAATAACCATTTGCACTTATTCTCATAGAAATCAGGCCTGATAAAGACACTTTTGCTGTGCATGCTCTCTGGTTTTTGTGGCACTGGCATCCCATTCTGTGACTAAAGCAGCCTCTATTTAATAGCATAATAAACATTTGCACTTATTCTCATAGAAATCAGGCCTGATAAAGACACTTTTGCTGTGCATGCTCTCTGGTTTTTGTGGCACTGGCATCCCATTCTGTGACTAAAGCAGCCTCTATTTAATAGCATAATAAACATTTGCACTTATTCTCATAGAAATCAGGCCTGATAAAGACACTTTTGCTGTGCATGCTCTCTGGTTTTTGTGGCACTGGCATCCCATTCTGTGACTAAAGCAGCCTCTATTTAATAGCATAATAAACATTTGCACTTATTCTCATAGAAATCAGGCCTGATAAAGACACTTTTGCTGTGCATGCTCTCTGGTTTTTGTGGCACTGGCATCCCATTCTGTGACTAAAGCAGCCTCTATTTAATAGCATAATAAACATTTGCACTTATTCTCATAGAAATCAGGCCTGATAAAGACACTTTTGCTGGCCAAAGCCCTACTGGACCCTGCCAGGTCCATTCCTGCCCAGGGCATCCCATTCTGTGACTAAAGCAGCCTCTGTTTAAGACCATATAAGCATTTGCTCTTATTATATTTATATTATAAGACACTTTTGCTGGGCATAGGCTTACTGCTGCCTGCCAGGTGCACTTCTGTTGAGGCATCCCATTCTGTAACATAGCATACCCCTCTTTATTTACACTAAGCAGCTCTCTTATTTACACTAAGCAGGCCTGTTGGAGGCTGAGTGTTACTGCTCACTTTTGGTGTGCATTATATTCTGTTTTATATAGACCCACTGCTGCCTGGGGGTTCTTAAAATATCACCTACTACCACGCCAGTTAGACTATGTCGGGCAGACAAGTGCCTGGAAGTGAAAAGAGGAGTGGCAGAGGCCAAGATTCCGCAGGCAGAGCTCGCATCAGACTGGGGGCCAGTAGCAGCAGGAGTCACGCTGAGAGACCTAATCTGCCAGTATCTGCTAGCGGTCGGGTCTCCACCAGTAACGCATCTGCCGTGGTAGATTGGCTGACGCGCTCATCAACAACATCATCACAACTTACATCTGAGACCCCCAGTCTAGGGTCGGTAGGTTCCTCTGACACAACCCTGAGTTGGCATGCCCCGAGAGCAGTCCCTGTCCTCCCATTGCCTCTGTCCTACGCCGTTCCCTCCCCCAGCGACGTATCCTATGCTTTGGGTTCAGCTCCACTCTTTAGTGAGGAGGACGATCAGATACAGGAGGACAGTCAGCAGCTACTGCCCAGCCAAGAAATGGAGGTGGCTTCTTTAGCTAGGCAGACAAATAGTGATGTGGACAGTGTCGTGGGTGCTGCGAGCGTTCCAGCTCCTGCGCCAGACACTGTTGACGAATCCACGAACATCAGTGACGTACAGCCACAACCCGGTGATGATGATGATGATGACGATGAAGCCGATCGCACTTGGGAGCCGGGTGATGAAGGGGCTTCATCGTCATCATCAGGAGAAGAGGGGCGCAGGTTGCCCCGGAGTCAGCAGCTGAGGCAGCAAGGTGGTAGCAGTCAGCATGGGGGCACAATTCCAAAGGCTGGAGCCGGCCGGGGCCGGGGCCGGGGTAGAGCACCTGCTGTGCGGCAGTCTACCTTATCGGGAGGTAGTGGAGCAGGGGTTCCTGGAGTTGGCAACAGCAGCAGTGAATCAGTGAGGCCAGGGGGTGGGAAAAGTAGCTACTCGGCAGTGTGGCAGTTTTTCCTGAGGCATCCGCAGGAGGGTAACATGGCCACATGCAAGATATGTAGGCAAAAGGTGAAGCGTGGCCAGGGTCCAAATGTTGGCACCACGGCCCTGCGTCAACATATGATGCGTCACCATAAAACGACCTGGGAGAACCGAGGCTCCCAAGGGGTGGTCCAGTCTGCTTCCTCACCAAGTGAGCTCCCAATTTCTGCCAGCCAAGGCTCCAGCACCTCAGCCGAAGGCAGCTGTGCGTCACACCCATCCTCTGTCGCTCCTGCTCCTCCTCCTCCTCCTCCAAGTCATGCATCCCGCCAGCAATCCATCAGCGAAGCCATGTCCAAGAGACAGCAGTATGCGCCCACTCATCCTACGGCGCAGAAGCTGAATGTGCTCCTGTCCAAGTTGCTGGTGCTGCAGTCGCTCCCTTTTCAGGTGGTGGAATCTGCACCTTTCAGAGAACTGATGGCTTGTGCCGAGCCGAGGTGGAGAGTCCCAAGCCGTCATTTCTTTGCCAAGAAGGCAGTACCAGCGCTGCACACTTTTGTTGAACAGAAGGTGGGCCAGTCCTTGAGCCTGTCGGTGTGTAGCAAAATACATGGCAGCGCCGACATCTGGAGCTGTAACTACGGTCAGGGGCAGTACATGTCGTTTACGGCCCACTGGGTGAATGTGGTCCCTTTGCAGCAGCAACTTGGACAGGTCACGCCGCTTCGGCCTCCGCGCTCTCTGCCCATTGGGCCTGTGACACCGTGCGACTCGGCCTCCTCATCCTCCGCCATCTCCTCACCCTCCACTGTAGGCTCAAGTCTCAGTGCCCCTCCAGTCTACCATGTGTGCAGGGCACGGAGGTGTCACGCAGTGCTTCACATGGTTTGTCTTGGCGAACGGAGTCACACAGGGGAGGAACTGCTTAAATGTATTCATCAGGAAATCCAAACATGGCTTACTCCGAGAAAACTTAAAATGGGAATCATGGTTACCGACAATGGGAAGAACATTTTGTCTGCGCTGCGCCAAGGAAGCCTGACCCATGCCCCCTGCATGGCTCACGTCTTCAATCTGGTTGTCAAGCGGTTTCTGAAGTGTTCCCCCCATCTGCAGGACATCCTAACAACTTCACGGAAACTTTGCATGCACTTCAGCCACTCCTACACCGCCAAACACACCCTTCTTGAGCTACAGCGTCAGAATGGTATCCCCCAACATAGTCTGATTTGCGATGTTTCCACCCGTTGGAATTCCACCCTTCACATGTTGGACCGATTATATGAACAGAGAAAAGCCATCACGGATTTCCTGATGATCCAAGCAGATAGGGGGACTCCCCTGTGTAACTTCAATGTCAACCAGTGGCAGCTCATACGTGACACCTGCCGTTTGCTCAGGCCCTTTGAGGAAGCCACTTTATTTGTCAGTCGGCAGGATTACGGGATGAACGACGTGATTCCACTGCTTCATGTACTACAGCACATGTTGGAAACCATGGCTGGTCAGGGCACTGGAGACATGGCGTTTACATCTTACGGCCACATGAACCCCGTTGGAGCTGAACTGGAGGAGGAGGAGGAGGAAGAGGAGGAGGAGGAGTTGCCCAGCGAAACACAGTTTAGGCTTGGCGAAATGGCTGGTTTATCTAGTCAGCGGACAGGAGAGGAGGAGCAGGAGCAGCCAGAGGAGCTAGAGGTTTTTGAGGAAGGAGAGACAGAGGACCCGGGCACACCGTGGCAGTATGCAGTGGAGATGGAGACAGGTAGTCCATCCGAGTCACTTGCGCAAATGGCACGAAGCATGCTCACATGCTTGCGTAGTGACCCCAGAATTGTTTCCATCTGTCGGCGGGATGACTTCTGGCTGTCCACCTTATTGGACCCTCGCTTCCGGCACAAAATGGGGGCATTTTTTAAACCCACCGAGAGGGAGGACAAACTCAACTACTACAAAGACATTCTACGTAGGCAGTTGGCCGATGCCTATCTGCGCCATGGTCCATACTCTCGCAGGTCTGACTCGAGGGGACCTCTGCGCTCACCTTCCACTGCCATGGCCGCTGGGGGGGTTGGCAGCAGCAGCAGCAGAAGCTCCATCAGCAGCAGCAGCCTCAGTCTTCAGTCGCTAATGAGTAGCTTTCTACACCCGCATAGTGAGGCTACTCATGAGCAGCAGGAAGACCTGGAGCAGGACCTGAACCAGCAGGTCATGTCATACTTTGACATGACCATGCCAACACACCTTGAGGATCCGCTGGACTTCTGGGCAGCCAAACTTGATTTGTGGCCGCAACTAGCAGAGTTTGCCCTGGAAAAGCTGTCCTGCCCGGCAAGTAGCGTGCCATCTGAGCGGGTGTTTAGTGCGGCGGGGGCCATAGTTACGGCGAGGAGAACTCGTCTGTCAACTAAAAATGTGGAGAGACTCACCTTTGTCAAAATGAATCAGGGATGGATCAGCCAGGATTTCCACCCACCAATGCCTGATGCATGCGACTAGATTCAGCATGGTGCCACGTTTTACACTTTACAAATGGTGCAAAACATATTTATGTCTTTAGGCCATTTTTTGGGCTCCTGCTGCTGCTACTGCCAACTTCTGCCAACTCCAGGGTGTGATTCATCCAATTTTTGGGCTCCTGAAGCCAACTCCAGTGTATATTTGGGCTCCTGCTGCTACTACTGTCAACTCCTGCCAACTCCAGGGTGTGATTCATCCAATTTTTGGGCTCCTGAGGCCAACTCCAGTGTATATTTGGGCTCCTGCTGCTGCTACTGTCAACTTCTGCCAACTCCAGGGTGTGATTCATCCAATTTTTGGGCTCCTGAAGCCAACTCCAGTGTATATTTGGGCTCCTGCTGCTGCTACTGTCAACTCCTGCCAACTCCAGGGTGTGATTCATCCAATTTTTGGGCTCCTGAGGCCAACTCCAGTGTATATTTGGGCTCCTGCTGCTGCTGCTGCTGCCAACTTCTGCCAACTCCAGGGTGTGATTCATCCAATTTTTGGGCTCCTGAAGCCAACTCCAGTGTATATTTGGGCTCCTGCTGCTGCTGCTGCTGCCAACTTCTGCCAACTCCAGGGTGTGATTCATCCAATTTTTGGGCTCCTGAAGCCAACTCCAGTGTATATTTGGGCTCCTGCTGCTGCTGCTGCCAACTTCTGCCAACTCCAGGGTGTGATTCATCCAATTTTTGGGCTCCTGAAGCCAACTCCAGTGTATATTTGGGCTCCTGCTGCTACTACTGTCAACTCCTGCCAACTCCAGGGTGTGATTCATCCAATTTTTGGGCTCCTGAGGCCAACTCCAGTGTATATTTGGGCTCCTGCTGCTGCTGCTGCCAACTTCTGCCAACTCCAGGGTGTGATTCATCCAATTTTTGGGCTCCTGAGGCCAACTCCAGTGTATATTTGGGCTCCTGCTTCTGCTGCTGCCAACTTCTGCCAACTCCAGGGTGTGATTCATCCAATTTTTGGGCTCCTGAAGCCAACTCCAGTGTATATTTGGGCTCCTGCTGCTGCTGCTGCTGCCAACTTCTGCCAACTCCAGGGTGTGATTCATCCAATTTTTGGGCTCCTGAAGCCAACTCCAGTGTATATTTGGGCTCCTGCTGCTGCTGCTGCCAACTTCTGCCAACTCCAGGGTGTGATTCATCCAATTTTTGGGCTCCTGAGGCCAACTCCAGTGTATATTTGGGCTCCTGCTGCTGCTGCTGCCAACTTCTGCCAACTCCAGGGTGTGATTCATCCAATTTTTGGGCTCCTGAAGCCAACTATAGTGTATATTTGGGCTCCTGCTGCTACTACTGTCAACTCCTGCCAACTCCAGGGTGTGATTCATCCAATTTTTGGGCTCCTGAGGCCAACTCCAGTGTATATTTGGGCTCCTGCTGCTGCTGCTGCCAACTTCTGCCAACTCCAGGGTGTGATTCATCCAATTTTTGGGCTCCTGAGGCCAACTCCAGTGTATATTTGGGCTCCTGCTCCTGCTGCTGCCAACTTCTGCCAACTCCAGGGTGTGATTCATCCAATTTTTGGGCTCCTGAAGCCAACTCCAGTGTATATTTGGGCTCCTGCTGCTGCTGCTGCTGCCAACTTCTGCCAACTCCAGGGTGTGATTCATCCAATTTTTGGGCTCCTGAAGCCAACTCCAGTGTATATTTGGGCTCCTGCTGCTGCTGCTGCCAACTTCTGCCAACTCCAGGGTGTGATTCATCCAATTTTTGGGCTCCTGAGGCCAACTCCAGTGTATATTTGGGCTCCTGCTGCTGCTACTGTCAACTTCTGCCAACTCCAGGGTGTGATTCATCCAATTTTTGGGCTCCTGAGGCCAACTCCAGTGTATATTTGGGCTCCTGCTGCTGCTGCTGCCAACTTCTGCCAACTCCAGGGTGTGATTCATCCAATTTTTGGGCTCCTGAAGCCAACTCCAGTGTATATTTGGGCTCCTGCTGCTGCTGCTGCTGCCAACTTCTGCCAACTCCAGGGTGTGATTCATCCAATTTTTGGGCTCCTGAAGCCAACTCCAGTGTATATTTGGGCTCCTGCTGCTGCTGCTGCCAACTTCTGCCAACTCCAGGGTGTGATTCATCCAATTTTTGGGCTCCTGAGGCCAACTCCAGTGTATATTTGGGCTCCTGCTGCTGCTGCTGCCAACTTCTGCCAACTCCAGGGTGTGATTCATCCAATTTTTGGGCTCCTGAGGCCAACTCCAGTGTATATTTGGGCTCCTGCTGCTACTACTGTCAACTCCTGCCAACTCCAGGGTGTGATTCATCCAATTTTTGGGCTCCTGAGGCCAACTCCAGTGTATATTTGGGCTCCTGCTGCTGCTGCTGCCAACTTCTGCCAACTCCAGGGTGTGATTCATCCAATTTTTGGGCTCCTGAGGCCAACTCCAGTGTATATTTGGGCTCCTGCTCCTGCTGCTGCCAACTTCTGCCAACTCCAGGGTGTGATTCATCCAATTTTTGGGCTCCTGAAGCCAACTCCAGTGTATATTTGGGCTCCTGCTGCTGCTGCCAACTTCTGCCAACTCCAGGGTGTGATTCATCCAATTTTTGGGCTCCTGAGGCCAACTCCAGTGTATATTTGGGCTCCTTCTGCCCCTCATAGTGATGCCACTTCAACTCTCTGCAATTGTGCCGCTCTGCGATTCTATTAGCGATGCCTCTGATCTGCATGTGATATTTCTTCAAAGTATTATTTAACAAACCCAGCACGCATCCTGTGCGTGTTACAGCAAGGCTGAATGGTTTACAACCCTATTGAGGCTGTAGGAGGCTCAGAAATAGCCGTTTTTAATAGCGATTCGTCGCGAATTTATTCGGGTCGAAACGATTTTTGTCGGAAAATTCGGCGAATCAGTCGAATCGAATTTTTCAAAAGTTCGCTCATCTCTAGTTCTGATTGAGTCTGGTACCTAAAACTGAATAAATGTCCAAGCTGTGGAGAGATGAGAGGTCGTTTTGGAGACGAGCAGTTGCTAGATTGTTGGAGGTGCCTGGACTGCTCAGTTGCAATAAGGTACGTTTCAGCTACTTTTGTTGTAAATCTGCGCATTGTATTGTTCAAGTCATTTTGTTATGGGTTAGCACAGCTTTGGAACAGCCTGTGTTATGAATGCGACTTGGGAATCTTATTGGGAATTTTATTATTAACTTTCTTCTATTGTCTTTTAAAATCTAACGTTTCTCTATTTTATTGGAGTCTTCTAAATCATTTATTCTGTTTGGTCTTAGTAAGGCACACGTAAACTGCATTTTAGCTTTACAGGCAAACTCTGAAACTCTTACAAAATATCAAAGCTTTCCTTACTGGCACTGGCCACCTGCTCCCCCATCAGGAGAAGCATTTAATGATCTGTCTTTCACTATAAGTCTCTGTTCCTTAACAGGTGTTAGCTATTTTTTTATGTACATGGCCTTAATTTTTTTCTGCATTAAATGTTGCCTCTGGGGTCTAGGGTCATCCTTTGGGTTGTGTGAGGTGTGCCATCCCACAGGGCGCCATGGCCAGCAAAGGGCAGCTGCACCCGCCCACTAGATGCCCACACCCACCTGCCAGCTTGATCGCCCCAACTGCTAATTTTACTGGTTTGCCGTTCGCTCAGTTTACAGGTTCCTTTTTGCAGGGGGGCAATTGTGGCTGTTGGGGGTGCACGGTTGGTTGGGTCAGAAGGCTGTTGGGGGTGCACAGTTGGTTGGGTCAGAAGGAAGTAGCGCCATGTTCCCAGATTTTAGTCCATTTTAAAGCCGAGAAGCAATCAAATATGCTGGTCCTTTCAGCCCTAGCATCCTGCCTGATACTGGAGGAACTCCCCTATTTCTGCATTGCTTCCCTATCATCTGTCAGTTCACCACACCCCATGGGTTGTCACATGGATCTGTGAACTATCGGTCAATGGCTAGGGAACGCTTCTGCGTGTGGGTACCTCTGCCTGGCTTGATGCCAGGTTATGTGCAGAGGCTTCCTCCGGTGAACTTTGATGGCTGTTGGAACCATGTGGGGTTATCTGGTGGCCGCATCGGCCCAGCCATTTGGGATATCTTTGGGATATCTTAAAGGCCAAAAAAGTGGCACTGTGTGGTACTGATGCTTCTTTAAAAAGGCTTCCCATCTCCAATTCAAGATGACGGATATATCCATTTATCTCTCCTTCCTCCCAATAGTCAGGCCTATCATTAGAAATGATTCCAGTATAAAAGAAGGCTTCAGCAAAGCTCTATTTTTATGGGCACTAGAGCATTTTACATTGCACCAGGGTCAAAATGCTTGCCCCCTGGAAACAGAACAGAGGCTGCTCAGTGGCAGGCTGGAGTAGGTAGTGAGTGCCTCAGGCCATGTTATGATTGTTGGTCTATATATCATGGATATCTCCCAGCCTTCTTGTGTGTACTCTGTATATACTTGGCGAAATAATAAACTTTTTCTGACTTCTGCTTTGGGTCACATTATGTTTGCTATGGTGAGCATGCACCTCAATGCTTGATAACCAGGAACTATGGCCACTGTGTTTCTTATGCTAGATTTATACTTGGTAGAAATTATCTAATTTTATAATGCAGGGTTCTACGCTGTGCCAAGGAGAAATAAAAAAAAAAGTAGGCCATTATATTTTATGGGTTGGTGCTTTCATTGAAATGGACTTACCAAGTGGTGTGCTATTTTATGGAGCACATTGGATGTGTACAGTCTGAACGTCTGATCTCCCCAGGTGCTCTTCACCAGCACGCAGGGTTTTTTTTCATAAAATGGTAAGTAGTGGTAATTCCTATTGGAGGAAACAAGAATCAAAAAATAAAGCCAGATTCAAAGCTCAAGTGTCTTAAAGTGGACAAAAACCCAGGATTTTGACTATCCTGGGTTGCCCCCCGCAGCACCCCAATCTGGGGTTGCCCGATGTGTGAAACCCCCTATGTCGTATAAAGAAACTCACCCCTGCCCGGTCCTACGACACATGTGCGGCCGCTCGTCCAATCAGTGCGTTCGGATCCGCTCAAGCTTCTTTGGCCAGGAGCTTGTCTGAGCTCGCTGGAGGCTGCATCCCCCGTTACCCTCTAACAGGGAGCGTGCCCACACCATTCTCTAATGCCTGGCGCCGGCATGCACCCTGCTAAAGGGATAGCAGGGACGCGGCCGCTGATCGCGCATGCGCCGTTGGGCTGGGAACGAAGGTGAGTTTTTGGGCGACCTGGGGGGTTTGAAACCGGGGGGGGGGCACCCCGATCAGGGGGAGCGAGTATGCCTGCCCTGGGTGGGTTTTGGTCCTCCTTATGGTACAGAGACTCAGTGCTCCACATAATTTATATCAAGTTTATAAAACTTTAAAGGGACTGTAAAACCCAACAGCAATAATAAGACAGGAAGCAGCTCACCAGATGCCTGTCCCACGGGCCTCTCCTCCATTTCCTGCAGGGCATGGCTCCAAAGTTCTCCATTCCGTTCCAGCAGTAGACCACTCTGTCTACTAGCCACTCTGTCCCTCAGTGCTCTCAGTGTGAGTGAGGTAAGCCACAGTGATCCCACAGCTGTCTCTAGCCACAGAAGAGCATGCTCATGACTCATAAAGCTACACCATGACATGCCCCTCCCAGAAATTGAAGAGAATAAGGTTCCTTTTCTTAGAATTAGAGATGAGCCAACTGTAAAATTAGATTCAGACGATTCACCAAATTTCCCCAAGAAATTTGAAATCCTTCTAAACTAATTTTGACGAATCTCTGTAAAAATGTTGTTTTAAAAAACCTCACCTCTGCCCACGTTTCAGTAGGAAGTGATATCCTCATCCTTCAGTGGGCTGCCATTGTCTTCAGCTGGACAGAGGACACAAATTCTCTGTCCTGTGCTGAGCTCCGGGCAGCCCGCTCCCCACCACAGAGAAGGGCCAATAAAATTGGCGGAGTGAGTTAATGTCTGCTCACTCCCCCGGTATGAAAAGTCGGAGCATCGGAAGCCGGGAGCAGGATGGAGGATCTGTGTCTTCTGTCAAAACATTACTTTAAAGGAGCACTATAGCGAAAAAATTGCCCAGTAATAAAAAGCCATGTAAATATTCTGGATGGTGGGAGGAGAGGTCACTTGTACACCTGTCAGCAAGATATATCCAGCCAGGCTTGTTTTTTATTTTTATTAATGGAAGGAAGAGGAAATCGTGTGACAGGTTCTGTCACCCCTGATACACTAAACCTGTCACTCCTGGATTTTATTCCTACCAGGAGAAGAAAACCACAAGCTTAGCGGGAGTGGTCACTTGCTGGCCTCCCCAGCCCTTTAAACTGGTATAAGGGTCTCAAGAACCTCTTACCAGTTCACAAAGGGTTGAGTTAAAAAAACACACACGAAAAAAACCTCTATTTAAAGGAGCACTATCACAAAATTGTGTAATATTAAAAACCATATTAAAGTGGACCAAAACCCAGGATAGTCTAACCTGGGATTTGTTAGACTCCCAGGGTTTCCCTCGCTCTGTGAAACCTGATCGGGGTGCCCCTGGGGAAAGGACCAAAACCCAGGATAGTCAAAATCCTGGGTTTTGGTCCACTTTAAATTTAAAAAAATGGCGGGCCCCTCTTAAATTTTAGTATTTGGATATAGAAAACTCTTCATGGTTTAACTGTGTTTGAGGCTTGTTCTCTTACTTACTGGGGAGGTGGGGGGCGAGGTTACACAACTCATTTGGAGACTTACAAAGTACTTCTTACTTTTTGATGAATTATTTATATATCTAACCACATGCATTTGTCATTTTACCTGTTTCCTTCTGTTATGGTGGGTTTTTCTGGTGAGGTCACAGAATTGAAGGTGATGGAAATGTCATGAGAACTGTCACCTTTGTCACTATGTAGTAACATGACGCTTTCCGAGTCTTCTGCATCAGATGTTTTCTTTTTACTCGTATGCGGTGACACCCCATCAAGATCATTCCCATAATTCCCTGTAACAGTTAAATATAGTAAACCATCATTACACAAGTACTGTAAATTTTAGGTATGTAAATTGTATCAAGCATTAACATGAAAAAGACACCAAGAGCTGTTGGTCACATTTTGAACTTAAAGTGGACCAACACCCAGGATTTTGACTATCCTGGGTGTTGGTCCACTTAGGTGGGGCACCCCGATCGGGGATGCCCCGCTGTGTGAAACCCCCCCGATCGCCGCAAAAACTCACCTCTCCCCGCTCCCACGTGACCTCGTCCGGCCAATGACAGCGCTCAGAGCCGCTCTGGTATGCGCGTCCAAAGCCGCTTGGACGCGCATACCAGAGCGCTGTCATTGGCTGCGTCTCTCGCTTTCCTCTAACAGGGAGCGCGCCTTGCTAGAGGGAAGCGAGAGACGCGCCCGCGTCTCGCGCATGCGCCGTTGGATCGCCGGTAAGGTAAGGATTGTGGGCCTCCTGGGTGGTTCCTCCCCGCAGGACATCCCGATTTCGGATGCCCCGCGGGGAGGGATCTGATCGGTCCGGGAATCTTATAGATTCCCGGGCCGATCCCCCCTGGGTGTTGGTCCACTTTAAAGTTATACTAAAGGCGAGCGCCTGATTGTTGTCCCATTGTCTTGGGCTACATGTTACACTTTCTTAAACTTAAAACCATTTTCAAAAAGACCCTGTAGTTCCTAAGTTATCTTTAAGTATTATAGCATTGGAGAGTCAGAGAAAAATGAAGATAAACAGTGGCAACAGCGACATGATGTAAGCACACTGTGAGGAGAGAGGAGGGCGGGTTTAGAGCTGCAGAGAGAGGCAGCCAATCAGGAAGTCTGGGATGGGAGTGGGGGTGTTTCCATTCTTGGTCCACCGAAGGTTGATTGATGGAGCAGATCAGTGGGGTGGGGACTGAATGCTGAATGAGGAAGTGATTTTCTATAGTCATGGAAAGGTGGCACTCTTCTGCAAATCTATATAGTTTTAATAAAGTAATCACACAAGTGTGTGTTATGGTGGGTGCTGACCCGAAAGTTGACTGTTAATTCACCACTAATGTATACCAATATATTAAGTATCAGGCGCACAAATGAGCATGTAAAATAGATTATTTACTTATGAATATAAGCCCATATTTACTTCATACAGGCAGGACTGGTACACAATACCCAGTAACTTGCAACAATAAATAAAGTACAATCTCATAAATACAGTTTCCAGAATTGATACATTAGTATGTGCACAGTCAATCATTTCTAGGCTTGCAGTCCCTCTATGATACAAGCACACACTGTAATGAGGTCTCAAATGGACTCATTACAGATACACCCCTGACTGGACTTCCACATTAAAGTGGACCAAAACCCAGGATTTTGACTATCCTGGGTTTTGGTCCTTGCCCCTGGGATGCCCCGCTGTGTGAAACCCCCCAGGTCGCCTGGACAAACTCACCTCTTTCCGGTCCGGCTCATCCAATCAGCATGCTCGTATCCGCTTGTGCCCCTTCATCCTGGTCCTCATCTAATACAAATGGATCCGAGCACGCTGGCTGCTGCATCCCCTGCTACCCTCTAACAGGGAGCGTGCCTGCACCGGCCATTCACAAATGGCTGATGTGGGTACATGCCTTGCTAGAGGGATAGCGGGGATGCGCAGCTTGCACATCCGATGGACCAGAAATGAAGGTGAATTTATGGGCGACTCACTCAGTGGGTTATCCCGATTTCGGATGCCCCGGGGGGAGGGAATCAATTGGTCGGGAATCATAGATTTCTGGGCAGATTTCTGTGGGTTTTGGTCCACTGTAATGGCAAGTGACTCGAAGTTTGTACAGCAGAAGTTCTGGAAAGAGCTCGATCTTCAGCCGAGTAGCAACCAGCACTTCGATCTTCAGCCGAGTAGCAACCAGCACTTTGGTACATATAATTGTGGCATCCTAACTCCCAAGGATAAGAAGGGCAAAAAGCCTAGAATTCCCCTTTAAATTCTGGAAAAACATTCCTTTGATTGGAATGGAGCTTATGTCATAAAGACATACCTGTATAATCTATTAGTACTTACTCACCTACAGTGACCTCAAAACTCATGGGTTTATCTCCAATTCTCCTGTCAATTAGTGTTGCCTCGAAAAATGATCCAAAGAGAAAAAAGTCTTCTAATTTTTCCTCGTGTATCTAAAACACAAATACAGACACATCATGGGAATTATTTAAAGTCGTATGTGCTGAGTGTGCAGTGATGAGCTTCCCACAGGCACCCTAAAGCCAAACCAGCTTACTATGTACTAGGCCTCCACTGTACTGTGGAGCTGAAAAAGCTCACACGGCTGAAGCCACTGTCTCCCATTGGAGGAGGTGTGTGCCTTGAAGCAGACCTAAGCCTTTTTGCCAGCTCTTTGCCAGGGAAGGTTCTGATCCACCTAGACCCTAACCCACCCGTTCATACCAGGCAATGGTGAGTTAGAAATACTTATCTTTTCCTTGATCTGCTGCTCTGTCTGACCAGGGACCTAAAACAGCTGCATGCAAGGAAGTGCTGACTAGAGGGAGACCCGGGAGAGATCCTGGTGGGCTGCACAGTTGTTGGTGTGATTGGGCTGAAATGCAATAACCTCAGCATCATGGCTGTGGGGGTCAATATCTGGGGAAAACTCCCTCCATTACCCTCCTGTGACATACTGTATGTAGTTATGAGAAGGAGATCCCAGAGAGGCTCCGTTCCACCCCAAACTCAGTCCCTGAAAGGTGGAGGGGCCTTTTGTCCTCCTTTCTCCAGCGGGTGCTGGTGAGCATCAGCATTGATGCCTGCTGCCACCCAAAGAAGACAGAGGAGGGGTCCAGAAGAGCAGATGAGGACTGCGTGCGGCTCAGGGTTAAAGAAAGAAGACAGGGACCGGTAAGTAGCCAAAGATTAGTAAAATTGTTTGTGTGGTGTCCGGGTAGGAGTCCGGCATTGGCGGCGATATGCTACTACCACTCCTGATTACCCGCACCCCTATTCGGGGTGCTGGGGGTGTGGAAGAGCCTGGTGCCCATCAGTATGAGCGCCAAACCCATACCAAAGCGCATAAGGACTGGAAAATCTGCAGGGCCAGGATCCAGCCAGTCCCTGAGCCCTGTGTTACCAGTCCTTATGTCTGGTACCCTGGCTAGTTGGCATTAGTGAGTGCACGTTTTTTTTAAATATCAAAAAAAACAATTGCCGGATGTCATTAACATTGATACAAATAATGCCGGCTACAACAGTATGGCTTTTATCAAAGAAAACTTTTACAACTCGTTGACAGTGATTCACTAAACTGTCATGCGAGTTGTAAATTCTCGGATGGAAATGAGAATTCTGTTCATGATTTCTCGCATTCTTCCGCATGAGTGCTCTGAATCATGTGAGCCTGCGAGTTTGCTTTCACACCCATCCGAGTTTTTGGTGAACACCACTGAATCGAGCCTATTATCTGCCCCTACAATACTGAAGCTTCAGTACCATTGATTTTTCCCTGCATATCAAGCTATAGCCACAGTTTTGGATTTGGTCTGGGAAGCACACTGGGGGGGGGGGAGTTCAGGAGGATATTGGGGACTGGTTATGGGTTGGCCGGGGACTTGAAAAATCCTGGGTTGATTTTTGGGTGGTGAGAGCGTGGGGGGATTAGGGTTCGTGCACAGCAGAACCCAGATATGCAAATAAAGGTTTAGAACTTGTGTTTAGTTACCGCCAGTAAAAAAAGACTGGATCTGACAATGCAGGGGCATCCCACTTCAGGGCAGCACAATACCCAGAAGCCTGTTACTCGCCCCTTCCATGTTGCCTCCCATGGCTGACTGACTTTCAAGTGAAAGTTGGCAGTTAATCGATTTCACAGAATGAAGCCTCAGTTTAAAATCAACTCCTATACCATAGCACAGCCAATAAAAGAGAGGGGTGGGTAATTTAAGCATAGTACAGGGTGTTTGGGGACTTGGAATGTAGATAGAAGCCCGAGAAAATTGCTGGGATTTGGGGGCTAAGACTTACCGAGAGACAAGTGAAGGCTTTCAGGTGCACTACAGAAGGCTATTGATTAATTATACAGTATAAAATGTTTTACCCCAAGTGTAACAAGACTGTGTTCATTAGAAGGAAAATAAAATACCCTATGTGTGTCTGGGAAAAAGTTTTAGAAAAAGACATCTCAACAAAGGCATGTGTCTATGGTGCCTAATAAAAATCCAGCCAGGAACTTAAAGCAGACCAACAGTCAAAAATGACTTAAACCAGACCAACGCAACAGACAGTGCTCGTATGCATCCCTCCCCGGGGCAATTTAGGTTGCTGCACATAAAAATTAATTTACCCTTTTCTAGCTCTTGTTAAAATGGCGGCACATGCATTTGCAGGCCGCCTGAAAACAGGAAATGCTGTCGGGCTTCCTGTTACTGTGCATTGTCAGTTATGTCAGTTGAATCCAGGCAGTAGCATGGCTGAGATGCTGGGAGTGGACGCTCCGCTACCTTTCTTTTCCAACTATGCAAGGCATTTGTTTAAATATGTGTGGATGGATTATGAGATGAGAACATGGCATCATTATTATGAGACCAGAATTTTGGTACCCACCTCCTCTTTGAAAATATTGATGATATTATTCAATTTAATCTAATCTATCGAAATGTTTTGAATGATTAGATTAAATAAATTAGATTGACTGAATAACAGTCACTGACAACACTAATGTAGAAAAAAATAGCAATAACCTCAGGAGGAACGTCGAATGGCTCCACTTCCACCTGGGTAGAGTTGGTCTTGTCTCCAGCAGCAGCAGGTTTGGCCTCCTCTGAACCCTTCTCCCCCTTTTCCTTCCCTGATCCCTTGGATTTTGAGTCCTTTAGAGGGATTTTAATGTCCTTAAGGACCTTGGAAAACTTTGATTCATGCGCCCCTCCGGAGAGAATCTCCACAGCTAATTCAATCAAGATTCGACCTCTGAATGAGACTCCTTCCCCATGACCTTCATTTAGTTCTTGGTGATCATCCATTAAAGTGGTATTCCGAGGAGACCCGTACAGGTTTATCCAGGATGGACCAAATGTTGGGAGAAATCCTGACAAGAAAAGGAAAGCATCTTCGTAAATTATACAGTGCAAATATTCTTGGTTACAGTGGTTAAAACGAGGGAGGTGGTAAACTACTACAGGATCACAAGCACAATTAGGGCACAGAAAGTCAATTGGGTTTCTCATTCAAGAAGGCTTATTTCTTTTGATATAGAAGATACAGTATCAGCCATTTATAACCAGTTACAATTCACCAAACATCAAAGCCCCCCAACAGCTAAGCTGCCCTAGTCCGGTTCCTGAAATTGGGTTCCACAGAGTACAGGCCCTTTGTCTATTCATCTGTGACCTCCTGGATGGACGTTGCCCCTTCTCTGAGTCAGTGAAAGTGGTTGCAGCACACCCACTCAATTTGTGTAAAGGAGGGGGGTGCCGAGGCCTGACACTATGACTGGGGCTTGCATAGTGCAGGACTTGATCCTGGGAACCTGTAAGTTTTACACTGCTGGGCTAAGGTTGTCACTTGTTTTGGAAATTTACAGGCCACAGGCCTGGTGGTGCCGGTATTTGGTTTATTACTGGTAATTGAGGATGAGAAACGTATACCAGCAATTACAGTAAAAAAACAAATATCAGCACTGCCAGTCCAGTGGCCGGTAAATTAAAAATAAATACCAGCCAGGTGGCAACCCTAGCTAAGGAAAATCAGTTTCAGGAGTAAAAGGTAAGTATATATTTTTTATTTGCATGGACAGACCATTTAAGAACAATAAAAGGCCAGGAAATCTATGTAGGCTAAGCAAATTCATTGTAGAGCTTTCAAGGAAACTGTAATTAGAGATTTCTAAATCTCAGTATATATTGTCAGGGGTGGACTGGCCATAGGGAGTATTCACAGGGAACTTTAATGCTTTGGGGCTGGGTGAGCTTCTAGCACCACCATCCAGTCCCTGCCTCCCAGCCCTTCTGTACCATCATGGCGGTTGAGGGGCATACCTGCCCCTGCCAAACAATACTAAAGCCTTAGTACTATCAATTTAAACCGGACCTTCACCATGATTTAATGAAAAGCCAAAACTCTTAAAAAACGGTTCCCCAGCATCTAAAATTAATATATTTTAAGTTTTTAGTCACTAGCTTATTATTCTTTCCCCCACTGGGCTGCAACTCAGGAATTTAGGATACGGGCGCCGCCATCTTGACTCAGAAGCATCACACTTACTGAGGAGAGGAGAGTGGGATAAGGTACAGGGGGGCGGGTTATAGCTGTGCTTTGCTCAGACAGAGCAGAGCTGGGGTCAGGTAATGGTCAGCAGTCCCAGAATGCATAGCAGCACAGTCAGGAGGCACTTCCTGTTTGCAGGCTGCCTGATAAGATGGCGGCTTCCATAAGCCGCCATCTTGGATGTTTAAAGGCTCATAACAAGCAGTAGATGCAGGTAGGATGATTTTTAATGTGGACAATCTGTATGTACAGGGTGTGGGAAACATATAAGATAGACTCTTATTTAGAGTGAAGGTCCGCTTTAAGAGTGGCCATATCTACACTGCCCATGATCTTCCCCTGCAATGTTAACTTCAGCCAGCTGGTTGGGCTCAGATTTGAATGCAGATGGCTTTATATTTGAAATAATAACCCTTTATTACCCTGATTACGTAGATACCATGATGGGGCTTTCAGTGGTTCCCAAGCTTCCTCCGGTGTTGAAATACAGTACAAGACAAATTAGAAAAACACATAAAAGTGTCACCTTTGTCTCCATCCTGCTCATCAGAGATCTTCCTCAAGTCTATAAAATGGGTGGCCAGAGCCACATCATTCATGCTTCCCTCATCCCAGACCTGGATCTTCACCCGCCGACAAAGTGGAGGAAACATCTCCTTAAAAATAATCTGCTCATGCCATACAGGTTCTGCTGTGTTCTTCCGTGCTGTGGTGCGACCCTGGTGTTTCAAAAGAATAGTTATCCTAGAGTTAGAGTCTAAACCTAGTATATATTATATTATCGTGCTGTGTGGAGAAAAGGATATGTCCTTACGCTTGCAGCTCAACGACCAGATAACATTACCAAGAAGGTCCTGCTTATCTTATTGAAAGGATCACATACAAGATAAAAAAAATGTTGCAGGTTATTTTTTTCAATCCTCTAGATTACATGTGTAGCGATAACCCTTATCGCCGGAGGGCTTCACCGCCCGAGACGTCCTTTTCCCAATCGTAAGAGGTGCTGCTGGAATTCCAGAGTCGTCCGTGAGGAAACAGGAACAGCCCTTACAAGGGCTAGTGAATTGTAATATAGCGTTTCCCCCAATAAGAGACAGAACTCAGTATTGAGGGTGAAGGTGAAGTGTCTTTATTAGTGCCACTCTAGGCCTTATATACACAAGTCTCCATGCAATGGGACCTCCCCCGTGGACCTCATGACAAATACACAGACCAACTCTGCCGGTGACGCAATCAGCAAAACAATAGGCGTCTGTAATACACTCAATCAGAACAATGCCATTGCCTGTGACGTAATCAATTAACACAAAGGCAGTTTATAATACAATCCAAACTACAATGACCTAATTAAGAAAAGGCCAGTGAATGACCCGGTGGGCAATGGAATAGTGATGACACCCAAAAGACAGAGCCTCTGTCACAATGCCCCCTTTTTGTGGAACACCCGGCAGACCCGGATTGACCCTGTTCGGGTTAACGTGGGGCTGTCCGGACTCTTGTTATGGGCAGAGTTCTGTGTAAGGACAAGTCTGCACATAGTGAGTAACCGGACTAAACATTGACGTGGGCTGTACATAGGAATCGGTCATGGGTGGGGTCCAAACACTGGGATATTGTGGCGTTGGTGAGCTCAGCACCAAAGTCCTTGGTTGGATGTGTGCACAGGTGCTTTGCTTTCTTATAGCTGGTCCAAGTTTCAATCTCTTTCCATGGTAGCTGATCGGAGAATCCACAATCTTCTGCACATCTACATCATCGTAAAAGTAGACAAAACCATAACCCTTAGAAACGCCAGAGGCATCCCTAATAATTTTGACACTCTTTACAGCGCCATACTTTGAAAAAACATCCTTAATTTCAGGCTGATTAATCCGACGGCCAATGCCCCCAACAAAAATAGTGTTTGGCATACGTTTCCCTTCTGGAAGGACGTAACCTGATGGCTGATCCTCTTCTTGGCTTCTTGTAACAGACATGATGTGATGCAGACGAAACCCCTGGGTCTCCCCGACCAGTGGGCTGGAGTCGGCAGCTCGGGCTGGAGCCTGGGTTGTAACAGGGTTGACGCTGGCTGGTCCAGAGGTAGCGTAGGCAGAAGTCATTGGTCCTAGATCATTTCCCAATAGTACTTCTGCTGGTAAGTTGTCCATAAGTCCCACATGTACCCTGCCGGATCCAGCGCCCCAGTCAAGATGTACTCGGGCGGTGGGGAGTCGAAACACAGCTCCTCCCGCCACCCTTACTGCAACGGTGTGTCCAGTGCGGTCTTTGTTCTTGACCAAATGAGGTTGGAGCAAGGTAAGTGTGGCTCCGGTGTCGCGTAATCCTTGCGCGGTGCGCCCATTGACTCGTACCTCCTGGCAATGGTGCTGTCGGTTGTCTTGGATGGCCGCTTGTACGGGATCAGCTTCATACAGTACCCCCAGATACTCTTCCGAACTGCTCTCAGCTTCCAAACAGTGTGCCACAGGAGTACGGGAGGTGGAAGGTTGCTTTTGCCCCCGCGTGTTTCGGGGAGGCTCTAGGGCGCAATCACTGCGATAATGTCCCCATTGTTTGCAACGATGGCACTGAACTGTGGAGAGGTTCGGTTGCTGCGCTGGCCTATGTGGCCCAGAGTCACAAGTTGGCGCTGAAGCCACAGGTGCTTGAAATTTGATGGGAGGTGGTGGTTTTGGAGCGGACTGTTCTGTCCGGCGAGCATCAGTGTACTCGTCGGCTAGACGAGCAGCCTCAGGTAGCGTTAGAGGCCTCCGGTCACGTACCCACTCTCTTAGCTCTGGTTGCAGGGCATTGAGAAAATGTTCTAGTAAAAACAACTGTAGTACATCCTCAGCGGTCGTGGCTTTGCATCCAGTGACCCAGTGTGATGCTGTACGATGGAGGCGACATGCCCACTCCGTGTAAGAATCCCCTCCCTTCTTTTGGGATTCCCGAAATCGTCGCCTGTAGGCTTCCGGGGTGACAGCGTACCGGGCTAACAAAGCCTCCTTTACCAGATGGTAGTGTGGTAAGTCCGCATCAGGGATGGCCCGGAAAGCATCGGAAGCTTTCCCAGATAGTTTCCCTGATAATATGGTGACCCATTCCTCCGTGGGTACCCGGTGTAAAGCGCACTGGCGTTCAAAATCGGCCAAAAATCCGTCAATCTCGTCGTCACTTTCCTGGAAGGACTTAAATGCTGCAAATGGAATCTTTCTCCCCCCAGTGTAACTGAGGCTGAGAGGCTGCTGGGTTGAAAGTCGCCGATCTTCCCTTCGCTTACTGGCCTCTGCCTCCGCTGCGGCGAAGACTCGGTCGATCAGTTCCTGTGATGGATTCGGGCCATAGACCGACAATCTGTTCCGAACCGCTTGAACAAGAGCAGCGTCTTCATCGATCTCTATATTGGTTTCAGTCCTCACTGCTGCATGATCCATTTCGATCAGCTCGGCTATCAGTTCCCGACGTGGGCGGTTGCTAGCTGACCTTCCCCGGCTCTCGAGTAAATCCTTCAGGGTCAGCCTTTTCAACTTGTCCTACTGACTCTCCATCAGGGTAGCACTCTCTCTGGGTACAAAGGACCATCCGACCGCTTGCCACCAAATGTAGCGATAACCCTTATCGCCGGAGGGCTTCACCGCCCGAGACGTCCTTTTCCCAATCGTAAGAGGTGCTGCTGGAATTCCAGAGTCGTCCGTGAGGAAACAGGAACAGCCCTTACAAGGGCTAGTGAATTGTAATATAGCGTTTCCCCCAATAAGAGACAGAACTCAGTATTGAGGGTGAAGGTGAAGTGTCTTTATTAGTGCCACTCTAGGCCTTATATACACAAGTCTCCATGCAATGGGACCTCCCCCGTGGACCTCATGACAAATACACAGACCAACTCTGCCGGTGACGCAATCAGCAAAACAATAGGCGTCTGTAATACACTCAATCAGAACAATGCCATTGCCTGTGACGTAATCAATTAACACAAAGGCAGTTTATAATACAATCCAAACTACAATGACCTAATTAAGAAAAGGCCAGTGAATGGCCCGGTGGGCAATGGAATAGTGATGACACCCAAAAGACAGAGCCTCTGTCACAACATGTGTCAAACTCAAGGCCCGGGGGCCGGATGCGGCCTTCCAAGCCTTTTTATGTGGCCCTCAGATAGCTGCCAGATGGCGGTGGCACCCCTTCTAGCTAGTCTAGTTGTCCATGGCTACGGACACTGGCAGCACATCTTTGTGCCTGTGTGTGGCGCTGCCAAGTGATGTGCCCTTACACTGCACTCCACTGTGGAGCACAGTACTGCCTCTGATCCTTCCCACATACCCAGTGCCTATAAAAGCAGCGGGTCATTGTGTTTTTAATGTTCGGGGGGAGAAGAGAGTATGTAGTGTCTACAACTATTCTGCATGTCAACCAGCAACTAGCTCACACCCCACAAATGGGTTCCACCTAACCCACCCAACTTACTGCCATAGCAGAGGGTGCTACAGCTGCTGCAGAGGTTATTGCTAGCTATTGCCAGGTGGGGTGGGAAAAAAAGGATTCATTTTTTTTGTTTAATTTTATAATAATAATTTAGCACCTGCATCTGTCCTGGGAAAAGTAATTCCGTGCATGCGCCAGTCTTGGGTAAAATAATTCTGCATCTGCAACTGTCCTAGGCAAAATAATTCAGCGTTTGGAACCATACATTTGAATGGCCGTTGTTTTCATTTTGCGTTATTTGTGGTCCTCGGTGAAAATGAGTTTGACACACCTGCTCTCTTCCTTATGATTGTGCTTACCAGATTGTTTACGCGATATATATGCATAGCAGACCCAGCAACAGGGCAGTTTCGAGGCAAAATAGTGCCCAGTGTGGGAAGGAAAAGATTCTGCCCCATCCTCACCCATTCTGCTGCCCAGTGGCGGACTGGGGCCAAAAATCAGCCCTGGATTTTACCCTGACTTGTGGGTACAGTGTGGGTGGCTACATGGAGCTTAGAGGGAGATTAAGGGGGCAGGGATTAAATGAGGGTATTAGAAGCAGGAGCCCAACTGGAGATTGTTCCAGGGCTCCCTATGGCCAGTCCGCCCCTGCTGCTGCCCTATACTGGTATGTTCCATGTTATGTTCCCATGACTGAACCCAATATGGGGGGATGAGGGGCCTGATATATTGCTGGTACCACTAACTGTGGCACTAACCTATCCGCAGAAAACAGGATGGGTGGGATAAAGTTATCCCCAATGGCCTTAGCGCCCAGGGCGATCACCCTTCTCGCCCTCCCCTAAAAACAGTCTTGCCCAGCAAGTAAATATAATATTCCAAACACGCTGATGTTTTTATGCATATATCGCTCCTCGGTTGCTAATTTCCTCCAGGATATAAAAATAAGAACTCAGAGGGTTCTATATTGGTCTGTATAGTGTAAACCCCTTTATTAGGATTAAAATGATTATCCAAGATTAAAACGTGAAATCTGCTTGAAAATGGCAGAAATTCAAGCATCAATGTTCCCTGCCAGTGTGGCTGCTGAGAAGGCAAAAGCGGACTTTATATGGTGCTCTTTATTAGTTTGTGCAGATATAAAAGATTTCCTATTTTTATTATCTAGGTTCTTAAGTATGCATGTCCCGCACCTGAAGAATGCCTTTATATCACCATTTAGCTGGTTTGGGGGAGGTGGTCTCTGAATAGAACTTCAAACCAGTTTTGTGCTCATATTGGGAGCCCTTCTGAACACCACTTTTGGCTTATCCGGAACTGTCAAACCCAACATTTTTTCAGCTTTCAAGATTCCCCAATGTCTGCTGATCATCCTTGATACATCTTTATGTTGTTCATTGTATTCTGTTACAAAAACTAGGCTTCAGTTATCCATTTGCATATTGTTCTTAGTTCCATCCTTCTTTTTCAGTAATTCATCTCTATCCGGGCTACGTCCTCTAAAATGTTGTACAATATAATTCTGTCATATACGTTTTCTACAAATCAGCAAATGAATACATTACTACTAAATGTTATAATTAAAGAACATATATGAACATTAAATACAGAGGCACATGGATTGAAATGGGCATGGAATTTGTATTTGCAATTAATCTATCCCCCCAAGTGTAAAATGCTATGGAGGTGGACATTGACTTGAAGTAACTCTGTTTGGAATCATTTTTTTTAATAATAATGAAAACACATGTAAGAAAACTTACATATAATATAACAGGCGGTGCACCCTCCTGGCTATTGCCAGAGTAACACGGATATACCATAAGGGTTGATTCATGACCATGAGTAATGTTTTTACTGAGGCACTTAACATAAACCTTTTAGTTCAATGTATATTGAAACTCCAAATTATCATCATCTATTGTAACTTACCATCTGCCCGGCAAACATGACCACCACAAATGGATCCACAAGGTCTTTGGTGTCCCCTATGAAGGCTTTAGTGACATTAGCAAGTATGCTGGAGTTCATTTTTGGAAGTCCCTCCGCTCTGTAGATCCTCACATAGAAGCGGGCCCAGGGTCTCTCCAAGGGGAAGCCTTTGGGGACCAATAAATTCCTGAACGAAACACATGTAAAGAAAAAGTGACCAAATATTAATTGATTATGCCTGGGATAACAATACTAGAGTTGTTAACTCACAGCCTAGGAAGGCTTTCCTACAGTAAGGCTGGTGTACAGCCAGTGCTTTATTTAATTACTTGGTTAGGGCCTACTCTATAACATATGGTCCCACCCCCACTTTCTTTGGTCCAGCTTCACTAAACAGGGCTCCCTTGGGAGTCAAACAATGATGTTTATACTTACCTAGTTGCCCATTGTCACTGATCCCCACTGACTATTAGGTTGGGGAGTCATTAACAAACCTATGCAGTGGTAAATAGTAGCCCCCAAGTATTGCTAGGAAAAAAGCCTCTTTTCTTTTAGACTTTTAGGCCAGCCAATCCAATCCCTAGTTAGCCTGGTTTTCGTCATCTCACCAGTGATCCCATGGTGCATGCATGGGCCAAGTTGGCATGCCCAGCTTCCCTCCTGCTGATGTGCCAGGTATTTCAGAATGTCAGGATCCACATGGGAGCAGCCAGCAGCTAGACAACCATACAGGTTCCTTAGCTGCCTTATTCATGTGCGCGGGTAGGATACCCTGATACCTAGAGCTCTTGCCTAATCACCACTTTAAGGCCTGTATAAACCAGGGGCGTCAAACAAATTTTCACCGAGGGCCACATCAGCATTCTGGTTGATTTTAAAGGGCCGTTCAATGACAATTATAAAACAAAATGCAAACACGACCGTTCAGTTGTATTCAAGTATATGGTTAAAACCATACCATACTTATCATCTTGGCCCTTGCACCCCATGTTTGCTTTGTTCCTCACTGCACCCCCATCTCTGCTCTTTCTGAAGCCTGGGGTTGTACGGCGGATGCGGTAAGGGGGAGTTTGATTGGTGGTGTCTGTAACATATTAGACCCTGCAGAGGGTGCACTGGGAGCTGCGGGTGTCTTACTGTACATCTTGTTAATGGCGTGGATGCTTCCTGCACCATCCTCAGCTATTCCTGCTGTCTGGCCTCTTTCACATGTCATGTGGAGGGGGGGGGGGCAGGGCAGAGAACAGGAAACAGCTGGAGATGGTGCTGGAGGTATCAGCCCCCAAACCCAAACTCCCTTTTCCTGCACCCACCGCTCAACCCCTGGACGCATAATACTTCACACTGCCAATGGGGCTTTGCTCTATAAGGCACACTAACATTTTCCCCCCACTTTTTTGGGGGGGGGGAGCATTTGGCACCTGTCAGAGGGCCACACAGAAAGGCTTGGAGGGCCGCATCTGGCCCCCAGGCCTTAAGTTTGATGCATGTGGTCTAAACAAGGCTTCACTGGCTTCCCCAAATATTTAGCATAACCTCAGATGACTCAGCAGTGGGGTTTGCAAATGAGCAGAAGTGAAAATGTCCAGCAGCATGTTGTTACATTTGGTGGATAGACTACTCAGGCATAAGAAAGAGATAGATTTGTGCAGGCACAGAATGAAGCTTAAAAGCAAAGGAACTGCTCTTTTACAACAATTGCCAGGTAAGAAACAGGCCTACAGTACAAAAATAGATTTAAAGCGGGGGAACCATGACTTTAAGAATTTTTTGAATAGAGGATATTTAAACATAAGGCAATAGTATTTATTAAAACATTATCTCAAGACAAAGGTTCAAAAATAATGTTAGCAGGACTAAAGACATTCATTAAAAATTTTAAAAACAGTTCAAGTAAACCTAAAGCCCAGCCTGCATCATATAGACGTCTGGGAACATTTCATGTGATTTTTATAGTGTTTTTGCTTTTTAGGGACATGGATTATCAAGAAACATCAAGTTAACTATTAATAGTTTAAAAGATAATCAAGATAAGTCAACGAACGTGTCTAAAAATAAACTCCTATAATGAAAATTTTCCAGGCTAAAGTGAATTTTTATTTTTAAAAAAAGGGGAAACATATGAAAAGTTTAGCTCATTAAAATACCAGAACTAATTAATGGTCAAAGCCCAGTGATCTAGACAGCAGATAGAAAGCTCAATTTCAAAATAAATGGCCATTAGCTGTGATGAGAGTGTGCAGTAGCTAATGAAGATTAAAGGGGAATTCTAAGCTGCATAAAGGAAAGCATGGCTGATAGAAGGTAAATACTGCTGTTTTAAGCTTAAAGCCGGACCTCCAGTCAAACAAAGAAAATTGAGTAACTTGCTTCACTAAACTGTTACTCATTCGGGTTGATTCACAGCCCCTTTCTCGACCGTTTTCTATGTGAAAATTTCCATTCTTGCCCATTTTTCCTCCTCGTCTGATTCAGACAACCATTTTTTGAGAGATAATTTTTGGGTGAAATGTTTTAGTTTTTGTGTGATTTTTCATTGCGTTTGGTTGCGAGACCTCCAATGACGCTTTAGCCGACGTTCATTTTAGCAGTGTAACTGACAGCAAAAACAATTTGCCCCCCTCCCAAAGGCAACCAGCCTGGACACCAAGCATAAAGGCTTGTAACCCAGGGCTCAGAGGCTGTGCTGTGTCCCTGTCCCTGCAAGTTACCAGCCATTATGTCCTTTGGTGTGGGCTTGGGGCTCTTTCAGATTCTGGACCTTCGGTGGGTGCGGATAATATGTTGGTTTATGTCATGTCACCTGCCCAGCAGGTGCCATGGTGGCTCCCGACCCAGCTCCCTTGGACCCCTTACCAGTTCACTCCAAGTAGTAAAAAATAAACACACCACACAAATAAACTTGTTCTTAATTTGACTACTCACTGGTTCCGTCTTCTTTTTTCTCATGCAGCACTTGGCACCGTCATCCAATGGTCTTCAGAGCTCTACTGTGCCCCTCCGCCATCTTCTTGTGGTGGCAGAGGCCATCAGAACCTGATGACTGCCCAGCTCCTAGCCAAGGAATCCATACTAAGCCGCCGGGGAGCCGCTTTTATCGTAAGAGGCAAGGCCTCTATGGAATCTCCCCCATGTGACTAATGATGTCACAGGAGGCCTAGAGGGGATTTTCCTAGAGAAACCCCCTATAGGCTCCTCCTCTCCTGATTATTAGTCACGTGGGGGAGATTCCATAGAAACATCTTAGTATGAAAACTGCTATCCAGCAGCTCAGTATGTAGTCCCCAGCCAGGAGCCGGGGTGGTTGGAGGGGACCTGTGTTCCTCTCCTTTCTAATTGCTAGTGGGGCTTCATTAGATGCCCTGCCAGCATTATGGAAAGCAATGCTGCGCTGGACACCGGATGTGAAAGGTAAGTATAACAAAAATAAAATATTATTTTTATAAACTTGTGCTGTGTATTTATTTTTTGGGACTTTTACTTTGAACTGGTAAGGATTCCCATGGATGTACATTTTCACCTAGTAGACACGCTAAAGAAAGTGTACTGGAAAATACACAGTGGGTGCATATTTGGATGTCTGCGCACACAGTGGGGCATTCCGATTCAAGACGCCCCAGGGGAAACCCAGCGGCCAGCCCTAGGTGGCCGGGGGTGGGTTTTGTTCCGCTTTAAAGAGGGTCGCTTACTTGAACCTACTATTGAAGAGCCAATCGTCCACAGCAACTGTTTCATCAGTACAACTTTCTACATTACAGTTAAAGTGCAACTATACTCTGAGGGAAGTATATGACGTCACCTTCCATACCCGGACCAGTGCCCCAAAACAGCCCGTGTTTCATTTTTACTAAAGCCATTTTCTAATATCAAAAAAAAAAAAAAAAATACAGGAAGTAGTATTATAGTGAATGGCAGCCATATGCTAATTCATTCAGTTACAACTAAACTGCCACATAATGGCAGTTAAGTTGAAGTTCTCCCCTTTGCTGAGCTGTGTGTACTGTAACTGAATGTATCATTTCTGGAAAGCACTAGGGGGCGAAGCTACTCGGCCAGGGAGCAATATGGCCAACTGCATCCAGTTCGTGTTGTTATGAATTTTGGGCAAAGTCTAAAAAGAAACAGGGGCTGTTTTGGCTCACTGGACCGGGGATGGAAGGTGAAGACATAAACTTCCCTCTTAATATATGTGCACTTTAACACACACATGGGGCACACTCTTCTCTCTCTTAGCTCTTTAGTGTGTTCCTCTGTACTAGCTAGAGCCTAGCCTGACCCCTTTTCCTAGATACCTGAGCCTTTGACTTCCTCCACAGGCTCCTTGACTGCTGCCCTTGAAGTGTCGGTTAGCCCAGCCATTTGGGTAATCTAAACAAATTGTTTCCCTCTTACATTTGCTAATTGCTAAGGTGAACTTGAAAATATAATTAGAATTCAAACATCCTAATGACATTTTTTTTTAATTAAGCCACAATCCTATTCTATGCTTTTTATGAGACACTTCCTCATATCTTTACATGGAGAACCAGAGAAGCAACTGGAACGGACTCCTGGGACCTCTGTCCAGAACCCAACACTCGACCTGGAGATAATAAAGGCCTAATCAAGTCCGCATGCAAATAAGCGGATTTGAAAACTGCTGAATAATAAAGACAGATAGATATACGATAATGTTTATGAATATATAACTGGATAAAAATTGTCATGAGACCAGCTGTTAATGTAAACTCATAACAACATACAATGTCTTACTTGTCAATTTGCTCCTCAGCGTCACTGACTTTCTGGGGAGCCTGTATGGTGTCTCCTTTACCAGCGACGGTGATGTCACATTTCAGGTAGCCTTTAACACCTGTTCTGATATCAGATGGGTCTGTCAGAAGTGCCCATTTGTCGGAGAACTGATGCCCTGAAAAATACAACAAAGTTCTGAAGGTTATATATTATCAGATGAAAAGTGGACCATGGTGCTGAATGGGTTCCTGGCTATAGGGAACCCTCCTCCATTCCTTGCCTTCCAAGTCTCCCCCTAATTACTCTCCTTGTACCCCCAGCCAATGCTATAGTCTGTATTTAGGGGCAGTACCATCCCCTGCCACAGTTTCTGCCCCTACAATACCGCCCCGTGTCCATGTCCACCCCTGACAATAATCCACTTATGGAATACTAAAGCCCAGTGGCAGACTGGGGCCAGAAATGAGCCCTGGATTTCACCAGCCCATGGCCGGCCCGAGACATCCCTCTGAGGCAGGGCCGGCGTCAGCACCCGACAAGGCTGGGCAGCTGCTGGGGGCCCACTGACACGACCGGACTTTGGGGTGTGTGACGGTGCTTGACCGGCAGCAGACTGGGAGGGCACCGCCACAGCTTCAATGGCGGGGTTCCACACAATGGGGCATCTAGATTTAGATTGCAGGGGAGGAAGTGCTGGGTTTTGTTTTGCTTTTAAGTTGCCCACCCCAGCTGATTTCCTATCCCTGGAGCATCCCAATCTGTGATACCCTACTGCGTGAAACCCACTGGGATCGCTGGCATACCCACTATGCAAGCAATTCCACCCCTGAGTTTTGGTCCGCTTTACAGGGGCATCTCAATTTGGGATGCCTCTGCTTGTTAAAGAACCCCCCTGGTTTGGCCGTTAACTCAAACTGGCGACCCCACAGCGCATTCACCAGTTCCAGGAAAGTAATGAACAAAGGGGGGTCACACACAGGGGCATCCAAAATCAGGAGGATCTAGATTCCTTTACACTCCAAGGTCAGGTTTAAAGGGGTTTAGCGCGCTTCAAAGTAGACCAAATCTAGAGTTTTGGTCTAAATAGCATGATCCATAGGGGGCATCCAGATTTGGGACGTCCCTCTGTGATGTGGCGTGACTCTTGCACCACAAAGGGGCCCACTGAGACCATGCCACCCAAGGGCCCACATAAACCTGGAGCCGGCCCTGCTCTGAGGCCTCCCCCAATCATGATTCCAGTGCTGATATAGCATTGGGGCTGAGGTTCCTTAGCTTGTGGGCAGGGCCGGATCCGGGTTTATGTGGGCCCTTGGGCGGCATGGTCTCAGTGGGCCCCTATGTAGTGAAGAGTCGCGTCACATTGCTGAGGGACATCCCAAATCTGGATGCCCCCTAAGGATCAAAAGAAAAGAAATAGAAACCTTCTTTAAAAAAAAAAGAAAGAACTTACCTCTACAGTGCTTTCCCTGCTGACGCCGGCCCTGCTTGTGGGTACAGTGGGGCTGGGTACAGGGGGCTGAGAGGGAGACTAAGGGAGCCGGGGTTGAATGAGGGCGTTAAAAGCAGCAGCTCAACTAGCATTGCAGCCCATAGGGCATTGTCCTGGGTCTCCCTATGGTCAGTCCACCATTGCTAAAGCCTCATCTGAATAACACACTTATTGATCGTCTGGGAAGCCCATTGAGATCAGGACTCAGTAGCTGCTGGTTGGTCATGGGCTGGCTAGGGTCAGGTAAATATCTGATTGATTTTTTACCCCTGTTAGCCACTAGTTTTTGGCATAAAGTTGTAAGGTCCTGGGTATAACTAGGAACACGTAATAAACTAATAAGAACCCTTTAAACAGAGTTAACCATACAAAAAGCAGTAAAATGGTTTTTACCCATGAAAGTGCATAGGCAGTGCCATACTCTAAACTAGACTCAAGATGGCAGTAGTGGATTTAGACCGTAGACTAACATTAGGCCATAGGCTATAATGGGGATTGTTCTAGAAGGTGAAGTCAGAAGGGTTGTTAGTCATAACAGGAGGTAGAGTAGAAACATAGTTATAACAAGAAAGGTAGTGATTGGTTAGAGGGTTTAGAGACCAGATGTCGGACACGAGGCCGAACATGTGATAGAAGGCTCTGGAAGATAGTGAGAAGGGATATAGGGAAGCCCCAGTCCCACAGTTGTTGTGATTCACCATTTTGAATTGTAAGAGGAGCAAGAGCACAGGCTCTAAGAGAGAGGAGGGAGAGATCCAGCAAAGGACATTATTCTCTTTGGGAAGCAATACTTTCTAATTGTACCTGACTATGGACAGACCCAGAACTGTAACTAGATGGAAATGTACCTGTTCCGTGTTGGCTGTTTGCTTGTGGAATAAATAAAGAGGAACTCTGCTTTCATCTACTGGACTGCTGTACATCTTTCCAAGCGGCAACAGTGAGTACTAACCTTTCCCGCAACTCTAACCCTTACCTACTCACAACACACACGCTGATCACCCTGGGCCCAGAAGAACCTGCTCCCTGCCGTCACTCGTCGGACACCCCGGGGCGTGAGAGCTACAAAGTATTTGACTTTAGTATTTGACTCTTGCTCCACACATGGTCAGCTATGGGCAGCACATCTATACTGAATATTCCATTCCATGAAAGCATATTTTGCAAATAGAAAGGCAAATATGTAACATCTCTAACCCCTCTCGCAACTGTAATGGATGAGATATTGATCATTGGATATGACTGTTCCAGTTTTTCCTAATAAATAGAACAAATGGGAAATAAAGGAACCGTTTCGCTTCATTAATTGTAGTGTGTCTGGTGATGGTCAGAACATCGGTCACAGTAAAATCCAATTCCAGACGGTAGCTGAGCTCATTACGCCATTGTCTGAGAGGTGTCAGCGCTGCGGAAAATCAAATTCCAACGCTGCTTTATGGCAACTGATCACAAAGTGACGCCAATGTAAAACCATAATTAGATTCTGTTCAATAAAAGGGAAACTGATAAATAGCTGCTGGTTTCATGTCTGAGGACTCAACACGGAAACCCAGAATAATGTGCAAAACGTGGTCATATCAACGCCCCCCCACCACAAAACCAAATCCTCATACAGTAATCTTCAGGTTTAATCTCTTTACAACTCTATTTGTTTAGATCAGGGTTTCCCAACCCTTCCCATTTAGCTATTCTCTCAAGTACCACCCCGCCACCATTAAACCGGGCCTTCAGCATAATTTAATGAAGATCCCAAACCCTTAAAAAAGATTCCCCAGCATCTAAAATTAATATAATTTAAGTTTTTTTCGCTTACTTATTTTTCTTTCGCTTGCTGGGCTTCAACTCTGTTCAGGATGTATCCTAGAACTCTGTTCTAGGATACGGGCCATCTTGCCTTAGAAGCATCACATATTGAGGAGAGGGGTGAAAAGTTCAGGGTGGCGGGTTATAGCTGTGTTTTGCACAGACGGAGCAGAGTTGGGGTCAGGAAAAGGACAGCAATCCCACAATGCAGAAGATACTTCCTGTCTGCAGGCAGCCTTAAACTCCACAGGTCGCCATCTTGGATGTTTAAAGGCTCAGAAAATGCAGTAGATGCAGGTAGGATGATTTTTAATGTGAGCAATCTGTATGTGCAGGGTGGGGGAAACATATAAGCTAGACTCTTAATCAGGGTGAAGGTCTGGCTTTCCTAGGAGGGCAGACATCCTATACTGGCCCAGCAATGCATGTTCTTCTGCCAGCAATGCAGTCATCTCAAGATGCGCCACTAATGCAGACTTCCCCAGTGTTGCAGAGTGTGAGTGCTGGAGTCGATTTAGATACACATTGAGCTCGATTCAGAGTCTGCTGGGAAAACTCACTTCTATTTTAGCAGAGAAAACTGCCATTCACTTTCACTGTCTACCGGGTGTGCATTTTCACCTGGCTCTGAATCAGTCCCAATATAAGTGAACAAATTTTTTCTCTTAAAAAAGAAGTGAGTTTTCTCACCAGGCTCTGAATCGACCCCATTGTGGAGGAACACAAAATGTCTTTTACTGGAACATGAGTGCAGTATGAGAACATCACTTTACATGATGAATCACACAGACAGGAAAAATAAATCAGTGAGTTCAGCTCAATGTACAGGGATTAATAAGATCGCCATCTACTGTCATAACTGTAAACTGCAGTCACTCCAGCAATATACAAGCTGTGAGCTATTGTAATGTATCTCCAACACCCAGGAGGGTAGATGACTGGCCCACCAATTCAAGCACATCAGCAATGCATTCATCCTAAGATTCGCCACTAATGCAACTTGGCCACCTGGCACATTCTGTGGGGTGGGGGTGTCATTTTACTTCCTGTCAACCAAATAGAGGTCTTGGGGTAACAAGCTCCAAAGTGGTGTAACTAAAACATGTACCCACATTTTATTTTTTAATTGCTTTTATTAGATTTGATATAAATACAGAAGAAAAAAGAAAACCAGTCAGAAGGAAGAACAGTAGTACAAAGACTGGCATAGATCTACAAATATCTGCAAAGATCTAAAATCTAATGTAGACTGTAAATAACGTATACAAGTTGGCATGGTGCAATGTAATCCGTGCATCACATAAGTCCAAAACATAAAACAAATATATTACGAAGTATATTCTATATTAAAGTGGACCAACACCCTCCCGTGATCGGCCCGGGAATCTATAAGATTCCCGGACCGATCAGCCCCCTGACTGCGGGGCACCTCGCTGTGTGAAACCCCCCAGAAACCCTTAAATCCCTACCTGCTCCTCGATCCAGCGGCGCCCGCCGCCGCCTCCCGCGTGTCCCTCTAGCAGGACGCGCACCCGCGATGCCCGAATGGCCGGCACAGGCGCGCGCCCTGTAAGAGTGACGCGCGGGAGGCGGCGGCGGGCTCTCTTGTCCGTCGCTGCCTCCCGCTTGTCCGTCGGCGGGGATTGGCAGCAGCGGTCACGTGGGAGCGGGGAGAGGTGAGTTTTTGGGGCTTTCTGGGGGGTTTCACACAGTGCAGCACCCCCGATCGGGGTGCCCCGCCGAAGTGGACCAAAACCCAGGATAGTCAAAATCCTGGGTGTTGGTCCACTTTAAGAAGATTATGTTTGCACAAGGAATCCAAATTATTTTGGAAAGCCCCTAAAGACACTCTGAGGGGAAGCAGAGTAGAGTCCTGCTGGTAGATATGCAAGGGACCAGTCTCTGGGGCAAAAGGAAACATGCAGTATCGAGGATGGAGGAGAGTCAGAGAGGGGTGACAAATAGAAGAGAACAAAAGGGGCAAGTGAGGTAATAAGGGAGAGGAAAATAGAGGGTGGAGGAAGGGGATAATGTGGCAGGATTATACGTTGGGCAGGGTGGAAATCAATCGCAAATGAATCACACCTGAACACTATGGGAGGTGACCAATTTCCTGATGAGGAATTTCCAGTCTTCACCAGTTGACACAGCCCATGTGCTCCAGTTTAATTGTATGGTGGCATGTGATCCTGTTTCTTCCAATAAAAGCATGGTGCAGTGGTCTATAACACATATTCTCCGTGGCCAGTGGAAGTGCAACTAGATTGTCTCAATGGGGTGCAGATAGCAAAAAGGATGCTGTAATGAAAGGAAGGTGGTAACCAGTTTTCCAGTGAAGCTTTTGGTTGCCAGCAGTAGTCTTGATGTGCTTCAGTCCAGAGGTATTGGCACTGTGTCATGTGAGCCAGACCCACAGCAGGGTGGCACATAGTCCGACCCATGGCCCAGGGGGTGTGGCTGAGCTGGGAAAGGCATGTCAAGGCATAGCTTTATGAGTCATCTGCATGCTATGCTGTGGTCAGAGAAAGCGGTAGGAACACTGAGGCTTGATATGCTCACTTATGCTGAGAGCACCAAAAGACGAGAGTAGCTGTTAGACCAATTTTTTTGCGTGGCCCTGGAGGAATGAAATAGAAAGGAGGCCAAACTTTGAAGCCCTGCTATGGCTTCTAATCAGTGCTGCAAGAAATGGAGGAGAGGAACATGGGACAGGTGAGTTGCTTGCTGCCTTATTATTGGCGTTGGGTTTAGAGTAACTTTAATTTAATAATAAACATTTCATCTATCGTCACCTTCATTTCTTTGAACTATACAGCAACTAATCTGCCCAAAACCATCAATATAGTTAATCAATTAACTTGATTCAGCATTCTCTCTATATCACAGCCCCCTAAAATTTTTCAACAATGGGCGTAACTTGACAGGGTGCGACTCCACCGGGGCCCATTATTGTTGCTCCTCCACCTTTTTTTTATCATATTTGTGCTCAATGGCAAAAATGGAGCAGCATATATCTTCTCTATTTCAGTCATTAGTTGTCTAGCTGCATCCTATTGAGGTAAAATACAGAAAAAAGTTTACTGTATGAGCTGTGAAGGGGCCCCATTTAAGGCCCAGTCACCTTTAGCTACGCCACTGATTTCTACCATCACTGATCCATCCAGCACTCCTCCCATTCAACCTCCCTCATCTTTGATAGTTTCTAAACCTAAAACTTACCTGGTTCATTATAGACAGTTCCCACATCAACTCTAAAGGAGCCAATCAGAATGCCTCCAATTAGCTTGTTGTGCATTACCTGCATGTAAGATAGAAAAGAAACACACTGATGCACAGAACATGGAGCATACACATCAAGCCGACCGAACTTTTAAATTGCAACTAGATCTATGGTGTTAAAGTAGCTAAAGTAGTTTAAAAATATATATCTCCAGTTAACTCACTCTCCCTTGTTTATTTATTAAAGTGCGCCAAAACCCAGGATTTTGACTATCCTGGGTTTTGGTCCATTCCCCCAGGGCACCCGGATTGGGGATGCCGCGCTACGTGAAACCCCCCAGAGATCGCGCATTAACTCACCTCATCCCGGTCCCTACGGCGCATGCGCGGCATTGCCGACGCGGGCACGCGCCCTGCTAGAGGGATAGTGGGGATGCGGCCGTGGCCCGCGCATGCGCCGTTGGACCAGGATTAAGGTAAGTGTAGTGGGTGACCTGGGGGTTTCACACAGCGGGGCATCTGGTCCATGACCGATCCCGGTCCACTTTAAGCTCCATCATTTTCCATGGCGCTGTACAATGTGGAATTACAAACAGGGTAAAACAAGTAACTTACAATACATGATCATTATGAGTCAGGTGTGACAGAAATGCACAAATACACAGTCATACTGAAATACACAAGGAGAGGTTCATCCTCTGTGGTATAAAAGCCTCCCTGTCCTGGGGTTCCAGCATTAGCCTGGTGGAACAGGCAAGGAAGGAGGAGGGTGGACCCATGTTCAGTGGCAGACTGGGGCCAAAAATCATCCCGGGATGTTACCAGCACCTGGCCCGGCCCATGACCAGCCTGTGGCATCTCTTCTACTTCCTGCCCA
This sequence comes from Gastrophryne carolinensis, assembly GCA_027917425.1. Taxonomy (NCBI): domain Eukaryota; kingdom Metazoa; phylum Chordata; class Amphibia; order Anura; family Microhylidae; genus Gastrophryne; species Gastrophryne carolinensis. Next base: position 408,829,990 of record CM051239.1, on the reverse strand, counting down.
GCCAATCAATGTGCTCCAAGACTGAGGTTATATCATTAGGGGGAGGACATGGGTTGGGGATGCTTGGGTGAGGAGATAGAGTGGTGAAGGGGATGTGGGGCTGGGATTGTATGGGAGTGTTAGTGGAATTACATTTGCACCCCATCAGTATAGGTAAGTAATTAGAGTCGGGTGCAGTTGCTTGAAATGGACCCTCCCTCCCTAGTGAGTCCAAAAGAGTCTAAAAATTTTCTTCTTGATTTATGGAAACATTTTTTTTTTGTGTTAGTAAAGGTAGCATCCCAGACTGCCCCAAAATAGTGCGGCCCACCGGGCACTTGCCTGGGTCTCCCTATGGCCAGTCCACCCCTGCACGTGTCCCCCCTCACTACAAATCCCGGCAGGGTAGCTGTCCAGCACCCGCCAGTCCAAGAGGGAGCCCCCGACCCAGCGGACCTGCAGAGAGGACACTGCCCCTTTGTGAACTGATAAGGGGTCAGAGGGATCCCTATACCGGTTCATACATTGTGGTGGCCGTAGCTATTGTATCTGTTATTCTGGAGTATTGAATAATGGATACTGGAAACTATCCGGCCAGAGGGTTTCCGGGCAGTGGGGTCCCAGCGTGGGGCATTTATTATTCAGGGTGCTGCCACAGTATAGAGGCAGCAGCACTGAGAGCAATGAAACTCATGTTTGGAGTTTTAAAACCTGCGTAGATGCCCTACTGTTCCATTGTAGAAAGCTGGCCGGCCCCCTGATGTTATATTGTAGCAGACAGGCATGCGGTTGATGTTACTATATTAACAGGAGAGCCACCATGCTGAGTTTCATTATACCAGGCATGAGCTTGCTATTACCATGTTAACACCACACCAAACTATGTAGGGTATGCACTGCTATTCATATACCTCTGGGTGCTAGCCTATGGAACCAATTTACTCATATACCACTTCTTGTCTGGGTGGGATTCCAGGGCTAACCCACCTCAATGTTCCCACCAAACAGGCTGCACACCAGTTAAATTTAAGTATCAAACATTTATTGAATAACTGATATATGTACACTGCTCATGCATAGGACAAAAACGACATAAAACATGATAAAAAACATATATAAAAACCCCCTAAGTGGGGAGGAACTCCCAGGGCTTAATTTACAAGGCACTCCAATTCCAAATGTGCCTTAGCTTATATGATCAGTCCAATAAATTAAATGATTACAAGGGCTCTCCCGTGTGGCCACATAAGTGTACTGACGCTCATGCCATGAAATCTAAAGTGCTTGTGCATTCCCTATCTGTAAATTGGCAATAACTATACAGTGCTCTTAACCTCCCTGGCGTTCTGATACCGACAAATGCAATGGCAACGAAAGCGTTGCCATTGCATTTGTCTCTGACGCACGGCTCCGCCCCCATGAGCCTCTGCGCTCACAGAGACGGAACCCGGAAGCAGAGACGGACGCCGCAGCCGCGGCTCTCACCTGCGATCGCGGCGGAGACATCGCTGGATCGCAGGGAGAAGGTAAGGAGGCTGCGCCGCCCGCTCTTGCTCCCTAATCGATCCCGAGCGTGACTCGGGGTCACCGCCACTTACTGCGCAAATTGACCCCGAGTCACGCTCGGGATCACCGCCAAGGGGGTTAATGCATATTCATAAATAATTAAAGGAATAAATATGCGCAATTAACATATAATGTGCAAAAGAATAAAGTGCCTTGTGCTAAAGTGCTTCTGTGTTTAATATATCAATACTGCCAGAGGTGCCTATTCATGCCATAAAAGCGTCAGAACACACATGGGTCACCTTAAGCCAAAGATTTATAACATGAAATCTACATCAATCGCCCTTATGTCCTCCCCACTTACCTTCTCACCTACGTGCTGCGTGGTTCTAGACCACTTCACCTGGGAGCTTAGCTTTCTATGATGTGTGAGTCACTTGCAGCATTGTGATGGAGAGATGACTCACACATCGCAGAAAGCTGATCAATCTGGAGAATGTCGCATCTGTAATAGTCGGTGTGCTGTCTGCATGGAGTGCCAGTGCATGGAGTGCCATGGTATGGTGGATTGGCCATAGGGAGACCCGGGACAATGTCCGGCGGTCCGTAGTGCTTTGGTGCCAGTTGAGCTGCTGCTTTTAACACCCACATCCAATCCCTGCCCCCTTAGACTCCCTCTCAGCCCCCTGTACCCACAAGGCATGGAATACCAATCCCCAATGCTATAGCCCCGCATTATAGTTGGGGGCCTCCGTAGGGATGTCTTGGGCCCGCCAGGTGCTGGTAAAATCCAGGGCTGATTTTTGGCCCCAGTCTGCCACTGGCCATAGGTTTTTCTAGCATACCAGATTCAAAATGGACCACACAGGGTGGCTCACAGGTGCTGCATTGTGGGGGCAGGCAGTTTAAACTTGGCCCCCTTTGGCCACAGGCCGGGTAGCAGCTGCCTCCCCTGCCTCTATGTACCTCCATGTCTATTTACAGCATTTACAGACCAATAAAGTGATGGCTAAGCAAGTACAGGGCAAGTACTTGGCTGTACTGCAGTGAGTGCAGACTGACATGACTACAAATGGCGTGTTTATTTTAATCGGATACAATTCTATAAAGAATCAATTATTACAAATCATTTTCTATCACACATTTGAATACAAGTGACACATACTTACAGAGATTTTTATGATTTTGTCAAAGAGCTGTTCTTGTGGCCCCACAAAGTCGAATACAAAGTACTGTCAACAAATTACAAATGTTCATTACTCGAAGAGTACTCTTTATTTCTGAACAATAAATGATGACCAGAGCGAATAATGAGCCACTGATGGCATCTAGGAACCCAGCATCAGGCCCCAGGTCCAAGAATTAATAGGAAGGGCGTGCGTAGATCTTGCCCCCAGAAATGTAATATGCAGCGTGCAGGCATATCCCCCACCTCAGCCCGAAAAATAGACTGACCAAGCCACAGAAAGATCCATTACATGTTACATGTTACAGGTTACATGTAGTATGTATAAGAGTAAGGATACAAAGAGTTAAAAGGAATATCCACCCCCCCAAGTCTATAAAACTCTAGGGGCGGTGGTCTACCTCTTTATCAGGCATCCCGAATTGGCATACCCCGCTCTATAAAACCGATCAACTTACCTCTTCCATCTTGATGCAGCAGCCGCATCCCCGCTATACCTCTAGCTAGGCGCACACCTGCGCCAGGCCTTACAGAATGGATGTTGCTGCATGCCCACAGCTAGAGGTGAGCGGGGAGTGCGGCCAGCTGTTCCTGCTACATTTAAATTTCCCTGCTGCTCTGAGGTCAGTACAGCAAAGGAAATCTGAATGGAACAAGCAATGCTGATTGGCTGAGCGATAAAAAAGGTGAGTTTATGGGCAATCCCAGGGGGATACACAAAGATAGGGATGCCCCCACCAGGAGGGACAAAACTCAAGCTAAACTCTTGGGTTTTGGTACTCTTTGACTAGCATCTACTTCTTACCAGCTTCTTGGCTCTGGTCATATGTCCACAGCAGTGGAAAGGTAAAGCATGTTTGGCAGGGGCTCCAGATTTAGGCCCTTATTTAAGAAGGGATAGCGCCAGGTAGCGCCTGGTTAATGAGAGGTAGCGACAGATAGCGACTGGTCAACGCCGGACACGGCACGCAATTACACATTTATCAAGCAGAATCTGTTTAGCGACTGGGATAGCGCCATGTAGCGTCTGATTCATCATTTTCACAGCCTCAGCGAACAGCTTTGCACAGCGCCAGGTATGACCTCTCGCTACCTGTCGCTCTCCCATACATTTCAATGGACGATCCTTTTCTTCTCTTTAAACAGGTTTTTTTTTTTTTTGCAAAAAATCACAAATAATTCTGTGACCTCTTCTGACATTGAAAAGTCAGTTTTTTCATAATGTTTTCATTTTTAAATATTTCCTCAGAAATGACATTACAGGTCTGGCATTAAAGTGTTCATGTTACAATGTTGTTACAATGTAATTCCATATGTTTTCGCTTTGTTACTAGTGGATAGATGCTGAAAACAGACTTTAAACACACCGCCTCCTGCGCTCTGGGCTTCAAACAAATATTTTTCAGCGCCAGAGATTTTTGCAGCTGTTTTTTTCCTGAATATTGTGTGAGTCGGTCGCTATGAGCAGTCGCTAACATGCGCTCCCATACAGCGCTGTACTGGTCAAATAGCGACTCCTCACAATGTATTCACCATTACTGAACAGCGACTGAGTCGCTATAAAGTAGCGACTCACGGCCGAGCACTGCGACTACTAGCGGGCGCTCTGAAAATGCCTGCTACAGGTGCTCATCTGTCGCTACCTGCCGCTAATGATGAATCAGCCTCCCCGACTGAATTAGTGGCCTGTGCTCTCCACTGAATTTTGGATGTAGAAAAACTTTCTCTCTTCTTTCCACATTCCCTCCATCATTCTCTCTTTTCCAAATTCCCTCCATAGTTCTCTCCTTTCCACATTGTTCCCATCATTCTTTCATTGTTTTTCACATTCCCTCTATTGTCCTCTCTTTTCTGCATTGTTTTTTTCCCTTTCCACATTCTCTCTGTCTCCCTCTTTTTTTTTCCACAGTCCATTTTTTCTTCTTCTCGTTCCCATGCTCCCTTTATCTCTCCCTTTTTTTATTAGATACTTCATGTCTCTCTCTTTCACATTATAATAATCCCCTTTTCATTCTCAAGAAATTAGCAGTGTCCTGCCCCCCCCCCCCCCCTTGATATACTACAGCAAAATTCAATTATCCCGCCTTGTGCGGCTGCCATGTTTGCACCGTGCTTCCAGCTTCCTGAGCTTCACAGGCCAGAATTGTCCCCATAGTGTTGACCCCGGTAGTGAAATCACATGGAATCTGGCAACATCATAAGGTGAGTAATTTTACAGGGGAGGGGCAGCAACAAGGAACATCTGGGAAAGCCCAAATTGGTGTGTTTGTTATCGGGTAGAGCCCACCTCTGCTCACCTCACCTCTGCCCACATCTACTTACATCTGCCCTCCTCACCTCTGCTAACATTATATCTTCCACCTTACCTCTGCCAACCTCACTTCTGTCATACTTACCTCTGCATATGTCACCTCTGCCAACCTCACTTCTGTCATACTTACCTCTGCATATGTCACCTCTGCCAACCTCACTTCTGCCATACTTACCTTTACATATCTCACCTCTGCCAACCTCACTTCTGCCATACTTACCTCTGCCATACTTACCTCTGCATATCTCACCTCTGCCAACCTCACTTCTGCCATACTTATCTCTGCATATCTCACCTCTGCCCACATCTGCCAACCTCACTTCTGCCATACTTACCTCTGCATATTTCACTTCTGCCAACCTCACTTCTGCCATACTTACCTCTGCATATCTCACATCTGCCAACCTCACTTCTGCCATACTTACCTCTGCATATCTCACCTCTGCCAACCTCACTTTTACCATACTTATCTCTGCATATCTCACCTCTGCCCACATCTGCCAACCTCACTTCTGCCATACTTACCTCTGCATATCTCACCTCTGCCAACCTCACTTTTACCATACTTATCTCTGCATATCTCACCTCTGCCCACATCTGCCAACCTCACTTCTGTCATACTTACCTCTGCATATATCACCTCTGCCAAACTCACTTCTGCCATACTTACCTCTGCATATCTCACCTCTGCCAACCTCACTTCTGCCATACTTACCTCTGCATATCTCACCTCTGCCAACCTCACTTCTGTCATACTTACCTCTGCATATATCACCTCTGCCAACCTCACTTTTACCATACTTATCTCTGCATATCTCACCTCTGCCCACATCTGCCACCCTCACTTCTGCCATACTTACCTCTGCATATCTCACCTCTGCCAACCTCACTTCTGCCCTCCTCTACTTACATCTGCCCTCCTCACCTCTGCTAACATTATATCTTCCACCTTACCTCTGCCAACCTTACTTCTGCCATACTTACCTCTGCATATCTCACCTCTGCCAAACTCACTTCTGTCATACTTACCTCTGCATATCTCACCTCTGCCAACCTCACTTCTGCCATACTTACCTCTGCATATCTCACCTCTGCCAAACTCACTTCTGTCATACTTACCTCTGCATATCTCACCTCTGCCAACCTCACTTCTGCCATACTTACCTCTGCATATCTCACCTCTGCCAACCTCACTTCTGCCATACTTACCTCTGCATATCTCACCTCTGCCAACCTCACTTCTGCCATACTTACCTCTGCATATCTCACCTCTGCCAAACTCACTTCTGTCATACTTACCTCTGCATATCTCACCTCTGCCAACCTCACTTCTGCCATACTTACCTCTGCATATCTCACCTCTGCCAAACTCACTTCTGTCATACTTACCTCTGCATATCTCACCTCTGCCAACCTCACTTCTGCCATACTTACCTCTGCATATCTCACCTCTGCCAACCTCACTTCTGCCATACTTACCTCTGCATATCTCACCTCTGCCAACCTCACTTCTGCCATACTTACCTCTGCATATCTCACCTCTGCCAAACTCACTTCTGTCATACTTACCTCTGCATATCTCACCTCTGCCAACCTCACTTCTGCCATACTTACCTCTGCATATCTCACCTCTGCCAAACTCACTTCTGTCATACTTACCTCTGCATATCTCACCTCTGCCAACCTCACTTCTGCCATACTTACCTCTGCATATCTCACCTCTGCCAACCTCACTTCTGCCATACTTACCTCTGCATATCTCACCTCTGCCAACCTCACTTCTACCATACTTACCTCTGCATATGTCACCACTGCCAACCTCACTTTTACCATACTTACCTCTGCATATGTCACCTCTGCCAACCTCACTTCTGCCATACTTACCTCTGCATATCTCACCTTTGTCCACCTCTGCTATTGTCATCTCTTCCCCTCTCACTTCTCCCCACCTCTGTCCAGGGGTGTAACTAGGGGGGAGCAGGGGCGGGGGCACTTGCCACAGATTCAATAGGTCAAGGGAGTGCCAACGGATGGGCCTGAGAACAGGTGGGGGGGGGCGTCATTTCGAATCTTTGCCCCGGGTGCCAGAAAGCCTAGTTACTCCTCTGCCTCTGTCTCACCTTACCTCTGCCATACCTATCTCTGCGTATCTCACATTTTCCCACCTCTACTAATGTCATCTCATTCCCCCCACCTCTGTCATACTTACCTCTGCCGACCTTACCTCTGCCGACCTTACCTCTGCATATCTCACCTCTGCCCACTTCCACTAATGTTATCTCTCCCCCCTCGCCTCTGGCCACCTCTGCTGATTTTCTCCTGCCTCAGCTCTGGCCACATCCAACCACCTTACCTTCTCCCACCTCACCTCTGCTAATGCCATCTCACCCCTGCCCACCTCTGCTCACTTTCTTTCACCTCTCCATCCAACATCATATCACCTCACTTCTTCTTGCCTCACCTCTGCTCACCCCACCTCACCTCTGCCTGCCTCACCTATCATTACAAATGCCCACCCCTACACATCTCACCTCGGCTCACCCCACCCCACCTCTGCCTGCCTCACCTATCATTACAAATGCCCACCCCTACACATCTCACCTCTGCTCACCCCACCTCACCTCTGCCTGCCTCACCTATCATTACAAATGCCCACCCCTACACATCTCACCTCTGCTCACCCCACCTCACCTCTGCCTGCCTCACCTATGATTACAAATGCCCGCCCCTACACATCTCACCTTGGCTCACCCCACCTCACCTCTGCCTGCCTCACCTATGATTACAAATGCCCGCCCCTACACATCTCACCTTGGCTCTCCCCACCTCACCTCTGCCTGCCTCACCTATCATTACAAATGCCCACCCCTACACATCTCACCTCTGCTCACCCCACCCCACCTCTGCCTGCCTCACCTATCATTACAAATGCCCACCCCTACACATCTCACCTCTGCTCACCCCACCTCACCTCTGCCTGCTTCACCTATCATTACAAATGCCCACCCCTACACATCTCACCTCTGCTCACCCCACCCCACCTCTGCCTGCCTCACCTATCATTACAAATGCCCACCCCTACACATCTCACCTCTGCTCACCCCACCCCACCTCTGCCTGCCTCACCTATCATTACAAATGCCCACCCCTACACATCTCACCTCTGCTCACCCCACCTCACCTCTGCCTGCCTCACCTATCATTACAAATGCCCACCCCTACACATCTCACCTCTGCTCACCCCACCTCACCTCTGCCTGCCTCACCTATCATTACAAATGCCCACCCCTACACATCTCACCTCTGCTCACCCCACCTCACCTCTGCCTGCCTCACCTATCATTACAAATGCCCACCCCTACACATCTCACCTCTGCTCACCCCACCTCACCTCTGCCTGCCTCACCTATCATTACAAATGCCCACCCCTACTCATCTCACCTCGGCTCACCCCACCTCTGCCTGCCTCACCTATCATTACAAATGCCCACCCCCACACATCTCACCTCGGCTCACCCCACCTCTGCCTGCCTCCTCTATCATTACAAATGCCCACCCCTACACATCTCACCTCTGCTCACCCCACCTAACCTCTGCCTGCCTCACCTATCATTACAAATGCCCACCCCTACACATCTCACCTCGGCTCACCTCTGCCAATCTCACCTCAGCTCACCCCACCCCATCTCTCTTCTGCCCACCTCACACCACTTCCTCCTCTGCTGACCTCCCTCCACCTCTGCTCACAATACCCTCTCTAGAGGTGCTATGCCCCCTCTTTCCTTGGCCTCCGACATGCCCATCCTAGGTAACATTTCTGGGTGCTCCACGGAATCCAACAATCATCCCAAGACAAGGGACAGTCTCCACACTGATGGGTTTTCATGGCCACTGTTCCTAAATAACTGAGCCTCAATTCAAGATGATCACCTCATTGTAAAATGGAGCATTGGTCCCTTCTTTGACCGTCGTCTGCTTCTTGTCATCTCCAATCTCTATGTGGACCACGGGATCAATGTTTTCACCAATCAGCTGCCTTCCCTCTGTGATGGTAATGGCGATCTGCAGCGGGGACATCAGAGATTGTTATCCACACTATCGTGTTATATAATTGCATCAAATGTGGGAGCTTTTTATTCACAAATTTTTGGTTGCTGATGTGCAAGATGTACTTACCTGGAAAGTGTGGATTCTGGTCTCACCCTCATGAATCTTTGCTTCCAGCTTAGATCTGTTCAATAAACCATAAATGGGGCATTTGATCAAAAAGCTCCATAAATCTACAAAAAAGCAAGTAAAACCAAATGTGGCAAAGGCATCCCCTGCAACCCCTGCTGTTCAAGTTACTAGATGGCAACATATGGAAAGCATGCACAGCAGGGGATGTGTCTGCATGCACTACTGTGCCCCATTTGAATACATTACTGGATCACAGCTTGGTAAGTATGGGGGGCCCGGGCAGGGGTTCAACCACTATCCCACATTAAAGAGGACCAAAGCCCCTTTTAGCCAGCTTCAGTATCTAGGACCAGGTGATATACTGCCATATGGGCATCCCAATTTGGGACGTTTTGCAGTGTGAAAACCCCTGATTTCCCCTGTATAATCATCTTGATCCTCGAACCCACAGTGCATGTGCGGACCTCTGGCAGCATGCACACTTGCCTAAGCAAGAAAGCCCAGGATTTTGACTATCCTGGGTTTTCTTCTTTGCCCCTGGGGTATCCAGATTTAGGGTGGCACACTGTGTGAAACCCCCCAGATCGCCCAGAAAACTCACCTTTCCCTGGTTACAGCGCAAATATCTGCCTCTTGTCCAATGTTTGCTGTGCTAAATACTCTACAATTGGCTCTGTGCTCGGCAATTGGGAAGGAAAGCAGGCACCCTATCGAACTGGATGGGTGCAGGAGCGCACCACAGTCCAGAGATGCTGGGGATACAGCTGTTCTTGCTTTACATCACCGAGCGAGCTGTCGGAAAAGGTGAATTAAGCTTGGACTTTGGGAGGTTTCACACAGCGGGGCATCCCAATTTGGCATGCCCCAGGGAAGTACAGCGGCCTGCCTTGTAATCTTGTAGATTCCAAGGCGGGCCACATAGGGGTCTATTCAGCATAAGCATTCATTTGTGTTTCAAAACTTTAGTTTGTATCTGCTTGTCATGGTTTTGCGCGCATGTTTCTGAAGATTTGTGCGCATGCGCTGAATGCGCTTTCTCCATGGTGAGCATGCGCGGGTCACAACCACACTGCACATTCATGCACAAGCGCAATGACTAGTGCTCACACTGCGCATGTGCGGAAATCAGTTGACAAGTTGGAGCCATTTGTGCACAGCCACATTAGCATGCAGTATAGCAGTGGTTCTCAACCTTTGAGCCAAGTACTCCCAACTATCAAGAAGTTGCAAATAAGTACCCCAAAGGGGGTGATTCATTAATAGCGGCAAGTAGCGACAGGTAGCGACTAGTGAGCGGCCGGTAATGACGGGCCCCGCCACGAGAACGCCGGCTCCCCACCACAATCACACATTTATCAAGCCAATCCTGCTTAGCGCCATATAGCGACTCATTCATCATTATTCCAGCCTCAGCCCACAGCGCCAGCGTCCGACCTTGAACAGCGACATGTATGACCTCTCGCTACCTGGCGCTCTCCAATGCATTTCAATGGAACAATCTTTAAATATTAATAATTAATTGTTATTAATGTTTTTTTTTTTTTTTTTTTTTTTTAATGTGAAAAATTCTGTGACCACTTCTGCCATGTTAGTTAATTTTTTTTAAGGTAAAAAAAAAAAAAATTGTACAGAATTGATATTACAGGTCTGATATTAATGTATTCATATTACTAAATTATTTAAAATACTTTTTTTTTTTTGGTTTCCAAAAATATGGTGGTTTGGGGGTTAAAAAACGACTTTTAACACATCGCCGCCAGCGCTCTGGGGTTTAAACATGCATTTTACAGCGCAAGAATTTTTGGAGCGTGATTTTTTGATGAATATGGTGGAAGCCGGTCGCTCTGACCAGTCGCTATCATGCGCACCCATACAGCGCGGAACCTGTCAAATAGCGACTCGTAACCTTGTATTGAACATTACGCCACACCGACTGAGTCGCTGTCAACAACCGAACAACGGCCAAGCACAGCGACTACTAGCAGGCGCTGTGAAAATACCGCTACAGTCGCTCAACTGTCGCTACCTGCCGCTATTAATGAATCAGCCTCTAAGTATAAATAGTACCAAAATAAGTGGGCCACAGGCCTTCTGGCACTTTCAAAGCACGAAGAGATTGGGGGGTTTATTTGGCAGGCAGCGTCTGGTGAACGCTGGGCGCTGCACGCAAAACCACATTTATGAAGGCGATTCTGGTGAGCGACTCTAACAGCGCCATGTAGCATCTGATTCATCATTACAGGCAGCTCAGAGTATAGCACCGGCGCACTAGCTTTCAGAGTGACAGGTATTACATTTCAATGGACGTTCCTTTTCTTCTGTTTTAACTGGGTTATTTTTTTTATTTCTTTTTTCTCTCAAATCATTGTGTGACATCTCCTGGCCTAGAAAGGGTCATTTTTGAAAACTTTTTGGATTTTTTATATTTTTATGCAGAATAGTCATTACAGGTCTGGCACTAAAGTGTTAATGTCACAATGTTACAACAATGTAATTCCATGTGTTTTCGCTTTGTTACTGGTGGATATGTGTTCAAAAACAGACATTAATCACACAGCGTTTGGCGTTCTATGCTATAGCGACCAGATCCAGAGCGCCGACGCTGTGTGTGTCTGTTTTTTTTGTTGAATATGGTGTGAGTCGCTGAGAGTCAGTCGCAATGAGTTGGCGCTACCTTTCGCTCCCTGCAGCGCTGTACTGGTGTTAGAACTCACAACATACATCTCATCCATCATTGCCGGCCAGGTTACTACAGCAACTGAGACGCTCTGTTACAGCTCCCGATAACCGATCACAGCTTATACTAGTGGTCGCTCTAAGTGCCTCTGTACAGACGCTCATCTGCTGATACCTGGCGCTAGTAATGAATCAGCCTGTAGGTTTCACTTGTAAAATATTATAGCAGCCCAGTCAGACATCTCCTGCTTTACCCTGGAACATTGCTGTGTACTCCCTGGTTTACCTGTACCGCAGGTTGAGAAACAGTGCTCTATAGCGAGGGCTGTATAAGGAACTTCAATATGACAATACAACCTCAGAGTATTATTTGTGTTTCACCTGCTGTGCTTTTTGCTCCTGGATCTGTACTGGAATTTGTGTATTAATCATGTGTGGATGTGTCATGTGACCTGGATGGGGCAGTTGTGGCCTAGAGGTAGGGAAACAAACCGGTGACCGGAAGGTGGCAGGTTCGATTCTGCCCTTGAGCAAGGCACCTAACCCCCAATTGCTCCCTGGTCTCTGAGTTTAGGGCAGCCCACCATTCCGGGCATGTGTGCACTTCACTGCCACGGCAGATGGAAGGAAATGAATGATGCCAGCGCCGGTTGCACATGCGCCGTGGGCTCGCAGGTTTACTGCTGTCCTGGGGGGTTTCCCACAGTGAGGCATCCCAGTTCGGGATGCCCCTGGGGGAGGGAGTAAGCTTGCCCTGGAGTCTCATAGACTCCATGGTGGGTTTTGGTCCACTTTAAGGGTTATGTGATGGCTATGGTTAACTATATATTTTGAACTTAAAGTGGACCAACACCCACCGCTGTTTGGCCCGGGAATCTATAAGATTCCCGGGCCGATCAGCTCCCTGCCTGCGGGGCACCCCGATCGGGCTGTGTGAAACCCCCCAGGACACCCGCAAATCCTACCTGATCCTCGTTCCAGCGGCGCATGCGCGGGCCACCGCCGCCTGTCGCACATCCCTCTAGCAGGGCGCGCACCCGCGCCGGCCGTTTGTGAATGGCCAGCACGGGCGCGCTCCCTGTAAGAGGGACGCGCGAGAGGCAGCGGCGGGCGCTCTCACCTTGTCCGTCGGCGGTGATTGGTGGAGCGAGTCACGTGGGAGCGGGGTCAGGCGAGTTTTTGGGGCTTTCTGGGGGGTTTCACACAGCGGGGCACCCACGATCCGTGTGCCCCGCAGAAGTGGACCAACACCCAGGATAGTGAAAATCCTGGGTGTTGGTCCAATTTAAGGGCTGAGTCCCTGAAATGGATACTTATGATACTAACGGCCTTATTTATCAAGGGCTAGCGCCAGGTAGTGTCTGACGAGCGCCAGGTACCGCCAGCTAACGGCGGCTACCGAATCAAGTACTCCCGGCGTCGGCCACAATGACGCATTTATCACGCTAAATGAGGCTAGCGCCGGCTAGAGCGTCAGCTAGCGCGGGATTCATCATGTAGCCGACTGCAACAAACAGCGCCGCTGCTAATCCCATCACAGCGCCAGGTCTGACCTGGCGCTCCCTGGCCAATGTCCAATGCATTTCAATGGAGCAATCTTTAAATAATTATAATTAATTGCTATTAATGTTTTTTTTTTTTTTTTTTTAATGTCAAAAATTCTGTGACCACTTCTGCAATGTTAGGATTTTTTTTTAAGTAAAAAAAAAAATAAATAAAAAATTGTGCAGAATTGATATTACAGGTCTGATATTCATGTATTCATATTACAAAATGTTTAGAAAAACTTGTATAATTTTTACATATAAAAAAAAGGTTGTTTGGGGGTTAAAAACTACTTTACACACATCGCCGCCAGCGCTCTGGGGTTTAAACAAGGAATTCACAGCGCGAGAAATTTTTGAGCGTGATTTGTTAATGAATCTGCAGCAAGCCTTTCGCTCTGGCCATTCGCTGTCAGGCGCACCCATACAACGCGGAACCTGTGAAACAGCGACCCCGTATTCAACATTACCGCACACCGACTGAGTCGCTGTCAACAAGCAAACCCCGGCCAAGCACAGCGGATACTAGCTGGCGCTGTGAAAATCACGCTACTGGCGCTCATCTGTCGCTACCTGGCGCTATTAATGAATCGGCCTCTAAGATTCATTGGCACAAGCACTTTACTTGGTTACATACCTAGTTGTATGCTGCCACATTGTTATGCTGCTTATGTTTAAATGTATGTGGGAGTGTATATATTGTTATGTTACTTATATTGTAGATTAGCATCTCTTATTGAGAAAAATTGAGTTTATATGAACTTTTTTAATCTGTTTGCAATGCGAGTTGCATGCGCTTCTGTCTATTTAGTATAATTGAGATATATATTTTCAGGGGAGGAGTGTATTCCCTTTATGATGAGATAGCTGCACCTATCTTTTATTAACTAATTACTGTATATTGAGCGCTGGACTAACATAGTTTTGTGACGTGCATACTAATGCAGGGCACAAAGCCGTTGTTTTAAATGGCACGTCGGCATAGGGAGCGCCACATCCCTGACTTCCCTGAGGAGTGTGCGCTTCTGCATGTCGAATATCTGAATGGCTGGTATAGCTGCGCACACAGCTGCAGGGATGCCGGGGATGTGGTGAGGCCCGAAATCTCAGCAAGGGACCGGGAAAAGGTATGGGGGCTTGCAGGTGATCTGGGGGGCTTATACAGTGGGGCATGCTGAATTGGCATGCCCCAGAGGAACCTAGGACCTTATTTAAGAAGGGATAGCGTCAGGTAGTGGCTGGTTAATGAGAGGTAGCGACAGATAGCGACTGGTGAACGCCGGACACGGCACGCAATTACACATTTATCATGCAGAATCTGTTTAGCGACTGGGATAGCGCTATGTAGCGTCTGATTCATCATTTTCACAGCCTCAGCGAACAGCGCCGGCGTTCAGCCTTGCACAGCGCCAGGTATGACCTCTCGCTACCTGTCTCTCTCCCTTACATTTCAATGGACGATCCTTTTCTTCTCTTTAAACGGGGTATTTGTTTTTATATTTTTCTTCAGAAATGACATTAAAGGTCTGCCATTAAAGTGTTCATGTTACAATGTTGCTACAATGTAATTCCATATGTTTTCGCTTTGTTACTAGTTGATAGATGCTGAAAAACCGCCTCCAGCGCTCTGGCCTTCAGAGAAGCATTTTTCTGCGCCAGAGTTGTGTGAGGCTTTTTTTTGTTGAATATGTTGTGAGTCGGTCACTATAAGCAGTCGCTACCATGCGCTCCCATACAACGCTGTACTGGTCAAAAAGCAACTCGTCACAATGTATTCAACATTACTGCACAGCGACTGAGTCACTATAAACTAGCGACTCACGGCCGAGCACTGCGACTACTAGCGGGCGCTCTGAAAATGCCTGCTACAGACGCTCTTCTGTCGCTACCTGGCGTTAGTGATGAATTAGACTGCCCGTTGGCCAGCCCTGGAGTCTAAAAGACTGGGCGGCGATAGGTCCACTTTAATGAGCCTATCCCAGCACATTGCAATTTTTCTAGCGCATCCCGAAGTGGCTGTGGGTTGGAATGAGCGCATTGAGCAATAGCGCATCTGTAGGTACCTTTTTTTCTGCGAGCCGGAAGACAGGGAATCAGCCGGGTTCTGTTCAAGAAGGTTCTCGGAGCTTCCACCCAAACTACCTCCAGAGATCTCGCCATGAGTGCTGTCTGTCTCATCTGTGAACAGGAACAGAAATAAGATGAAATAAAGCAATACCCTGCTTTGGTTGAAGAATATTTTTGAATTAAAAAATGTAGTATATACTTGTTTCTAGATCTGTCAACATCTGTAGGCAAAGTACAAAATCAGAGCATACTTACCTGACCTCATATTCAGCTCATTTCTCTTGAACTGCACTTTCAGAAGTGTGTAGTTGCTGAATTCCAACCCTCATTCTATAGCCATACCTCCAACTTATTCTCCAAGCAGGCCACCTTCTGCTAAAATTGGAGCTGTGGCCTGAATCCCATCTTCTGCTTGCATCACAGTGTGTGAGCCGCCTCATGTAACTGTGTACAGGGGAAGCTGCTCCCTCTGCCTGTTGGGTCCATGTATGGATATCCAGTGATAAAGTCCCTGGGATTTAATGCCAAGGCCCTTTCTAGCCCCGGACTACTGTGCAGTACTGACTGTGGCCACAGTTAATGCTGAGCACGGGGAGGCCGATTCATTAATAGCGGCAGGTAGCGACAGTTGAGCGACTGTAGCGGTATTTTCACATCGCCCGCTAGTAGACGCTGTGCTTGGCCGTTGTTCGGTTGTTGACAGCAACTCAGTCGGTGTTCAGTAATGTTGAATATTGGGTGAGGAGTCGCTATTTGACGTTCCGCGATGTATGGGTGCGCATGATAGCGACTGGTCAGAGCGACCGGCTCCCACCATATTCATCAAAAAATCACGCTCAAAAAATTCTTGCGCTGTGAAATGCATGTTTAAACCCCAGAGCGCTGGCGGCGATGGGTTAAAAGTAGTTTTTTAACCCCCAAATCACCATATTTTTGGAAACCAAAAAAAAAAAAATGTTAAAGAATTTAGTTATATGAATACAATAATATCAGACCTGTAATATCAATTCTGCACAAATTTTTTTTTTTTTTACCTTAAAAAAATTATCTAACATGGCAGAAGTGGTCACAGAATTTTTCACATTTAAAAAAAAAAAAACATTAATAACAATTAATTATTAATATTTAAAGATTGTTCCATTGAAATGCATTGGAGAGCGCCAGGTAGCGAGAGGTCATACCTGTCGCTGTTCAAGGTCGGACGCTGGCGCTGTGGGCTGAGGCTGGAATAATGATGAATGAGTCGCTATATGGCGCTATCTCAGTCGCTAAGCAGGATCGGCTTGATAAATGTGTGATTGTGGTGGGGAGCCGGCGTTCTCGTGGCGGGGCCCGTCATTACCGGTCGCTCACCAGTCGCTACCTGTCGCTATTCCTTCATAAATAAGGGCCTAAGTGTACTTGGGCCTTGGTAAATGCCTAAATAGCATAGAGCAGCGGGGTTACTTTCCTTCCTTCCTCCCTTCTTTCTTTATATGCTGCTCTTATTCTTTCCTTTCTTCCTTCCCTCATTCTTCTTTTATTTCTTCCCTTCTTTCTTTTTTTCTTCCTTTCTTTCTTTCTTCCATTATTTCTTCCCTTCTTTCTTTCTTCCTTTCTTTCTTTTTCTTTCCTGTCTTCCTTCCTTTCTTCCTTCCACTCTTTCTGTCTTTCTTTCTTTCTTTCTTCCTTCCTTTCTTTCCTTCTTCCTTCCTTCCTTCCTTCCATTCTTTACTTCTTCCTTGCTTCCCTTCCTTTCTTTCTTTCTTCCCTTCTTTCTCTTTCTTCCATTCTTTTCCTTCTTTCTTTCTTTCTTTCTTTCTTCCTTCCTTCCTTCATACTTCCATTCTTTCTTTTTTCCTTCATTCCCCTCTTTCTTTCTTCCTTTCTTTCTTTCTCTTACTTTCTTTCTTCCCTTCTTTCTTTCTCTTTTTTCCTTTCTTTCTTTCTCTTTTTTCCCTTCTTTCTCTTTCTTTCTTCCCTTCTTTCTTTCTCTTTCTTTCTTCCCTTCTTTCTTTTTTTCTTCCTTTCTTTCTTTCTTCCATTATTTCTTCCCTTCTTTCTTTCTTCCTTTCTTTTTTTTTCTTTCCTGTCTTCCTTCCTTTCTTCCTTCCACTCTTTCTGTCTTTCTTTCTTTCTTTCTTCCTTCCTTTCTTTCCTTCTTCCTTCCTTCCTTCCATTCTTTACTTCTTCCTTGCTTCCCTTCTTTCTTTCTTTCTTTCTTTCTTCCCTTCTTTCTCTTTCTTCCATTCTTTTCCTTCTTTCTTTCTTTCTTTCTTTCTTTCTTTCTTTCTTTCTTTCTTTCTTTCTTTCTTCCTTCCTTCCTTCCTTCATACTTCCATTCTTTCTTTTTTCCTTCATTCCCCTCTTTCTTTCTTCCTTTCTTTCTTTCTCTTACTTTCTTTCTTCCCTTCTTTCTTTCTCTTTTTTCCCTTCTTTCTTTCTCTTTTTTCCCTTCTTTCTCTTGCTTTCTTCCCTTCTTTCTTTGTCACTGAGGGCTACACCCAGCCGAGCCCAAAGCAGTGCACCCCATTTGGAATTCTCCTGGCCCGCCCTATGGCCAGTCCTATAGACCTATGAAATAGTTTCACAAACATCAGTAAGAGAAAGCTCTCACTATATTGTGGCCACTTGATCTCACACCAGCTTTACCTGTCCTTATGGTTTCGATAGCTGACACTAAATGGGCTGGTTCACCACTATTTGTAACAAGTTGATAATGCTTAAAGTGGACCAACACCCAGGATTTTGACTATCCTGGGTTTTGGTCCACTTCGGTGGGGCACCGGCGCCGGCCATTCACAAACGGCCGGCGCGGGAGCGCACCCTGCTAGAGGGACGCACGGGAGGTGGCGGACGCGCATGCGCCGCTGGAACGTGGAAAAGGTAGGATTGTGGGCTTCCTGGGGGGTTTCACCCCGCGGGACATCCCGATTTCGGATGCCCCGCGGGGAGGGATCTGATCGGCCCGGGAATCTTATAGATTCCCGGGCCGATCCCCCCTGGGTATTGGTCCGCTTTAACCAACCCTTAGGTAGAAAGTCGCTTGCACGCTGACTTATTTAGTGAATCAAATGAAACTTTGGGTGTGAACTGCAGCCTGCATCTCGGTGAGCTTTTTTAGCCTTAACACACCAACAAGTTCAAAAACATTTTTTAATCTAAATTAATCTAAAAAGTGGACCAAAACCCACAGTTATGGGCCCAGGAATCTACAGGTTTCACACAGCGGGGCACCTTCAATCGGGGTGCCCCAGGAGAATGGACCAAAACCCTGGATAGCCAAAATTTCTTTTTGGTCCACTTTAAACGCCTATAGCTGTGAGGCATTTTTGCAGATAAGATACATGGAGGCTCATTCATTACTAATGCCAGATGAGCGTCTGTATAGCGACCGCAAGTAGACGCTCGTGTGTGGGTATCGGGCGCTGTAACAGAGTGTCTCAGTCGCTGTAGTAACCTGGTTGGCATTGATGAATGTGATGTATGTTGGGCACTCTAACACCAGTACAGCGCTGCAGAGACCGAGAGGTAGCTCCAGCTCAGTGCGACCGACTCTCAGCGACTCACACCATACTTATCAAAAAAGGACTCACACAGCGTCGGCGCTCTGGATCTGGTCGCTATAGCATCGAGCGCCAGACGCTGTGTGATTAAAGTGTTTACACATATCCACCAGTAACAAAGCGAAAACACATGGAATGACATTCCATGTTATAACATTGTGACATTAACAGTTTAATGCCAGACCTATAATGACAATTCTGCGTAAAAAAACAAAAATCAAAAAAGTTTTCAAAAATGACTCTTTCTAGGCCACAATTAATTGAGAGAAAAAAATAAATAAATAAATAAAAAACCCTGTTTAAAGTGCATCCAAAATTGTGATGTGTGAAACCCCCCAGGACGCCCGCTACAATTACCCTAATCCCGGTCCAACAGTGCATGCGCGGGCCGCATCCCTGCTATCCCTCTAGAAGAGCGTGGCCGCGCTTCCTGTTAGAGGGAAGCGCGAGATGTGGCCGCCAGTGCGCTCGGAGCCGCTGAGCTAAGACGCCACTAAGACGTGCATAGCTCAGCATCTCCAAGCGCGCTGATTGGACGAGCGGACGCACATGCGTCGTAGGACCGCGGTGAGGTGAGTTGATCCGCGCGATCTGGGGGCTTTCACATAGCGGGGCACCTCCGATCGGGGTGCCTCGGGGGGAGTGGACCAAAACCCAGGATAGTCAAAATCTTGGGTTTTGGTCCACTTTAAACAGAAGAAAAGGAACGGGAGAGCGACAGGTAGGGACAGGTAATACCTGGTGCTCTGGAAGCTAGAGCGCCGGTGCTATACGCTGCGCCGCCTGTAATAATTCATCGGACGCTACATGGCGCTGTTAGAGTCGCTCACCAGATTCGCTTTCATAAATGTGGTTTCCCGTACAGCGCCCGGCATTCACCAGACGCTGCCTGCTGCTACGAGGCGCTACCTGGCGCTATCCCTTGATGAATAAACCCCATAATTTTTCCAATGAAGCAGGGCAATTTTTTAAAGGGTTGGAAAAGTTTGTGATTATTTTCTCCAAAATGTAAAAAAAAATATCTTTACCTCATTGGAGAAATGATTTACCTCACCTGTGAAAATGCCTCATCGCAGGTTCAGGTAATCTTTTGAGAAAAATTAGATCAAACTTTCTTTTTTTGTTTAGTTTGTTCAAGTTAAGAAAGCTCACTAAGGTGCAGGCGGCAATTCACCCACAAACGCCAGACCCAGAGATAAAAGGTACGACCACGTTTGAGAACTTCCCTTCAGACCTGAATATCAGATATTCCAGATATTCCAGATATTCCAGATATGTCAGATATGTCAGATATGTCAGATATGCCAGATATGTCAGATATGCCAGATATGTCAGATATGTCAGATATGTCAGATATGTCAGATATGTCAGATATGTCAGATATGTCAGATATGTCAGATATGCCAGATATGCCAGATATGTCAGATATGTCAGATATGTCAGATATGTCAGATATGTCAGATATGCCAGATATGTCAGATATGCCAGATATGTCAGATATGTCAGATATGTCAGATATGTCAGATATGTCAGATATGTCAGATATGTCAGATATGTCAGATATGCCAGATATGTCAGATATGTCAGATATGTCAGATATGTCAGATATGTCAGATATGTCAGATATGTCAGATATGTCAGATATGCCAGATATGTCAGATATGTCAGATATGCCAGATATGTCAGATATGTCAGATATGTCAGATATGCCAGATATGCCAGATATGTCAGATATGTCAGATATGCCAGATATGTCAGATATGTCAGATATGTCAGATATGTCAGATATGTCAGATATGTCAGATATGTCAGATATGCCAGATATGTCAGATATGTCAGATATGTCAGATATGTCAGATATGCCAGATATGCCAGATATGTCAGATATGTCAGATATGCCAGATATGTCAGATATGCCAGATATGCCAGATATGCCAGATATGTCAGATATGTCAGATATGCCAGATATGCCAGATATGCCAGATGTGTCAGATGTGTCAGATATGCCAGATATGTCAGATATGTCAGATATGTCAGATATGTCAGATATGTCAGATATGTCAGATATGCCAGATATGCCAGATATGCCAGATATGTCAGATATGCCAGATATGCCAGATATGTCAGATATGCCAGATATGTCAGATATGCCAGATATGCCAGATATGTCAGATATGCCAGATATGCCAGATATGTCAGATATGTCAGATATGTCAGATATGCCAGATATGCCAGATATGTCAGATATGTCAGATATGCCAGATATGTCAGATATGTCAGATATGCCAGATATGTCAGATATGTCAGATATGTCAGATATGTCAGATATGTCAGATATGTCAGATATGTCAGATATGTCAGATATGTCAGATATGTCAGATATGCCAGATATGCCAGATATGTCAGATATGTCAGATATGTCAGATATGTCAGATATGTCAGATATGTCAGATATGCCAGATATGCCAGATATGTCAGATATGCCAGATATGTCAGATATGTCAGATATGCCAGATATGTCAGATATGCCAGATATGCCAGATATGCCAGATATGTCAGATATGCCAGATATGTCAGATATGCCAGATATGCCAGATATGTCAGATATGCCAGATATGCCAGATATGTCAGATATGTCAGATATGTCAGATATGCCAGATATGCCAGATATGTCAGATATGTCAGATATGCCAGATATGTCAGATATGTCAGATATGCCAGATATGTCAGATATGTCAGATATGTCAGATATGTCAGATATGTCAGATATGTCAGATATGTCAGATATGTCAGATATGTCAGATATGTCAGATATGCCAGATATGCCAGATATGTCAGATATGTCAGATATGTCAGATATGTCAGATATGTCAGATATGCCAGATATGCCAGATATGTCAGATATGTCAGATATGCCAGATATGTCAGATATGTCAGATATGTCAGATATGTCAGATATGTCAGATATGTCAGATATGCCAGATATGTCAGATATGTCAGATATGTCAGATATGTCAGATATGCCAGATATGCCAGATATGTCAGATATGTCAGATATGCCAGATATGTCAGATATGCCAGATATGCCAGATATGCCAGATATGTCAGATATGTCAGATATGCCAGATATGCCAGATATGCCAGATATGCCAGATGTGTCAGATGTGTCAGATATGCCAGATATGTCAGATATGTCAGATATGTCAGATATGTCAGATATGTCAGATATGTCAGATATGCCAGATATGCCAGATATGCCAGATATGTCAGATATGCCAGATATGCCAGATATGTCAGATATGCCAGATATGTCAGATATGCCAGATATGCCAGATATGTCAGATATGCCAGATATGCCAGATATGTCAGATATGTCAGATATGCCAGATATGTCAGATATGTCAGATATGCCAGATATGTCAGATATTCCAGATATTCCAGATATGTCAGATATGTCAGATATGCCAGATATGCCAGATATGTCAGATATGCCAGATATGCCAGATATGTCAGATATGTCAGATATGCCAGATATGTCAGATATGTCAGATATTATGCCAGATATGTCAGATATTATGCCAGATATGTCAGATATGCCAGATATGCCAGATATGTCAGATATGCCAGATATGCCAGATATGCCAGATATTCCAGATATGTCAGATATGTCAGATATGCCAGATATGCCAGATATGCCAGATATGTCAGATATGCCAGATATGCCAGATATGTCAGATATGTCAGATATGCCAGATATGTCAGATATGTCAGATATTATGCCAGATATGTCAGATATGTCAGATATGTCAGATATTATGCCAGATATGTCAGATATGTCAGATATGCCAGATATGTCAGATATGTCAGATATTATGCCAGATATGTCAGATATGTCAGATATGTCAGATATGTCAGATATGTCAGATATGCCAGATATGCCAGATATGTCAGATATGTCAGATATGCCAGATATGCCAGATATGCCAGATATGCCAGATATGCCAGATATGCCAGATATGTCAGATATGCCAGATATGCCAGATATGTCAGATATGCCAGATATGCCAGATATGTCAGATATGCCAGATATGTCAGATATGCCAGATATGTCAGATATGTCAGATATTATGCCAGATATGTCAGATATGTCAGATATGTCAGATATGTCAGATATTATGCCAGATATGTCAGATATGTCAGATATGTCAGATATGTCAGATATGCCAGATATGCCAGATATGCCAGATATGTCAGATATGCCAGATATGCCAGATATGCCAGATATGTCAGATATGCCAGATATGCCAGATATGTCAGATATGCCAGATATGCCAGATATGCCAGATATGTCAGATATGCCAGATATGCCAGATATGTCAGATATGTCAGATATGTCAGATATGCCAGATATGTCAGATATGTCAGATATTATGCCAGATATGTCAGATATGTCAGATATGTCAGATATGTCAGATATGTCAGATATTATGCCAGATATGTCAGATATGCCAGATATGTCAGATATGCCAGATATGTCAGATATGTCAGATATGCCAGATATGTCAGATATGTCAGATATGCCAGATATGTCAGATATGCCAGATATGCCAGATATGTCAGATATGCCAGATATGCCAGATATGTCAGATATGCCAGATATGTCAGATATGTCAGATATGACAGATATGTCAGATATGCCAGATATGCCAGATATGCCAGATATGTCAGATATGTCAGATATGCCAGATATGTCAGATATGTCAGATATGCCAGATATGCCAGATATGTCAGATATGTCAGATATGTCAGATATGCCATATATGCCAGATATGCCAGATATGTCAGATATGTCAGATATGTCAGATATGCCAGATATGTCAGATATGCCAGATATGTCAGATATGTCAGATATGCCAGATATGCCAGATATGCCAGATATGCCAGATATGTCAGATATGCCAGATATGCCAGATATGCCAGATATGCCAGATATGCCAGATATGTCAGATATGCCAGATATGCCATATATGCCAGATATGTCAGATATGCCAGATATGCCAGATATGTCAGATATGTCAGATATGCCAGATATGTCAGATATGCCAGATATGTCAGATATGCCAGATATGCCAGATATGTCAGATATGTCAGATATGTCAGATATGTCAGATATGTCAGATATGTCAGATATGTCAGATATGCCAGATATGCCAGATATGTCAGATATGTCAGATATGCCAGATATGTCAGATATGCCAGATATGTCAGATATGTCAGATATTCCAGATATGCCAGATATGTCAGATATGTCAGATATGCTAGATATGCCAGATATGCCAGATATGTCAGATATGCCAGATATGCCAGATATGCCAGATATGCCAGATATGTCAGATATGCCAGATATGCCAGATATGCCAGATATGTCAGATATGCCAGATATGTCAGATATGTCAGATATGCCAGATATGTCAGATATGCCAGATATGTCAGATATGCCAGATATGCCAGATATGTCAGATATGTCAGATATGTCAGATATGCCAGATATGCCAGATATGTCAGATATGCCAGATATGCCAGATATGTCAGATATGTCAGATATTCCAGATATGCCAGATATGTCAGATATGCCAGATATGCCAGATATGCCAGATATGCCAGATATGTCAGATATGCCAGATATGCCAGATATGCCAGATATGTCAGATATGTCAGATATGCCAGATATGTCAGATATGCCAGATATGCCAGATATGTCAGATATGCCAGATATGCCAGATATGTCAGATATGTCAGATATGTCAGATATGCCAGATATGCCAGATATGTCAGATATGCCAGATATGCCAGATATGTCAGATATGTCAGATATGTCAGATATGCCAGATATGTCAGATATGCCAGATATGCCAGATATGTCAGATATGTCAGATATTCCAGATATGCCAGATATGTCAGATATGTCAGATATGCCAGATATGCCAGATATGCCAGATATGCCAGATATGTCAGATATGCCAGATATGCCAGATATGCCAGATATGCCAGATATGCCAGATATGCCAGATATGCCAGATATGTCAGATATGCCAGATATGCCAGATATGCCAGATATGTCAGATATGCCAGATATGTCAGATATGTCAGATATGCCAGATATGTCAGATATGCCAGATATGCCAGATATGTCAGATATGCCAGATATGCCAGATATGCCAGATATGCCAGATATGTCAGATATGCCAGATATGCCAGATATGTCAGATATGCCATATATGTCAGATATGCCAGATATGCCAGATATGCCAGATATGCCAGATATGCCAGATATGTCAGATATGCCAGATATGTCAGATATGCCAGATATGCCAGATATGCCAGATATGTCAGATATGTCAGATATGCCAGATATGTCAGATATGCCAGATATGCCAGATATGCCAGATATGCCAGATATGCCAGATATGCCAGATATGTCAGATATGCCAGATATGCCAGATATGCCAGATATGTCAGATATGCCAGATATGCCAGATATGCCAGATATGCCAGATATGCCAGATATGTCAGATATGCCAGATATGCCAGATATGCCAGATATGTCAGATATGCCAGATATGCCAGATATGCCAGATATGCCAGATATGTCAGATATGCCAGATATGTCAGATATGTCAGATATGCCAGATATGTCAGATATGCCAGATATGTCAGATATGCCAGATATGTCAGATATGCCAGATATGTCAGATATGCCAGATATGCCAGATTTGTCAGATATGCCAGATATGTCAGATATGCCAGATATGCCAGATATGTCAGATATGCCAGATATGTCAGATATGTCAGATATGACAGATATGTCAGATATGCCAGATATGTCAGATATGCCAGATATGCCAGATATGTCAGATATGCCAGATATGCCAGATATGTCAGATATGTCAGATATGTCAGATATGCCAGATATGTCAGATATGCCAGATATGCCAGATATGCCAGATATGTCAGATATGCCAGATATGCCAGATATGTCAGATATGTCAGATATGCCAGATATGCCAGATATGCCAGATATGCTGGTTGGGCCACAGTGGGAACATGAGGCAAATAAACTTTTTGCTTTTTGGGAAACAAACAGGAAGTTATATGCCTCTATGGGATTCACCTAAAGCCAAAGGAGTATTAAAGTGTATTAAAGAGGACCTCCAGTCTAAACTCCAGCGGTGGCCCTCAGATGTCGCTGCATTCGTTATCTTACAGGCATCCAGAATTTGGATGCCCACCAACTGGAGAAAAAAAAACAGGGGGAGGCCGATTCATTAATAGCGGCAGGTAGTGACAGTTGAGCGACTGTAGCGGCATTTTCAGAGCGCCCGCTAGTAGTCGCTGTGCTTGGCCGTTGTTCGGTAGTTGATAGCGACTCAGTCGCCGTAATGTTGAATATTGGGTGAGGAGTCGCTATTTGACAGGTTCCGCGCTGTATGGGAGCGCATGATAGCGACTGGCCCTAGCGACCGGCTCCCACCATATTCATTAAAAAATTACGCTCAAAAAATTATTTTTTAAATAATTTAGTAATATGAATACATTAATATCAGACCTGTAATATCAATTCTGTACATTTTTTTTTTTTTACCTTAAAAAAATTATCTAAAATGGCCAAAGTGGTCACAGAATTTTTCACATTTAAAAAAAATAAAAATTAGTAACAATTAATTATGAATATTTAAAGATTGTTCCATTGAAATGCATTGGAGAGCGCCAGGTAGCGAGAGGTCATACCTGTCGCTGTTCAAGGTCGGACGCTGGCGCTGTGGACTGAGGCTTGAATAATGATGAATGAGTCGCTATATGGCGCTATCTCAGTCGCTAAGCAGGATTGGCTTGATAAATGTGTGATTGTGGTGGGGAGCCGGCGTTCTCGTGGCGGGGCCCGCCATTACCGGCCGCTCACCAGTCGCTACCTGTCGCTATTCCTTCATAAATAAGGGCCTTAGTAAACTCCCTGTATCCAATGTGTCCTGCCTCCAATGAGGTGCCTTCGGTTGCTGCCAACATTGAATTGAGAGAAAGTAAGTTTTATGCAAGATTCCAGGTTTCCAAGGGATCTTAAAATCAAAATCCTGAGTTTTGGCCCTGGGGCCGGGCACCCCAATTGGGGGTTCCCTGCTGTGTTAAACCCCCCAGGTCGCCTGAACAAACTCACCTCTATCGATACTACAGCGCATGTATTGCAGTTTGTCCAATCAGCGCCTTCGGATCCGCTCGAGCCCCTTTGTCCAGCAGCTCGTCTAATGCTAGTGGATCTGCTACACTTGAACAGGAATCGCGTCCTCGCCGGCCATTTACAAATCCCTGGCGCGGGCACACACCCTGCTAAAGGTATAGCAAGGATGCGGTCGCTGCTCGCGCATGCGTCCTTGGACCGGAAACGAAGGTGAATTTTTGGGCGAGCTGGTGGGTTTCACACAGCGGTATCATAGACTCCAGGGTGGGTTTTGGTCCTCTTTAATGAAGACAGGCATCTGAAATCGAGATACCTGTAGGTTAGGTTAAAGTGCACCTACAGTCCCATTTGAAGTGATTCTCTAACTAAATCTAATTTGGGAAATAAAAATAATAACCCACCTAGTCCCAGCTTTTTACCCAATACCATGCAGGAACTGGGCGCTGTGATCATGGGTGACAGTCCCATTGCTCATCCACTTACCTAGCTTCGCTCATCAACTCCTAATTAGCTTTACTAATCCATCCCTACCTAGATTCAATCATCCACCCGTAATTAGCTTCACTCATCCACCCCTACCTAGCTTCACTCATCCACCCCTACCTAGCTTCACTTATCCATCCCTACCTAGCTTCACTCATCCATCCCTACCTAGCTTCACTCATCCATCCCTCAAAGCAGCGGGCCATCTGTTGCAGTGATTCATTGATGAAACTGTCACTCATGATCCCCAGCAGCTCAATAGACCCAGAAGCCAAGACAACATTGCCTGACTGGCAGCTTGGAAGCAGGTGGATCTAGGGAACAAGGTGGGTTGAGGGGCTTTTCTGTTCTGTTAGGGTAGACTTTAGGTTCACTTTAAACAGGGCTCTAATCCGACTGCACTGTATCGAAAAGTAAAAAGAGTCTTCGGCTACTAACTCTGCTTTGCATTTATTATGGAAGCTATTGTTTGATGGGAAGAGGTCAAGAGAGAATCCAATGCACTTAAACCGGACCTTCAGCATCATATAATGAAAAGCTCAAACCCTTGAAAAACTATTCCCCAGCATCTAAAACGAATATATTTTAAGTTTTAAGTCACTTATTATTTTTTCCACCACTGGGCTGCAACTCTTTTGAGGACAACACTTCCTATCTGCAGGTAGCCTGAGACTCCATGGGCCGCCATTTTGGGCGTTTAAAGGCTCAGAAAATGCACTAGCTGCAAATAGGATGATTTTTGATGTGAGCAATCTGTATGTAAAGGGTAGGGGAAACATACAATATAGGCTCTTATTCAGGGTGAAGGTCCGGTATAAAATCTTGAGATGTAAGTGGTTGTGTATTTAGTAGGCCTTACCTAGTGCACCCTTGTTTGCATACGTTAGTCCCTTGTCACCTTTCTTCTTCTTCTTCAGATTCAGCCCTGAGAACAGACCCTTCCTATAGAAAAGAACACAAGAAATACATTAACTACGAAGTAGAGGCTTCTGTGCAGGTTCCAGGTAATTCACTTATCCTCATTGATACACAGATATTTATCTCACTGACCCTCCTAACTCACAAGAAAGCATGAGAAGGAAAACAAGGCATCAGGTCTTTAAAGTGAACCAAACCCCGGGATTTACCCCTCCCCCCCCCCTCAAGCAGGACCAGACAAAATATGGTGGAGGCCACCTGGGCAGAAGGTCTAGTGGAGGCCCCATAAATAACTGTAGATCAAACTCAAAAAGACCCCTTGTAATTACCAAAGTGTTCCTCACATACAATTCTATATGAAAAATTAGGCCGAACTGCATCCAAACACAACAGAGGCAGATTTCAGCTACAAACAAATTTCCTTATAACATTTGCTTCCTTGCAAATTTGAAGAAATTATGATAAATCCATTCAAGCTACACAGAAATAGAATGTTTGATAGTCTGTATCATGTAGAAATTCTGAGAAACATGAGAGGAGATTATGAGATTGTGTTTTACGGATTATGAAGCATTTCACGTGGACCAAAACTCAGGATTTTGACTATCCTGGGCTTTGGTCCTTGCCCCGATCGGGGTGCCCCGCTGTGTGAAACCCCACAGGTCTCCGAAACAAATTCACCTCTTCCTGGTCCTGCTAGAGGGGATCTTATAGATTCCCGGGCCGATCGCTGTGGGTTTTGGTCCACTTTAAATGTTACCAGCATCATTAGTTCCACTGAAAGAAAAATGTTTTGCTGATGATTTTTGTTTTTTATTAGGATAGCCCCCTGGCTAGGGGAGTCTCCAGAATGGGAGTCCTTAGAGTTTTGGGGGGCCCCTGGGATACCCTATATGAGGCAGGTTGGGATTTCCTGGTTGGGGAGTTTATAGTGTAAGTGTAGTTTCTAGAGGAGGCCACTAGACGCCTCCATAGAATAAGAAATAGAGGAGTAAATAGGATAAGTGGTTTTAGATGTAGGCCTCTCTGCCACACTTTGAAGTACAGCCCACGTTGCCTAGTTGATTGGCCCTTGGGGAGGAGTATAAGAAGGACCTGAGGGGGGTGGGGGGTTTGGAGTGCAGTTCAGACAAGTCTGAGGTGGGAAGAGGACCTGAGGCTCAGGCATGGGAAGTGAGTACTGGAGTGCGGGCTGCTTGTAGAGGGGCAACCAGGAGGACCTGAACACCCTATGGGGGTGCCAAACTCGAGAAGGCCAGTGCACGGGCTATACCCGCCACTTACCCATCTGGAGCCTAGGCACA
This sequence comes from Gastrophryne carolinensis, assembly GCA_027917425.1. Taxonomy (NCBI): domain Eukaryota; kingdom Metazoa; phylum Chordata; class Amphibia; order Anura; family Microhylidae; genus Gastrophryne; species Gastrophryne carolinensis. Next base: position 408,800,059 of record CM051239.1, on the reverse strand, counting down.
GGCTGAGGACTAAGGAGACTGGAACATGGCTGGGAAGAAATGTTGATTGATATCTTGATTTAGCTACTTAATAAAGACGGGCTCCTGAGTGCCCAGAAGTAACCATCTGCCCAAGAACAGTGTGAGTACACCGCCCTGAGCCCATTTTTAAAAGGTTTTGACCACCCCGTCTGTGAGACATCCCCAAGTACTTGCACCACCATCCACTTGTTGTGCATCTCTTATTAGTGCCTAGCAATAGATAGCTACAATAGCATTGATGGATTCCAATAGCCTTGACAATGCTTTTCCATGGGGCAATATCTTGGTGAAACCATTTACAGGGACGAATTTCAAATTGAATGCAGAGAATCCATTTTCAATGACATGTTGCACTTGGCTGTGCCAGCACCTGAGCGAGCGGTTAAAGTGTTGGCTATCTCTATCGCTTCCATCTTTTTGGCAGAAAACACACCGGCTAGTAGAAGATATAGAATATCGTTTATGCATAATGAAACATCAACAGGTTAAGGCAGATCTGTTTACTAGGCCATGCTGTTCTTTAATGTACAGACAATTGAAGACTCCTTTTGGTAAGACAGCAACAAATATGAAAAAGAAAAGGACCTCTCATAAGAAACATTGCAATAACATGGGACCAAGCAAACTATTTCTCATCCTAGGAGAAACATTGTTGGCTGCAGGATACTGTTGGAAAAACTGTGCAAGAGCTTACATCTTGTCTACATTTATGATAGTAGATGGTACCATTACATGTATCTATGTGTAGTCTGTGTTGTGCATTTTCTGCTGCAAGTTGTGTTTCCTGTATATTGGGGGAGCTCTATGACTCCTTTTTACTGTCTGTGTTAGCCACCATGTTAAGGTGACATTCTCCCACCATATGCATGTTCCAGTAAAGCCAGTTCCTGTTACACCACTAATGTCTATCTGGAATTGACTCTGCTGCACCCAGCACTCACAGATTCAACATGGTTGGAAAGAAGGCAGCGGCAATTCCTTGACAAAGGGGACTGCCATTCATACTATCTCACGATCCTGGGTAATACATTGTCTGCATACTTTGCTTTGTTTGTATGTTGTGGCTAATATATATGCTTATGAGGCTATTGGCCATACCTCTGGAGAGCGCCATTGATACAGATGTATCTTTGCATACAGTGACGCTTGCATTGTCCTTGAAATTGTCATTGAAGCCGTGGTTTAATGGCGCTTCTGAAGAGGGACTATCAGAACCAGCATGCATTATAACATACTGTTTATTGTATTCTGTCTGCCTCCTGAACTGACATGTTTTGATAACAGGGATACTTTGTATCTGAATCTTTAGCCACACTGCTTATTCTGGGAATGTTAGGGAGCCTGCACTGTGAATACATGTTTTTGCTACATAGACTTTTGTGATTTTAGAGCAGCTGCTTTTTTTGCTATCCACTTTTAACCACAGTGTCAGCTCATTATAAGAAGAGATTATTGGCGTTAAATCTATCTGGATATACTTTTGTAATCAGCTGTATGTGCAAATACTTTTTGTAAATGTTTTTGATGATGTATTACTATTTCTTGCTTATATGAAAACATATGGGCCTTAACTGCAGAGTAAAAAAGTAAATATTATTTTTTTATATAGCTTAAAGTGGACCAACACCCAGGATTTTGACTATCCTGGGTTTTGGTCCACTTCAGTGGGGCACCCCGATCGGGGGTGCCCCGCTGTCTGAAACCCCCCAGAAAGCCCCAAAAAACTCACCTCTCCCCGCTCCCACGTGACCGCGCCAGCCAATCACAGCGCTCAGAGCTGCTGTGGTATGCGCGTCCAAGGCCGCCTGGACGCACATACCAGCTCAGCTGGCTCTGAGCGCTGGAGGCTGCGTCTCGCGCTTCCCTCTAACAGGGAGCGCGCCTGCACCGGCCATTCACAAATGGCCGGCGCAGGTGCGCGCCCTGCTAGAGGGAAGCGCGATGGAACGGGGCTGAGGTAAGGTTTGTGGGCCTCCTGGGGGGTTCCTCCCCGCGGGACATCCCGATTTCGGATGCCCCGCGGGGAGGGATCTGATCGGTCCGGGAATCTTATAGATTTCCGGGCCGATCCCCCCTGGGTGTTGGTCCACTTTAACTGTTGTGCACCCGATACTTCAAATTACCTGTGTATACTAGGATAAGAAGAATTATCAGTTTGGGCAGTACCCTATATGTAAATTAACATTTGTGCTATACTAAAATGTGATGAAAGTGTGCCACTACTTACCATAAAAAAGGCTGCGGCCCAATGACACAATGGAAAGGATCTGTTTTAGATCAAGTACCAGTCAACCCTTTCCTCTACCTTGTTAAAGTGGACCAATGCCCAGGATTTTCACTATCCTGGGTTTTGGTCCACTTCCGTGGGGCACCCCGATTGGGCCGATCCGCTTGGATGTTGGTCCACTAGTATGACAAGTTTGACTGTATCAGCTTTCAGATGATGATAAAGAAGGAGATCTTTGTATCATGTATCATGTAATGATTCTCCTCCAGCTGAAAGAGAGCCAGGAGAGGTTGTGGACAGCCTAGTTGGGAAGCAATTACCTTGGTAATTCATCAAGTGGAAGCCAAACCTTCAGTGTACTTCATCAAGTTTGATGACTATTTCCATTTTTATGTCTATGATTTAGCGAAGACCTCCTAAGTGACGTTCTTGAACTTTGCCAAGGGTGTGGCTCTACCAAGTGTAATATTTATAGAAAATACAACTTTCATTTTATAATCTTGTATTCCTGCAAACTCTTGCATTTAAAATAATAAGGAGAATATGAGGATTAAGGAATTTTTGGATTACATCAATTCATCCTTCTTTAAATAGGAGTAAACCACTTCGGACTAATGAGGGGCTTAGGGAAAGAAGTTAAGAAACTAAACACATAAAATGAAAATGGGAGTTGAAAAAAAGCATACGAATGGAAGAGTGGTGTAATTGCTCATTATTAATGTTGTTCTTAAAAACTAATTCTTTACCTCTAAGGCACTTATATATATATTGCCTGCATTAGGTTATCTTTTAGCTTTAATGTTGAAGCCAATATGGGTGAACAGTATGTTTATCTACAGATAACAAAGCACTGTGAAGTCTTCATATGTGCCTCTTTGTATAATGCAAGGTGTTCCAATAAGTAAGTGGTGTGTCAAAGCCCAAGAGGGCGCAATGCAAGGTGTGCCCACAATCAAATAGTTTATCAAAGCTCAAAAAAGCATAATGCCAGGTGGGCCAACAATCAAATAGTTTATCGTTTATCACAGTATAATGCCAGGTGTGCCCACAATTAAATAGTTTATCAAAGCTCAAAAAAGCATAATGCCAGGTGGGCCAACAATCAAATAGTTTATCGTTTATCACAGTATAATGCCAGGTGTGCCCACAATTAAATAGTTTATCAATGCACAAGTGTTTCTAATGCCAGGAATGCCAACAATTAAATAGTTTATCAAAACCAAATGGGGTCTAATGCCAGGTGTGCCCACAATTAAACAGATAAAATTAAATTAAACAGTACTGACACACAAGTGGCCTGACCCAGTGGATACTCCACTAACAATAGCTATTAACCCTTTCAGTGCCAAGCACGTAGATACTACGTGCTTGCTTCCACTCCACTTAAGTGCCAAGCACGTAGTATCTACGGGCTTGACTTTCCCCCCTGCTAGTAAAAAAAATAAAAGTCAAAAATACTCACCTGACCCCTCGTTGGATCCGGCCGGGTCTCCTCTTTAATTTGGTGCCATCCGATCCCCCGTGGGGGGTCGGATGGCTCCAGGAGAGCCCCTGGAATAGCCCCCCCCCCGTTTGGCAGCAGCAGCTGCTAGCTGTAAAAAAAAAAAAAAAAAATAAAAATGACATTCACTTACCTGTGTGTGCGCTGGCTCCCGCTGTCCCTCCTCTTCACCTGGGGGGCCTCCGATCGCCCCCCAGGACTTACCGATCTTCAGGAGAGAGCCCGGGAGGCTCTCTCCTCTCTCCTCCTCGATGGCGGCCGCCATCTTGCCGTTGGGGCGGGGCTATGACGTCATCCCGGTCCGTCGCAGCGTCAAGCCCCGCCCCTTTTGGGGGCGGGGCTATGACGTCATCCCAGCCCCGATCACCGGCTTCAGCGTTCTCAGCTGTCAGATGCCATGAGACCCCTTATACCAGTTCACAAGGCTCTGGGTATGGCAAGTCACCTGCAGCTAGTGGGTGGCTTGCCATTAACCCCCAGCCCCCCATTACCTGCCTCCCCAACGGCCAGGGGGGGGCAGAAGGGCCCGGGCCACTTAGTGGCTATGTGGGCTAGTAGCCTGCAGGGCCAGGGGCCACCAACGCTGGCCCCTGCGCCCTGTTCTACAAGCCCCCATAGCTGGCCCGGGTCGGTAATGCTGGGTAGGGGGGACCCTACGTCATTTTTTGGGGGGATTTTTAAGGGTTTTTAACCCTTAAAATTCTAAAAAAAAATGGGGTCTCCCCCCCTAGGAGGGGGAACCCTATGTCATTTTTTTTTTTTAATTAACCCTTTTGTTTTCTGTCATCCAGCAGCTATAAAAGGCTGAAAGAGTGCTCCACTATGGATGGGAGGTAAGTATTAAAAAAAAAAAAATAATAAAATATTTTTTCTCTTTGTGTGTCTGTGTTTTATTTTTACATTTAACCCCTTGTGAACTGGTAAGGGGTCCATGACCCCTATACCAGTTCACAAGGCTGGGGGAGGTGGCAAGTCACCTGCGCTAGCCGGTGACTTGCCATTAACCCCCGGCACCCCCATTACCTGCCTCCCCAAAGCCCAGGGGGGGGCAGAAGAGCCCGGGCCCACTGGCTATGCGGGCTTGTAGCCTGCAGGGCCAGGGGCCACAAAAGCTGGCCCCTGCGCCCCGTTCCTCCAAGCCCTGCATAGCTGGTCCCGGGCTGGTTACTTTGGGTAAGGGGGGGCCCATGTCATTTTTTTTTTATTTTTAAGAATTTTTAACCCTTAAAAATCCCCCCAAAAAATGGGCCCCCCCTCCCGGGAGGGGGGACCCTATGTCATTTTTTTTTCTCGATTTAACCCTTTGTAGTGTGGATGGTAGTTGTATTTTATTTGTAAATGTTAAAAATTACTTGTTTCAGTTAGGGGGGTCTCCTGGGCAGGAACAGGGGGCTACCGATAAATATGTGGTACCGTTCTAATCTGTAGAAATGGGGCTTTCACATGCAATATGGTTTTCTTTAATAAAATAATTTTTTTATGTAAAATAAAGGAGTCAATTTTCTAAAAAAAAATTTTATTTATTTATTTTTTTTTACTTAATAATAAATAAAATTAATAATAAATAAAATTTACAAACAAGACATTTCATGTTAAAGCCTAAACTCTGCTGCAAAAAATATATATATAATTTTCCTGAAAATTCCAGCAAAAATGACACAAAACATGGCGCAAAACATGGCGCAAAATGGGGAAAAATGACCTGTCAACAGAGGGTGACAAAATCTCAAGTAAGCTGGCAATTAAAAGGGTTAATAGTACCTCTGCATGTTGGGTATTGTTCTGTTCGGGGGACCTTGCGCTTTCAGACTTAGCTTGTTTTTTCTGGTTTGCATATTTATATTTTAGTAAAAGGTGTTTTTTATTCTGCTTTTTTATACATTTTTTAGGGAAACTCTGCGCAACCAAAGAGTTCTTTGAGGGATTAATTCCAGAAAGATGAGCCCACTACAACAAGCTGGGTACGCTTAGAAAGCTTAACATGTATACTTTCAGGGAATATATGGTTTATGGGGGATATTCCAAATGTAAAGGGTTGTTTTGGTTGAAAAATCGCAAGGTGCGCACTTTGTCTGCAGAGCTGAAATTTTCAAGAAAAATTACCGTTACGCACATGCTTTACTTTGGGGTGTTTGGCAACTCTTCCCTTGACAGAACCCATGCATGTTGGGTATCATTCTGTTCGGGGGATGTTGCTTTTTCAGATCATACTTGTTTTTTCTTGTTTGTATATAGTTTTTTTAGGAAAATGTGGCTTTGATTCTGCTTTTTTATCCTTTTTTTAGGGAAACTCTTTGCAACCAAAGAATACATTGAGGGATTACTTCTAGAAAACTGTGGCCACATCAACAAGCCTGGTACAAACAGAAAGCCTGAGGTGTGTACTTCCAGAGAATACATAGTTTGTGGGGGGTATTTCAAATGTAAAGGGTTGTTTTTCTGGAAAAACTGCAAGGTGCGCATAGCGCATATCACAGTTGTATTTTTTCTGAAAATCCCCTAAAGCTCTGTTTCAGTTTGGGGGAGTCTCCTGGGCAGGAAAAGGTGTCTACCGATACATATGTGGTACTGCTGTAACTGTGAGAAATTGGGGTTTCACACGCAATAAGATTTTATTGACAAACTTACATTTTTTATTACAAAAAAACACTACAAATTGTAAAAAATGGATTTTTTTTATTTTTTTGCACATATTTCGCCAAAAAATATTGAGAATACACCTTAAAAATGACAAACAAGACATTTCATGTTAAAGCTCAGACTCTGCTGAAAAAAACAATATATAATTTTCCTGGGAAATCCCTGGAAATCCCTTCAAAAATCACATTTGAACATGGGGAGCGCAAAATAGTGCAAAATGGTCTGGCAACAGAGTGTGACAAAAACTCCAGGTAGGCTGGCACTTAAAGGGTTAAAGAGCAATGACCTCAAGTGGTTTGAACAATCGGTATTAAAGAGCAGTGACCCCCAATTGGCCCGATTTGTATTATAGAGCAGTGATCCCCAAGTGGTTTGAACAATTGATATTACAGAGCAGTGACCCCCAAGTGGTTTGAACTAGAGGACACTACCCAAAAATGTTTTTTTTCAAGAGGGCCTTAACTGCCCTGACCCAGTGGATACTCCAATAAAGAGCACGGACGCCCAAGTGGTTTGAACCAGTGCGCACTACACAAAAATGTTTTTTTTCCAAGCGGTCCTTAAAGTAATGCTGCAGGGAAAGGTAATTGTTAAGCCATTGCGTCAGGCTACATTTAGCACTGTCCTAAACTGTTTTCCATTTTTAAATAGAAATAGAATGTTATTGGCTGACCCTGTATACGCCGATATCTCGGACATTTCTCTTTTTCATCCCGTCCCCCAATCAGCTCAGCAGAGCATGACTTCTTCTTTCGGGCCAGGCGCCCCCAAGATTTTTTTCCTCTGGTGAGACTTATGATCGATTTCCTATAGAACCACAACCCTGGGGGTTGACCCCCTAATATTGGATATGTCTCTTATGTTTCTTTTTGTTGTTTGTTTTTTCTTTTTTCTTTCTGCTGTATGCTGAATAACACCACCCAGTTTATCCACTGCATAGGACTTTTATGGAAGGAGTGAACTACCAATAATTTGTACAATCATTATAGGAGAGCAGATTGAGAAAGCCCCAAACGGGGGCGAAACTAGTCCACTGTTATTGTATGCTCCACATTTTTTGATTGTATATACTTACATTGTTGCATATATGAATGACTTGTATATATTATTGCCTATATGCTAATTAATCATGACTTGTATTGTACATCGTTGTCAAATGATTGATGGATTAATTTGTTATTTGCACGTATATGCTTAATGTACTTATTTGTGATTCGTGGTTTTAACTGGGAGGCGAGGAGTAGGGACACACTGGATTTCTGGTGTTATCCCCCTTCCTATGCTCGCCCTTTTATCTAATCTTTTATCTAAATAAATATGTGATCAAACTATTATGTGTATTTAATTTCGTGTGGCGGGGTCGCGCATAGAGTTCCTTATTTAACTGGGCTTGCTTATTCCCAGTGACTCTGTAGTATTGGTCCTATAGAGAGCCCCAAAGAATTGTTCCTATGGTGGTTCCAGGAATTATTCACTCTGGCCATGCAAGAAATTATTAAATTATGTTTCTTCAGAAATAAAAGTTTTATTCACGGTCCAAAACAAATAACATTCCTTATAAACATCCAGGGATAGGGTTCCACTTCACTTGTAAATATACAGCAGGAAAAAATACAGGTTAGCAATGTCAGGTAATGCTTTCTGTTACCACGGAAACCATTAAAGGCTGGATACTGGGCAGACATTTTATCTGAGGGAAATTCCTTCTGGATATATATATATATATATATATATATATATATATATATACATATATAGTTCCTTTTCAATTGTGTAGAGCTTACCCTTTATGGTCAGTGTTGGTTCTATTCCCCAGTATTATTTTGGCCAGAAAATGCCTGGCATCTCCAAAAATCTAGTATTCGGTGCCCTCCTTAATGTTCTTTCTTCGTGCATCACTACCCACTACCTCTCAAATGTATCTCCTTGTTGCCCCTAAAAATTAGCTGACCATTTTTTTGGGATGCCTAAATTGTGACAGCTTAACAAATCGCGGGGAGGCCGATTCATTAATAGCGTCAGGTAGCGACAGATGAGCGACAGTAGCGGTATTTTCACAGCACCCGCTAGTATTCGCTGTGCTTGGCCGTTGTTCGGTTGTTGACAGCGACTCAGTCGGTGTGCGGTAATGTAGAATACGGGGTTAGGAGTCGCTGTTTGACAGGTTCCGCGCTGTATGGGAGCGCATGACAGCGAAAGGCCATAGCGAACGGCTCCCAGCATATTCATTAACAAATCACGCTCTAAAAATTCTCGCGCTGTGAAATGCTTGTTTAAACCCCAGAGCGCTGGCGGCGATGGCTTAAAAGTAGTTTTTTAACCCCCAAACAACCATATTTTTTTTAATGAATACATTAATATCAGACCTGTAATATCAATTCTGCACAAATTTTTTTTTTTGTTTACCTAAAAAAAAATATCTAACATTGCAGAAGTGGTCACAGAATTTTTGACATTTAAAAAAAATAAATAAATAATAGCAATTAATTAAGAATATTTAAAGATTGCTCCATTGAAATGCATTGGAGAGCGCCAGGTAGCGAGAGGTCATACCTGTCGCTGTTCAAGGTCGCTTGCTGGCGCTGTGGGGTGAGGCTGGAATAATGATGAATGATTCGCTATCTGGCGCTCTGTCAGTCGCTAAGCAGGATCAGCTTGATAAATGTGTGATTGCGGAGGGGAGCCGGCGTTCTCGTGGCGGTGACCGTCATTACAGTTCGCTCACCATTCGCTACCTGGCGCTATCCCTTGTTAAATAAGGGCCTAGGTTAATTTTCCATAGCGACAGCATTGTATGATGTGTGACCAATGTTGTCCTTATGAAAAATTAAAGCGGACCAACAGTCAAAAATGACTTGAAGCAGATCAACACAAACCGTGGTCATATGCATCCCTCCCGGGGCAGTTTAGATTTCTGCACATAAACACTCATTTACCCTTTTCCAACTCTTGCTGTGGTAAATTTTAAAAACAAGATGGTGGCTCATGCATTTGCAGGCCGCCTGCAAACAGGAAGTGCTGCTGGGCTTCCTGTCACTGTGCAATGTCAGTTATGCCAGTTGGGAGAGGAAGCTCCAAAATGGCCGCTTCCTTCCTTTTTGAATTCTACCAGGCCGTTGTTCCGATTTAAATTGATTCTAAATGCAAAAGTAAAAAAAATAAAATAAACAGCAGCTTACCTTGCCAAACGTTCCTGCAGTGTGGTCATTCTTCTCAGCTCGGCATGGTGAGTGAGGAAATCCCCTTCCTTGCTCCAAGCTCTGGAGCCACCCTATCAATGCGGTCCATCAATCAGGAACAAGGGACCATAATAGAAACATAGAAACATAGAAACATAGAAGGTTGACGGCAGAAGGAGACCATACGGTCCATCTAGTCTGCCCTTATGTGTATACTGTATGTACTCTTTATCTTAGGATAGATGTGTGCTTATCCCAGGCATGTTTAAATTCAGTGACTGTTGATTTTTCAACTACCTCTGCTGGAAGTTTGTTCCAAGCATCTACTACTCTTTCTGTAAAATAATATTTTCTAACATTGCTCCTGATCTTCCCTCCGACTAGCTTCAGGTTGGGCCCCTTGTTCTATCATTAAGTTTCATCTTAAAAACACTTCCCTCCTGAACCTTATTCAATCCTTTCACATATTTAAAAGGTCTCAATCATGTCCCCTCTCCTTTCTTTCCTCCAGACTGTACAAATTAAGTTCTTTAAGTCTCTCCTGATAAGTTTTAAGTTTAAGTCCTTCCACCATTTTCGTTGCCGGCCTTTGGACCCGTTCTATTTGAATAATGTCTTTTTGCAGGTAAGGTCTCCAGAACTGCACACAGTATTGTAGCTGTGGCCTCACCAGGGCTCTATACAGCGGCATCACAACCTCCCTCTTCCTACTGGTGATGCCTCGAGCTATGCAGCCGAGCATCCTGCTTGCTTTTCCCACTGCCTGGCTACACTGTCCACTCATCTTGCAGCTTTCAGTAATCAGTACCCCTAAATCTCTCTCCTCCGAGGTCCTGGATAACACAGCGCTGCCCATACGGTGCTCAGAGCAGGGATTCCTTCTACACCAAGTGCATGATTTTACATTTAGAGACATTAAACTCTAGTTTCCACAGTTTTGACCATTTATCCAGTAAAGCTAAATCATTTTCCATGTTGCAGACACCTCCAGGAATATCCACCCTATTACTAACCTTTGTATCATCAGCAAACAGACAAACTTTTCCTACCAAGCCTTCTCCTATGTCACTTACAAATATATTAAAAAGAATGGGGCCCAGGATAGAGCCTTGCGGCACACCACTTGTAACTCGCCTTTGTTCAGATTGCACGCCATTTACAACAACACTCTGATACCGATCCCTCAGCCAACTGGAAATCCACTGAACTATCCAGGGATTGAGTCCTACCTTCAATAACTTATCTATGAGCTCCTTATGTGGTACAGTGTCAAAGGCTTTGCTAAAATCCAGATAGGCGATATCCACAGCACCACCTTCATCTAACACTTTAGTGACATTGTCAAGGAAATCAATAAGATTGGTCTGACATGATCTGCCCTCAGTAAAGCCGTGCTGTTTTGGGTCCAATAGATGGGAAATTTTCTGTTTTTTAAAAGTGTTTCCATGGAACCACTCCCCTCCCCTGCCTCTGGCTTCAATGAGAAGCCATAAAGGCCATCTAACCCCTCCCTCCCCCTGCCCAGCCTCCTCCTAGCGGCGCACGGAGCCGCTGCCCCCAGTTGTCGGGCTGGGGGAAAAATGCAGCCGCCCCTGGCATTCAGGGTGTGCTTTCAGAGTGTGCGCATGTGCTTTTGGAATGTGGGCATGCGATTTGGGAGTGCAGGCAAGTGCGTTTGGGAGTGCGGGCATGCGTGTTTGGAAGTGTGAGCATGCACATTGTGTGTTTGGGGGTGCTGGTCTAGGCTCCAATGTCGCCTACCAAAGGGGGGAGGAGAAGAAGCACAGCCAGGGTGTCTGAAGCCAGTTCTGGGAATCTTACAGATCCCGGCCATTATGCTGATTATTATGCAGCATCACAGAGCCAAGGCCCATCCCCACTTTTTCAGAAAAGATATCATGAGGTAAACCTAAAAACCTTGATATCTATGCCATTTCTTGTTTAGGGCAGTGCCAAACATAGCCCGACACAATGGTGTAACAGTTACCTTTGCCTTTAATATCACTTTTATCTAGCAATTTGTTAAAGAAGCACTATCGCAAAAAATGGCTCAATGATAAAAATCCATCTATGTTTGCTGGAGGGCAGGAGGGGGGGTCACTTATACACCCGGCATCAAGAAATATCCAGCCAGGCTTGTTTTTATTTCATTTAATGGAAGGAGAACGACATCCAGGGTGATGGGCTCTGTTACCCCTGATAGACTAAACCTGTCACCTCTGGATTTTTTTCCTACCATGAGAGAATAAATCTCAATTCGGGTGTATAAGTGACTTGCTTATACACCCCTCCTTCAATAGCAAGGACTGGGCACACAAGGGAGAATAGCAGGGACTAGGCACACAGGGGAGGATAGCAGGGACTAGGCACACAGGGGAGGATAGCAGGGACTAGGCACACAGGGGAGGATAGCAGCGACTTGGCACACAAGAGAGGATAGCAGGGACTAGGCACACAGGCGAGGATAGCAGGGACTGGGCACACAGGCGAGGATAGCAGGCACTGGGCACACAGGCGAGGATAGCAGGGACTGGGCACACAGGCGAGGATAGCAGGCACTGGGCACACAGGCGAGGATAGCAGGGACTGGGCACACAGGCGAGGATAGCAGGCACTGGGCACACAGGCGAGGATAGCAGGGACTGGGCACACAGAGGAGGATAGAAGGGATGAGGTACACAGGGGAGATTAGCAGGGACTGGGCACGCCGGGGAGTATAGCAGGGACTGAGCACACCAGGAAGGATAGCAGGGTCTGGGCACACAAAATGAGGATAGCAGGGACTGGGCACAGAAGAAAGGATAGCATGGACTGGGCACACCAGGGAGCATAGCAGGGACTGGGCACACAAGGAAGGATAGCAGGGACTGGGCAAACAGGGGAGGATAGCAAAGAATGGGAACACGGGAGAGTAGCAGGGATTGGGCACACAGTAGGAAATCAGGAACTGGACACACAGGGAAGGATAGCAGGTAATGGGCGCCTAGGGGGGGATATCTAGGACTAAGCAAATGAAGAAGAATAGCAGGGACTGGACACTTAGGAGATGATAGCAGGGACGGAGGATACAAGGGAGAATAATAGGGACTGGTCACACAAGGGAGGATATCATGGATCTTGGCACATGGAGGAGTATAGCCAGACCCAGGCACATGCGACTGGTAAATGGGAAAATGCCAGGGACGGTCAATCTTCTTAGCTCGGCGTGGTAAGCGAGGAAGACCCCTTCCTTGCTCCAAGCTCTGGAGCCACCCCACCTATGTGGTCCATCAATCAGCAACGAGGTACCATAATGGAACGACTCCCCTCCCCTGCCTCTGGCTTCAATTAGGAGCCATGAAGGCCATCTACCCACAAGGGTAGATATAAGGGTCTTGGCACACAAGATAGGATAGCAGAGACTGGGCACACAAGGGAGGATAGCAGGGACTGGGCACACAAGGGAGGATAGCAGGGACTTGGCACACAAGTGGGCACAAAGGGGAGGATAGCAGGGATTGGGCACACAATGGAGGATATCAGGGATTGGACACACAAGAGAGGATAGCAGAGACTGGGCACACCAGGGAGGATAGAAGGGACTGGGCACACAAGTGGGCACAAAGGGGAGGATAGCAGGGATTGGGCACACAATGGAGGATATCAGGGATTGGACACACAAGAGAGGATAGCAGAGACTGGGCACACCAGGGAGGATAGAAGGGACTGGGCACACAAGGGTGTATAGCAGGGACTGGGAACACAAGGGTAGATATAATGGTCTGGGCACACAAGATAGGATAGCAGAGACTGGGCACACAAGGGAGGATAGCAGGGACTGGGCACACAAGGGAGGATAGAAGGGATTGGACATACAGGAGAGGATAGCAGAGACTGGGCACACCAGGGAGGATAGAAGGGACTGGGCACACAAGGGAGTATAGCAGGGACTGGGAACACAAGGGAGGATAGCAGGGACTAGGCACACCAGGGAGGATAGCAGGGACTGGGCACACAAGAGAGGATAGCAGGGACTGGGCACACAAGGGAGGATAGCAGGGACTGGACACACAAGAGAGGATAGCAGGGACTGGGCACACAAGGTGGGATAGCAGGGACTTGGCACACAAGTGGGCACACAGGGGAGGATAGCAGGGATTGGGCACACAGGAAGAAAGCAGGGACTGGACACACAAGGGAGGATAGCAGGGATTGGACACACAAGAGAGGATAGCAGGGACTGAGCACACAAGGGAGTATAGCAGGGACTGGGAACTGGGAACACCGGGAAGGATAACAGGGACTAGGCGCATCAGGGAGGATTGCAGGGACTAGGCACATCAGGGAGGATAGCAGGGAATGGGCACCTAGGGGAGGACTAAGCACATGAAGGAGGATAGCAGGAACTGAACACTTAGGAGATGATAGCAGGGACTAAGGATACAAGGGTGAATAACAGGGACTGGGCACACAAGGGAGGATATCATGGATATTGGCACACGGAGGAGTATAACCAGACCCAGGCACATGGGACTGGTAAATGGCAAAATGGCAGGGACTGGCTACACAGGATTGAACTTGTTGGACTCCACTTTGTCCAAAATTGACCCTGCAACCAGATAGCCAATTTTTTTGGCCAGACTTTGAAGAACATTGCTCATTACACAGTTATGGTAATTATCAGACAGACACTGCCCTTGCTCTCCTTTCTATTTATCAGAAGGCTAATAAATCAATACATGGGGATGTGACAGATCCCCAACAATTGAAACATTGCAGCTGGAAGCACAGATGCTGATATCTAGGGCAGTTGAGGTATAGTTACATTTCTTTGCACTCAGAAAACAATGTAAACCCTATTATATAGATACAATTACATGAAAAGCATTTGAAGATTTCAAGACCGTACGATGCACCAGTATAACAAGTTAAGTGTTAAAGAAAGTTACATCTGTACCTGACAAAGGTTTTTTTTTTCTAAACTTCCTAAACTTTACATGGATGTCCTTTTCTTTTGCCATCATATTATGGGTAACTATCAAAACTCAGCCACCCACACCAGTTATGGCTGCCTCATACAGTATGTGGATAATAGCCGGGGCTCACCTGTGGCTGTGCGGGGTGCTCTCAGCGGACTCCATGCTTCTCAGGGATGCTGGGAGGAGAATGGCATTGACTGTATAAGAGGCTGAGCAGCAGCACCAGCACCCTGTCTGATTGGGCTTATCAGGTGTGTACACAGCAGTGAGTACTGAAACCTGGTCCACACAGTGCAAACAGTCCCTTCCCTAATGCCAATACCTTCCCAGTGATGTTTAGTCTGAGAACCAGAAGAGCAAATAAATACCTTCTAAATCTATAACACACTTTATTGGAGCAAATAAATAACCTAACATCTACTGTATATATAAGACACCCTAAGTCCAAATATTCCGTCTACTACTCAAATCTATAAGATCTCCCCTCAACTCAAATGCCCCCAAAAATTCCAGGAACATCGCGGGAGGTAAAAACTTCCCCCAAACCTCACCAGCCTGCTGCACCCCCCACCCCCCTGGTTTTACTATTGGGCTGCTTTTACTCACCTCCTGGACCATTTATCTTCTGGGTCCCTCGGATTCCACGCATCCTCTGATCTCACGCCTGCGCAGTGCCGATGGATGGGCTGCAGAGGGATCCGTCGGAAAAGACGCAACAAGACTTGAAGAGTGAATTCAACAGTGATGGATGCTGGGCTACTGCTGTCCTTTAGGCATCCAAAAAGTAAGCAGGGCACCCATTCCTGCCCAGGAAACACCCCAAAGTGAAACAGAGCTTTAAGGGATTTTCAACTAAAATACAACTACTATGCGCACCTTGATGTTTTATCCCTTTATAGTTTGAAACCCCCAACAAGCTATATATTTTCTGGCAGTACACACCTCAAGCTTTCTAGGCGTACCAGGCTCATTGTCATGGGCACAGTTTTCTAAACGCAAACCCTCAAGGAATTCACTGGTTGCACATCATTTCCCTAAAAAATTAATAAAAAAGCATAATCAAAATCAAATATTCCTAAAATAGGTAAACAAGAATAAAAAAGCTAAATTTAAAAGTGCAAGGTCCATTGAACAGAATAAAACCCAATATGCATAGGCTCTTTTAACTCTTAACTGTAAGCCTAATTTAGATTTTGCCACCCTCCGTTGCCAGGCCATTTTTCACCATTTTGCGCTATGTATGTTTAAAGCAGAATTCCAGTCAAAGTTAACCCCCCCCCCCCACCTCCCTACCCTGGTACTAAGGCAGGATGGGGAGGGATTACAAAGAAAAAAAATACCTTAACTGACCTAGGGACCAGCATTGCTCTCCCGGCATTTCGGATTCTGGCCGCCTCCATCTTGCCTGAAATGACAGAGACATAAGTCAAAGTCAATGGGCATCAGGAGTGTGCGCAAACCCAGGGGATGCAGCTTTCTCTCTTTTTCAGGGGCTGCCATGGGGGCTCGGCAGTAAAGTGCTGGCCCGTAGATCAGGTAAGGGCTTTTTTCTTTGTGACCCTCCCAACAACTTTTGACTGGAATTCTGCTATAACTGTGATTTTTGAAGGAATGTCCAGGGATTTCCATGAAAATTATATATTGTTTCGACAGAGTTTGGGCTTTAACATGAAATATCTTGTTTTATGTGTTTTCATAATAATTTTGTGTCAAAATGTAAAAAATTAATAAAAAATGTGTATTCTTTAATTTGTCCCTTTTTTTCAAAGAAAAAAAATATTTTTTTAATAAAACCATGTAGCGTGTAAAAGCCACATTCCTCTCGATTACAACAATACCACATATGTATCAATATCCCCCGTTTCTGCCCAGGAGATCTGCCAAACTGAAAAGGGAGCTTTATGACATTTTCAAATAAAATACAATTACTATCCACATTATGAAGGGTTACGTTTTTTTTAAAAAGGGCATGGGGTCCCCCCTATCCAGCAAAACCTGCCCTGGCACCAGCTACGTGGGCTTGTAGACCAGGGCTCTGAAGGCTACAAGCCCACATAAACCCCATGGGCCATGGGCTCTTCCTCCCCCTCCCCCTGGGTTTGTGGATGCAGGTAATGAGGCCAGGGGTAATGGCAAGTCACCCACTTGCCGCAGGTGGCTTGCCAGCCCCTCAAACCGTGTGATCTGGTATAAAGGGTCTCATGGCCTCCTCACCAGCAACAAAAATGTTATTTATTAAAAATACATTTTTTTTCTTTACTTACCTCCAGTCTGCTGAGCTATGCACGTCTTAGTGGCGTTTTAGCTCAAGCTCAGGCTGGCGGACGCATCTCATGCTTCCCTCTTACAGGGAGCGTGCTCGCACCGGCCATTCACAAATGATGCTACAGAGAAGCGCAAGATGCGGCTGCGGCCCACGCATGCTCCGTTGGACCGGGATTAAGGTAAGTGTAGCGGGCGTCCTGGGGGTTTTCACACAATGGGGCCCCCCGATCTTGGATGCCCCGCAGGGAGGGAATGGATCAGCCCGGGAATCTTATAGATCCAGCTGGGCTTTGGCCCACTTTAAGATCCATGGATGGGGATCGGAGGCACCCCGGGGGAAGAGGAAAGCTGTGCTAGTGGATCCTGCGTGAAAGTGAGCATTTTTTTCTTTTAAACAGGGAAAATGCCAGCTACATGAAACTTGCGGCAGCAGGCAGATTCTATGCTACTGAACTGCATGGGAGTGGCCGTCTAGCCACAATTTTGACAGCCCTGCTTCTGAAAAACCCGGTCCCACAATCAATGAATGGCTTGGTACTGCTTATAAAGCTCCTAAAACAACATCGTACACAAATGTTGCAGTGATCTTTGGCAGCCACGGCCCCTGACCTCAATTGTTACATAGTTACATTTATCCCATCCAGCAGCTGTTGAATCAGTGTGTGTAACATGACAGACATGCTGATCCCATGTTTCTGAGGTATATCTCTCTCTGAGTTTGGTGTGGGCTGCTTGAAGCAAATCCCAAGCTGCTCACAGCCTGGATTGTGTGGAGAAACAATATCACACTGGTACACTGCAGCCATTTTGATCTGACCATCAATGCAGCCAGCTAGAGTAGGATGCCAGGCTTGTGCTTCTATTTCCAAGAGTTCCTTTAATCTTAGCCGTTGCTGAACTTCGCCTGGATTTCTGACTTCTCTTCTCTTGCTGCTCTCCTACAATCTATGCCTGAATTTTGGATTACATGCCCTGCCACCTGCCCACGACTGTTGTTTATGAATCTTTGATGCACACCCACAATCTCTAGCTATGGATTTGGACCTCAATTACAGCATGCTGCCAGGCCATGACCATTGGCTTACATCTGACCCTGCCTCTGCAGTCTAGTTTCTGCCAGTCCATCGGTGCCAGGGAATCACTGCTTGCTTGCTCAGACCCTCGATTCCCCAGTAGGACAACCTGAGACTTCCCATGCAGCCCAGCCAATCCTGCCTTGGGTGGGGGTCTCTAATGAAGATCACGGTTGATCTTAGATTCTGGATAGTTGAGTCTTGGGTTCTGGGTAGCAGTCTCCAGGAGAAGGATTTCTTCTAACATTCTGTGTGGAAAAAGACAACATCTCTTTCTGTCTGGTTGGGCTGATGATAAGGAAACTCCCAGCTCAACTGCAGTGTGTCTGTTTGCTAGCCCCCCAACTCATGCTCATGTGTAAGCAGGGATCTTATATATGATCCAAGATGGCCACTCCCAGACGGTTCGGAAGCACAGAATCGTCATGCTATTCCACAACCTCTGTTAAGCCCTCGCAAACAGACTACTCCACTGATCACAAAGGGGGGCATTAAAGCGGATTCTGACTTTCCTGGGTTTTGTTCCGTACCCCATGGGGCATCCCAGTTTGGGATACTCGCTGTGTGAAACCCCCCCAGTTAGCCCTTAAAAATGTACCTTCCCATGCTCCAATGGCACATGCTTGGGCTCTGATCCAATTAAAGCCGCCTGCCTTGACTATGTCATTCGGCAGATGGCTCTCATTGAAATTAATGGAAAGAGTGTGTTTCTGCATCCCGTGGCCTCATGCATGCTCCTGCACCAGCCTATCTGAATGGCTGGGACGGTAGCATGTGCATGATGCCCCATTTAAAACAATGAGATCCGCCTGACGAATGATGTAGTCATTTAATCTTGCTTATCCATTGCCAAACTTTGCCTGGATTTTTGGCTACACCTCTTGCTAATTGTTTATGATCTTTGCCTGAATTTTGAATTACGTTCCATGACGCCTGGTTTTGTGGTCCTGGAGTCTAACCCAGGGTTGGATCTGAGGAGCAAGATCAGTATAGCAAGATTTTTTGGAAACCCTCAAAAAGGATTTACGTTCTAACATTTAAACACTCTACTCAAAGGAGTTGGCTTTAGGGTCTTTCTTTTTGGGTTGATGGAGTTTGTGAAGAGATTCCCGGGAATCCGTAGGGAGGATTTACAGCTTTAAGGACTTGGTGGAAAGAAATGCGGGTGTTTGTAGAGCGGGTGTTCCCCTCCAGCCGATAAAACCAAGGTGGAGTGTAGTCGTGAGAAGCTCGGGAGTGTTTCTGGCTCTCGGGTTATTGTGTGTATACAATGATGTAGTGCAGTGTACATAGTGTATATAGTGTTACATTGACACCGACACTTAACAAGCTCTTCCAAAGAACAGAAAACCAGCCAGGTTAGTATTAAAGTGGAAATCCTCGGTCAACATCAAAGCAGCACAGGTAGTACCAGGGCCGACTCTAGGTTTATGCAGGCCCTTGGGCGATAGAGTCTTAATGGGCCCTTGCAGTGTGGTATGATACTTCATAGATTGTGATAAAGTTGCATTATGGTGAATGCTGCTAAAGAATTGAAAGAAAAAAATAATAGAAGCATAGAAGGAATAACAGAAAGAGAAAAAAAAAAAAAAGAATAGAAGGACTGAAAGAAAAAAACTCAAGCAGGAGAGAGAGAAAGGAATGACAAAAAAAGATGGAATAGTTGAAAATAAACAAAGAAATATATAAATAAGATATGATAAGAAACAAAGAACAAAAGCATAGAATGAATAACAGAAACAAAGAAAGAGAAGGAATGAATGACAGAAACAAAGAAGAAATAAAAGGACAGAAAAAGCAGGAACGAGAGAAAAGAAATGACAAAAAAGATGGAATAGTTGGAAATAAATAAAGAGGGAATAAAAGGAATGACAGAAAAGGCAGGAAAGAGAAAGAAGGAGTGTAAAAAAAGAGATGAAAGGAAAGAAAGAATAGAGGACTGGCAGAAAAAAGAAAGAGAAGGATTGACAGAAAAAAAATATTAGAAGAAAAGCAAGAAAAGGAATAGAGCCAGATGAAAGACAATAACAAAGAAAAGTTGGAAAGAGGGAAAAAGACTAGAAGAAAAGAAAAGGATACATAGAAAGAAACAAAGCCTAGAAGGACTGACAAAAATAATAGAAGGAAAGTAGAAAGAAATGAATGGCAGAAAAAACAAATGAAAGAAAGAAGCAAAGAATAAATGGAAAGAAAGAAACAGAAAAGAATAGATGAAAAGAAACAGGGAATAGAAGGACTAACAGAAAGAAAGACTTCCAGCAGCCAGTCGGTCCCTGGCTGACATTCCGGGGAGGCCGATTCATTAATAGCGCCAGGTAGCGACAGATGAGCGCCAGTAGCGTGATTTTCACAGCGCCAGCTAGTATTCGCTGTGCTTGGCCGGGGTTTGCTTGTTGACAGCGACTCAGTCGGTGTGCGGTAATGTTGAATACGGGGTTAGGGGTCGCTGTTTCACAGGTTCTGCGTTGTATGGGTGCGCCTGACAGCGAATGGCCTGAGCGAACGGCTTGCTGCAGATTCATTAACAAATCACGCTCAAAAATTTCTCGCGCTGTGAATTCCTTGTTTAAACCCCAGAGCGCTGGCGGCGATGTGTGTAAAGTAGTTTTTAACCCCCAAACAACCTTTTTTTTTATATGTAAAAATTATACAAGTTTTTCTAAACATTTTGTAATATGAATACATGAATATCAGACCTGTAATATCAATTCTGCACATTTTTTTTTTTTTTTTTTACTTAAAAAAAATCCTAACATTGCAGAAGTGGTCACAGAATTTTTGACATTAAAAAAAAAAAAAAAAAAAAACATTAATAGCAATTAATTATGATTATTTAAAGATTGCTCCATTGAAATGCATTGGACCACGCCAGGGAGCGCCAGGTCATACCTGGCGCTGTGATGGGATTAGCAGCGGCGCTGTTCGTTGCAGTCGGCTACATGATGAATCCCGCGCTAGCTGACGCTCTCGCCGGCGCTAGCCTCATTTAGCGTGATAAATGCGTCATTGTGACCGCCGCCGGCCGTACTTGAGTCGGTAGCCGCCGTTAGCTGGCGGTACCTGGCGCTCGTCAGACACTACCTGGCGCTAGCCCTTGATAAATAAGGCCGTTAGTTCTGGTGAGCCCTCCCAAGGTGAAGGGGCCCCAGCACTTGCCCAGGTACATCCAGTGCTGAGACCTGCCCTGGGTAGTACTCCAGTATTGGGTCCAGGTAATCTCTATATATTTATGGAGCTTTGGTAGTGCCCTATTAACCCTCCCAGCCTCATATTTCAGGGTCCCTTTAAATCAGACAAGCCAAATTCAAATCGTTCAGGCAGAGCCACCATCAGAGCAGCACTGGCATTACTCCAGTATAGTGCCCATGCAAATACTGGATATAAATAGAGCTTTGGCAGTGCCATATTAACCCCCTCCCTCAAATTCAAGTGCTTTAGGCTGGGATGCCATCAGGTAAGTGCATGTGTTACTGTAGTATGGGGCCCAGTAAATTCTGGGCTGTGAATGGGATCCAGCCAGTGACATATTTATTTTATCCATTTATCCCCCAATGTCCCAAATTTCACAATTCAGATGCTCACATGCACCTCCCAGGTTAGTTATGAATTGGTCTGAGCCTTTGTTTCTTTTGATTTTGTGCAAGCACATGGGGTGGGGAGGTCTGAAGCTGTACTGCGAGGCTTTCGACCCTTTCTTCTCATGTGCTGCACTTGAGGTTATAGTGCAACCTCAGGTAAGCTGCTCCCAATTTATCCATTGCGTTATATGTCCCAAAGGGGACTTGCATAGACTAGGGTTAGGACGGAACCTGTAGAGAGACACTGTGGCGTTTGGTGGTGCAGCTTTAGCATACTGCAGATGTATGCCAACCAAGACCTTTCAACCAGATTTAGAGCCAGATTATAGGTTTGGTTGGAAGCTTACAGGGTCGAGTGATGTGGCCCCTTTAAGCCTTGTGTATCCTAATTGACTTGCTCACGTGCATCTCCCAGGTTAGTTATAAACTGGTCTGAGCTGCCCTCCCTCCTTTGTTTCACTTGGCATTTCACTTGGCACACCTTGCATTAGACCCCCTTGTGCTTAGATGAACTAGTTACTTGTAGGCACACCTTGCATTAGACCCTCTTGGGCTTTGATAAACTAGTTACTTGACACACCTTGCATGAGACCCTATTGGGCTTTGATAAACTAGTTACTTGTTGGCACACCTTGCATTAGACCCTTTTGGGCTTTGATAAACTAGTTAATTGGTGGCACCACTTACATTCAACTTGGGGTTTAATAGAATTACTCACCTCTGCCCACCTGCATTGCACTTACTGGGACAAGCAGCATATACACTGTGTCCAACAATGCAGAACGCAGCAAATAAAAGACAGGGATGTGGGCATGGTGCTGCTGCTGCAGCTGGTGGTGATGAAGCTGGTGCTGCAGGGAGAGGACATGTCTCAGCTGTGCCTGCTACACCTTCCTCTAGTGCTAGCAGACGCCAGGGATTGCAGCGTCTTTTTTGTAGGCCCCACTACCGCTGCCAGAGTGGTGAGGCCAGAACAAGTTGAGGCAGTCGTAGATTATATGGTACGCAGTACTACCAGTTCCATGAGATTGTCTTCCACCCACTCCACTTCTGCCAAGAGTGCTGAGCCCTCCTCCTCGCCCCCTTCAAATCAGCAAGGCCGTTCCAGACACAAGTCATGGAGTCACGAATGCTCTATGATGACACTCCTAGCTGGTTTACCGTGGGCCAACCACCTGTTCCTGCCCCAGTTGCAGACCTAGGGTTCCCAGATGCCCAACAGCTTGTGTTGGAGGATGAGGAAGTGGCCAGCAGACCATCACCAGACACCTGCGATAATGATGTAACCCTAGTGCCGACTCCTACATCTCTGCATTGTGAAGGATGAGTGGGAGGGTAGCGTGGAGGAGGGATTGGGCGATGACAAAGTCCTACACCTAACACGCCGCCATGTCCAGTGACTGAGCACGCCAAAGCTGGTATTTTTTTAGATTGTTATAAACTGGCCATTTTACAGTGACCAGAATGCTGATGTGGCCCTCGATGACGACGAGGTTGACACCCCTGGCATAGAGAGACTTCAGATAAGCATTGGTAACAGCAACATCTAGTGTTCTAACTTTAAACTGCATTAAATGTAGCAAAAGTCACTTCAACAATAGACTGAGCTAGAAGTTGATGTATCTCCAACACCTCTTCTCAACAGCTGAGGCTTAGTCTGTTAAACCCATTTTCTTTGTAAGCCTTGAGTATATCTCAGCAGTCAGGGGCTTGATAAGGATATCTGCTGTCATATACTCAGTAGAACTATAAAGAAACTCAAGAAGTCCCTGTTCTTGAAAAACCCTCAGAAAGTGCAATTTCACATCACTGTGCTTGGTTCTCGAGCTAACACTTTCCATCTGCGCAAGTGTAAGGCATCCTTGATTGTCCTCAAAGATTCTTATTGGTTCCAACTGTGGTTGACCCAAGTCTGGTAACACTTTCCTCAGTCATATAACTTCTTGGCTTGCCTGCGCTGCTGCAATATACTCTGCTTCAGTAGATGGTAGTATGATAGTACTGCTTTCTGCTAGTCCAACTGATAGCACCTCCTGACAGAAGAATCAAGTAGCCACTGGTTGATTTTCTGTCACTGGTGTCTCCGGCCCAGTCGGAGACTGTCAGGATGCTTTCATCACTTACTGGTAACTTTACATTACAAGCTAAAGTCCCTTAGACAGTAAATGAATCCCTTTACAGCATTCCAGTCCATCTGACTTGACATTGAATCCTTTCTGCATAGGATTCCAATCGCTGTTGCAATTTCAGATGTTGTAGCGGTGGTAATGTACAGCAACTTCCCTATTGCTTTTCTAAATGATTCAGCTTCTGCAACTGTTCTGGGCAAAATGATTATGGGTCTGCATCTGCCCTGTGCAAAATAATTCTGCATCTGCCCTGTGCAAAATAATTCTGCATCTTCCCTGTGCAAAATAATTCTGCATCTGTTCTGGGGGGAAAAAATCTGTGTCTGTAACCATAGATTGGAATGGTCATGTTTGCATTTTGTTCCATGTTTATTATTACCCGGCCCTTTGAAGGCAACCAGAATGATGATGTGGCCCTCAATAGAAATATGTTTGACACCCCTGTTCTAATTTATTAAATTGGATTGCAGGTCCCAACTTTAGGGAACCAAAAATAGAAATAGGGACCCCACCAATAGAGGTGTCTGCTTAGGGTTTACATTGACAAGCCAATATGGATATTGTATAGTATTATGAGGGTTAAACTGGGCTGTTAGTGCTCAGACCCAAAATAAATTGTATAAATAGTATTGATGAAGCAACATCCCTCCGCCCCTGTTTACACAGTTTGAATTTCCAGGTGCACACATAGGGAGAGTTTCAGGTTGTCTGGATGTCTCCATGTGTAGTGTTCCAAAGGGAGATTTCCAGGTCAGCAGCTCTGATGTATCATGCTGCAATGCATGTCCCAGGACTCAGAAACGGGGAGTATGGACTGCTCCAAGAAAAGCACTATAACGTGGTGCAGGGTTTCCAGTACATGTGCAACTGCAATTGTATGCTAAGGCCCCTGATATCTTTACAGGATTGACAAGCCCGTTTGGTTGAATATTATATAATAATTAGAGGGTTAAGCTGGGCTGAATATTTGAAGGATGGATTAGTGGAGCTGGAAAGATGAATGAGTGGAGCTGGAAGAATGGATGAGTGGAGCTGGAAGAATGTATGAGTGGTGCTGGTAGAATGTATGAGTGGTGCTGGAAGAATATATGAGTAGAGCTGGAAGAATGGATGAGTGGAGCTGGAAGAATGGATGGGTGGAGCTGGAAGAATGGATGAGTGGTGCTGGTAGAATGTATGAGTGGTGCTGGAAGAATATATAAGTGGAGCTGGAAGAATGGATGAGTGGAGCTGGAAGAATGGATGGGTGGAGCTGGAAGAATGGATGAGTGGAGCGGGAAGGATGGGTGAGTGGAGAGGAAAGGATGAATGAGTGAAGCTTGAAGGGTGGATGAGTGGTGGTGGAGCTGGAAGGAAGGATGAATGCCACTGGAAGGATGGATGAGTGAAGCTGGAAGGATTAATGAGTGAAGCTGGAAGGATTGATGAGTGGAGGGGCAAGGATGGATGAGTGGAGGGGGAGGATGGATGGATGAGTGTAGTGGGAAGTATGGATGAGTGGAGCCGGAAGGATGGGTGAGTAGATCTTAATGTATAGATTAGTGGAGCTGGATGGATGAAAGAGTGGATCTGGAAGAATGCATGAATGGAGCTAGTCAGATGAATGAGTGGAGCTGGAAGGAAGGATGTATGCCACTGGAAGCATTTATGAGTGAAGCTGGAAGGACTGATGAGTGGGAGAGGAAGGATGGATGAGTGGATCTTGAAGAATGTATAAGTGTAGCTAGTCGGATGAATGAGTGGAGCTGGAAGAATATATGAGTGGAGCTGGAAGAATGTATGAGTGGAGCTGTAAGGATGAATGAGAGGAGCTGGAAGAATATATGAGTGTAGCTGGAAAGATGGATGAGTGGCGCAGGAAGGATGGATGAGTGGCGTGGGAAGGATGAATATTATAAAATAATTAGAGGGCTGTAACTTAGTGCCCAGACCCCCCCCCAAAAAAAACATATGAACAGTAATGATGGTTTAACTTCCCCTCTCTTTACTATCCTAATAACTTTTAAAGGGATGTTTTGTATGGTTATGGTTAGAGTTCTTCCTTAAATTATATGTTTTAGATAAATGTAGGGAGCTTGTGGCTTCCCTGTTTGTGACCCAGCAGATTAAGCAATATGTACAGAGGACTTTGTGGCCATGATGTCATTTACAACACTAAAATACACAAATGTGAGAGCACATCAGGTGTGTGTGTGTGTGTGTGTGTGTGTGTGTCCTGGTGTGGCTCAAGCATGAAGCATGAAACAAGGAAACCTTAGGAATATTTGTAAAGTTGTGCAACACTACTTATGAAGAAAGCAGGGTAGATGCCTACAGACCATAAGCCTGCAGTCCCTATCCAATCTGTACCTATGTTTATACCTCCTAACTAGACAAAGATTATAGGTTTTACAGATCTTAGAAACGTCCACCAGGTGGAGCTCTGTAAGAAGGTTCCGGAGGAATAAGATGTTTTTGATCTCAAATATTAATGAATTATTATTAAAAATACTAATATTACTGATATATAGGTAACTTGGATGAATGTGGAAGCTATGGATGTGTACCTGCCGTTTATTATGATTATAATCCTGAGGTGACTGATTCAAAGGAAATAATACACATATACAGGTCCATATAATATAGAGAGGTTTACTTCTGTGAAATTGAATTAGTCTTCGGACCTTATGGAAGCAGTTCATATGCAGACTTAAAGAATGTCTGAGTTATGTCTCAGTTCCCTCTCAGGAATTACTTGATGTATGGACTCAACACATTTAACTTAAACCATCTGTTGTGTGTAGGCTGAGGGATTTTTTTTAATTGTAACAGCAAGAATGAAGGCTGCAAATGGGAGGAGAAATTAGGGTTGACCAGAGAAATTATATTTAAGCAGGGTACTTGGGGGAGGAGGTCTCTCTGCTTTCCTCTCCCAGCAGACATGAGGAATGGGCTGCCACATAAGCAGTATAGCCGTACCCCTACTGGGGCTGGGCAGAAGACAAAGGCCCTGTTTGAATTAGCTTGAACAGGAATTGTCACCTTTTAGTATGAGACACTCTACTTACATTCTGGACATTTATTTGTATGTTTATTTACATGTAATTTTCCATCATATTCGTACTACACCACATTACAATAGCTGAGATTATATATGAATGCGAAAGTCCTTGTAAAGTACAAAAACAAGGAACCACCTTCTTTAAGCTCTTATAATTCCCTATCTTATTTTCTTCTCTCTGATCTATGGGGTGGGGCTTAAAGTGGACTAACCCCCTTGCAGACTGGCCCTGGACTAGTCTAAAAGAATCCAGGGCCGGCCATTTCAGTCCACTTAGGGCATCCCAGTTTGGGATGCCCCAGTGTGTGAGCCCCCTAGATCTCCTCTCAGTCACTCACCTTTTCGGTGGGGCTCCCAGCTGCAGCCCCAATCCCTGGCACCCGTTTAGCTGAAGCGCGCTCCCACACCCAGATAGGCTGGGGGCAGGAGTACGCCACGCATCACAGGGAACCTGGGGATTATGCCAGGCTCTCTGTGTAATCAATACTGTATGCCAGAAATAAATATACAGGGCATACACCACTGATTGGATGAGAGCCCATGCATACAGTGTGGAACTGCAAAGGGGTTTCACACAGCGGGGCTTCCCACTTAAAGGATGGATGAGTGGAGCTGAAAGGATGCATGCCTGTAGAGATAGCAATGTATGAGGAAAGACTAAAGGATGGATGAGGGGAGAGTGAAGGATGTATGAGGGGAGATTAAAGGGTAGATGAGGGAAGCTGGAAGAATGTATGAGTGGAGCTGGAAGGATTAATGAGTGGAGCTTGAAGGATGGATAGGTGGAGCTGGAAAAGTGGATGAGTCACACTGGGAGGAAGAAAAAATGCCACTGGAAGGGTTGATGAGTGGAGCTGGAAGTATTGATGAGTTGGAAGGATAGGCGAGGGGAGCTGGAAGGATGGCCGAGTTGATCTTGAAGGATGGATTAGTGGAGCAAATAGGATGGAAGAGTTGAGCTGGAAGGATGGAAGAGTTGAAGAGTGAAGCTGGAAGGATGGATGAGTGGAGCTGCAAGAATGGGTGAGAGGAGCTTAACAAATGTATGAGTGCAGCTGGATGAATGTATGAGTGAAGCTAGATGGATAAATAAGTGGAGCTGGAAGAATGAATGAGTGGAGCTTGAAGAATGGATAAGTGGAGCAGGAAGGACGGATGAGTGGAGGTGGAAGGTTGGATGAGTGAAGCTGGAAGGAAGGATGAATGCCACTGGAGAGATTGATGAGTGGAGGGGGAAGGATGGATAAAAGGGGGGGAAGGATGGATTAGAGGAGGGGGAAGCATAGATGAGTGGAGCAGGAAGGATGGGTGAGTGGAGCAGGAAGGATGGGTGAGTGGACCTGCAAGAATGTATGAGTGGAGCTAGTCGGATGAATGAGTGGAGCTGAAAGACTATATGAGTAGAGCTGCAAGGATGGGGAGCTGGAAGAATATATGAGTGTAGCTGGAAAGATGGATGAGTGGAGCGGGAAGGATGGGTGAGTAGAGATAGAAGGATGGATGAGGGACACAGAAAGAAAGGATGAATGCCACTGGTAGGATTGATGAGTGGAGATGGAAGGATTGATGAATGGAGGGGAAAGGATGGATAAGTGGAGCGGGAAGGATGGATGAGTGGAGTGGAAAGGATGGATGAGAGGAGGTGAAAGGATGGATGGGTGGAGCAGGAAGGATGGATGAGTGGAGGTGAAAGGATGGATGAGTTGCACTGGGAGGAAGGATGAATGCCACTGAAAAAATTGATGAGTGGAGCTGAATGGATAGATGAGTGAAGCTGGAAGTATGTATGAGCAGAGCTGGAAGTATGTATGAGTGGAAAGTAAAGGATGGGCTGGAAGGATGGAAGTGGAGCTTGAATGATTGACACGTGGAGCCTAAAGGATAGATAAGTGGATCTGGAAGGATGGATGAGTGGAGCAAAAAGGATGGATGAGTGGAGCAAAAAGGATGGATGAGTGGAGCCTAAAAAGATGGATGAGTGGAACTAAAAGGATGGATGAGATAAGCTTGAAAGATGGATAGGTGGAGCTGAAAGGATGGATGAATGACACTGGAAGGATTGATGAGTGAAGCTGAAAGTATTGGTGAGTGGAGGAGGAAGAATGGATGAGTGGAGAGGGAAGGATGGATGAGTGGAGAGAGAAGGATGGACGAGTGGATCTTGAAGTATGGGTTAGTGAAGCATGGTAAATATGGGTCTAATAATAATAATTGGGCCTGCTGCATGCATGCAACCCCCCCCCCATGCTTTATAGACGATATGCAGAATGCATTGCTGTGATAACATAGCACGTTGCCGCTGTCTCCTTTTATTGCTGCATTGTCTTGTGTTTTGTCTGTTTTTTTCCTTTTTGGCTCCAATGGAATGTAATTGTAATATTCAGGCCCAG
Organism: Gastrophryne carolinensis; assembly: GCA_027917425.1. Classification (NCBI taxonomy): domain Eukaryota; kingdom Metazoa; phylum Chordata; class Amphibia; order Anura; family Microhylidae; genus Gastrophryne; species Gastrophryne carolinensis. The sequence continues at coordinate 408,771,058 of CM051239.1, read as the reverse complement.
GGAAGCAGTTTTATATTAGGCCAATAAGATAGAATGGTGGAGCGTGGAGCAAGGAAAAAAAAGGGGGGGGTGATCAGAAGGACATTGGAAGTCTTATTGTTCCATTAAAATGTTACTTGCGGTATATATGGGTCTAATAATAATGCTGGGCTGCATGCGACCCCCGCACTTCATAGACTGTGATAACGTAACACGTTGCCGCTGTCTCCTCTTATTGCCGCATTGATGGAGTGTTTCGTTTGCCCCTTTAGGGGAGTAAATATGAAGCTGCTTTTCAGGCTTCATCGCACTTTATAGATTTTCCTTTGTAGTTTGTCATTCCAGATTTCTCATTTATTAGTGAGCTTCCTGATGGAGCGGAGAGCGTCATTCATCTCTGACATTAAGCGAGAAAGTCAGCAGATCCAGGGGAGCCCTTCCTAATACATTACTTACCTGTACAGTACACAGCAGCACTCCGCTGTTCATCTTAATCATCTATTCACAATTAGCCTTGCTATCCGGATTTGAGTTAACATTTAAATGTAACCAGGATTTCATTTAGAATTAAAGAGGAATAAAACCCAAGATTTTCAGTATCCAGAAAGAGGTGAGTGAAATGAAACGTTATAGGGGGTTTCACATAGTGGGGCATGCCCCAGGGAAAGGAATCAGAACCCGGGAAAATTACATTTTGTTCTACTTTAACTCATCTGTACGGAATGTAAAGCTGTGTCCATCTCTATCAAAATATTGCATTTTAAAGTGGACTGAAACCGAGCTGGATCGCCCCGCTTTGTAAAACCCACCAGATCGCCCGCTACACTTACCTTACTTCCCGGGCCAACGGCGCATGCGCGGGCGGCGGCCGCAACCCCACTAATCCTCTAGCAGGGCGCATGCCCGCGCAGGCCATTTGTGAATGGCCGGCGTGGGCACTCTCCCTGTTAGAGGGAAGCGCGAGATGCGGCCGCCAGCGCACTCGAAGCCGCTGAGCTAAGACACCGGGTTAGATGCCCATAGCTCAGCGGCTCCGAGTGCGCTGATTGGACGAGCGGCCACGCATGCGCCATAGGACCGGGGTGAGGTGAGTTGATGTGGGAGATCTGGGGGGTTTCATGTAGCGGGGCACCCCGATCGGGGGTGGGAAAGGACCAAAACCCAGGATAGTCAAAATCCTGGGTTTTGGTCCACTTTAATGTAGGTATGGGTAGGTGGGGGCCCCCACATGTGCTGTGGGATTGCTGAATTGATGTAGATACCAGGTGAACTAGGGAATTTTACATCACAAATCAGGATGCCCCTGTAAAGAGAACTAAAATCTCGGGGGGTGCAACATCATGATTTTGGTGTGCTTTAAAGTGATCCAACACCTATGTAATAAAAAGTGGGTGTTAATCAAAAATATTTCAATGTCAATGATCCCCCCCCCAGCACATACCCCCTCTCCTATTCTCTTTGGAGGGACTGGGCCCCACGATTGGGGTTGCCAGGTTTTGGGTTTGCCGAGAGGACCCCCAAATCACATGACCATCGGTGGCAAACTGTGTAGCCCAGTCTTAGGCTTGGTGTCACACTTAGCGATTTCCATTAACATGGAGTGGAGTCACTAGTGGGGAAATGTGATCGCTCTGCAAACACCAGACATAGAAGTGGAAGTTTCACAGGGGATTGAAGGGTCTCAGATACAAAAGCGGCCTTAATGTTGAGCAAGAAGGTGGCAAACATTAACATTGAAGACGTTGGAGCTGCAGGGGACAAAGGGTGAGTATATATATATATATATATATATATTGTTTATGTCTGGACAGATCCTTTGTAAATTACTTTTAATTATGTGAAACCTAACGTAATGTAAAGTAAATGAAAAATGACAAACGCTTTACTCCCTTTGAAGTCCCGTATTCAAAGTTTTGTTTGGTGCTGTGCTGCCTCCCAGTGGCCATTTAGGAAAGTTAAATAGGAACAACTGCAGCCCTGAAATCTAAATGACTCCATGGAAGCCAGGCTTTTACATTTCTGGGGCCCAATGCAAGGCTGTGTCTGGGGCCCTAATCAAAGGCATTTTTATATAACAAAATACAATATTAAAGAGGAACGAATGACGGAAAGAAGCAGCTTTCTTTCTCTTTTAGCCTCAGCACTTTAAGCATCACCAGTTAAACCGGACCTTCACCGTGATTTATTAAAAAGCCCAAGCCCTTAAAAAACCATTCCCCAGCATCTAAAATTAATATATTTTAAGTTTTTAGTCACTTACTTATTATTCTTTCCCCCACCGGGCTGCAACTCTGTTCAGGACTTTAGGATACGGGCGCCGCCATCTTGACTCTTACTGAGGAGAGGAGAGTGGGATAAAGTACAGGGGGTGGGTTATAGCTGTGCTTTGCTCAGACAGAGCAGAGCTGGAGTCAGGAAAAGGTCAGTAGTCCCAGAATGCAGAGCAGCACAGTCAGAAGGCACTTCCTGTTTGCAGGCTGCCCGATGTTCCATGAGCCGCCATCTTGGATGTTTAAAGGCTCATAACATGCAGTAGATGCAGGTAGGATGATTTTTAATGTGAGCAATCTGTATGTACAGAGTGTGGGAAACATATAATATAGACTCTTATTCAGGGTGAAGGACCGCTTTAAACAGTAAGATGCCAACCACATCCAGTGTTCACTTAGCTGAGTTCTGGGGGCCTCATGCTATTGCATGGCCACTGCACCGTGGAGTGGGGAAGTGGCCACCTGCGCGCACTCTATTTATCTTTACTAGCCAATCTGATGTCAGGTCAGCTAAGCAAACAATTAATGGAGAGCAAATGGTTAAAGGCTGACCTCACTAAACCTTCTTCCTGGCCTTTAATGGCACCACTCCCACCTGCACTTTACTAACCCTGACCAATGGGAGTAGTAACTGGGTTTCTTGAAGAGGGTACACATCATCCAGAGGTTTGAAACACTATTTATTTATTATAGTAAATTATAGTCAATTGAGGTAGATACAGGGTGGGAGCGGAGGGGGGGGGGGGGGGCATCTCAAAAGAAGGGGCATTGGATCAGATGAAATGCTAACTTGGGATGTTTCTAGGGGGGATGATCCTGTTGTTAACCCCCCTGAGTGCACCCCTTGTCTGAGATAGAAGACATCTACCTTTTGGGAGTATAAAATGCCTACTTACTGGAGCATCAGATGGAGTCCCTTGTGCCCCCCTTGTGCGGGTGCGTGCTGCTCGGGAACTCCTGCTTTGCCATTCTGGGTGGGGGGTAGTGTAGTCGCCCGGCTGGTTCCCTGCATTGAGCTGCCAGCGGCTGTGCTTGGTGGCTTATGTGCAGTGACAGCTCTGCACCCATCACTGTAGCGTTGCTGACGGCGGCTTTGCTGCTCTAGACTCTTCGCCCTGCCCTGTGGTGGTTTTGGCTGTAGGTTTGCAAAACGAAAAAAGGCCCCCACTACTGCCGATAGCTTTGTTGCTGGCTCCATGACCTGTCAGACCAAAGACTGAAAAGCCTCCTGGACCAGACCATAACCCAAAGGTTGGTGGAGGCCCCGGGGCACGCGCCTTTCATAATCCAGCCCTGACTATAGATAGTCAAAATCCTGGGTTTTGGTCCACTTTAAGCTATGTTGTATGCTTGTCCCCACTAGATAGCTGTTATAAAGTGCCTAGCATGATAAATGCATAATAATTTACATTAAAGTAAAAAAGAACAAAAGGGTACTTACCTTTTGGCACCTGCTGATGATCGGTGTTAATCCGGTGACCAGCACCTGATAGCTGGATGTGAGCCTGCGATCCCATGCCATCCATGGCCTCAAACCCCATTCACCGGCAGTTCCTTCCTGGCCCACACCCCCTCCATCAATCACAGGGGAGAGGCCACACCCCCTCCATCAATCACATTGGAGAGGCCACACCCCCTCCATCAATCACATGGGATAGGCCACACCCCCTCCATTCACTGCAATGGAGGAGGGCGTGTCAGGCCCCAACCCACTACCTCCATTGCAATGAATAGAGAGGCATGGCAGCATGCCTGTGATTGATAGCGAGTCATGTTCATGAGCCACCATCAAACCTGACCCACTGTACTCAGATCCAGCGATCAGACTGGACTATCCCTGATCAGCTGCGTGGGACAAATGGTAAGTGCCCTTTTGTTTTGTTTTTTTTTGGCTGCTAAATCACTTAAAGAAGAAATTTGGAACTAAAATAAAAAGGGGCCGATCCCCCCCCATCGGCCCCTACTTACCTTTTAGATGCTGCCGCTGCTTTGGGGCCCGATCCACGGGCCCGGGATTAGCTGGCTGTAAATGACAGTGCGGCGTTAGAAGTCCAGCGCTGCTCAGCGAAATCTTGCAAGATTTTGGGCGGCTTCATTGTATACCATGGGCACAAGATCGGAACCATGCGCAGTGCCTGATGGGATGTTAGTCGGAAGGTCGTTCGGAATCCGAGGGAAGATGGATCCCCCGGGGAGGTGAGTAGAAGCTACCCAAAGATAAAAGGGGTGCAGTGGATCGGTGAAGTTTGGGAGAGGTATTAACCTCCCCCGATGTTCCGCTTTAAATATTAAATTGGCTACAAAAAATTTATCTAAAAAACAAATAAAGTGCTATGTGTAGAAAGTATATGTATGTAAATCTATGGTAAAATCAAAGAAAAGGGGTAAACTGGCCAACCCCCAAACCCCTGAGACCTCGCTCTAGATTAATTATAATGACATAGCTTAAAAATGTATACTATATTATATATATATATATATATAATGTGGATATATGTATATATAAAATATGAAGCTATATATATATATATATATATATATATATATATATATATATATATCCACATTTTATACACATACAGAGACAGTGTAATATGCAGTACCTTTGTAACAAATCAGAATGGCAGCAATGATGGCATACACAGATTTTCAGGAACTTCCTAGTTCCTTGTTGTATCATGAAGATAATACTTAGCAGAGTACATAATACCCTCGTGTGTTCATTACATTGTATCTACATTCAATATGGGGCTTTCTCTACAGCTGTTGTAACAGGATATAATATGCTGAACATTTTCTTCCTTTATTAGTATCTTCTGATTGTTTCCAACTCCCCTGGGTACCAGCCATAGTGATATTAAACCGAACCTTCAGCATCATTTCATGAAAAGCCCAAACCCTTAAAAAACTATTCCCCAGTATTTAAAATGAAAATATTTTAAGTTTTTCGTCACTTTTTATTCTTTCCCCCACAGGGCTGCAACTTACGGTATTTCAGGACTCTAGGATAAGGTCACCGCCATCTTAGAAACATAGAAGGTTGACGGCAGAAGGAGACCATGCGCTCCATCTAGTCTGCCCTTATGTGTATACTGTATGTTCTCTTTATCTTAGGATAGATGTGTGCTTATCCCAGGCATGTTTAAATTCTCTGACTGTTGATTTTTCAACTACCTCTGCTGGAAGTTTGTTCCAAGCATCTACTACTCTTTCTGTAAAATAATATTTTCTAACATTGCTCCTGATCTTCCCCCCGACTAGCTCCAGGTTGTGCCCCCTTGTTCTATCATTAAGCTTCTTCTTAAAAACACTTCCCTCCTGAACCTTATTGAATCCTTTCACATATATAAAGGTCTCCATCATGTCCTCCCTCTCCCTTCTTTCCTCCAGACTGTACAAATGTAGTTCTTTAAGTCTCTCCTGATAAGTTTTAAGTTTAAGTCCTTCCACCATTTTTGTTGCCGGCCTTTGGACACGTTCTATTTGAATAATGTCTTTTTGCAGGTGAGGTCTCCAGAACTGCACACAGTATTCTAGCTGTGGCCTCACCAGGGCTCTATACAGCGGCATCACAACCTCCCTCTTCCTACTGGTGATGCCTCGAGCTATGCAGCCGAGCATCCTGCTTGCTTTTCCTGATGCCTGGCTACACTGTCCACTCATCTTGCAGCTATCAGTAATCAGTATCCCTAAATCTCTCTCCTCCGAGGTCCTGGCTAACACAGTGCTGCCCATACGGTGCTCAGAGCAGGGATTCCTTCTACCCAAGTGCATGATTTTACATTTAGAGACATTAAACTCTAGTTTCCACAGTTTTGACCATCTATCCAGTAAAGCTAAATCATTTTCCATGTTGCAGACACCTCCCGGAATATCCACCCTATTACTAACCTTTGTATCATCAGCAAACAGACAACCCAAGTATCACATGAGGAGAGGGATGAAAAGCACAGTGGTGGGGTTATAGCTGTGCTTTGCACAGACAGAGCAGAGCTGGGATCAGGAAAAGGACAGCAATCCCAGAATGCACAGCAGCATAATCAGAAAACTTTTTCTGTCTGCAGGCAACCTGAGACTCCACGAGCCGCCATCTTGGATGTTAAAAGCCTCAAAAAAATCAATAGGTGCAGGTAGGATGATTTTTAATGTGAGCAATCTGTATGTACAGGGTGGGGGGAGATGTATAAGATAGGCTCTTATTCAGAGTGAAGGTCGGGTTTAACGTAATAAGGTTTGCAGAGGGAGACGCCGCCACCAAACGACACCACCAAGGGATCTGATCTCTAATCGACTGGATCTCCAAGGTTAATTGTTGTTTCGATATATGTATGGCCGAAATAAGTAGGACAAAAGATATGCAGGCATGGGTGGCGGCAACTATAAAACAGAGAGATAAGAAAGAATGGCCCGTTCCCAAGGAATTTTGTAACGAAAAATCACACAACCACAATAAGGCGATAACTGCTCAGTGGAAATGATCGTCCAGGTCAAGAATTCGTTCATTGGTGGAGCATTGTATCATTGTAACTGGCATAAAATGTATTGTTTGTCATGTTAAAGTCGCCATGTGGAAACAGAAATCAACCTCAATCGACTGATGAAAAGGGAGTGTAAAAAAATATATTATATATATTCTAATTCAGTCACCCCACTGAACGTTCCCCTATTGGCTGCCTTTTAACAGGAAGTAGGTGCAATTTTGTACTGCATTGTCCCCTTTTACAGACTACACTCTGCTTACACCCCACACAATACTGAGGGTCATGCTAATTATTTGGGGAAACCCGTGTAACTAAAAGTGTGCGTACCTACCACATTTTCAGGGTGGGAAAGAGGGACATTTGTTAAATCAAGCCACGCCCCCCTCAAAATCGGGATGCCCCGCTGTGTGAAACCCTCCAGGTCGCCCATACACTTTCCTTCTTTTCCAGTCCAACAGCGAATGCGCGAGCCGTGGCCGCATCTCCATTGTCCATCTAGCAGGGCGCGTTCCCGCACCAGGTATTTGTGAATGGCCGGCACGCTCCCTGTTAGATGTTAGAGGGTAACAGGGGATGCGGCCGTCAGCGCACTCTTAGCCGCTCACCTTAGAAGCTGACATGAGCGGATCCGAGTGCGCTGATTGGACAAGCGGCTGCGTATGAGCTGTAGGACCAGGAAGAGGTAAGTTTGTTTCGGCGATCTGGGGGAGTTTCACACAGTGGGGCAAGGACCAAAACCCAGGATAGTCAAAATCTTTCAGCCTGATTTGCACAAGTACAACATTGCTCCAAATGGTGATGCAAACTATATATGTGTTTTTGTGCACTTTAAATGTCTGTTTTGTGTGTCTTTTAACCAGGACAGGATTAAGTGTAGTGGAGGCCCCAGATACAGTATTTTTTTCCTTTAAAATAATGGTCCAGCCAAGTAACTGATTGGTGGTTGTCTGGCACCCGCCTACTTACTGCAATGTCAGATCGAGTCCCTTGTGCCCCCCTTGTGCGGGTGCGTGCTGCTCGGGCTTTGCCATTTTGGGCGCGGGGGGGGGGGGGGGGGTTAGTGTAGTCGCCTGTAGGCTTATGTGCAGTAAGTGGCTTCCGACTGACAGCTCTGCACCCATCACTGTAGCGTTGCTGGCGGCGGCTTTGCTGCTCTAGACTCTCCATCCTGCCCTGTGGTGGCGTTGGCTGCAGGTTTGCCCAGGCGCGGGGGGGGGGGGGGGGCACTGCCGCCGGTGGCTTTGTTGCCGGCCCTGCAGCCAATCAGACCTAAGACTGAAAAGCCTCCTAGACAAGATCATAACCCAAATGTTGGTGAAGGCCCCTTTGCAGGGCAAATGGTGGAGGCCCCAGGGCGCACGCCCCCCTTATAATCTGGCCCTGCTTTTAACACAGTTTTAGGTGACCGACAACCCCCATGTAGCACCCAGGTGGTACTTTTTAAAATTTGAAAATGGAGAGTGGTACTTGATGCTGAAAAGGTTGGGAACCCCTGCCCCTGCTCTTAAAGACTCCTGGTTTTGCCAGATAATTACCTCAGGAACTAATCCCATGGCACATGTGTGGAACTTCAGGGGCACCCCTAGCACTCCTCTATCTGATGTGCTTCCAATGGGTGGGAGCAGCAGAGGAGGAACGGCCAGAGGAGGCACCTAGTGCCATTCACAACTCATTGCCAGGCATGAACATGGTGGTGGGTTCTGATTAGACAAGTCCATGCAGGTAACTGATTGGGGTTTCACACACAGGGGCATCCAGCTTGTCTGGCCGATTCTCTATCCCTGAGGAATCCCAATTTGGGATGCCCTGCTGTGTGAAACCCCCAATCGCTGGGTCTATAGCATAGTTGGCGATCCCAAGGCACATGTGTGGGCAGTGGGCACATGCCTGTTATACTTACATCTGAGGTGCGTACCCGTACCAAGCATTTCTGAATAGCAGGCGCAGGTACAGAGAGGAGCAGGGCGTTCACCCTGCTAGACGCTCCACATTCTAGTGGCTAGCAGAAGCTGAATGGAGCAGAGCATGCTGATTGGCTGCCTATCCACGCATGTGCCATGGGATCGACAAAAAGGTGAGTAATCGTGACATTCCCCAGGGACTCACAAAGGGGGGGATCCCAAATTGGGATGACTTATCGTGGAGGAACAACAACCAGGTAGTAGTCGCCGTAGTATGTTTATATGCCGCAAGGTAGAGGACAAGGAAGCTGCAGAAATAATGGCTCCCGGTCACCCCGCTCACCTGCGTCCACCCAGAATATTATTGCACAGATCAAATATTAACTCTTCGTCACTCTGTCGCTGCTAATCACCCGGCTGGGCGTCACTCGGGAAAGATAAGAGAGCGCTGCAGACAGCTGGGGAATGGGAGGATGAGGAGTGCGAAAATCTCCCCCGGAGAGCGGCGCCTGGATGACGTGACCGACAGAAGCTCCATGACCATTAGAGCTGCCAATCAAACCAACCTGTCACCATCAAACACCTTTATTACAGGGCTTGTGTCGCACTGGCCCACCAGAGCCTCCGGGGAGCCCCAGGCCACCACCAGGTCTGTCCAAAAATAAAAAAAACATGGAGGCTGATTCATTACTAGCGCCAGGTATCGGCAGATGAGCGTCTGTATAGCGGCAATTAGAGCGACCACTAGTAGATGCTGTAAGAGGGTATCGGGCACTGTAACAGAGTGCCTCAGTCACTGTAGTTCCCTGGCCATCATTTATGAATGTGATGTATGTTGGGCGCTGTAACACCAGTACAGTGCTGCAGCGAGCGAAAGGTAGCGTCAGCTCAGTGTGACCGACTCTCGGCGCTCCACAGCATACTTATCAAAAAAGGACACACACACAGCGCCGGCGCTCTAAATCTGGTCGCTGTAGCATAGAGCACCAGACGCTGTGTGATTAAAGTCTGTATTTGAACACATATCCACCAGTAACAAAGGGAAAACACATGGAATTACGTTGTAACACTGTGACATTAACACTTTAGTGCCAGACCTGTAATGACAATTCTGCATAAAAATAAAAAAAAAAAGTTTCTAAAAGTGTTTGTTTGCAGCCAGGTGAGGTCACACAATGATTGGAGCAAAAAAAAAAATTACAAAATGTCAAACACGCTGTTTAAACACAAGCAAATGATCGGCCATTGAAATGTATGGGAGAGCGACAGGTAATACCTGGTGCTCTGGAAGCTAGAGCGCGGCGCTATATGCTGAGCCACCTGTAATAATACATCGAACGCTACATGGCGCAGTTAGAGGCGCTCACCCGATTCACCTTCATAAATGTGGTTTTGCCTACAGCGCCCGGCATTCACCAGATGCTGCCTGCCGCTACAAGGCGTTACCTGTCGCTAACCCTTCTTAAATATCCTCCATAGTGTTTTTTCACTTTGCCTGGATGGTTTTGTATGTTTGACATTTACTCAGCCAGATATTTTTGTTATTTAAATGGAAAGTCCACTTTCGATGGCATATTTAAATGTGTATATTTTTGGTGCCAGATAATGCCCTCAGAGCTTATTGAGTTTTTTTCTTTTTGTTAGCAAAAGTGAGATTTATGGAAACCGTTTTCACTATGTGCAATCTATTGCTATTGGCAACTGTAGACCAAGTCTGTGCACCAAGACCTACAAGAAGAGAGAAAAGAGTCCTGTTCACCGTGTCGGACTAGGATGCCTGAGGCCCAGCAGTAGAAGTTCCCCAGTCCAATGGCGCATGCGCGAGCCGCGGCCACATCCCTCTAGCAAAACGTGTGGCGGTGCCGATCGGGGTACCCCGGGGGTAGGGACCAAAACCCAGGATAGTCAAAATCCTGGGTTTTGGTCCACTTTAAAGGTGGAGGATCAGCAAGCCTCCTGTTTAGGGTCATCCTCACCCAATTAACTTTACTGCCTCCTGGCTTGGGAATGCGGAAAATCCTGTTGTTCTTTTCAGGGGTGCCCCAGTGACTGGTACACTTGCAGGGACAGAGGCCTATGCCTAGTTTGGGGGGCTGGTAGTCCAGAAGCATACCTCCCAGGTGTCCCTGATTTGGAGGGACTGTGCCTCTTTTGAGTCCATGTCCCTCTGCCCCTCGTTGTTCTCATTTGTCCCTCTTCGAGGTGTAACATGCAGATCTGCATCAATAAATGATTCATTTGCCTATTGAAGATGTTTATATTATTGTAACTGTTGCATCCTATCTCCTATCCATCCCCCAATGAGGGGGTGTGGCCTAATTTAACAAATGGTTGGTAGGTATGACTATTGGGGTCCAGCTGAGCTAAACTAAATAGACAATATCCCAGTTGATAACACTGACCTGAGTATGAAGCTCATCACTATATACCGGGGCCTGGGGTTATCGGGAGCACAAGGAGAATCCCCGGTGGGCAGCTGATTGCACTGGAACCTCACCCTGCACTGGAACCTTTTCTGTAGCTCACTCCAACCAGCTCCCTGCCTCCCAAGTCTTCCTCCAACCCTTCCCCCATACCTGGCCCCAGCTCATGTATTGTCCCTGTGACTCCATAGCCTCAGCATCATAGCTGTGCCACATTATCTGCCCCTACAATACTAAAGCTCTCTTTAAAGTGGACCAATCCTTGGTCCTTGTCCCCCGATCAGGGATGCCCCGCTGTGCGAGACCCCCCCAGGTCGCCCGAACAAACTCACCTCTTCGCGGTCCTACGATGCATGCGCAGTCGCTCGTCCAATCAGCGCACTCAAATTCGTTCAAGCCCCTTCATCCAGGAACGGATCGAACGCTTCCGCCGCTGACCTCTAACAAAGCGCGTGCTGGAGCCGGTCATTCACAAATGCCTGGTGCAGGCACACAGCCTGCTAAAAGGGATAGCGGGGATGCGGACACAGCTCGCGCATGCGCCATTGGACCGGGGAAGAGGGTGCGTTTTCGGGAGACCTGGGGGGAGGGAATCCATCAGCCCTAGAATCTTATAGATTTCAGGGCCGATGGGGCGTGGGTTTTGGTCCTCTTTAAGAGCGGCCATATACACCCCGGCCAATGATCTGCGATGCTATAGAATGGCTAATGCACGATTCGATTGGGAAGCACTCTAGGGGCTGGGCTCAGCAGTTTATGGCCAGGCCGTGGGCCGTCCAGGGTCCTGGATGTTTTCTCTCTAGTCTGCCCCTGACTATATATATATATATATATATATATATATATATATATTTCCACCCACTAATAATAACTGGAAATACTGGAGTGATGATTTATCAGATAAGAGAACAAAAGCACTGAAAGCGGTCAAATGCCAATGTTGATTTTTCGAATAATATTTATAAAGGATTATTATTCTCTCTTATTGTTCCGGCATATTTTACTAGATACTTTATAGTGTCACTTATACTCTACTTATTGCTAATACGCCATTTCTCATTCAACACAAGTTGCTTTATATCTGGTTTAATGAAAAAAACCCACTGGTGAAACCCTGTCAACACAATCCTCAGAGATGTCTTAATTGTTCTTTTAGCCAATCATCTCTTTCTATTTTATTACGATGAGTATTATTTGGGAGATGTACAAGCTGATAAAGAAACTCTACAGACAGACCCTAATATCACAGAAGAAGCGTCCTATCCCCGCAACAATGGATTTCTGCCAGTCTGTTGTCTCAGGATAGTTGGGATGATCTTTAGTCTCCTGTTATACAGCCATGCTTCAGCTTTCCGTGTGTCACTGTGAAAAGCATGCTCATATTGCTCCAGGTGTTTGTGAAGGAAGGGGGCACCTCTTTTTTGTGTGTCTGCATACTTCCCAAGTGTCCCTGATTTGGAGGGACTGTCCCTCTTTTGAGCCCATGTCTCCCTCTCCCTCATTGTTCTCATTTGTCCCTCTTTGAGGTGTAACATGCAGATCTGCAGCAATAAATGATTCATTTGCCAATTTAAACTGTTTCTATTGTTGTAACTGTTACATCCTATCTCCTATCCATCCCTCAGTGAGGGTGTGTGGCCTAATTTAACAAATGTCCCTCTTTCCCACCCTGAAAAGATGGGAGGTATTTGTCTGTATAGTTAAAAATACTAATCAGCAATATACCTCCAGCAGAAAAGAAGATACACGTGCAGTATACACAGAAGTAGGGATATGCTACCTCCCCCCTCCAAGCATTGGTATGTTCCTAACAGTTTGATGATGCAAGTTCCCCCCTGTGCTAACAGAATGGTGTTCCTGCATATAGATAAACTTGGGGCTGGCTCTTAGCAACAACAGCTCTATTCAGCAGCACACCAGGATGAATATTCTGCATGGCAGGTAAGCAAACAATGATTTGTTTTTACACTTAGCCTGGACATTCTCCTTAAAGTGGACCATCACCCAGGGGTGATCGGCCCGGGAATCTATAAGATTCCCGGGCCGATCACCTCCCTCACCGCGGGACATCCGAGATCGGGATGTCCCGCGGTGAGGGACCCCCCCAAAACCCCCAAAAAATCTTACCTCTAGACGCTGTGAATGGCCGGCGCGGGCCCTGTCAGAGTTTTTTATCCCTGGAGCACATACCCTGTGTGCACACCTTATAATCTTTTTTTATCCTGCACATTTTCTTATACCTTAAATAGATTGTCAGCACCTTGTTCCGTACATTTACCCCTATCTCTGTAAAGTTAAGCCAGGACTCTCCTTTGATGACAGTCAAGTTCGCATTTAAGGTACTGAAGCTGAATGGTTCAAAGGAGGAGTAAAAGATGACATTTATGTGAAGATTAAGAAGCCAAGTATGAATAAAGGCGGCAGGAGGGCTGCAGCACCTATTGCCCGGGAATTACAATGCTGTATTACCACCAAAGGCAGCTACTAACACTTCATAACTGCAGTCATGCCAATGCAATCAACATCTCACCTCTCTAATGTTTAGGGTAGACAGAGGATGTGGATTGGAGTTACTATTTATTGCTGCTAGATTCCTATACAAGTCATTGAGAAAGCCAATCAGACTAGCAAAACTTTTTCAAGAAAGTAAAAAAAAGCCATAGGGAGACCCAGGAGAATTCCTGGTGGACCACACTAGTTAGGAGCCAGTTAGGCCACTGCTTATAACACTCCCATCCAAGGCAGTTTCTAGGCAAAATAGCGCTCAGTGCGGGAAGGACGAAATTCTGCCCCCTCCTCACCCATCCTATGGTGCTGCTGCTGTTCCATGCCAATATGCAACAGCAGGTTCAGATTAAAGTGGAACAAACCTCAAAGCAGATGGAACTGCTGAGTATAAAAGACATCACACAGCATGGCATCCCAAATGGGGCAAGAAACAAAACCCAGGATAGTCAAAATGTGTCATTCTGTACCTGTACCATAGCAGCAGCCAGTGCTTCCTCCCTATGACAGAGGCTAATATAGGAATGAATGGCCTCCACCACTAATAGTGCTCCTGGCTCATCTTCTGAAAAAAGGATGGCTGGTATAATGGCACCCCCCAACTGACTTGGCGCTCAAGGAGATCGCCCTGCTCCCATCCAATCCCTGCCTTTATAGTTTCACCCCCCCCCCCCGTACCCCAAGCCGAGGAACCCAAGCCCATGTTCTGCCCCCAAAGCCTCAGCCTTGTGCATACCTGCTAACCTACTGGGAAGTGCGTAGGGTGCTTCAGTGTGGGTTGCAGGTTGGTCGTGGGCTGGAACAAATTGAATATTGGGTGTAGACAGCACCCAAAACTGACCTTAAAGTCTTTTAGGGCGACCCCGCTTTGCTAGACTAAATTCAAACAATTATTGAAAAAATACACATTTATTTGAAATATTTAAAAAATGGCAATTCATACAGAATACACCAATCTCTTGTCTTAATACCAATAATAAATCTTTGACAATACTGTATTCATATATTTCAGACAACAAAGTTATAGACATTTGATCGACATAATGATTTAACCTTTTCATATACATAGCATTCTATGACATGACTCACATTTTGATACATTTGAGTACTGGCGTACTAGTTTCGCCTGTCAGGGCTTCTTCAGCGCCATTAATCAGAAAATATATTCAATTTACATATGTCCTAGAAAAGATGGTCGTGGGCTAGCCAGGGGTCGGTAAAATCCCAGGCTGATTTTTGGCCTCGGTCCATCACTGGTCATTCGCCCCCTACATAGGACACATAGGGACAATAGGGCAATGATAGAAAATGCTGCTACATTACTTTGCTTTTGACGGGTCCTTGCTCTTCTCCTTCTTGCCAAACTCCATCTCGCTGTTGGAAAGGTGCTGTGTGTTCATCATCACACCTGGTGTGAATAATGCGCTTTATTGTCGCCTGCTAGACTGCGTCCAGCTTCAGAGGCGTGGTTGTTTAAACACATGGGCTTCCTTTCTCCCACACGGGCAGGAGGTGACCCGTCATCGGAATGGTAGATTGGAGCCAAACATTCAGCCGTCACTTTCTGGGAAGGAAATGGTGCCATTTATCTGCATGTCTGTCACTAGACAGGTAATGGAGGGGTGACTATGTGCCATTATGGGGTTATTCGATCTACTGTTTTTACTGTATGTACATTGTTGGAGCTACTGACATTTGTTACAGATCCTGTTTTGCCACCAACGTGTTTCATTTATGTTCAGCTGAACAGTTTTCTTCCTTGTAGAATTGCAATTTAACATCCCTGAAGCAGTGGTCAGATAAAATCACAGAACATGGGGGTGCAATGCTGGTGGGCAGATGATCCCAGATGTTGGTGGTCCTGACAACAGGTTATGTTCTCCTATATTTTCTTTACAAATAACTTTCTCTCATGCCGACACTTATATTCTTTTTGTTTGACTATTGATCTCCTAATGTGTTGTGTTATTTATTGAGTACACATGTATATCATATATTTGCACAGTGTATATATCTTTATTCATTATATGTAAGGCAGGGATATTACACTTTTGCTCTCGGTCAGGTCCCCGGAATATTGTTTTATTAATATGGAACTTGGACTATATTTAAATATTGGCTATATAACAGTCTAGGTTTGTTCTGCCCCATGGATCGAATTATATTTAAGTATCTTTTTGATTTTATGTATGTATTTACTATTTCCATCTATGAAATTAAGTACAATTAAATGTTATATTGGATTGGTGCCATTTGGTATTCTTAAAGGGATAGTGTCCTTTCCTTTTATTTGTATACTTGTAGAACTGCATAGAGGGAGCCATCTTTATACACCCTCAATTAAAAGCCATTACCCCAATCTCTCTGATTAAAGATAACCAAAATCCACCAATTATGCAAAACTAAAACAGCCAATAATTCCCTCCTTGGAAATACTAATAATATATAAATAATATATTTATATTATAAATGCATTGTTATTTTCACCTCCAGGGATTGCCTGGGATGGCTTCAGGGCCTGTGAATGCGCTGTGGGATCATCCATAGGTATACTCATTATGGCTTGTTTCACAAAGCAGGGCATCCCAAATGGGGGGGGCAGGGAATAGGCCCTGCAATGTGATTGTCCTCATTGTACTCCGAGGATGGGCAGCTGCTGGGGCACATGTAATACAACTCATCTGTGCCCATCTGCATAGCATTTACTGGGTATATAGTACAACTCATTTGTGCCCATCTGCATAGCATTTACTATATATATATATATATATATATATATAGTACAAATCATTTGTGCCCATCTGTTTTGCACTGACTGGGTATTTAATACAACTCACCTATGCCTGCATAGCATTTACTGAGTATATAATACAACTCATTTGTGCTCATATGTATTGCACTTACTGGGTATTTAATGCAGCTACTCACCTCTGCCCATCTGCATTGCACTTACTAGGTGTTTAATACAACTACTCACCTCTGCCAATCTGCATTGCACTTACTTGGTATTTAATGTAACTACTCACATCTGCCCATCTGCATAGCCCTTACTATTTAATACAACTACTCAACTCTGCCCATCTGCATTGCACTTACTGTGTATTTAATACAAACTATCTCTGGCCATCTGCATTACATTTACTGGATATTTAATACTCACCTGCCCGAATGAAGTGCATTTCCTGGTACAGGCTGCCTATACACTGTGTCTAACAATGCAGAAAGCAGCAAATAGGGGACAGGGATGTGGCTTAAGCTGGTGATGATGAAGCTGGTGAACGAGGGAGAGGATGTGTTTCAACTGTGCCTGCAGGTGCCAGGGCTTGCAGCGTCTTTTTGTAGGCCCCACTACCGTTGCCAGTGTGGTGAGCCCTGAACAAGTTGGGGCAGTGGTAGATTATATGGCACATAGTGCTACCAGTTCCATGAGATTGTCTTCCACCCACTCCACTTTTGCCAAAGGTGCAAAGCCCTCTACCTCACCCTCCCTTAAAATAAGCAAGTATGTCCAAGCCCCAGGTTGTGTAGTCACTAATGCTCTATGATGACACTCCTAGCTGGCTTACCGTGGGCCATCCACCTACCCCTGCACCAGTTGCAGACCTAGGGTTCCCAGATGCTCAACAACTTCTGTTAGAGGATGAGGATGTGGCCAGCAGACCATTGCAGGACACTAACGGTGATGATGATGAAACCCTAGTGCTGACTGCTACAGCTTTTTGAAATGTGGAGGCTGAGAGGGAGGGTAGTGTGGAGGGGGGGGGGGGGGGACAATACCAGGAGTGATGATGAAGTCTTAGACCCGATATGGGCTGAAGGCCATCAGAGTTCGGAGGAAGAGGTGGTCGTCCTGCAGCCCCAGCCAGCCAGCAAAAGTGGGAGAAGGGTTCAAACCGTCAGTGATCAGCCCATTGCTACTACTGCCAACCACAACCAGGGGCTGAGCATGCCAAAGCTGGCAAAAAGGATGCCCTTAGCGTGGCATTTTGTTCAAGCAGTGCACATATGACAAGCCATAGATCATTTGCATTTCCTGAAGTGAGGGAAAAGCCTTTATAATCTCTGCACCATGTCCATGACCAAACACCTGAAATCCAAACATGTGATGCAGTGACAGAAACACCTAAAAACATAGAAACCCGAGGCTCCCTTTGCTGCTTTGGTTGTCTAAGCCTACCACCACCTCCCCAACGAAAAGGCCACTTGTCTCTTCCATAAGGGAGGATGTGAGATCATCACATCCTCCTGGTGGAGATGGACAGTTTTAAAGATCTGATGGAAGCGGCTGTCCCTCAATACGCCATTCTCAGCTGCCAATATTTTTGTCGCCAGGCCATCCCTGCCCTGCACCACAACAGGTTGTAGGGAAAATAAGGTATGCACTGGGCATTGCGATTAGTTCCAGTGTCCACATCAACACTGACACATGGACAAGTAAGCATGGGCAGGGACATTACATCTCTCTAACTGCCTACTAGGTTAATGTAGTGGCAGCTGGGCCAGAGCAGTGTGGCGTATATTCTTCCAACCCAGGATTGCTGGACATCACTCCTCTACTCTGCTTCTTCCTCTTCTTCCTCCTCATCCAGTCAGTGCAGCACCTGCAACACCATTTTGAGCACAGCCAAGGGGAAACAGCAGCAGGCCATGCTGAAACTCCCCTGTCTGGGAAAAGACCACATACCACCCAGAAGCTGCGGACTGGCATCCAGTAGCAGACCGATGAGTGCTGCTGAAACTGAAGCCTGGCAAGGTGGTGTGCGACCTGGGTTGACACACATTCCTTGTCTGGTGCATGTGCTCAACTTGATGGTGCAATGCATCCTGGTCCATTATCCGGACATGCCAGAGCTGCTGCTTTCGGTGTTCACATCCTGCTGCCACCTGTCTGCACTTCAGAGGAACGTTGGCCTTCCCACCCATCGCATTATAGGTGATTTGCCAACCAGGTGGAATTCCACTTGCTGAAAAGGTGTGCGAGCAGCAGCAGGCAATTGTGATGCCCAGCGGGACACCAGCCTTCTGTAAGCAGACAACCCCCAATCTCCACCGCCTCTTCTGCCTATAGCCAAGCCCTTGTTTGCCGGGACGCTAGATGCTCCTCACCGGACACTGTTGCCCCAGGTCTTAATAGGCACAAAGGATGTCTGCTTACGGTGAAGGCCGAAGAACCACAAGGGTATCCCAAAGCCGAGGTCGTTCACAGGTAGTCAGAGTTCAAGGATGAGACAGGTGCGTAGTCAGGGGTAGCCAAAGGGTCAAGCTGGGAGGTCAGAGGTAGCGAGGTATCCAGAGGAGCAGGCAGGTTCGAGGTCACACAAAGCAAAGGTCAGTATGGCCAGCGGACAGGGATGGTCGATCAAGCCGGGTCGGAAACAGATAATAACTAACAGAATCACACCCTAATAACTAACAGAATTACAAGTGACTAGAACGGCCCTGAGCACTGGGCTGATTCCATATTTATCGGGGAATTGACCAATGGCAACCCGGGAATGAGTGTGTGTGTGTGCTGATTGGTGCAATTAACAACACTTGTGAGTGATTGGACTTTACAGGGGCTGCCCAGCCCCTGATCCCTATCAGGTGTGGAGGACGCTGTGCCGCCTGCCACTCGCAGCGCAGCACCTCCTGGTGAAGAAGGTGACAGATTTCGGGACGCGCGCCTGAGCACGCTCCCTCACAGCTAGTGAGGCACGGGGGAGGCTGACAGAGCGGCGCGCCGCCCAGCAGACGCTTGCCGCGGGCCCCATGGCATAGGTAAGTCTCTTACAGTAATAGTGGAGCCCGGCTCATATGAGCCACTACATGCTCCAGTGCTTGCGGAACAACTGCAGAATTGCCCGCATAGCCACCAGTGCTGATTACTGGGTGGCCACCCTGCTGGATCCCTGCTATATGAATAACATCACCTCCTTAATTCCAGCACTTGAGCGGGATAGAAAGATGACAGACTACAAACGCACTCTGGTGGACGCACTACTTGCAGAGTTTCCAGCTGACTTTGATGGCTCAGTGGAGGCCGAGGAGGAAGTCACCAACGCAGCAGGGACACCAGCACCTCCTAACAAGGGAGGGTGAGCATGGTCACAATGTGGGACACCTTATTTAAAGTGGACCAACACCCAGCTGGATCGGCCCAGGAATCTATAAGATTCCCGTGCCGATCCAATCCCTCCCTGCGGGGCATCCAAAATCGGGCCCCGCTGTGTGAAACCCCCCAGGAAGCCCGCTAACCTTACCTGAATCCCAGTCCAACGGCGCATGTGCAGGCCGCGGCTGCATCTCGTGCTTCTCTCTAGCAGGGCACGTACCCGCGCCGGGCATTCACAAATGTTAGAGGGAAGCGTGAGATGTGGCCGTCAGCGCGCTCGGAGCCGCTGAGCTTTGACGCCGCTTTGACGCGCATACCTCAGCGGCTCCGAGCACACTGATTGGACGAGCAGTCGCGCATGCGCCTCTAGGAGCGAGGTGGGATGAGTTTTATCAGGAGATCTGGGGGGTTTCACATAGCAGGGCACCCACGATAGGGGGAAGTGGACCAAAACCCAGGATAGTCAAAATCCTGGGTGTTGGTCCACTTTAAGAAGCACACACTAAAACAATTATGTTGCATAGTATGCGATTTTACTTACTACAAAAAAATGTAATACTTTCATAGATCTCCATAAAAACTGTTACAGCAGATTTATACATCTCAGAAGAAATTGATACATTAAAAATGCAATAATCTAGTTAGGCCATAGGAACGCCATTTATTATTTGTAAATACTGCATTATGATTCTACATAAAAAACAAAAATTGGATCAAGAACAGTAAAAATGGTTTATATAGCAAAACAATCCCAAAATTTGCGATGTAATAGCAAAAAAGCAAAAAGAGTAGAAGCTGTCTTCACATTATGAGGAAAGTCATAGTATATATAAGCACACAGGTAATGGAGCCTGCAATCACAAAGCACAAAAGCAGTCTGCATATATAATTGTGGTATCCATAGGTGTACAAGCATAATCAGTAACTAATTACTGATCAGTTATCAGGTGCTGGGGAAGGGAGTGCTCCACTATCTTAAGGGAAACTGGAGATGCAGCCGATCCCGCTCCTTATGGCTGGGTTTTGTGTCCAAACTAAGCTGTGTGCCAGGCATTAATATGCACCGCATTCAGCACGGGTTGGACGGGAGGATGCATCTGGGGCAAGGATCAAAACCCAGGATAGTGAAAATCATGAGTTTTGCTCCACTTTGCCAAAATAGGGTGTTATTTTTAAAAGGAGTCTAAAGTCTCTAAAAGTTAAAAATGGGAGGTCTGCTTTAGGGGCATAAAGCAGACCTAAGCTCTCCCTGGCAAATGTATGCCAGGGAGGGTCCTGGTTAGTGGCACCTTAAAAGGCCTCCTCCTGCTGCTAAATGAGCAGCGTGATGAGGTAGATTAGGGTCTCTGCAGACCCTCCCTGTACAAAGGTCCACTTTAATGGTGACCTAAGCCAGGATTGCCCTTTCATTAATGGCCCTGGGCAGAGCTGTTATTTATTAGAAGGGAAGAGAACAGAGATAAGCACAGCTGGGAAGCAGAGGAGCTGGGTGCTCCCAGAGATAGAGGGGCCCCGTTCTTGTCACTGAAAAGTACAATCGATCGCGCATGCGTAGCGTCCCGCCTGTTTTATTATCACAATGATTGAACTGATATTCAAAGCCTCTTTCACATGCACTTTCACGTGTGTGTGTAAGTTTTGTGAGTTTTTCTAGCCATTTTCGGGATTTTCGCGAATGAGCACTTTCGATGGTCGTATATTTTGCGTAAAAAGTTTGCAATCTTGTTATTGGTATGGGCTTGCACATGATTCAGAGTCTTGATTGTTGATTAGAACACGGTCAATAAAACAAGAGTGTTTACATTCAACTTAAGGAGTCGTTTTGTAGGAGAAAGTTAGCAGTTGAGATCGGAGATGATGTATGCTGAGTAAGTTGAAGAGTATGAACGTCTGCAGCTACACGGCATTCTATGCCTCTGTATGTCTGATTTCATTGCGCACGTTTGGATATCGATCACATGCATGACGTTGAGCTATTCGAGCTCACCCGACTTAACCGTGTTTCCCTCAAGAAACTGTATAGTGAGCTGCGGCCATGGTTGGCCCCCACCACAAGGAAACAAGACGCTTTTGAAAAGGCTCGGAATCAGCCCTATTGATTGAATTTGCCAAGGAACACATTGACTGGCCCAAAGACTAATGGCTGATGAAAGCCAAAGTGTGGCAGCATCTAGTTTGTGAGATAACCCCTGGGGGCCAAAAATCATCCCAGGAATTTCTATACACTGGCCAGCTCATGACCTGCTAAGCCACGCCTCCACATGACCAGCCCATGCGCTATTAATCCCGCCAGCAGGGTGCTTTCAAATCAGTCAAAAAGTGTGTTTGTCAGAGGCTAAAGCGCTGAAGGAACACAAATGGCCACTCTTGAAGGTACTGAAGCTTTAGTATTGTAGGGGCAGATACTGCGGAAGGGATGGTTATGGCTGTCCACCGCCATGATGCTCGGGCTATGCATGGGCAAAACCTGTACTGGCAGTAGTGTAACTAAATTTGGCAGGGCTCTGGTGCTAGCAATAAGGAGGGGGGGGGGTTACAAATAAAAAAAGCCCATACCTTAGCCAGGTGCCTGCACAGATTCTGATCCTGAGCGCCACCATCTTGGCAGAGAGAGACAGGGCCACATCCCCCAGCTCCGGGCTCGCTTCTGCCTGCCCTCTCAAGTGAAGGAAGCGCACGCAGACCCAGGGGATGCAGCTTTGTCTCTTTTCCTGCGCCCGTCGCTGGGGCTTGGGAGGAGCGGCAGAGGTGTCTGGCTAAGGTATAGGCTTTTTTTATTTGTAACCCCCATCGCCAGGGAAGGGTGGCAGGGCGGGTCATTAGATGACTGAGGTTCCGTTTTAAGTAAAATCTCCCAAAAAATTTTTTTCGTTTATAATTTTTTTTAATATTTAAAGAAAAATTCTGCACTGCTATTTTTTCTGGAATACCCAAAAATGGATTTCTCTTTACGTTCTGTAAAATGAAATGTGGAGTATTTCCAGTGCATTCATGGAAAAGTCCTGGTTTACCGATTTTGCGCATTGTAAATCTACTGTAAAACATGGTTCCCCAAAACTCCGTCTGTCAGCAGTAAAAGTAACTATTTAGTATATCAACTATTTAATATATCACAGGTTGCCATGAGTGAGGACACTTCTAGTAGCAGCTGGCAGTGATGGCACTAGGGGTGTCCTCACTCATGGGAGTCGGTGGCCATCTCTCTGTAGCCCCGGTCGATTTCAAAGGAAGCCGCCACTGACAGGAAGAGGATTCAGGGGGCCGAGGTAAGTTACAGCAGCGCTTCCTGCTGCGGCACCGTTAGGTGTGCTCAGCAGCCCATCAACCAGCTTTTCCGTGTTTAGACAGGACGCCCAACTCTGTGTTCGGGACCCTGAACTTTGCGGTTTGGGTTTTCCAATCACTAGCCACCAGTGATACCAGTACTGCTGTTTGGGAAACACTGTTATATTTTATCTAATAGGCTTTGTTACACAAATTATTACACATATATATATATATATATATATATATATATATATATATGAAGCAACATTGAGGCTTACCATCTTTATCTGAAATGCGTGTGCAGCACTTTCCATTTCACGAAACATGACAGATTTCATGGAACAGAAAGATGCAAAAAAGAACCCTTGCTCCATCTGCTGCTGGCGTCCTGATGTGGGTGTGGCCAGAGCTGCAGTAAAGCTGCCACACTTGGCATTTACAATACAGGATGGGTGATTACCATTTAATAAGGTATGATTCACCTTTGTTAGCTAATGGCCCATAAAAACCTTTGTGGGCACTCTTTAACATTGTGGAATCCATAAGACCACATCATTGGTGAAATATCAGTTTGTTTGTAAAATAAATACTAATTAAACTTACACTTGTACAAATACAGTTGTATAGCCTACTAAAGGGCACTGAAGAAGCCAAAAACTGGCGAAACTAGTCTGGCCAATGCAACACGATCGCTCACCACTGATTAAAGTTGGGCATTTATACAGCGCGATTGGAATCGTGTTTGTACATTTTTCTGTGCCAGAGAGAATGCATTTTTTTAATTAAAAATCTATTGTAATAAACATTTTGATATGTTTTATACTATACAATTTTCCTGTGAATTCATTTTAAATTCGATGTACACGCGTGATGTAGCTCCCCAAGGTGTGTGTTGGGGCCGGCCTAAGCCCCTATCTCATATATCTTCAATAGTGACTGGGAGCCAACCAGTGTAAATTGCCACTCGCAGTATAATTATCAAATTTTTTCACTCTAAAAGGTTTTTCTTTATCTTGAAGGAGGGTCGTGTTCTACTAGGTTGCAAAACCAATATTCGAATCCATAAGACTCCAGGTCCCCCAGATTCCCTCGCCTAGGGGCATCCTGATTTGGGATCTGTGAAACCCCAGTAAAATGTTCCTTATACATGATCCAATGGCACTGCCGGCACTGTTGGGTCTCTCCCATTCTTTAAGGACCAGCCAGAAAAAAGGGAACCTGTTCCGGAAAGACACGCCTCGGTCTTTCAGTGCGGAACAGATCACCCTGCTTCCTCTTAGCCACCCAAGGGGGGGCGATATGGAGGATATCAAACTCCGCAGCAAGCAGGCGCTCTGTATCACTGGGAAGCCATGAATCCTCAACCAAGGAAGACCCGGAGGCACTGTCATCTCCGGCAGAAAATTCCGCAGCAGATGACAAATCCTCAGAAACCTCCTCCACCAATCCCAATAATCGTGAATATCCTCATCCGAGTAGGTGGGTTCAATATGCCTCTTCTTGCCTGCGGCCTTCTTCTCAATGTTGGCAGGCACTGCCCAAACAGTTAGGGAGCCCCCGCTGTCCCCCCCTTCGCTAAGGGCAGAAGGCCGTCCGGGGTGGACGGGGAGACCGACGAAGGGGACGGGCCAGGGTCATTAGCGACCACCCGTCCAGGTCAGAGAAAAAGCCTCTGGCGCAAGTGCGACAACGGTACTGAACCCACTAGGGGACTCTAGCCGCACAGGGGGCAGAGCCTATCATGCCCGCATGGGGGCCCCAGCTCACTATCCCCTGAAGCCTCCAATTGGCGATTCTGGTAACAGGCGCAAGGCTACAAGACACAAACGGCCTAAGCCTGCGTAATGTATAATCGCCCTTAATAAAAAGAGGGACCGGGAGAACCACAACTAATGACAGCTCACGATCTGCAAGACACAAGAGGGACAAGGACAGTGGTCACCATAGTCCCATACCAACATATATCATATATATATATATATATATATATATATATATATATAGCAAAAAACAAAAGAGGGACTCACAATACCGAAATAGGGATCGGAAAGAGGGACACAGTCGCACCGCAGCACACAACCGGACACCCAGGCTTGCGAACACCACCAGGCCAGACTCGCAGAGGCATACAGCGTACGCTCCCAGCAGGATAGAGGCCTAGTGAGGGGGGCGTGGCCACGTTAACAACGTGCGCGTTCTAGGCCCGCCCCCCACAAGGCACGAAAATGGCATCCCCTGCTCCTCTGCGCAGGGGCCCCACAAAATAGCGGCCCCGCGCGCCCTCCCCCCCTCATGTGGAAGCATCATGGCGCGGCCAGCGCTGACACACATGGCCCCTCACAGGGTCCCAGGGGGTATGAGGGAAGGGAAAACCGCGCACACACACATAAGCGCGCTGCCTGCAACATGCCGCTGTTAAGACCAGCAGACAGCGCAGCACACAGTGGGGCAGGGGGACCACAACCTGGTTGTAGAAGTGTAGTCCCACCAATCAGTGCAATCAGAGAGAGACTCTGTGGGCAGTGGAAGGCAGTGCAACCAAGTTTTTACAGTGAACCTCCGTGCACAAATCCTGGTCTGTGTCAGTGGTTCTCCCTTCAGGCTCACCATCAGCCTGTGGCCGACTACCTTTTGGTGAAGGTCTGCGGCCCAGAGCCCCGGCGTTCACCCTACCGTCACAGATCCCGAGCAGCCGAAGCTGGGAGGCATAGGGGGTCCAGGATCCATTGAAATAGGTCCGCAGTGGCTGTCGGGTTAGGTGACCCCGCTC
Organism: Gastrophryne carolinensis; assembly: GCA_027917425.1. Lineage (NCBI taxonomy): Eukaryota > Metazoa > Chordata > Amphibia > Anura > Microhylidae > Gastrophryne > Gastrophryne carolinensis. Next base: position 408,745,368 of record CM051239.1, on the reverse strand, counting down.
TGCTGCCATAGCTGAAAAGAGAGAGTAACATCCACGATCTTCATGCAGCAGCTGCAAGATGACAAACTGAGGATGATAGAGGACCACCTGTTTTTATAGGGGCCGGGAGGGCAATAGGTTTTGATCTTGCAGCAGCGCCACCTGGTGGCGGAATCTCAAGTGTAATGAATCTGGGACGGCCTGGACTGGATGTAGTGAAAAAATGACTAGTGGTGCAGCATTTTGTGCGGGGAATCCCTCATACGTTGTAAAAACAAACAAATTATTATTATTGTTTATTTATATAGCGTCATCATCTTCTGTAGCGCTTTACAAGGTGTGCTTACAGACAAGGTAAAACATATAGTACAGGGAACAATACAAAATTAGATGCCACGAGGTTTAAACCAAGTTTTGTGAGCACAGGAGACAATAGGAAGGAGAACTAATCAAAACCTTTTGCGATATAAATAACACAAGAGACATTCCTCCTTTTATCCAGGGAATATTTAATAAATGTATTTGTATAGATTTACAGTGTTATCTGACTAAAAGCATGTGCTTCTGTGTATATCTTATTACGGATCATCCACCAATCAGAAGGCGACTAGAATATACATACAGTATAACCACTGAGGGGGGAGAATATTCTGCAAAATCACTATAAGAAATGTACAAAATTAGAGAAAATGTCACATAATAATTCAAATATATACTTTCCTTTTTTTTTTGTTTAATGTTAAAATTCTTATTGAGACAAATACTTTTCAACAGTAAAGAGTCTGTTGAAGTGAGATTTTAATAAATAACCGTGAGATCAAATTCTGTATAGGAACAGCCATTGGTGACTGGTGGTTTTCAAAATGTGGTGGAACTACAAGTCCCAGCAATTACCCATATTTTTGAGTGGATCTAAAGGTCCATTTAGACCCCTCCTTGGGCATCCTGATTTGGGAAGCTCCCCCCAACAGGACACTGTGTGTTCAGTGGGGTTCACTGGAGGCATTTGCACGCAAGCCTGGGCAGTGAACCCTAATGGCTACTGGTGAAGATGGGGCTTACAGGTTGCAGTTGCAGTTGCCATGCTCGTTATGCGGAAAAGGTAAGGCATTCCAAATCGAGATGTTGTGGGGGTCAAAGTATAAATAAACCCAAACTGTTAACGCCTTAAAGCAGACCAAAACCCAGTTTGACTATTACAAGTTTTGTTCCCTATCCTGGAGGCATTCAGATTTGTGAAACCCCCTCCAGATCAGCCATAACTCCCCTTTCAGGGGTCATACAGCGCATGCACAGGCTTTCATCTGATCAGGGCCATTTGCAATGTATATACAATGTTTGGCAAACCTGATTTGGGATGCCCGAGGGGTAAGGCCAGCAGCAGGCCCTGGAATAGTTTAGGTTTCAGTGCCGGCCTGGGTTTGTTTGGCTTTAAAGTGGACCAAAACCCACGGCGATTGCTCAGGAATATATAAGATTCCCAGGCCAATCGATTCCCTCCCCCCAGGGCATCCAAAATCGAGATGCCCCACAGTTTGAAACCCCCCAGTTTACCCCTTACCTTGTTTCCCGATCCAATGGTGCATGTGCAAGCCGCGACCGCATCCCTACCATCCCTCTAGCAGAACGAGAAGAGGTGAGTTGGCTTTGGCAATCTGGGGGGTTTCACACAGCAGGGCACCCCGGGGGAAAGGACCAAAATCCAGGATTTTGGTCCACTTAAAATCAGACAAAAACCCAGGATTTTCACACCCCTGGGTGTTTGTCTGCTCCACAGGGTCATCCCGCTTTGGGGTCCCCTGTGTGTGAAACCTGGGGATGGCAGCAAATCTTACTTCGCTACACAAGCCCCCGGAGCATGCACAGGCTCTCCTCCAATCAGAATAGATTTCCCACACATTAATTCTGAATGAACAGATTGCCAAAACCCAGCGTGGAGTCTATGAGAACTGGGATGCCCTGCTGTGTGACCCCCCCAGGAAGCCCCCCCCCCTCCCCCCGAGTCCACAGTGCATGTGCGTCCGGCATCACTCACCTCCCTTCTCAGCTGTGCGCGGCCGGCAGGGAGGAAGTGATGCTGTGCAACGCTCATAAGGGCGGCTGAAGATTCCATTCAGCTTCTCCAGACACACATTAATATGCGCGGTGGGAGAAGCTGATTGGATGCCTGTGCCCCGGGCTCACGAAGAAGTGTTAGCTCAGCATTCTGGGGGGTTTCACACAGCAGGGCACTCCAAAACGGGGTGCAGCAGGGGGAAGGACCAAAACCCGGGATAGTAAAAACCCTGGGTTTTGTCCACTTTGTTTTTTTAAAGCAGACCAAAACCCATATAAACCATGCTCAGGAGCCTTAATGATTCCAGGGCCGGGTTACAACTTGCCCTTGGGGCTCGATTTGGGATGTCTGGGTATGTAACACCCCCCTGGTTTGCCCAGTACTCTCCCGGCACCCCTCTATCTGATGTGTGTACCCCTGCCAAGTATATCTAAATTGCTAATGGCGGGTACGTGCAGGAAGAAGGAAGAAGTGGGGGGGGGGGGGGGGCGCCGCAGCAAACCATTCATTCAGCAGCCATTACTGTGCATAGTAATACCCTGCAATTAATTCTGATGGGGGAGAGTACTTACCTGCACCGTGGGAGCGTGAATAGAGGGGAGTTACTTGCAAATTAGGGGGGTTTACACACAGGAGCATCCCAAATTACCGTGCCCTCTGATTCCCGGACCGATCAGACCCCTGCCTGCAGGGCACCCCGATCCCCGAAATCCCTACCTTATCCTCGATCCAGCGGCGCCCGCCGCCGCCTCCCGCACGTCCCTCTAGCAGGACGCGCACCCACGCCGGCCGTTGGTGAATAGCTGGCGCGGGCGCGCGCCCTGTAAGAGTGACGCGCGGGAGGCGGCGGGCGCGCTCTCTTGTCCGTCGCTGGCGATTGACAGCGGCGGTCACGTGGGAGCGAGGAGAGGTGAGTTTTTCGGGGTTTCTGGAGGGTTTCAAAATCCTGGGTGTTGGTCCACTTTAAGTATTTTAAAAGTACCGTCAAAATTCATTTTTACTCTACTTACACTTTTTTTTAATGCCATTTAAAAAGCTGTGATTGCTTTTTGACTTTGCGGCCTTGCAACCTTTTTGTTCGCCACTTTGTAAATGCGTATTTAAATGGGAGAAATTTTCAGTCAAGGTTTTTACACTTCCTTTTTTTTTTATGGTCAAATGTCTTGGGGATTAAAAAAACAAGAAGAACAAAACAAAACATGAAAAAGATTTGGTCCTCTGATAAGTGCCATTTACAAGTGGTTCTTAAAGGAGTTGTCCAGGCAAAAATACAAATAAAAAACCAATACGCACATTAAATCCCCTGCAGCTCTTATGTCCAAGCTTAAAGCGGACCTTCACCCTGAATAAGAGTCTATCTTATATGTTTCCCTCACCCTGTACATACAGATTGCTCACATTAATACTCATCCTACCTGCATCTACTGCATGTTATGAGCCTTTAAACATCCAAGATGGCAGCTCATGGAGCATCAGGCAGCCTGCAAACAGGAAGTGTCTTCTGACTGTGCCGCTCTGCATTCTGGGATTGATGTCCTTTCCCTGACCCCAGCTCTGCGCTGTCTGTGCACAGCTATAACCCTGCCAACCCGTACTTTATCCCACTCTCCTCTCCTCAGTATGTAATGCTTCTGAGTCAAAATGGCGGCACCTGTATCCTACCTAGAGTCCTGAACAGAGTTGCAGCCCAGCTGGGGGAAAGAATAAGTAAGTAAATAACTTAAACTATATTAATTGTAGATGCTGGGGAATAAGGTTTTTAAGGGTTTGGCCATTTAATTAAATCATACTGAAGGTCCACTTTAAGGCTTTTAAAGCAGAACAAAACCCTAGCTGTCAGGCACTGGATTCTAAAAGACTCCAGGGCCAGCTACTGGCCTTCCCACTGTGTGCCTCTGACATGGCTCCCACAGCGATGTAAACATCAGCTGCTGCATCCCCACCATCTTTGGTCTGAGGTTTGCTTCCACGCCCGCTGAGGTTGGGGATAGGAGCGTGCCCTCGTCTAAAGGGAAACTGGGAATGCGGCAGCTCCCACTCCCTATAGCTGAGCTCTGCGTCTAAACAGCGCTGTATGCTGATCAGTATGCGCTGACTGGAACCCGCTCAAGCATCGTAGGACCAGGGAAAGGAGTTTTTATGACCAATCTGGGGGGGGGGGGGGGGGTTCACATAGTGGGGCATCCCAAATCTGGGGAAGGATCAAAACCCAGGGTAGGGAAAATCGTGGGTTCTGTTCCACTTTAAAGTGGACCAAAACCTAGGATTTTGACTATCCTGGGTTTTGATCCTTTCCCCTGATCGGGGGTGCCCCGCTGCATGAAACCCCCCAGATTCACCTCTACCCAGTCCTACAGCGCATGCGCGGGCACTCGTCCAATCAGCGCACTCAGAGCCTCTGACATCACAATGTCTAAGGCCAGCAGCTCTGAGCGCACTGACGCCCACATCCCCCGCTATGTGAAACCTTGCAGGTTGTCGAGACAAACTCACCTCTTCCAAGTCCTATGGCACATGCAAGGTCACTCGTCCAATCAGCACCCTTGGATCCGCTCATATCAGCGCGTCTAAGCCTTTCGTCTAAGGCTGATGGCTACATCACAAATGCCTGGCTAGAGGGATAGCGTGGATGCGGCTGTGGCTCGCGCATGCGCCATTGGACTGGGAAACAAGGTAAGTGTATAGGGCGACCTGAGGCGTTTCACACAGCGGGGCATCCCGATTTTGGATGCCCTGGGGGGGAGGGGATCGATCAACCCGGGAATCTATCGGCGTGGGTTTTGGTCCACTTTAACACTTACCGAATGAAGAGCACCATGGTGCCAATTCTACAACTCCGCCATGACAGAATCACGCCCCTCTACGAGCCCATTGTCTAAGATGGGGCCGTACCGGACCGGCATGCCCCCTTCATTGGAAAAAAAAAAGGAGTGGAAGAGTTGAGAGATATGATTCCATCATGACAGGACACCATGCCATGCGGCGCTGGACATGGGGGTGCTGGTTTTTGGGTGTAAAACACTGGAGCTGTATGGAGGAGCTGCAGGGGACAAAGGGGAGTATTTTTTTTTTTTTGCTTGGACAATGTGTTTGCTTTTAATCATGCTTTGATGCGCTCTTTCCGGGCCAGTGATTGGAGCTCCAGTTCTACAAATAGCGTCCTAGGAATGTTGACGAATTGCGGGACATGGCGCGGGACACGGGGTGACCGGCCACAGACTCTAGAGTCATGCTGCTAAAAACATAACCTACACAGCAGCGAGAAGTACAAACACCAACAGGGCAAACAAGGAACAACATGGCCGCGCTCTCATGTGTGGTATCAGACCGGCTTGCTGGGTATATGCACGTGATGAGCGGACACGCGGGCGCGCCCGTTCCATTCAGAGAGGACGCCATCTTGGAAGATCAAGTTCTTAGAAGGCAACGGTACCCCAGCCTCAGCTGGACCTGGCTGACCCAACATGCTTGCTGTGCCGCTCTCTGAGGTATAGTCCATGGCGCTGCCGCTTTCCTGAGAGAAGAGAACAAAGAATTCAGACATATGCCGACACTGGTGAGCTCCTGTCAGGTGAGATTTTCTCTTTAAAGTGGACCAAAACCCAACGCGATCGGCCAAGGAATCTAAGATTCCGGGGCAGATCGATTCCCTCCCAAAATCTGGATGCCCCACTGGGTGAAACCCCCCAAGTCGACCAGTACACACCCCAGTTTTATTTACCCCTTCCATTTTCCCCACTGAAGATCAGGGGCCACATCAGATGGCTTCGAGGGCCACAAGTTGAGCATGTCTGTACTAAAGACTATGAATTCATAAAACAGAGAAACAATCACACTGCCACATCCCTTGAAAGTCTGACTGCTCAGACACATGTTATAGGAGAGCAGAGGTTATTTATCATAGAGATGATAGTGCAGATAGGAAAATACAAACCAATGGGCTACTAATAAGACAATTCTGTGAGTACTCACCTGTAGAATTGCTTTTACTATGCATGGCACGGCCTGCTTCCAGAAGTCCTTACGTATGGGTTATTCCGCCACAAGGTGGCGCAGTGTACTGCAGAAGAGTTGTGGCTCCTCCCGGTACCATATAAAAACGGAATCACCATAGACTTATCCAGTGTTGACAAGCAGTTATTCAAGAAACCGGGAGATAATAAAGGTAAAAAAGGAACAAGCCCAACTAACTTGGAACAATCACCATAAAGAGGCAACCAAGAATAACGATAACAAGGGTGGGGTGAAGCCATGCCATGCATAATAAAAGCAATTCTACAGGTGAGTACTCACAGAATTAACTTTTTCCTATTGCATGGCACGGCCTGCTTCCAGAAGTCCTTACTTATGGGACGTCCAACAGCAGTGTCCATAAGGTAGGGTGGGATCCCCAAGGAGTAACAACAGGAAGTTCAAACCACTACCGCCTAAAGTACCTTGCGGCCAAAAGCAGCATCAGCTGAGGCCTTAACATCAACCTTGTAAAACTTGTAAAAAGTATGAACAGAAGACCAAGTTGCGGCCTTACAAACTTGTTCAACAGAAGCTTGGTGCTGAAAAGCCCAAGATGCACCAATAGCACGAGTGGAATGAGCAGCAACCCTAAAAGGGGGAACCTTCCCCCTGGCAGAATAGGCCTGCTCCACCGCCTGACGGATACACTTGCTAATAGTGGATTTAGCCAGAGGCAGACCCTTCCTAGGTCCAGCAGGAAGAACAAAAAGAGCGTCAGATTTCCTGAAAGACTCAGTAGCAACCAAATAAAACTTCAGAGCCCTGACAACATCCAAAGAGTGAAGGGTCCGCTCCTTGGAATTAGCAGGGTTAGGACACAAAGAAGGCAAAACAATGTCCTGATTGAGATGAAAAGCAGACACAACCTTAGGCAAGAAATCCGGCTTAAGCCGAAACACCACCTTATCCTGATGCCGCTCAAAATAAGGAGGTTTGATGGAAAGCGCCGCCAGCTCAGAAACTCGCCTGACAGAAGTAATGGCCACCAAAAAGGCCACCTTAAGAGTCAGAATGGGCAAAGCAGCCCCACGGATAGGCTCAAAGGGAGGACCCTGCAAAGCAGACAACACCAGATTCAGGTCCCAAACTGGTAACATAGGCTAACGTGGCGGACGCACATGAGTAACTCCCTGGAAAAAGTCTTAACCAACCAGTGATTGGTCTTTGGAAAAAAATTGCCAGAGCTGACACCTGTCCCTTAACGGTACTAAGTTGTAGGCCCGAATCCAAACACCATGTTGCAAAAATTCCAGAATCCTGGGGATAGAAAACACCCCACAAAAAAAGAGACTTGGACTCACACCAGGCAATGTAAGCATGCCATATCCTGTAGTAGATAAAGGACGAGGACTTCTTCCTAGCCCTAATCATGGTATCAACAACAGAAGCCGGCAAACCCTTATCCATCAAGATGGAGGTTTCAGCAGCCAAGCCGTTAAAGCCAGCATTTGTAAATTGGGATGGCACAGTTGTCCCTGAGTGAGCAGATCTGGATCCATGGGCAAGACATACTGATCTACTGCCAACTGCACGACGTCTGCGAACCACACCCTCCTTGGCCTTCCTGGGCTATCTTGCGCAGCACCCTGCCCAGCAGCGGAAAGGGAGGGAACACATAGAGGAGTCGAAACTCCGTCCAAGGCATTGCTAGCGCATCCGTGGCGAAGGCCAGAGGATCCTGTGACAGGGAGACAAACCTGGGAAGCTTGTGATTGTGGCGGGACGCAAACAGGTCCACATCCGGCTGACCCCAGCGGTGACACAGGGAGTGAAATACCTTGTTGCTGAGAGACCATTCCCCCAGCCGAGACGTCCCCCTGCTCAGGGAGTCTGCCTCCTGGTTCTCAACCCCCGGAATGTAAAGCGCCGAAATGCAAGGGACATTCTCTTCCGCCCAAGACAGTATCAGGGACACTTCCTTGAGGGCTCACTTGCTCAGAGTCCCTACCTGATGAATGATGTAGGCAACCACCATCTGGTTGCCTGAGCAGATCTGAACAGCCCGGCCCCGAAGATGTGTGGTCAGCTGAGAAAGAACCAACCTGATCGCCCTTAGTTCCAGGACATTGATGGGAGTATGGGCTTCCTGGGGGCTCCACCGACCCTGGAACTTCAGAGACTTCCAAAACCCCCCCCAACCGGTCAGACTGGCATCCATGGTGACAGTCTCCCAGCACGGGGGCAGAAAGGTCCTGCCCACTAGAAGCTTCCATGAGTTCCATGAGCCACCACAAGAGGGACTGTCTGGCCAGGGGAGACAGAACAAATTCCTGATCCAGGGACACAGAGTCAAAATCCCTAACTGACAAGAGGTGCAACTGAAGAGGTCTCATGTGAAACTGAGCAAAGGGGACCGCCTCGAAGCAGGACACCATCAGACACACTAACTGCATCCCTTGCCAGATGAAAGGATGGGGACACAAGAGCAGAGCCCGTGCCTGCTTCTGAAGGCCCTCCACTTTCTGCTGAGGCAGGAATACCTTGACCTGAGAGGTATCCAGAGTCATGCCCAGAAAGGACCTCACCAAAGACGGAGACAGTGAAGACTTAGTTGATCACCCAGCCGAAGGACTCGAGAGTGGAGGTCACCACCTGAGTATCCTTCTCGGCCTGATGAAGAGACTGAGCCGCAATCAGAATGTCGTCCAGGTAAGGGAGGATGCGAAATCCCTGATTCCGCCGCAGAGCCATCATGCCCGCCAGCATCTTGGTGAACACCTGAGGCGCAGAGTTGATACCGAACGGTAAAGCCACAAACTGGTAATGCTGATCCTCTACAGCGAACCTGAGAAAACTCTGATGACCTGGAAAGATTGGCACGTGAAGGTAGGCACCCTTGATGTCCACGACCCCAAGAATCCCTGCCGGTACCCGAAAAGTGGGAGCCACGACCTCCTCTGGGAGCACGAAAGGAGGGGAGGGAAGGGGAGAGCCCCCGGAAAGGCCGAGGCTGCCTCCTACGCTGAGGCAGCCTACCATCCTTGGCTAGAACATCCAGACGCTCACCAAAGAGCCACAGCCCCGTAAAGGGGAGCCCAGTGAGAGCCTTCTCAGCGGCAGCCGCCCATTGACGCAGCCAAACAGAGCGGCGCATAGCCACCAAAAAGGCAGAGGCCCTACCACTCAGCCGTACCGCATCATCCATGGCAGTATGGACAAAGGCAACAAAATCAGAGCAAAGCAAAAGGGACCTATAATCTTCCCCCCTGCTACCAGCCGTAGCGCCATCAAGGAGATGCTTGAGCTGTTTCTTAAGGGCAATAGCTGTAATGGCAGCAGCGCAGACCGGACGCAGCCCAGCCCCCACAAATGTAAAGGCATGGCAGGCCAGCTGATCCAGGCGCTGGTCCTCGCTGTCCTGCAGTGTAGCAGTGTCAGGGGAAGGCATGACCGAGGTGTTGGACAGCCCTAGAACGGGAGCGTCCACCTCAGGGGGACATGACCATCGCTTGACCAGGTCGTCAGGAAAAGGATACCTCTTATCCAACCCTTTGGACACCGCGGGCAATCTACTAGGACGTTCCCACTCCTTGAGCACCATATTAGTGAAATGGCTCTGCTCAGGGAACTCCAGACGCTGTTTATCAGGACGAAAGAGCTCACCCTGCTTCCTCTTGGCCACCTCAGGGGGGACAATGTGCAAGATTTCAAAAATGTGAGCCAACAGGCTATCAGTGTCCTCAGGGAACCATGAGTCCTCCCCAGACGCAGACCCAGGATCACTGTCGTAACCCTCCTGCTGGTCCCCAGAGGAGTCAGAGTCCTGGAAGAGCTCCCCCTCCTCTAGGGGGTAAAGGCAACCAAAAGCATCAAGTCCCTCATCCTCCTCAGGAAAGAGGGTTGTCACAGGAGCTAGGTGCCGCTTCTTGCCAGAGGCCTTCCGTGGAACAGGCCTGGCAAGCTGCCTTTCAATGCTGGCCACACGCAGTGCCAGATCAGACTGTGACCCCCCGCTAGTATCCCCCTCACTGGGGGCTAAATGCAGGCGCGGAGGGGGCGCAGAGCTGGGAAGCAAAGCGGGTAGCCCAGCCTGGGCCACAACGATACCGTGGGTGCGCGGCACTGTTACTCAGAGGGGATGCCCTGCACATGGCACACAGCCGGGATTGCCCCGAAGGATCCCCAAGCACGCTATCCCCAGAAGCCTTCATATGGTGATTAACACAGGCGCAATAGGCCAGCACAGGGTAAGGGCTAATAAAAAGCCACCTGGGATGCCCCCCCAAGGGATGCCCCCAGAAGCCAGTAAGGGAAGAAGAGGGAAGGTAAGGGTTAGGACCGGGAGAAACCACAACCCACAGTTGACCCGCCTGAAAGACATAAGTAAAGACACATAAGCATCCCGCAGCACATGCCCCAAGGAAACCAAAAAAACACCCACGGGGGACTCACGGACCAAGCAGGCCAAAAGCACCAAGCCGCCAGACCACAGGAGGAAGCGACAACAGGCAGAGATCACTGCCGCAGCTCCGGGAGGAAGAAGGGCCCCAGACGCGCAGCAGAAGCAAAATGGCGCCGGCAGAGGAACGGGCTGCGGGAGGACGATGCGATACGAGTCATCCTCCGCCCCCCCGAAGAGCGCGAAAACGGCGCTCACGTGACCGCGCCGGCATCATCACACAGCAAAAAACGCCTCACAGTTATAGCGCTGCCCGCAGCGGAGCTTAGTACAAAGCGGCGACAGCGGCGAAAACAGTTAAAAAACAGTTTAAAAAATAATTAAAAGCACTCCCCGCTAGCAATCGCCCGCCCCCCCCCCAACACACGTCGGGGAGGGGGGGAGGAGAGCGAGCAGTCAGCGGCGAGAGTCACATAGTACCCAAAATACTCAGCCCCTCAGAAGCTAGGACAGGAACTCTGCATCCCTAGTAGGCTCACCATAAAGCCTATGGCCGACTAACCTTTGTGGTACAGGGTCTGCGGCTCCTCTACCTTCACCAGATCCGTCAGCAGAGGCTGGGAGGCACAGAGGGTCCGGAAACGGGTGGAAATAGCCATGCAGGGCCACAGGCTTGGTTGCCCCCACTCACCTGCGCAATATGCAGAGAGAACACTGGATAAGTCTATGGTGATTCCGTTTTTATATGGTACCGGGAGGAGCCACAACTCTTCTGCAGTACACTGCTCCACCTTGTGGCGGAATAACCCATACGTAAGGACTTCTGGAAGCAGGCCGTGCCATGCAATAGAAAAAAAAGAGTATAGAGTATCATTGTGGCATTAAAATGGAACAAAACCCACGCCGATAGGCCTGGGAATGTATAAGATTGCCTGGCTGATTGATTCCCTCCCTCCAGGGCATCCAAAATTGGGATGCCCCGCTGTGCGAAACCCCCCAGGTCACCCCATATACTTACCTTGTTTCACAGTCCAACGGCGCATGAGCAAGCAACATCCCCGCTATCCCTCTAGCAAGATGCGCGCCCACGCCAGGTATTTGTGAATGGCCAGAGTGGGCACGCTCTCTGTTCCCATAAATTTCTCTCTTTTCTGTTCATATCCCTCTTTTTGGTCCCTCTTTCTTTATCCCTCTTATTGTGCTTATCCCTCTTTACCCACTATCCTCCTTTTTCGTCCTTACCTACCCCTTGCCCTACCCCCTACCCCCATTTTTGGCCCTGCCCACTGGGCGTCCTCCCCAGCAGGCAGGGGCTAGGGCACGTTGCTTGGCTACCAAGCACGCTGCCATGATGGTGACGGGGGACGACCGGGAGTGAGTATTTTAATGCGTTTTTTTGTTTTCTATTACTGGAAATATGTATCACATCATTTAATATTAGATTTACTTGTTTTGAATTTTATGGATTTTTTTCATGATGATGTCATCGATGACATCAGGCGGGATTTGGTGTCTTATTTAACCCTTTACACCAGACCTGGGCAATGTACGGCCCGCGGGCCGTATACGGCCCTTCGCTAGGCTCTTACCGGCCCAGGCTGAGCTGGCCAGCAAGAGACGCAGAGGAAGGGAAAACATGCCAGACTCGACGAGCCGAGTGGCCGATCGGCTGCTGCTTAACTTATGTGATCGCCTGTGTACAGTGAGAGAGGCTTAGGTTAAGCAGCAGCTGATCGGCCGCTCGGCTCGTCGGGTCTGGCACATTCTCCCTTCCTCTGAGGAAGCCAGACCCGATGAGCATGTGATAGAGACCTGGGGACTTTGGAAGGACAGAGTAGGGGCTCCAGAGCATCAGTAAGTCTGCTCAGAAAGATTATGTAGTTTGCTTGTGTTTTCCCTTCCTGCCTGCTGTCTCTTTTTCACCATGTACCTGTCCACATGCTCTCACCATGCCCCCTTCCTGCTGTCCACCATGCTCTCACCATGCCCCCTTCCTGCTGTCCACCATGCTCTCACCATGCCCCCTTCCTGCTGTCCACATGCTCTCACCATGCCCCCTTCCTGCTGTCCACCATGCTCCCCCAGCTGCCCACCATGCCCCCTTCCTGCTGTCCATCCTGCTTTCACCATGTCCCCTTCCTGCTGTCCACCATGATCTCACCATGCCCCCTTCCTGCTGTCCATCATGCTCTCACCATGTCCCCTTCCTGCTGTCCACCATGATCTCACCATGCCCCCTTCCTGCTGTCCATCATGCTCTCACCATGCCCCCTTCCTGCTGTCCACCATGATCTCACCATGCCCCCTTCCTGCTGTCCACATGCTCTCACCATGTCCCCTTCCTGCTGTCCACCATGCTCTCACCATGTCCCCTTCCTGCTGTCCACATGCTCTCACCATGCCCCCTTCCTGCTGTCCACCATGCTCCCCCAGCTGCCCACCATGCCCCCTTCCTGCTGTCCATCATGCTTTCACCATGTCCCCTTCCTGCTGTCCACCATGATCTCACCATGCCCCCTTCCTGCTGTCCATCATGCTTTCACCATGTCCCCTTCCTGCTGTCCACATGCTCTCACCATGCCCCCTTCCTGCTGTCCATCATGCTCTCACCATGTCCCCTTCCTGCTGTCCACCATGATCTCACCATGCCCCCTTCCTGCTGTCCATCATGCTCTCACCATGCCCCCTTCCTGCTGTCCACCATGATCTCACCATGCCCCCTTCCTGCTGTCCATCATGCTCTCACCATGTCCCCTTCCTGCTGTCCACCATGATCTCACCATGCCCCCTTCCTGCTGTCCACATGCTCTCACCATGTCCCCTTCCTGCTGTCCACCATGCTCTCACCATGTCCCCTTCCTGCTGTCCACCATGCTCTCACCATGCCCCCTTCCTGCTGTCCACCATGCTCTCACCATGCCCCCTTCCTGCTGCCCACCATGCTCACACTTTGCCCCAGCTGATCTGAGCTCTCCTTCCAGACTGCCAGAAGCCAAGGGCTTCTCTGATTGGCTGGGAAATTATCACATCAGAACGTTTGAAGTGGACCAAAACCCTGCTTTATCAGCCCGGGAATCTTATAGATCCCCTCCCCGCGGGGCATCCAAAATCGGGATGCCCCGCTGTGTGAAACCCCCAGGTCGCCCATAAACTCACCTTCTTTCCCAGTTCAACGGCGCATGCACAAGCTGCGGCCGCATGCCCGCTATCCCTCTAGCAGGGCGCGTGCCTGTGTCGGCCATTTGAGAATGGCCAGCGCGGGCGCGCTCCCTGTTAGAGGGAAGCGCGAGATGCAGCCGCCAGCGCACCCAGAGCCGCTGAGCTTAGACGTCGCTTAGACACCCATAGCTCAGCGGCCCTCCACAATATTTTTAGTTTCTTATGTGGCCCCATGGAAAAAATAATTGCCCACCCCTGCTTTACACTATGGTGATCTGTTTACTAGCTGGCCCTGAGGAAGGGGGGCCCCGATCCCCCGAAACATTGGCCTGGACCATTGGATGTAATGGTTGTTTTTGGACTTTTTTCGCTTCCTAATACACTTGGGAATGTTATAACTATTGAATACAGAGTGCTGTTTTTTTTACATTTTGGATTTACTGCGGCACCTCTGTCAACCTGGCACCCACGAATCACGTGGTAAGTGTGCAACTGTCATCGGGAACTATTCACGCTCCATGTTCGAGGGAAGCGAGGGATGCGGCCGCCAGCGCACTCTGAGCTGCTGGCCTTAGACGAAGGCTTAGACAACATGATGTCAGCGGCTCCGAGCGTGCTGATTGAATGAGCGGCCGCACATGCAACGCAGGATTGGGGAGAGGTGAATTGGCATCGGCGATCTGGGAGGCTTCACACAGCTGGGGACCACGAAAGGACCAAAACCCAGGATAGCCAAAATCCTGGGTTTTGATCCACTTTAAGGTCACATGAAATGTAAGAAGTTTTATTTTGTACCTGAAATGACTGGACGAAGCTCAGGACCTGCAGGGAAAGCTTCCGGCTGGAATGGAGGAGATGGTGGAGGCTGTAGAGAGACGATGAAAGAACAGATATTACAGCATCGCTGCCTGCAAGTCATTTGAGAGCCCCCCTCTTGCAGGACCCCCCTCTCAGCAAGGTAAGTAGCAGTTACCTGTCCTTCCCGCACAGGCCATGGCCAGCGATCTTCTTGCACACGGATACGTTGAGCTCAGAGCTGAACAGAGGGATCCCATAACAGAGTTCAAGTGGGACCCAGTCGGATTCTACTTGAGGTGCTACAAGAAACAAGGTAATTACAGATGATTTCATTATTTTGAATGCAACTTAAAGCAGACCTGCAGTCAAAGCAACGGCTGGTCCACTCACCCGCCTGCAACAGAGGGGGGCATCCTAATTAGGGGTTCCCAGCTGTGCATGTCTTCATGGCAAGCCATAGATTGGGGAGAACTATTTAACCCACTTCTGCACTTCCTCACTGCCCGATCCTGGTTGGCTGTCCCATAATGCACAGCACTGGGCTAGACAAACCTCAGTGGCCATTGACAGTCATGTGGGGTGGTGAACCCAATGATTAGTCCATTCAGATCAGCCTTATTATTAAAAAATATGTCTTCCCAGTGCTCTAGCAGCCATAGCTGGTAATGTTATTGCTGGAGATACTGTGCAACAGCTTACAGCTTGTATGTGATCTGCATCTATATTGATGGGTTAATGCTGTTTACATTTATGACAGTAGATGGCGCTGTTACATATATCTGTATTTAATCTCTGTTGCACATTCTCTACTGCATGTTGTGTTTCCTGTACATTGAGGTGATCTTTATGGCTTTTTTTTTACTGCCTATGTTATGCACCATGTACTGTGGCATTTTCTTACCGCACTCAAGTTTCAGTAGAGCCAGTTCCAATTACACCACAAATGTCTATCTGGATTTGACTCTTACAGTAAAGAATTCTCTCCTATGCTGGCGTAAGAAGCATCTTTCCTCTAACCTTAGTGGCTGCCCTCGGTTATCGTATATATAGTCCGCCATATAATAAAGATCGTGGGACAGATCTTTGTATTGACCACAGATCCCATCAGTTGCCTCTTTTCCAAACTAAATAAACCTAATTTTCACAATCTTTCAGGGTCCTCCAGTCTCCGCACTCTATTTATTAATTTAGTGGTATGCCTTTAAACACACTGGTGCCCAAAACTGTACACAATATTCCATATGGTGTCTGCCTAGTAACTTATAGAGGGGTAAATTGATTATGAGCACCTATCCCCCTCTTGATGCATCCCATGAACCTGCAGCCTGGCATCGCTCACTACAACTTAGTTTATGGTATTGTGGAGAGAAGAAGAAAGATCTTCCATGGGGTGAGAGCCAAAGCGGTCCGTTTCCATGAGGTGGGGGATGCAGGCCCGGCAGCCCCCAGGAGACGCAGTGCAACGGAACTTTCGTATTTCTTTCGCAAGAAAGGATTAAGGTGTAAAAGAAATGCTGCTGGGTACCCCTTAAATCGGACCAACAGCCATCTTACAAAACATGGGTATTCGTCCGCTCCGAAAAGGCATCCTGATTGCCGAGGTCCTCCCCCCCCCCCCCCCATTAAAACCCTGCAAATTCCCTAATTATTAATTATCACCACACACCCCCTGAAAACCCCATCTACTGTCATTTATGTAAACAGCATTAACCTAGCAATATAGATGCAGATCACATACAAGCTGTAAGCTGTTGCACAGTATCTCCAACAATAACATTACCGGTTATGGCAGCTAGACCACTGAGTAGTCATATTCTTTAATAAAAAGAGTGAATTGGGTTATTCACCCCACATGACTGTCAACGGCAAAATGGGCGGCGCATGATTCGCTGGCGGTGGTCACGTATCACCTTTTTGGGCGACACGTGACCACCGACAACCAATCATTTGCGTGGTGCTCCTCTCAGGTAGGACATCCTGATTTTGGATGCCTCATTGTGTGTATAGCTCGTAAACTCACATTTCACCCGTTCTCATGGTGAGTGTCTGGGCCACTCGGCCAAACATTGGAGCTTGTTTATTCAGATTTCCTTTGCTGCACTTAGCAGTGTTGGCATTAGATAAAGACTACTTTAGAGGTCACGTGTCGTCTTTTCGGGCTTCCGAAAAAAAATGGCTTTCTTGGGCGGTGTTCGTCTCAGGTGAGGGATCCCGGTTTTGGAAGCCTTGCTGTGGGTATCGCACATAAACTCACCTTTTCCCCATCCCCACGGAGCAGGTTCAGCCAATTAACAATGCGCATTCCGATTTGCTTTGCCGCACTGAGCTCAGTGCAGCAAGGAATTTTAAATAGAGCGAGGGCTACCGGTTGCATCCCCGGCCGGGCCTTTGACTGAAGTGCCGGCAATTCGGAAAGGCCTGGCGCAGAAGCGTGTCTAGCTGAAGGGTTTGCTGGTGATGCGGCCGTGGAGCAGGCCAGCAATACTGTTTCTAAATGTCTTTTTAGGGCTCACAATGTGACTGTATGATCCCAAGGGGGCAAGGGGGGGTAACACTGATTATGCAATGGCTTGGTGATAAAAAAAAAAAAAGGGGCCCCTCCTCTGGCGTGCTGGAGCTTTAAGGAATTTTGCTTCTGTACCTTCAATGACCTTCTGTCCTGCGTCTGCAGCGCTTTCCTCCACAACCAGCTCAAAGGATTCTGTGCTGCCATTGACATCAGAGCGCAACGCCAGACAAGAGTCATCTATACAGGACAAAGGAAAAGCATTAGGGGGAGAGTTTTTGCATGAACACATTGGGGTTGATCCAGAGCCTGGTGAGAATTCTCACTCCATTTTTAGGAGAGAAAATTGCCATTCACTTCACTTCATTGCCTACCTTGGGCTGGTTCAGAACCAGGCGAAAATTTACACCAAAGGAATGGTGAATGGCAGGTATGGCTTGTGACTGAAAGGCGGCAGGTTCGATTCCCGGCATGACTTAAACCGGTCCAACAGCCTGGCACAGTTGGAAAAGAAAGGTAGCGGCTATTTTGGAGCTTCCTCTTCCCAGGATCTCAGCCATGCTGCTGACATAACTGACAATGCACAGTAACAGGAAGCCCAGCACCACTTCCTGTTTGTAGGTGGCCTGCCATCTAAAACAGGCGCCATTATCTGGGATTAGAGATTCAGGGGATGCTAGTTAAAAATGTGGGTCCGCTTTAAGTTTGTTAAGGACTGTTGATTTGCTTTAAGTCCCCTTGAGAAAGGCACCTAACCCATGTGCACTTTACTGCCCCTTAGTGTGACCGGAAGGTGGCAGGTTTGATTCCCGCCCATAGGACATGACTTAAAGTGGACCAAAACCCACATTTTTAACTAGCATCTCCTGAATTGCTCCCCTATGAAGATAACCTTTTGCCAATGTTTAGTGCTCCTGCTCCACTCTAATCCCAGATAATAAAGTCTTAAAGGAGCCACAGCACTCAAACTAGATAGCTTGCTGACCAACCTACAATCTGTCTCTAAACTTGTTTAAAAACAGAGGACTCGGTCACACACATTCTGCAGAATTATGCTTAAGCTGCACCACCAGCGCCAAGGTGCCCCTGTGAGGTGCAGTCCTAACTCTAATCTCTAGAGGTTTAGGGCAACCTCAGGTAAGCCTGCTCCCAATTTATCTATTGCATTGTATGTCCCAAATGGGGCTCTCAGAGATTAGAGTTAGGACTGCACCTCACAGGGGCACCTTGGCGCTTGGTGGTGCAGCTTCAGCATATCTCTGCAGATGTGTGTGACCGAGCCCTCTGTTTTTAAACAAGTTTAGAGACAGATTGTAGGTTGGTCAGCAAGCTAACTAGTTTGAGTGCTGTGGCTCCTTTAAAGTGGACCAACACCCAGGATTTTGACTATCCTTGGTGCTGGTCCACTTCGGCGGGGCACCCCCGATCGCTGTGTGAAACCCCCCAGAAAGCCACAAAAACTCCCCGCTCCCACGTGACCGCTGCAGCCAATCCCCGCCGACGGGTAAGTGGGAGGCAGCGACAGACAAGAGAGCGCGCCCGCCGCCGCCTCCCGCGCGTCACTTTTACAGGGCGCGCGCCGGCCATTCACAAGCGGCCGGCGCGGGTGCGCGTCCTGCTAGAGGGAAGCGCGGGAGGCGGCGGTGGGCGCCGCTGGATCGAGGTGCAGGTAGGGATTTAGGGGTTTCGGGGTGCCCCGCAGTCAGGGGGCTGATCTTATAGATTCCCGGGCCGATCAGTGGAGGGTGTTGGCCCACTTCATTGCCGCTTAGTGTGACCGGAAGGTGGCAGGTTCGATTCCAACATGACAAAGCGGACCAAAACCCATTTTTTTAACCAGCATCTCCTGAATTTCTCCTCCCATGAAGAGAACCTTTTGCCAATTTTCACTGCTCCTGCGTCACTCTAATCCCAGATAATGGCACCTGTTTTAGCTGTAAAGCTCCGCCTCCACTGTTGTGTGTGGCAGTGATGTCATTGCCACACTTAAGCAATGACTGATCGCCGGCCATCTCACACAAGGGCACAGCAAAAAATCAGTGTTCCAGGACAAATTGAAAAGCAAAAATAACCATTTCTAGTTCTACACCCTATGTAGGGGTATCGGCAGGGGCTTCGGCCAAATGTATTTCACAAATTCAGTGGGTTTTGGTCCGCTTTAAGGCACTTAACCCATGTGCAATTTACTGCCCCTTAGTGTGACTGGAAGGTGGCAGGTTCAATTCCCGGCCATAGTACATGACTGAAGTGCCCTTGAGCAAGGCACCTAACCCATGTGCACTTCACTGCCCCTGTGTGTTATTCATATGGTAGTCAATCATATGGTGTCTATTCACTGGTGTGTGCAATTCACTTGTGTGTAGTAACTAATATAGTGTTTATTCACTGGTGTGTGTATTCACTTGTGTGTAGTCACTAATATAGTGTTTATTCTATAAGATTTCCGGGCCGATCAGCTCCCTCCCCGTGGGGCATCCGAAATCGGGATGCCCCGCTGTGTGAAACCCCCCAGGACGCCCACAAACCTTACCTTCTCCCCGTTCCAACGGCGCATGCGCGGGCCACGGCCGCCTCTTGCTCTTCCCTCTAGCAGGGCACGCACCTGCGCCGGCCTTTGGGAATGGCCGGCACGGGTGCGCTCCCTGTTAGAAGGATGCGCGAGAGGCGGCCTCCAGAGCACTTAAAGCCGCTGTGGTTGTCCGTCACTTGTCCGTTCATACCACAGCGGCTCTGAGCGCTCTGATTGGACGAGCGCTCGCGTAGGAGGGGTGAGGAGAGTTTTTTTGGGCATTCTGGGGGGTCTCACACAGCGGGGTGATTGGGGTGCCCCGCAGAAGTGGACCAAAACCCAGGATAGTGAAAATCCTGGCTGTTGGTCCACTTTAATATAGTGTTTATTCACTGGTGTGTGTATTGACTGGTGTGTTAATGAAAATGTGTTGTTCACATTTGTTGTGTTGGAAAAATGCGGAGGAAAAATTTGATGTGTGCATTAGCACACAATGGCTTTGCACTATTATTATATTATTATTATTATTAGAAGTGAGTTTTCTCACCAGGCTCTGAATCAAACCCATCGACATAGGCAATATTACTACGTCACATGTTACTTCTTTCTCTGCAGTATTTTGTGCACAGCAGTGTTGGGCCTCAAATAAGGCTTTCTATATCACCCAAGGAAATGGGGGGCCTCCTCTGCTCCCAGTTTTTGAAGCAGCAGCAGGTGTCTGGGGAAAAGAGAGTATAGGCGACTCTTATTTTAATGGTCACTTGGCTCGCTCGCACTGAGTGAGCTGTGGGACAGGGGCTGTCATGCAACTAAATTTGGAGCATCTTCATGGAGAAAAGGAGGGGAAAACTTTGGAGACCTGCTGCAGCATCTACAGCACACTGCAGGAAATGGAGAAGAGGCACCTGGGACAGGCTTCAGGTGTGCTCCTTGCTGCATTATACATAAGGGCAGACTAGATGGACCGTATGGTCTCCTTCTGCCGTCAACCTTCTATAATTCTATTATTATATTATATATACTATTTTTGTCACTGCATGGACTATTCCTTTTACAGCAGAACAAAATCCAGTATTTTGGCTATCCTGGGTTTTGTTCTCTGCCCTGGAGGCATCCAGATTCAGGATGCCCTGGTGAGAACTCCCCCAGAAAAAAATCACCTTCTCCCAGTCCTACAGCGTATGCGTGGGCTCTCCTCCAATCAGAGCCATTTGTCGTGCATATGTAATGCTCGGCAAACTGCTCTGTTTACGGCAATCAGAAGTGAGACCGTTCGCATCCCAAGCAGCGGGCGCGCTCCCCCCAATCAGCCTACCCGAAAGGCTAGAGGCGGGAACGTGCGCATAGCCCAAGGATGCCACTGCTGATTTTTACATTGGTGAAGGAGCCAGGAAGAACGGAGTATTCTAAGCATACAGAACGTCCTGCTCCAGATGTAATCCTCCGCCGCCGTGCCCTGCAGACATGTAGAAAACAAGCTCCTCCCAGCCCTACATATACCGAGGGACCTCCCACAAATCCCCAGATTTCTCTGCAGTGCTGGAACTGCGAAGACATGAAGTATCACGCTCTCGCAGGCGAGCGGGGCTTTACAGCCCGAGGCCCTGCGGGACTATTTCCACCCATCCTCATTGTGAATTAATGCCTCCCAGCCTGGGCTGCGTTGGTCGGGTGAAGGTAGGCAGCACCTTGTGTGCTTACGGAGCCATGCTCCACCGCAATCCCCCACCATAGGATAGGCGGTTAAGGCTAATGGCGAGCCTTCAGAGGATGCCCCTCCCGCATCAGTGCCCCACGCCCCGTGTAGCGGTGAACCCCGATTATTGGGTCACCTTCCTCCCTAGTTCCCCCCGTTAGTGGGGGGAAAAGGAGGGGGGGGGGTTGTGTGTACGATGGCCTAACCTTGCCCTAATTACACTAGTAGGCTTATAGCCCTTAACGGTTACTGGGTGTCAGAGCCGCGCTTCACGTTTATGTTTAAGTTAGCCGCAGCGCCTTTATTGTAATTTACTTGGCGCATACGGCGGCTCTGTTCGTGGACGCTACGGCGTTTATTCCTGTATTCACCCTGTCAGGTTTGACTCTGAGGTGATTCACTCGGTCTGGTTTTCAGTTGCATAACTTCTGTTTTCTGATTGGCTACGCGCCTTCGAGCTTTGCGCTCTCTGGGGGGGCGGGGCGTGGTTTGGTGCGTTCCGCGTCATCTTCAGCTCTGGCCTGCCCTTCGAGGTTCGCTTGGCGCCATTTCTTTCTCACGTGCGCGTGGTGAAGACTGTCCTCCCCTCGCTGTCCTGTAAGTGCCCTCACGGGCGAATTTTTCTAGCCTTTGCTCCTTCGCGCTTGGCTCTGACATCCCTGTTCCCCTTGTGTCTTTCAGACCGCGGACTTCGGTGGCTTCTCCCGGCTTGGTGCTGCGCCCTTTTTTAAAATATCACTCCCACTTCCCAGTGGGTCATTGGGGCATCCAGGGTTGCTTTATAGCGTCAATCCCTACTGGCATATTGTACCTAATAATCACCATATGGAGGCATCTCAGGATATTGTGAACGGGGTTCCTTTGGGACAAGCCCGTCTGTGTGTAGCTTGTGGGGTCTTACCTAGCAGCGGTGACAATGCACGGGTCTGCGTCCCTTGTGCCCAGCAGGCGTTAGCCGGTCTTCCCACCTCTTCTGAGGCTGGGCCCGCACCTCGCCTCGCTTCACCTACTCCCCCAAGCCTGAGTCTAACCCCCAATACCAGTGGGGATTCTCATACTGATTTTGCCACTAGACTGGCTAGTGTGGAAAACTTAATTGCTGGCTCCTTGGCGCGCAAGGCTACTGCCAAGAGGCGTCATTTGAATCCTGAATCTACTATACTTCCTATAGAATCTGATGATTTACTGCTTTCTTATGCACATTCCCCCTCAGAGGAAGGGGAACTGTTTTCTGACTCAGGGTCATACGACGACGAGTCCAGGGGACAGGAGGAGTTTGGTTCTGATCATTGGTCCTCGGACGACATTGATAGACTGCTGACCCAGATCTTTGATGTGTTATCCTTCTCTCCCCCTCCCGCGGCTCCCCGGCAAAGGGGTGATCTGTTTCACACCGCTAGGGTGCGGTTGGAGTTTCCCGAACAAACTCATTTTAATAGCCTCGTGCTGAAAGAATGGGAACATCCCAGCAAACTCCATGGGGTTCCCAAAGCTGTGGATAAGAAATATCCATTTCCTGCCGACCTAGTCAAGTTTTGGACATCGCCACCCGAGGTCGATGCCCCAATTCTAAGTCTGTCCAATACCTCTATTATGCACTCACCCGACACTACTACGCTGCGGGATTTGGAGGATCGGCGTGTTGACCAACTGGCATGTCATGCCTTTGCCTTTGGGGGAGCGTCGCTCCGCCCAGTTTGCGCCTTAGCCATCACGGCGGTGGCGCTCAGGACTGTGGTTAAGACTGCTCTTGAAGGGGCGGATGACTTGCCCTCTGATGTGGCCAATGCTCTGGCCACCTGTGAAACCTTTGTAAACTATATCCTATCTGCATCGGACGATGCTATTAAGCTGAGCGCTAGATCTTCTGCTCTGGTGGTAGCCATACGCCGAGCGGTCTGGTTGCGCCAATGGGCCACTGATAACGTCGCCAAGAAGGCCCTTACGGGGCTTCCGTTTAAGGGGCTGCGCCTGTTTGGAGAAAGGTTAGATATCTTTGCCAAGGGTGGCAAGTTACCCCAGCACAAGCGTCAGATTCGGCCCTTTCGTGGCCCAAGCTCCCAATCAACCCCTTACTGTGGGGCTAAGCAAGGCAGAGGAGTGTCCTTCGCTGGATCTCGCGCAGATTCCTGGAATAAGAACAGAGGACGCTGTCCCAGTTCCTCCTGGGGGCCCAAGCCCAAAGCCCCTCCCAAGACCCCCCAGGCATGAAGGGACGTCCACAGCACTTCGAGCATGTCTGGAGACGCCACGTCTCAGACCGGTGGATCCAGGAGGTAGTGTCCTCCGGTTACAAGATAGAGTTTGCTGTACGGCCCCCTACCAGGTTCGTAGGGTCCCGGATCCCACAGGGCCCTGCCTCAGCTCGGGTTTTGATGCTGGCTGTGCAGGACCTTCTGGATCTAGGGGTCATTTGCAAGGTCCCCTTAAGAGAAAAGGGCGTGGGGTTTTATTCCAACCTTTTCACGGTACCCAAAAAGGACGGGTCAGTCAGACCCATTCTGGATTTAAAAATCCTAAACAGATTTGTCAGAAACAAGCATTTTCGTATGGAAACTCTGCGCTCGGCCATTGCCTCGTAGCGCCCAGGGGACTTCATGACATCTGTGGACATCAAGGACGCTTACCTGCACGTTCTGGTGTTTTCAGGATACCAAAAGTTTCTCAGATTTGCGCTGCTGGATCAGCATTACCAGTTTGTGGCCCTGCCATTCGGCCTCACGTCGGCTCCCAGGGTGTTCACCAAGGTGCTGACAGGGGTGATGCCCCTGTTAAGGCTAAGGGGCATACGTGTGCTGCCCTACCTGGACGGTATTCTCATCACCTCTTGGTCTCTGCGGCAGGCAGAGCTGGACACTCGGTTGGTAGTGTCCACCCTGGAGTCGTTCGGCTGGGTGATCAATTACCCAAAGTCCTCTCTGTCCCCCTCCTCAGTGACCCCGTTCCTGGGGATGATTCTGGATACAGTTCAGTCAAGGATACTCCTTCCTCCACAGAAGGTGGAAGCTCTGACAACGCAGGCGAGGTCCCTGCTTTCAAGCCCTCATCCCTCCATCCGGCAGGGAATGCAGTTAGTGGGCGGGATGGTGGCAAGCTTCGAGGCAGTGCCCTTTGCCCAGTTCCATTTGAGAACTCTGCAGCTTCACCTTCTGTCAATTTGGAACAAGGACCCAGCGTCCTTGGACGAGATCTGGGTGCTTCCCCCCTCGGTCAGGCAATCCCTTGCTTGGTGGCTGGACCACAGGAACTTGACAAGGGGCAGATCTTTCCTGGCTCCCTCCTGGGAGACGGTCACAACGGATGCCAGTCTGTCAGGCTGGGGGGGATTCTGGAAGTCCCTGCGCTTCCAGGGGAGGTGGGCCCTCAGGAGGCCCATCAATGTCTTGGAACTCAGGGCGGTCAGATTGGTGCTGAAACAATTGACCCAGCACCTGAAGGGTCTGGCGGTTCAGGTACGCTCAGACAACAGAACGGCGGTTGCCTACATCAATCATCAGGGAGGGACCCGGAGCAAGGGGGCGCTCCAGGAAGTTTCTCTGATTCTAACATGGGCGGAGGCCAATGTCCAATGCATCTCGTCTGTCTACATTCCGGGGGCGGAGAACCTGCTAGCAGATGCTCTGAGCAGGGGATCATCTCGTCAGGGGGAATGGTCCCTCTGCAACAGGGTATTTCAGTCCCTGTGTCACCGTTGGGGTGTGCCAGACGTGGATCTATTTGCGTCCCGTCACAATCACAAGCTCCCGAGCTTTGTTTCCCTGTCTCAGGATCCTCTGGCTCTGGCCACGGATGCCCTGTCAATGTCTTGGAGGGAGTTTCGGCTCCTGTATGCGTTTCCACCAATTCCCCTTCTGGGCAGAGTTGTGCGCAAGATCGCTCTGGAAGGGGTGCCCGCGATTCTGGTGGCCCCAAGGTGGCCAAGAAGAGTGTGGTTCGCAGACGTGGTTCAAATGGCTGTAGATCAGTACGATCTGCCAAGGTTGCCGGATCTTCTAACTCAAGGGTCGCTACGCCATCCCAATTTACTAACTCTGGCTTTGACGGCTTGGCTATTGAAACCTCCATCCTGATGGAAAAGGGTTTGTCTGCATCTGTAGTGGCTACTATGGTGCAAGCCAGGAAGAAGACTTCTTCTGCTATCTATTATAGAGTTTGGCGTTCTTACATTGACTGGTGTGAGTCCAGGTCTCTTCCCTGCCGGGAATTCTCAGTCTCTAGGGTGCTGGAGTTTTTACAACATGGTCTAGACTTAGGTCTTAAGCTTAGTACTCTAAAGGGCCAGGTTTCAGCTCTGTCTATGTTCTTTCAGAAGACCTTTGCCCAGCATCCCCTTATCAAGACCTTCTTTCAGGGGGTCACTCACGTGCGTCCCCCTCGGAAACCTACGGTTCCTGTTTGGGATTTAAACTTGGTTTTATCAGCCCTCCAGGATGCTCCCTTTGAGCCTATTCAGGAGGCTGCTCTCGCTGTTCTCACGCTCAAGGTTGTCTTTCTGGTTGCCATTACTTCTGTTAGGCATGTGTCTGAGTTGGCTGCTTTATCTATTCAGCCTCCCTACTATGAGAGACACCAGGATAAGGTGGTGTTCCGCTTCAAGCCAGACTTTCTGCCTAAAGTTGTGTCTGCATTCCATTTGAATCAGGATATTGTACTTCCTTCTTTGTGCCCTAATCCTAGTAACCCTAAGGAGAGGGTTTTGCATTCCTTGGATGTGGTTAGGTGCGTCAAGTATTACCTAGTTATCACTAAGGCTTTCAGGACGACTGATGCTCTCTTCGTTGTGCCTTCTGGGCCTAGGAAGGGTTTGGCTCCCGCCAAGTCTACTATCAGTAAATGGATTCGTCAGGCTGTGGTTCAGGCCTATTCTACTAAGGGGAAGACTCCCCCTTTCCGTCTTACTGCTCATTCTACTCAAGCTGTTGGGGCTTCTTGGGCTTTTCAGCACCAGGCCTCTGTGGAACAAGTTTGCAAGGCCGCTACTTGGTCTTCTGTTCATACCTTTACAAAGTTTTACAAGGTTGATGTTAGGGCCTCAGCTGATGCTGTGTTTGGCCGCAAGGTGTTGCAGGCGGCAGTAGTTTAAACTGCTTGCTGTTGCCTTTTCTGTTGGGGATCCCACCCTACTTTACGGACACTGCTATTGGATGTCCCACATGTAATTACTACATCTGGAGCAGGACGTGCTGTATGCTTAGAATAATACAATTCTGTGAAATACTCACCTGTAGAATTGGTATTATATGCATACAGCACGTCCTGCTCCACCCCACCCTGGTTTCACGTTGTTCTGGATCCCCTGTTTGGTGATTGTTATCATTGTTATTATTGCCAGTTTTGGGTGGTTGGTTTCTCCTGGCTTCTCCTTTTCACTGCTTTTCAATGCTGGGGATTTGTGGGAGGTCCCTCGGTATATGTAGGGCCGGGAGGAGCTTGTTTTCTACATGTCTGCAGTGCACGGCGCCGGAGGCGGAGGATTACCCACATGTAATTACTACATCTGGAGCAGGACGTGCTGTATGCATATAATACCAATTCTACAGGTGAGTATTTCACAGAATTTTATTTTTGCGGCAACCCAGGAGGGTTTCACACAGAGGGGCATCCCAATTCGGCCCAGTTTAAAGTGGCTCAAAACCCAGCTCGATCGGCCCCGGGAATCTATAAGATTCCCAGGCCAATCGATTCCCTCCCCCGGAGTATCCAAAATTGGGATGCCCCGCTTTGTGAAACCCTCCAGGTCGCCCCGTTCACTTAGCTCAATTCCAGGTCCCAGGGCGCGTCTAAGAGCAGCGCCCACAACCCGCCATCCCTCTAGTAGGGCGCGTGCCCGTGCCAGGCATTTGTGAATGGCCGGCTCAGGCACGCTCCCTGTTAGAGCGAAGCAGAGGATACGGCCGTCAGGGCGCTCAGAGCTGCTGTTCTTAGACGCGTCCGGGACCGGGAAGAGGTGAGCTGGTTTTGGCATCCTGGGGGGTTTCACACAGTTGGGCATCCCCGGAGGATACATTGCAATAGAAGTGAGGCCACGCATTACCTTTCCCATCAAAGGAGTCGCTCAGTCTTCTCTGGCTGACATGGTGGCGGCTGGGGTTCAGCATGGTGATGTAGCCACAGAAGTGCTCCAGGTCTATCCTCTCTCTCAGGGTTTTTAAGGCTTTGTGCGCCCCCATATTGAGGCTGGAGAACTCTAAGGAGAAAGAAGAAACATTTCTGCCAGTTATAAGCGCATTAATTATACTAAATTTAAGCCTTCAAACTCCCCCCTGTCTAACAGACCTCTCATAGGACACGTTACTGACCCCTTTGTCCTGGCAAAACACCAGTCATGTTCAGTATATGCTTTTTCCCACAGTTTTCTGCGGCACTTAGTGAGTCTACACAAAGCTGTATTGGCATTACTTAAATAAAGTCACATAAATTAAAAATTATAATAAAAACCTATAGGACACCCACACAGGGCCTAATAATCCTGACTAAACCCCATCACTGCTCACTCTACTGACACTGTTATTGGTCCAAGGAGGGTCCATGCAGGATAAGCTCCCACAGAAGCTTTAGAAACTGATGTTATTACGCCTACCCAAAGATCCTCAAAGACAAATATCAGGCACATGACAAAAAAATGCTATACTCACCTTTTCTCCCACGTAGCCTATTGCTTCTAGTACAGGTGGGTGGTGATGGACCTGGATCCAGCCTGCAGGTAAGAGCTGCAGCTCCGTAATAGGAGTGATTGGCTGCATGGCAGAAAGGCGAGTATAGCTTTTTTTTTTTGTTTGTTTCTTTTACTGATAATGGTCTTTAAAGTGGACAAAAAACATTGAAACACAGCCAAATCAAATAGACTCTAGGGTGGGGTAAAAGCCTTCCCCAGGAGCATCTTGATTTGGGATGCAACTATGTGTGAAAGCCTCTGGTCTGATTGACCTCAAACTGGCAATCCCAGCATGTGTGGGCCTCCTCCAGAATCCCATGTGTGTAACCGCAGCAAACATATGGAAACGGCTGCCAGCGCAGCTGGAGGGAGAGGCCTAGCGAGGTCCATGGCAACTGATGTCATTACTTGAAGATTGCAAAGATTTTTTTTCCCCTAAGTACACCATCTAAAAGGGTTTTGAGCAAAGTACTGTATTTTTCGCTCCATAAGATGTCCCTGACCATAAGACGCACACGGGGTTTAAGAGGAGGAAATTAAAGAATAACTGAACCAAATTGTGTACTAAAATACCCCCTCCCAATCACCAAATTACAGGCAGTGTGCGACAAGCCTCTTTACAGGCAGTGTGCGGCATCCCTCTTTACAGGCAGTGTGCGGCATCCCTCTTTACAGGCAGTGTGCGGCATCCCTCTTTACAGGCAGTGTGCGGCATCCCTCTTTACAGGCAGTGTGCGGCATCCCTCTTTACAGGCAGTGTGCGGCATCCCTCTTTACAGGCAGTGTGCGGCATCCCTCTTTACAGGCAGTGTGCGGCATCCCTCTTTACAGGCAGTGTGCAGCATCCCCCCCAATCTCATGTGTAAGGAGAAAGCGCAATGGAGGACCAGTGGGCAGGAAGTAGATAAACTTACACTTGCTGCCTGCCAGTCATCCAATGCCCAGCTCTCTACACACACACACACACACACACACACACACACACACACGTGCACAGAGACAGAGACCCACACACAGACATACCTACCCTCCATACCCCTCCCTTCATCAGACTCATAAGTGGATAAGAAACCACTCTGCTGGTGTGTATAAACTGATTCCAACCAACGTATAGGAACACTAACAACAGGGATAGAGGGAGGAGCACAGCCAGTGTCTTTGAAGCATAATATCGGGCACTTACAGACCCTGCCTATTATGTTGATTATTATGCAACTTCGCAGCTCCAAGGGCCACACCCCTTTTTCAGTTAAAAAAAAAATCATAAGATGAGACTGTAAACCTCGATATCTCGACCATTTCCCAAACGTAGCATGGCACTACAATTGCCTTTGCATGCAGCATCCCTTTAATGATAAGGGGGCACAGCCTGAAGCTAGTTGGAGAGAAAATCAGGAGCAACATCAAAAAATACCATTCTGTGATTACTCACCTGTAGAATGGATATTATAAGTATGCCTCACACCTGCTTCGGAAATGAATAATCACTTCTGGGTTATAGCCACTAGATGGCGCTTTTCTAGCAGAGATGGCAAAAAAATAAGCCCCTCCCGGTCCATAAATACCTGGGACCTCCCACACATTCCCCAGTATATGAAAGCAGTAAGGGGACCAGGAAGAGCCAATAATAACAATTAAACAACCTGAAAAAGGAAAAATATCACCACATAGAGGATCCAAGATACAACTCAGGGTGGGACGAAGCAGGGTGTGAGGCATACTTATAATATCCATTCTACAAGTGAGAAATCACAGAATGGTATTATTCCAAGTATGCCTCACACCCTGCTTCGGTAATGAATTATCACTTCTGGGACATCCAGTAGCAGTGTCCAACAAAGGGTGGGGATCCCAAAAGACAACAATGAACAAATCAAACCACTGCAGCTTGCAGAACTTTGCGGCCAAAAACAGCATCCGCTGAGGCCCTAACATCAACCTTGTAAAACTTGGAAAAGGTATGAACAGAAGACCAAGTAGCAGTCTTACAAACTTGTTCAACTGAGGTCTGGTGCTGAAAAGCCCAAGACGCCCCAACAGCACGAGTAGAACGAGCAGTGATCTGGAAAGGAGGATCCCTCCCCTTGGCAGAATAGGCCCTGATAATGGCCTGACGAATCCATTTGCTAATGGCAGACTTGACGGGCGCAAAACCCTTCTTGGGGCCAGAGGGCACCACAAACAAGGCGTCCGTCTTCCTGAAAGGCGCAGTAGCCACCAGGTAGTATTTCACACATCTGACGACGTCCAGAGAGTGCAAGGCCCTCCTCCTTGTCGTTGCCAGGATTAGGACACAAGGAAGGAAGCACAATGTCCTGAATAAGGTGAAAGGCAGAGACAACCTTAGGCAAGAAGTCCAGTTTAAACCGAAAAACCACCTTGTCCTGGCGTCTCTCAAAGTAGGGGGCCTGAATGGGCAGAGCCGCCAACTCAGAAACACGTCGAACAGAGGTGATAGCCACCAAGAATGCAACCTTAAAGGTGAGAATGGACAGTGCAGCCTCGTGCACTGGCTCAAATGGAGGACCCTGAAGGGCAGACAATACCAAATTCAAATCCCAAACCGGCAACATGAGTTTGCGAGGAGGACGCACATGAGTGACCCCCTGGAAAAAAGTCTTAACCAAAGGGTGAAGAGCGAAAGGCCTCTGAAAGAAAACCGCCAGAGCGGAGACATGCCCCTTCAGAGTGCTGAGTTGCAAACCCAAGTCCCAACCATGTTGAAGGAACTCCAGAATCCGAGTGATGGAAAACACCCAACAAGGAAAGGCCCTAGTCTCACACCAGTCAATATAGGTCCGCCAGGTTCTACAGCAAATACCAGAAGAAGATTTCTTCCTAGCCCTGACCTGAGTCTGAACAACCGCCTCAGACAGACCCTTTTCCCTTAGGATGGAGGGTTCAGCAGCCACGCCGTCAAAGCCAGCGTTTGTAAATTGGAGTAACAGAGCTGCCCCTGTGTGAGCAGATCCGAAACCAGAGGCAGAACGTACTGATCGACCGCCAGCTGCACGACGTCTGCAAACCACACCTGTCTTGGCCACTCTGGGGCCACCAGAATTGCTGGAACACCCTCATGAACCAGCTTGCATACCACCTTGCACACCATGGGGAAGGAAGGAAACAGATACAGTAGACCGAACCCCCGCCAGGGAAGCGACATGGCATCCACTGCCAGCGCCAGAGGATCCTGTGACAGAGACACAAAGGCTTGGAGCTTGTGATTGTGACGAGAGGCGAACAGATCCACCTCCGGCATCCCCCACCTGCGACAGAGGGATAGAAAAACCCTGTTGCTGAGGGACCATTCCCCCCGGCGAGAGGTCCCCCTGCTCAGGGAGTCCGCTTCCAGGTTCTCCACACCTGGAATGTAAACTGCCGAGATGCACGGTACATTGCTCTCGGCCCATGAAAGAATCAGAGACACCTCCCGGAGGGCACTCTTGCTGCGAGTCCCTCCTTGGTGATTGATGTACGCGACCGCAGTCCGGTTGTCGGAGCGAACCTGAACAGGTAGGCCCTGGAAGTGATGTGTCAGGTGCGCCAGCACCAACCAAACCGCCCTCAGTTCCAGAACATTGATGGGGGCGTGAGCCTCCCGAGGGCCCCACTGCCCCTGGAACTGACGGTCTCTCCAGAAGCCCAGGTCTGATCCAGAGACAGAGGACATTTGTCCCAAACCGATAAAAGATGGAGTTGAAGAGGTCTCATGTGAAATTGAGCAAAGAGCACCGCCTCGAAGCAAGCAACTTACCCCCCTTTGCAACAGAGTCTAGGCGATCACCAAACAGGCGCAGTCCAGTAAATGGAAGCCCCGTGAGCGCCTTCTTTGCAGCGTTGTCGGCCGCCCACTGGCGCAACCAGACCGATCAACGTATGGCAACCACCAACGCCGAGGCCCTGCTACACATACGGATGGTGTCATCTAAGGCTGATAAGACAAAGGCGATGAACATCCCACATTGTGTCAGAGCTCTGAACTCCGCACCAGAGGGGTCCAATTGGGAACCATCCAGAAGACCCCTGATTAAGGTCCTAGTAACCACGGCCGAGAGAGCCGAAGCACACACCGGGCGCAAGGCCGAACCCATACAAGCAAAAGCATGAGAGGCCAGTTGGTCGAGACGTCGGTCCTCACTATCCTTCAAGGTAGTGGAATCAGGGGAATGCACGACCGACGTATTGGACAATCCCAGAACAGGAGCGTCGACCTCAGGGGGTGTATACCAACGCCTAACCGCATCAACAGGGAAAGGATACTTCCTATCCCACCCTTGAGGAATACCTGGAAGCCGGCTAGGCTTTTCCCATTCCTTAAGGATCAGAGTGTTAAAGTGCTTCTGATCCGGGAACTCCAATCTAGGTTTGGCGGTACCAAAAATTCCCCCCGTTGCGGAGGGGCCTCCGCAGGAGGGGAAATGGCAAGCACCTTAAACATTTGAGTAAGGAGCCTATGGGTATCAACAGTATCCCCGCGCTCTGTACCGGCATCAGCGCCAAGGTACTGCTGATCATCGGATAAATCAGAGTCTGAAAACAATTCCCCTTCCTCAAGCGGGGAGTAATCGGACCATTCAAAAAGGTCACACTCATCAAAATCAAGGGCCGGCGCCGCGGGCACCAAGTGCCGTCTCTTAGCTGGGGCCTTCCTGGCAGCAGAGCTAGCAATCAATCTCTCAATGTTGGCCAGTCTAGCGACTCCCCGCTAGTGACCACATGGCTAGGGGTCATAACCAGGCGTGGGGGAGTAGGTGATGAGGCGGCCACACGGGGCCCGGATTGCCGTGCAATCACCTGCTGTGCACATGGTACACAAATCTGCACATTGTCGCCCACGAGGGGTGCCCCACATACCAAACACTACCGGGGTTGCCCCAAAGGGCCCCCGAGCCCAGTATCCTGGGAAGCCTCCATATGGTGATTTTTTAAGGTAGTCGCAATGACCAATGGGAATTACGCTATGAAGCTACCCGGTATGCCTCTTAACGTCCATTAGTGGGAGGATTTAATAAGGAACTAATGAACCCCTTAAATTTGATCAAGGAACAAGCCAAGTGAGGCAAACCTTAAAAGTATGTACAATCACCCATCACACACACACAACACATGTCATTGCAAGTGGAATAAGGAAATAATAATAATAATGATGATAACAATGAAGGGACAGCTACCCCCCCCCCCCCCACTAACTGGGAACAGGGAGTAATGGGGGAAGGAAGCCGATAGCTACACTTTGACTATGTAGCGAGGGCTTAGGAACGGACAGGGCATTCCAAGTCAGGATCACCAACCTGACAGCCACCTACCCCTTGGTGGGGGATTTGCGGTGGAGCATGGCTCCTAGTAAAGAACACCTCTAAAGGTGTGCCCTACCCTCACACGGACCCCGCAGCCATAGCTGGGAGGCATAATGACGGGAATAAAGAAGTCCGTGTGGAAATAGGAAAATTAGGGGCCGGGTGTACACCCGGCTTACCTGAAAGGAGAGAGATAGCCATCATCTTGACTGTCGTCGCCTTCTAGCAGAGACTATACTGGGAATGTGTGGGAGGTCCCAGGTATTTATGGACCGGGAGGGGCTTCTTTTTTTGCCATCTCTGCTAGAAAAGCGCCATCTAGTGGCTATAACCCAGAAGTGATTATTCATTACCGAAGCAGGGTGTGAGGCATACTTGGAATATATTATTTTTCTGAAAGAGTAGTAGATGAACACATAATGTTGGAAAATCAGCAATAAGTAAATGTAAACATGCCTGGGGTAACTATATATCTATCCGAAGATAAAGAGAATATACACATATAAGGGCAGGGCAGACTATACTAGACTAGACTAGACTATACTAGACTATATGTAAGCCCCACTGGATAACCGCATTCCCAGCTACACCTGTGCTTGGGGAGTTATACACTAGTACAACTAACCGAACTGAACCTTCTAGAAATATTTATGATTCTAATAAAATTACCTTCTTGCAGTTCTGTTTCATCAAATGGGAAGGGAACATGGGCAGTCTCCCCCATCCCGTGCGTGCCGTGACCCTGAACGAAAAAAGAAGTAACACAAAATTTACCTGGAGGCCTTGACTAATGAAATCTAAAGGCCATACTGATAATCCTTCCCTTTCGTCTCCAACCCCATCCCAGGATGCACTAGGAATTCCAATACTCTCCCTCTTGGAATTCTGCAATGCAGCAACCGTATTCTGAGTATCCCTTTATTTGCAGGTGGTCTTATTGGAGTGTTGACAGTAAGATTAACTCAATCAGTTTGGGCACTATAGCGCTCAATAAGCTGAGAGGCATCCCAAATGTGGAAGCCCTGGGGAGAGGGGATTACGTGGAACTTAAAGTGTACCAATAACCCCCCACGGCCAGCCTGGAATCTAGAAGATTCCAGGACCAGCCACTAGCCTGCCCCGGGGCATCCTATATCGGATACCTCTGCATGGAGGGGATATCCTGGGGTACCCAGTGTCCCGTGGATCTATGAGTCTAAAATAGAACTTTTTGGCCACAATGAGCAAAGGTAAGTTTGGAGAGAAATAGGCACTGAATATCATGACAAGAAAGCCTCTGCCAACCATTAAGCATGTGGGTGGGATCAATCATAATTTGGGTTGATGGGTTGTGTTGCAGACAATGGCACGTGATAACATTTCACAGGTAGAGGGAAAAATAGATTTACAATTCTGGAAGCAAACATAACAATCAAGAAAGATAAAGTTGAAAAGAGGATGGATTCTACGAATGGATAATAATCCTAAATACATCTCAAAATCCACAACAGCCAACCTTATAAAGAGCCAGATGAAGGTTTTACCATGGCCCTTACTGTCCCCTGATCTTAACATTGTTGCAAATCTTTTCAAACCAAAGAGAATGAGGAATCCCACAGTTTCCTCCAAACTATCCCCCAAAAGGGTGGCACCACTAGATTGTATAGCAATAAAAATGCTATAGTGCTAAGGTGCTAAATAATGAGGACAAAGCCGGGCGAAGAAATGGAAGATACAGTCAAACAAATATGGGCCATATTTGTTTGGCTGTATCTTCCATGTCTTCACCCGGCTTTGTCCTCATTATTTAGCACTATAGCACTTTATATATATATGTATGTTTACTTGCACAATTGGATTATATTTTATTGTTATTTGCACAGAACTGGTTCACATAATTACTAGTATAGGGAACAATTTATTATAGGTTAGCTTATAATTGCCCATCATAGATTTCAATAGGAGGCTCCACAACAGCGCCCCCTGGTGTCTGTTTGTCATATGTGTTTTTTAAATTGTCGTGTTTGTACAGATTTTTTGGCTTGTCTTAATTCACAATAAATTCTTTTGATATATATATATATATACACATATATATACACACACACATATATTATATATATATATATATATATATATACATATATACACACACACACACACACACACACACACACACACACACACACACTCTAGTGGTGCCACTCTTTGGGGGATATTTTGGAGGAAACTGTGGGATTCCTCATTCTCTTTGGTTTGAATAGGTTGGTGTATCCCCCAGTGTACACACAAATATCTTATTTGGCTGGTGCAGCCCCACCATATAATCTTTGGTTTTGTTGCAAATCTATGCATGGACCTCAAAACAGCAGCGCAGGTAAGATGAGCCAGGATTTAAGGCAAAACCTTTACAAAAGCATGTCTATCATTTATTGAACAACTACAATCACAAGACCTACCTGAATGAGAACGGCAGAGTGCGTTAAAGCGTCATTTAACATAACCAACACGTTTGATGTGGGAACAACTCCAGGGTCGTGTCCCCATGATGTAATGAGTAGCCGGTCATAGGCCTGACAAAGCAATGTTTGGTCAGTGGAAAAATAGACAGGACAGAGTGCTATTCACATGTTATATACAATAGACACATCCTTTTTTCTTTTTAACATTAAAGCAAAGTACTATAAAAGTGAATCTATAAATAAAAGGAAGTGGAGCTGTTCTTACCAGGAAAACATCAGGCAGCTTCCGGAGTCTGGTTCCTTTTGAAAGCAAGAGAGATGGGGGTCCATATCCAGAAACATGGTAAATGTAGAGTTTAAACCATATGGAGCTCACTTCAGGGATAGCCGGTCCAATATGCTGCAGAGCACACAAGAAACACCACAGTCACCAATAAATATACACCTATACAGCATTCGCGAGCTGGGCGTGCTTCTAGCTCTGATTGATGGGGAGAGGGGAGCAGGATGACATTTCTGATCATCGGATTGGTAGTTAGCGGGGGAAGGGGGCTTGTGGGTATCCTATTTTTAGGTTTTTAGCATTTATGGTCCCCTTTGCTTAAAGAGGCCAGCTCTGGTGTCTAAGAGCCACTGAGGTGGATTGATTCACTATGTCTGGGGCATGCCAATTTGGGATGTGGCGCTGTGTGTGAAACTCCCTTGGATCACCAGTATACTCACCTCGCTAGGGATCCCACAGCACATGCACGGACCACATCCCCAGCTTCCCCCACTCCTTTTTGAGGAGACAAGCCAAAGGTCTGTACTGTACAGATAGCAGCCCTGTCTACCACTGTTGCACCAGGAAAGGGCCAGAGACACATGTAATCCTAGGGCAGTGATACTCAACTGGAGGTCCGGGGTCCGAATGCGGACCTCGGCACCAGATTTCCGGACCCCTGACCTGACAGCCCTGCATTCGGTTGCTTCTGTGTTGCTGAGCTTAGAGCTGCCCCCTTGATCGATGATGTAGTGCTTAGTCTTCCTGCCAGTGTCATGGCTCCCTGGCATTGCAATATGAAGTACTGCATGGGTGGAAGTGGCATTACAATGTACACACACAAACTTTGTTACTCTACTTGCCCCAGACAAAAAAAAAAAGCAGCTCCTGTTTTCTCCCAGTGCCCAAAAGGATTTTTGGGGTGGGGGCAAGCAGCCTTATTTAGTTTTGCCTGGGGAATCTATAACCTCTGCCCGAGTGTACTGATTTCTAATTATATGCCCCCGCAACAGCACTCTGCCTGGACCTTTACCTCTCACCACATGCTTTTAAATAGACCTTTACAATAAGTGGTTGAGTACCATTGTCCTAGGGCAATGTGTGAAACATGACTGCATACATAGAGAATCATGTGTATGCCCCCCCTGATCCAAGTTTGGTCCTGGATTTCATTTTTCACAGTACTGTATAAACAAAAGAAAGGCAACATAGGAGGGGATTCTTTACTGTAAGAGCATTGAAACTGTGGAACTGCCAGAGGAGGTAGCCATGAAGAATACACTAAAGGAGTTTAAAATGGCCTAGGTGCCTTCCCTGCATGTAATAACATTACCAGCTATGACCACTAGACCACTGGAAGGAGATTCTCTTTAATAAACAGACTGAACTGGATAGACTGAAGTATTTTAGCTTTACATAATATGTTACTATGCCCAGCATCTTTTGATTTTGTGCAAGCACATGGGATGTGGGGTCTAGGCTGTACTGCAAGGCCTTTGACCCTTTCACCCCATGGGCTGCACTCGAGGTTATAGGGCAACCCCAGGTAAGCCTGTTCCCAATTTATCTATTGCATTGTATGTCCCAAAGGGGGCACTCAGAGATTAGAGAGGGGACTGCGCCCCACAGAGGCACCTTGGCGCTTGGTGGTGCAGCTTCAGCAGATTTCTGCAGATGTGTGTGGGCCAAGACCTCTGTTTTTAACCAGATTTAGAGACAGATTATAGGTTTGTCTCCAAGCCAACAGGGTTAAGTGCTGTAGCTCCTTTAACACTTGTATGCCCAGCATAACATACTGCCCAGGGACACCCAAACCCCCAGCCTTCATACTTACCTCTTCCGGATCTCTGGCCACTGAATCTAGTCTCCAAGTGACCGCCGGCAATAGTGGTGCAGCATGCAATCCGGGAAGATGCAAGTATCAGTGCTGAGGAATGGGCTTCCCAGGCCATAGGCAGCAATTAGATGCCCCTCCTGCTACCAAATAAATCGGGACCAAACCCGTATTGTTCCGGGTTAAACAGCAAGAGGAATGATGGAAAAATACCATTTTGTGAGTACTCACCTGTAAAATGGATATTGTCAGTGTGTCACACACCCCGCTTCCC
The DNA here is from genome assembly GCA_027917425.1 of Gastrophryne carolinensis. Lineage (NCBI taxonomy): Eukaryota > Metazoa > Chordata > Amphibia > Anura > Microhylidae > Gastrophryne > Gastrophryne carolinensis. The sequence goes on along the minus strand of CM051239.1, from coordinate 408,707,549 downwards.
CTTTAATTCTGACGATAGGGTTATCCTCCAGCAGGAGGCGACGTTGCAGAGAGAAGTCTTGAAAAACGAGCCCCTCCCGGCCTACATATACCTGGGACCTCCCACTTAACACAATTAATGATTGGTTGTAGCACACTGACAAAGAAATCAAGTTAAATATAAGTTAAATATAAGAAACATTTAGATAGGGGTTCTAAGGTTCCAGGGTCCGCCTACTCACTGCGGGCCTAAACAGTACATAAAACAGGAAGGACTGGAAGATTGAACACCCTTAACAAAGGGTGTTCAATCTTCCAGTCCTTCCTGTTTTATGTACCTCCCACTTAACACCCAGTGAATTCAAACAGCAGTAAGACAAGGTACCAGGAAATCCAACGGTAACCTCAAAATAAAATAAAAATAAAGGAAAGCTTCACCATATAGAGGATCCAGGATACCAAAAAAGGGCGGGTGAAGCGGGGTGTGTGACACACTGACAATATCCATTTTACAGGTGAGTACTCACAAAATGGTATTATTCTCAGTGTGTCACACACCCCGCTGACGATAGGGACATCCAAAAGCAGTGTCCACAAGGGGTGGGTATTCGACAGCAAAACGAAGCATAACTCAAACGACTGCAGTCTGCAGAACCTTGCGGCCAAACACAGCATCCGCTGAAGCCTGCACATCAACCTTGTAAAAACTTAGAAAGTATGAACGGAAGACCAAGTAGCAGCCTTACAAACTTGTTCAACAGAAGCCTGGTGCTGAAAAGCCCAAGACGCTCCAACAGCACAAGTAGAATGAGCAGTGATACGAAAAGGGGGAGCCTTCCCCTTGGCCGAATAGGCCCCAACAACCGCCTGACGAATCCATTTGCTAATGGAAGACTTAGCCGGAGCCAAACCCTTCCTAGGCCCACAGGGCACAACAAAAAAAGGCATCAGTCTTGCGAAAAGGAGAAGTAGTAAGCAAATAGTACTTAACACAGCGTACCACATCCAAACAATGCAAAACCCTCTCCTTGTCATTCTTAGGCTTAGGACACAAGGAGGGAAGAACAATATCCTGATTCAAATGAAAAGCAGAAACAACCTTAGGAAGAAAGTCCGGTTTGAAACGAAAAACCACCTTGTCCTGATGCCTCTCAAAGAAGGGCGCCTGAATCGACAAGGCCGCCAACTCCGAGACACGCCGAACCGAAGTGATAGCCACCAAGAAGGCAATCTTCTGAGTCAAGGTAGAAAAAGCAATATCCTGCAAGGGCTCAAAAGGAGGGAGGAGCCTGAAGAGCAGAAAGAACCAAGTTCAAGTCCCAAACAGGGAGCAATGGCTTCCTGGGAGGCCGCACATGCGTAACCCCCTGGAAAAAAGTTTTGACTAAAGGATGAAGCGCAAAAGGCTTCTGAAAAAAGATAGACAAGGCAGAAACCTGCCCTTTCAAAGTACTCAGCTGGAGACCAGAGTCCAGCCCTGATTGCAGAAAATCCAAAATCCTGGAAACTGAAAAGACCCTACAAGGCAAGGATCTAACCTCACACCAAGCGATATAAGCTCTCCAAGTCCTATAGTAGATGGTAGAAGAAGATCTCTTCCGGGCACAGATAAGAGTCTTAACAACCGAGTCAGAAAGACCCCCCTCCTTCAGAGATGAAGGTTTCAGCAGCCAAGCCGTCAAACCAGCGTTGGTAAATTGGGGTAACACAGCCGACCCTGAGTGAGCAGATCGGGCCGAAGAGGCAGAATGACCTGATCCACCACCAGCCGAACGATGTCTGCGAACCATACTCGCCTTGGCCACCTTGGAGCCACGAGAATGGCGGACACCCTTTCCAGAGCCATCTTCCGTACCACCTTGCCTAGCATGGATATCGGAGGAAAAAGGTACAGAAACCCCAGTTCCCCCCCAGCTCAGAGACATGGCGTCCACCGCCAGAGCCAGAGGATCCTGAGAGAGCGACACGAAGGCCGGAAGCCTGCAATTGTGACGAGAGGCAAACAGGTCCACCTCCGGTGTCCCCCACCGGAGACACAGAGACCGAAAAACATGAGGATGGAGAGACCATTCCCCCCTCGGAATGTAAACTGCAGAGAGACAAGGAACATGGGCCTCCGCCCAGGTCAGGATCAGGGACACCTCTCTGAGGGCACCCAGACTGCGAGTCCCTCCCTGATGATTGATGTAAGCAACCGCTGTTCGATTGTCCGAGCGAACCTGAACCGGAAGGCCCAGAACATGCTGAGTCAAATAAAAAAGAACCAGACGGATGGCTCTCAGTTCCAGAACATTGATGGGCAAGTGGGCCTCTCGAGGCCCCCACTGCCCCCGAAACTGAAGATCCTTCCAGAATCCCCCCCATCCCGAAAGACTGGCATCCGTGGTGACGATTTCCCAAAGAGGAGTCAGAAAAGACCTGTCCCTCAAGAGATTGGTCGAGACCAACCACCACTGAAGGGACTGCCGGACTCGGGAGGACAACTGGAAGGGCCGATCCGACCGTGGTCACCGGTCCCAAGACGCCAACAGATGAAGCTGAAGCGTCCTTATGTGAAATTGAGCAAAAGGAACTGCCTCGAAAGAGGCAACCATCAACCCTACCAGTCTCATCTCCAGACGGATGGACGGTCGAGGATTGGAAAGAAGGAACCGAGCCAACTCCTGAATCAGAAAAATCTTGGATTGGGGCAGAAACACCCTGTGTTGACAAGAATCCAACCGCATTCCCAGAAAGGACACCACCCTGGCCGGGGCGAGGGAGGACTTGGGATAGTTGATCACCCAACCGAAGCTTTCCAGCGTGGAGACCACCGTCCTGGTGTCCGTCTCCGATTGATTGAGAGAAGGAGCCATGATGAGAAGGTCGTCCAATAGATTTTATGACACCTGGCAACCGTGGATAGAGCATACAGGTCTTGGAAGTGGCAGTGCGGACCCAATATTCCCGATTTAGTCAGGTCGTTCCCTCAGCCTTTAGCAGAGTAAGCCCTCATCATTCTCGGGGTGTCCACTTCTCGTCTCAGCCCTGGAACTGTACCCCCTCTCCCCTCCCACCTTTACCCAGCTTCTTTCCTGCCCCTTTTTCCTTGTGTGTCTGTGCTGTATCCAGTTGCCTTTGTCTTTGTCACCCTGTCTATATCCTAAAAATTAATCTCACTGTTCAATGAGTAAGTGTTACGATGTAATGGTGTTTTCCAATATATCAGTTACCACTCACACGAGAGTATTTTCCTTTAAGTATGTAGTAGAAGGCGGTAACTATAATCCTAAGCTCTGTTTTTTAAGCATCAATCTCTGCTTTGCGGTAGGAGATCTCTGCATTGGTATAGTTTTCCCATGTTACTAAAGGTCTTCCTTAGGGTTTATTGTACCTTTTATGATGTATTAATTATGTCACCAAGTTATATTTTGCTGTTCATGTTATGCTCTATTGCATTCGTATGTGACCATGCTGTCTTTACCATCTGCTGAACCACAATAAAAACCTTTGTAAAAGAGAAGGTCGTCCAGATAAGGTACGATGCGAATGCCTTGAGTTCTGAGAATGGCCATCACCCCTGCCAGCACCTTGGTGAACACTCTTGGAGCCGAGGTAAGGCCAAACGGAAGTGCCACGAATTGAAAATGCCGATCCTCCATCACGAACCGTAGAAAACGTTGATGAGCTTGGCAGATGGGAACATGAAGGTAAGCATCCTTGATGTCTATGGACGTCATGAAGTCCCCCTGCCGAAGAGAACTGATGGCCGATCGCAGAGTTTCCATGCGAAACTTCCGTGTACGGATGAACCTGTTGAGGAAAATCAGATCCAGAACGGGGCGAACCGACCCGTCCTTCTTGGGGACTGTGAAAAGATTGGAGTAATACCCGAGGCCCACTTCCAAGTGCGGCACCGGCCAGATGACCGCCATTTCCAGAAGATTCTTCACCGACGCCAGGAGCCCCTGCGCGGCCAAAGGGTCGGTGGGCACCCGAGACCGGAAAAACCGTGAAGGAGGGCGAGACTCGAACTCCAGCTTGTAACCGGACGACACCACCTCCCGGATCCATCTGTCCGGAACCGCCTGGTCCCAAACCTGGGAGGAGTGTCGCAATCGTACCCCCACCCGCACGGGTGAGGGCACCCCCTGAGCGGGCTTGCCAGCAGGCCTGGGTTTGGCGCCCCAGGACTGACCGGGACGGCCACGGCCCCTCCCCCGGGTCCAACCTGCACCCCTGGTAGCGGGAAAGGAGGCCCCTCTGCCCGCTCTGGCTCCACGAAAGGAGGGACTAAAAGAAGCCGCTCCCCGAAAGGAACGACGCGGCCTCTTGCTTTGAGGCAACTTACCACCCTTGGTAACCGAATCCAATTTGTCGCCAAACAGGCGCAAACCCACAAAAGGAAGAGCTGTAAGCGACTTCTTAGAGCTAAAGTCCGCCGTCCACTGACGCAGCCACACCGACCGACGAATAGCAACCAACAGGGCCCGCGGTCCTGCTACACGTCGCAAGCGCATCGTCCTGGGCGGTCATGACAAAGGAAATAAACGACTCACACTGCTTGAGAGAAAAGAACTCATCACAAGTGGGATCAAGATCTGCGTACAAATCTCTAACAATGGACCTGACAGCCATCAAAAGAAGCGCCGAAGCACAAACCGGCCGCAGTGCCGATCCAGCACTGATAAAACAATGGCGAGCCAATTGATCAATCCGACGATCCTCACCATCCTTAATGGTAGTAGTTTCAGGGGAGTGCCACACAGCCGTGTTAGACAGCCCCAACACGGGGGCATCGACATCAGGGGGAACAGACCAAAGCTTCACCAAATCCTCCGGAAAGGGATAACGCTTATCCCAATTAGGAGGAACTCCAACAAGGCGCGTAGGTTGTTCCCATTCCTTAAGGACAACCCTCACAAAGTGTTGTTGTCTGGGAAACACCAAACGCGGCTTGGGCACATCAAACAACTCACCCTTTGGCGGGGGGGCCGCCTCAGGCGGATCCAAAGCCAAAATCTCAAACATTTGAGCCAAAATGGAAGGAGTGTCAAGGAACACCCCCGCAGCCTGATCGCCAGCGGTACCAAACAATTGCTGGTCTGCAGGCTCGTCCGACTCCTCTAGGAGCTCCCCCTCCTCAGCCGGGGGATAATCGGACCAATCCAACACTTCCAACACCTCATCCTCCGGAACAGGCGACGCCGGAGAAAGGTGCCTCCGCTTAGCCGTAGCCTTCTGAGCCACCGCGGCGGAAAGCATTTTCTCGAGGCTGGCCAACCGTGCGATTGCGAATCCCCACCTTTGACAACGTCACACGGGGTCCGGAATAGGTGGGGGGGTGTAGGAGATGACGGAGGTTGCGAGGAGCCAGAAGCCAGAGTGCCGGACTGGCGCGCAATATTCCGCTGTGCACATGGAATACATATTATGACATCGCCTGGAAGCGGAGCCCCACAACCCCCACACAGCCTGGATAGCCCCGAAGAGCCATTTCCGGTAATGTCGGAAGCCTCCATATGGTGAAATTATGGCATTCGCAATAACCCAGGGATTTACGCATTAAGCAACCCGGGATGCCCCTTTTATAATTAAAGTCCCGGGAGTGGGAGGATTTTAACCAATAAGACTAGCCAGGTGTGACAAACTCTTTGCCTTTTGGATTTTAAAGGCATTGTTTCTGCCCTTGGACTTTTGCATAGACTCATTTTCTTGAGCATGTCACAGACGATGTCATTATGCTCTTGATTACGTTACAGACAATGTCATCATGTTGTTGATTGTATTACAGACTGTCATTATGCCCTTGATTGCGTTACAGACAATTTCATTGTGATGATTGATTGTGTTACAGACTGCCATTGTGTGGCTGATTGTGTTACCGGCAGAGTTGAGGGATTGTGTGTCCTGCTCCCATTGGTCTGTGTGTTTGTCATGCAGTCCTCCATCAGGTCCATGGGGGAGGTCCCCTTGCATGGCGACTTGCATATAAGGCCCAGTGTGGCACTAATAAAGTTCAGTTCATCTTCACCCTCAATACTGAGTTCTGTCTCTTATTGGGGGAAACGCTATATTACAATTCACTAGCCCTTGTAAGGGCTGTTCCTGTTTCCTCACGGATGACTCTGGGATTCCTGCAGCACCTCTCACCATTGGGAAAAGGACGTCTCTGGCGGGAAAGCCCTCCGGCGATAAAGGTTATCGCTACAATTGGTGGCAAGCGGCGGGATGGTCCTTTCTACCCAGAGAGAGTGCTACCCTGATGGAGAGTCAGTATGACAAGTTGAAAAGGCTGACCCTGAAGGATCTACTCGAGAGCCGGGGAAGGTCAGCTAGCAACCGCCCACGTCAGGAACTGATAGCCGAGCTGATCGAAATGGATCGTGCAGCAGTGAGGACCGAAACCAATATAGAGGCCGATGAAGACGCTGCTCTGGTTAAAGCGGTTCGGAACAGATTGTCGGTCTATGGCCCGAATCCATCACAGGAACTGATCGACCGAGTCTTCGCCGCAGCGGAGGCAGAGGCCAGTAAGCAAAGGGAGGATCTGCGACTTTCAACCCAGCAGCCTCTCAGCCTCAGTTACACTGGGGGGAGAAAGATTCCATTTGCAGCATTTAAGTCCTTCCAGGAAAGTGACGACGAGATTGACGGATTTTTGGACGATTTTGAACGGCAGTGCGCTTTACACCGGGTACCCACGGAGGAATGGGTCACCATATTATCAGGGAAACTATCTGGGAAAGCTTCCGATGCTTTCCGGGCCATCCCTGATGCGGACTTACCACACTACCATCTGGTAAAGGAGGCTTTGTTAGCCCGGTACGCTGTCACCCCGGAAGCCTACAGGCGACGATTTCGGGAATCCCAAAAGAAGGGAGGGGATTCTTACACGGAGTGGGCATGTCGCCTCCATCGTACAGCATCACACTGGGTCACTGGATGCCAAGCCACAACCGCTGAGGATGTACTACAGTTGTTTTTACTAGAACATTTTCTCAATGCCCTGCAACCAGAGCTAAGAGAGTGGGTACGTGACCGGAGGCCTCTAACGCTACCTGAGGCTGCTCGTCTAGCCGACGGAGTACACCGATGCTCACCGGACAGAACAGTCCGGTCCAAAACCACCACCTCCCATCAAATTTCAAGCACCTGTGGCTTCAGCGCCAACTCGTTACTCTGGGCCACATAGGCCAGCGCAGCAACTGAACCTCTCCACAGTTCAGTGCCATCGTTGCAAACAATGGGGACATTATCGCAGGGATTGTGCCCTAGAGCCTCCCCGAAACATGTGGAGGCAAAAACAACCTTCCACCTCCCGTACTCCTGCGGCACACTGTTTGGAAGCTGAGAGCAGTTCGGAAGAGTACCTGGGGGTACTGTATGAAGCTGATCCCGTACAAGAGGCCATCCAAGACAACCGACAGCACCATCGCCAGGAGGTACGATTCAATGGGCGCACCGCGCAAGGATTACGCGACACCGGAGCCACACTTACCTTGCTCCAACCTCATTTGGTCAAGAACAAAGACCGCACTGGACACACCGTTGCAGTAAGGGTGGTGGGAGGAGCTGTGTTTCGACTCCCCACCGCCCGAGTACATCTTGACTGGGGCGCTGGATCCGGCAGGGTACATGTGGGACTTATGGACAACTTACCCGCAGAAGTACTATTGGGAAATGATCTAGGACCAATGACTTCTGCCTACGCTACCTCTGTGCCAGCCAGCATCAACCCTGTTACAACCCGGGCTCCAGCCCGAGCTGCCGACTCCAGCCCAGGGGTCGGGGAGACCCAGGGGTTTCGTCTGCATCATGTCATGTCTGTTACAAGAAGCCAAGAAGAGGATCAGCCATCAGGTTACGTCCTTCCAGAAGGGAAACTTATGCCAAACACTATTTTTGTTGGGGGCATTGACCGTCGGATTGATCAGCCTGAAATTAAGGATTTTTTTTCAAAGTATGGCGCTGTAAAGAATGTCAAAATTATTAGGGATGCCTCTGGCGTTTCTAAGGGTTATGGTTTTGTCTCCTTTTACGAGGATGTAGATGTGCAGAAGATTGTGGATTCTCCGATCAGCTTCCATGGAAAGAGATTGAAACTTGGACCAGCGATAAGAAAGCAAAGCACCTGTGCACACATCCAACCAAGGACTTTGGTGCTGAACTCACCAACGCCACAATATCCCAGTGTTTGGACCACACCCATGACCGATTCCTATGTACAGCCCACGTCAATGTTTAGTCCTGTTACTCACTATTTGCAGACTTGTCCTTACACAGAACTCTGCCCATAACAAGAGTCCGGACAGCCCCACGTTAACCTGAACAGGGTCAATCCGGGTCTGCCGGGTGTTCCACAAAAAGGGGGCATTGTGACAGACGCTATGCCTTTTGGATTTTAAAGGCATTGTTTCTGCCCTTGGAATTTTGCATAGACTCATTTTCTTGAGCATGTCACAGACGATGTCATTATGCTCTTGATTACGTTACAGACAATGTCATCATGTTGTTGATTGTATTACAGACTGTCATTATGCTCTTGATTGCGTTACAGACAATTTCATCGTGATGATTGATTGTGTTACAGACAGCCATTGTGTGGCTGATTGTGTTACCGGCAGAGTTGAGGGATTGTGTGTCCTGCTCCCATTGGTCTGTGTGTTTGTCATGCAGTCCTCCATCAGGTCCATGGGGGAGGTCCCCTTGCATGGCGACTTGCATATAAGGCACTAATAAAGTTCAGTTCATCTTCACCCTCAATACTGAGTTCTGTCTCTTATTGGGGGAAACGCTATATTACAATTCACTAGCCCTTGTAAGGGCTGTTCCTGTTTCCTCACGGATGACTCTGGGATTCCTGCAGCACCTCTCACCATTGGGAAAAGGACGTCTCTGGCGGGGAAGCCCTCCGGCGATAAAGGTTATCGCTACACCAGGTATATCAGACCGGGAGACCCACCGCAGCGCGGGAATCCCTGGACCTGTAAGAAGAGACCACAACCAACCTCCAGAAAATACAAAAGGTATGCAGCAAGCGTACACAGGCACACACACACACAAACAGTCACTAAACATTAAATACACAAGGTATACTGGCAATCACATACATATATGTGTATATATAAATATATATATCTAAATATATAGAAATCAATATGCAGCCCTCTATACTCCTAACGGGCATTATCAAAAGTGCACCAGCACAGTAATCTATCAGTACAACCAATCATAGAGGAAAACTTCCAAATTGGCCACATCAACATAGAAATAATATACTTTATATGCATGTCCTAAACTGGCACCGCACAGCACAGAAAAGAAAGTAAAAAGCAAACTTGCCAGACAGAGCACTCCTCGTGCGCACACCTCTAGCAGACCTCAGACAGCAGACAGACAACTCCGGAGCGAGGGAGGGGAAGTGCGGGCCGGACAAAGCGCGTGAAGCGCTCCGGCCCCGCCCCCCGCTCACACCAGCACAGCGCGGGCTGCGAAGCAACGCGGCCCCGCCTCCTAGAAACGAGCACCGCGGCCGCACGTACGAGCAAGGCGGGTGTCAGAAACAGGCACCCCGCCTGCAAAAAAACACACTCAGCACGCCACTCACACGGAGCCCCCGCACCCGGGGACATAATCAGCCAGACCGCAGCGCCGTCTATCTAGCTGCCCTCACAAAAAACGCACACATCATCCTGGACAAAATAAAAACCATAATAGGCACCCCACAAACGCCAACCCCCCCCCCCCCCCACGCTAAGGGAGAAGGGACCAAGCGGGAGAAGGCAGGCTAAAGGGGGGACCGGGACGGGGCATCCCAAATCCGAATCACCGGCCGGATAACCGTGTTGTCCCACGCGTGGGGACGAGCGGAGGAGATAAGTTCCTAGGCACCATGAGGTGCCGTCTACCATTGCCCAGCCAGCAGCCTAGGCTGGGAGGCTTCCAATATCTTACTAAGTAAACAAAACAAGTAGCTGGGCAGAAAGAGACCATGGGGGGGGGGTTCCGGGGTTTGACCCCGGCTACCTGCAAGCAGGAGACTTCTTTCTTCTGTCTTGTCGCATCTTGCAGAGAGAAAACACTGGGTGTTAAGTGGGAGGTCCCAGGTATATGTAGGCCGGGAGGGGCTCGTTTTTCAAGACTTCTCTCTGCAACGTCGCCTCCTGCTGGAGGATAACCCTATCGTCAAAATTAAAGGGGAAGCGGGGTGTGTGACCGAATCCACCGAATCCACCGACAGAGGATTCTTCAATGAACCTGGCCAGGGCTAGCGGGGTCAGTATAAGTTTGCTTCCAATTAAGCAAGATTACCTGTGGTGTGCAGCTGCTGATGGGCCGGATCTCATTGGTGAGTGGGGCCATAGACACAAGGAGAGTATAGTTCTTCTTTAATACTCGACTGCATGTTGCTGGGTCCAGACCGAGAAGGCTCTCACATCGCAGAAGGTCTAATGGTAACCCTGATTTGTCAACAAGAGATCCTGATCATTAGCAAAGGTTTGAGCATGAAACTGATAGCAACAACAAATACCTGTTTATTGCACTAATTCAACAAAACACTTGGTATTCTATCAATTATTCTCTATTAATACTTTTGCCAAACTCTATTTCTAGAAAGTTATAAATAATGCGTGCAGTTAAATTGGACTAAAACCCATGGTGATCGGCCCGGGAATCTGATTCCCTCTCCCCAGGGCATCCAAAATTGGGATGCCTCGTTGCGTGAAACCCCCCCAGGTCGCCCATACACTTACCTTCTTTTCCAGTCCAACGGTGCATGTGCGAGCCGCAGCCGCATCCCCGCTGTCCCTCTAGCAGGGCACGTGCATTACAATAATGCTAAATGCAGAGATGACAGTACCTGAAGAGGCCTGCTCAGGTTGCACAAGCAGATCCTTGTTGTGCCGCAGGAAGAGGATGGTGTTCCGCAGGGTGAGAGCGTGATCAAAATACCTCTGAGCTTCTCCCTCTCCTGTGCTTTGTACCTGGAGGGAAGACAGAGGAATCATCTTTATGTCTCTATGTCTATCATCAGATTTCCTGTTCACATCACATCAGAAGGTTTTAATCTGATCCCTGTAACAAAAACTACTAGTTCAGCGATACTCAACTGGTGGACTCGAATGTGGACCTCGGCACCAGATTTCCGGACTAAGTTGCTTCTGTGTTGCTGTGCTCAGTGCTGCCCCCTTGATCGGCGATGTAGTGTTTAGTTCTCCTGCCGTGGCACCCTGGCACCTAGCATTGCAATATGATGTTCTGCATAGGTGGGAAGTGGTATTGCAAGGTACACACAAACTTTGTTTCTTGGTCTCTTTGCCCCATTCATTCCTGTCCCCCCAGCTTTGCCCCATTCATTCCTGTCCCCCCAGCTTTGCCCCATCCATCCCTGTCCCCCACAGCTTTGCCCCATCCATCCCTGTCCCCCACAGCTTTGCCCCATCCATCCCTGTCCCCTCAGCTCTGCCCCATCCATCCCTGTCCCCCCAGCTCTGCCCCATCCAGCCCAGTCTCTCTGCCCCATCCATTCATGTCCTCCCAGCCTCCCAGTTCTGCACAGCCAATCCCCAGTCTCCCAGCTTTGCCAATCCATGACTCAATCTTCCAGCTCTGGCCATCTACCCCCCCCCCAGCTCTGCCCATTCATTCCTGTCCTTCTAGTTCTGCCAATCCATCCCTTCTCCAAGCTCTCTTTACATCCCCCCCGCCCTTTCTGTTATGTCTATCCATCCCTCTTCCTTACAGCTTCTTTCCCTTTCATCCCTCTCCCCCCAAGTACTATCTAGCCATCCTTGTTACCAGACCTTATTGCCAGTAACATTTTGCCATGGGCCAGAGCTGTAGGTTCTGTGGGGCCAAATAAAAAAAGGCTCCTGGTTTTTCCCAGTGTCCAATAGAATTTTTAGAGTGTGGGAGGGGCAAGCAGCCTTTTAAAGTTTTGCCTGGGGATTCTATAGCCCCTCCCCCAGTGTGCTGATTTGTAACCCGCAGCCACCCGAACCTTCACCTCTCACTGGGTGCAAGAAATGGTTGAGTACCCCTGTACTAGTTGCTTGGAAAACTGTCAGAATAGGAACAAGAAGAGCTTTGTGCTGGTAATGTTTAGTCGGTCAACTTGCCACTGAGCACCACACCATAAAGTTAACCAAAACCTGGTCTAGAGTCTAAAAGACTCTAGGTCCAGGGTAGATGTTCACAAACAGGGGATGTCCTGCAGTGTTGAGTTGAGTCGGGTGTCCTGGGAGGGGATGGCCAGAACATCATAGCACAACCTTCAAGCCAGCGGGCCAATCCAGCCTTTTGGAAGATGGCTGAGGCAGGGTGAAGTGTGTCTTGTGCTTTTTTCCTTACGTAAGCAGGCCGTCTCCCAAATCACTTTCACCCACCTTCTGATGTTGTGACGGTGAGGTGCTTCTTTAGAAATTTGGGCCAGAAGTCTATCCAAACATTTTGGAAATGACAAACTCTTCAGAGTTACTTGGAAAGTATCAGAATGCGCATCGGCACTCCGTAAGACGGGGGATGGGGCCGCAAGCCAATACGCGCCTCTTCCAGGATCGTCGCATCAAGTGACATGTGAGTGGCCGGCCAAACAAGTCCGATAGGCTGTTACGGAACTATCCTGTAATAAGTGAGTATCAGCAGCCCCGATCTGGGGCAAACTCTTAAGGAAGCTCAGTCATTATTGACTGGACTCCCTAATTGGCATCCCATTATGGTTTTTTCAGTGACAGCATTTAGCGCTGACATTTTTTTGCAGCACACAACACAGAAATGTTCCCACACTTTGTTGGACTGCATGACCATAAGGTGAGGTTAAGACCATCTGCAGCCCCAGAGTCAGACCAGCAGATAACACACAGAAGTGGAACTAGACCACACTGCAGGAATAAAAAAAAAAAGAATCCTGGATTTCATTTTGTTAGCCCCAATGTTTTTATTAAAAACAAATGCACCTTTATACCATTATAAAATCTATTGTCACCTTTTCAAGCTCCACTAAAAAACTGTCTAAGGATTCATCTGAGAGTTTTCCCACTTCAAACATGGTTACCGCATGGCTCTTCAGGTTCTGGAACACAGAAAGGTTTGAGTTACAATAACATGGCAATGGCAATCTTTACTTATCGTGAAATTGTGTAATATTAAAAATCTAATTAAAAGGCCAACCAATGCAGTAATAGAGACAGAAGGTCTACGGCTGGATGCACTCCTTGCCGTGATCCTGTTCTGCCCTCAACACTTCAAACAGGACAGTCAGACATTGGGCCACCTCGGGGTTATGTGGAAATAATACAATTCTGTGAAACTCACCTGTAGAATTGTTTTTGATTATATCCAGTCCAGGTCGTCCCAGTGATGACAAGTGGTATTCCGCCCCCAGGGGGGCGCTCGACTGCAAGATCAACAGCTGCAGCTCCTCCCGGGCCCCTATAAAGGCAGGTGTCCCTCTATCATTCTCCAGTGGTTAAAAAGCAGTAAACAAAAAGAGGACAGGCCGGGAGGCCAAGAAACCATGTTACTTCACATAGCTTCAGCTTGTACTCTCTCTAACAAGACTTAAGGATACAAGTCCAATGAATAAAAAATGGTAATCACCATAACAGGCAAACAGGAGTTATTGAGCAGGGCGGGGTGGGACGACCTGGACTGGATATAATCAAAAACAATTCTACATGTGAGTTTCACAGAATTTTATTTTTCCCTATATCCAGTCCAGGTCGTCCCAGTGATGACAAGTGGGACATCTAAAAGCAGTGTTCATTAGGGCGGGATCCCCAGTGCGGAACAGCATGTAGTTCATTTCACTACCGCCTGAAGCACTTTTCGGCCAAAAACAGCGTCAACTTGTAAAACTTTGTAAAGGTATGAACTGAAGACCAAGTGGCGGCCTTACAAACTTATTCAACCGAGCCTGGTGCTGAAAAGCCCAAGAGGCACCAATAGCTCTGGTAGAATGAGCTGTGATCCGAAAAGGGAGTTCCTTCCCCCTGGCAGAATATGCTTGCACCACCACCTGTCTGATCCACTTACTGAGAGTGGACTTGGCTGGTGGCAAACCTTTCCTAGAGCCTTCTGTTAGGACAAAGAGCAAATCCGATTTCCTGAAGGATTCAGTCGCAGCCAGGTATTACTTTATGGCTCTGACCACATCCAAGGCATGGAGGGTCCTTTCTTTAGAATTAGTCGGTGCTGGACACAAGGAACGTAAGACAACTTCCTCATTAAGGTGAAAGGGAGAAAAGACCACTTTGAGAGTCAAAATAGATAATGCAGCATCGCACAATGGTTCGAAGGGAGGAACCTGGAGAGCAGACCCACACCGGTAATACTAACTTACGCGGTGGCCGGACATGGGTGACTCCCTGGAAAAAGGTCTTGATCAACCTATGGTTGTCAATGGATCTCTGGAAAAAAATGGCTAAGGCCGAGACCTGACCCGTGAGGGTGCTCAGCTGCAGACCCAAGTCTAAGCCGTGTTGCAAAAACTCCAGAATTCTAGAAATAGAAAAAGTGCGGCAAGGGAGACTCTTGGATTCACACCAAGCAATGTAGGCATGCCAGACTCTGTAGTATATCATGGAAGAAGACTCCGTGCCTGAATCATAGTATGCACAACTGTGGCTGACAGCCCCTTCTCCATCAGGATCGAGGTTTCAATAGCCAGGCCGTCAAAGCCAGCGTCCGTAAATTGGGTGCCGCAGCGACCCGAGTGAGAAGCCCTGGGTCGTCGGGCATGATGTAATGATCTACTGACATCTGAACTAAGTCCGCAAACCAACTTGGCCGAGAACCAACTTCTCGGCCATTCAGGAGCCACCAGGATAGTTGGTACCCCCTCCTGGGTAGCACTCTGCCCAGGAGTGGAAACAGAGGAAATGCATAAAGAAACTTGAACTCCGTCCAGGGAATCGCCAGAGCATCTGTGACAATGGCCAGAGGATCTCTGGCGAGGGAGACGAACCTTGGAAGTTTGTGATTGCGTCTGGACGCAAACAGGTCCACGTCCGGCTGACCCCAGCGGAGACACAGACCATTCCCCCAGGCGCAAGGCGCTCCTGCTCAGGGAGTCTGCCTCCTGGTTTTCTACCCCGGGAATGTAGACCGCCGAGATGCAGGGAACATTCTCCTCTGCCCAAGTCAGAATCTGGGTCACCTCCAGGAGGGCTCTCTTGCTCCGAGTCCCGCCCTGGTGATTGATGTAGGCGACAGCCATCTGATTGTCCGAGCGAACCTGGATTGCACGACCCCTTAAATAGGGAATCTAGCGAAGAAGCACCAACCGGATCACTCTCAGCTCCAAGAGATTTATGGGTAAGCGGTTCTCCTGCGGACCCCACTGACCCTGGATCTTCTGCGTCTGCCAAACGCCTCCCCAGCCGGTTAGACTGGCATCCGTGGTAACCATCTCGCAATGGCGAGTCAGAAAGGACTTGCCTACCAACAGGTTCCTGGAGTCTAACCACCACAAGAGGGACTGCCTGGCCAGGGGGGACAGTGAAAATTCCTGTTCCAGCGACTCCTGCATCCGGTCCCAGCCGGTAAACAGGTTCAATTGAAGAGGTCTCATGTGAAATTGGGCGAAAGGCATTGCCTCGAAGCATGACACCATTAGGCCCACCAATCTCATCCCCAGACGGATCGACGGCCGTTGACAAGACAGCAAGGCCTGCACCTGCGTCTGGAGACCCGAAACCTTCTGCTGTGGCAGAAAGACCTTGACCTGAGCGGTGTCCATCGTCATGCCCAGGAAGGACCTCACTATGGAGGGAGTGATAAAAGACTTTGGGTAATTGACTACCCGGCCTCTAGAGTTGAAGACACCGTCCGGGTATCGCTCTCGGCCTACTGAAGAGACTGGGCCGCAATCAACAAGTCGTCCAGATAAGGCAGCACACGAATGCTTTAGTTCCTCAGGATGGCCATGATGCCCGCCAGCACCTTGGTGAAGACGCGGGGCGCTGAGGATATCCAAAATGGCAGAGCCACAAACTAGTAATGCTGATCCTCCAGAGCAAACCTCAGGAAATTCTGATGACCCAGGAAAATCGGGATGTGCAGTTAAGCATCCCTGATGTCCACCGTGGTCATGAAGTCGCTGGGTCAAAGCGAGCTCACTGCCGACCGTAAGGTTTCCATGTGGAAATGTCTGACTCTGACAAACCTGTTGAGACCCTTCAGGTCCATGATAGGTCGTAACGTTCCGTCCTTCTTGGGAACCGTGAACAGATAGGAGTAAAAACCTTGACCCTGTTCCTGACAAGGTACAGGGCAAATCACACCTGACCGCAGGAGGCTTTGCACGGCTGTTCTCAAACCCTGTGCCTTCAATGGGTTTTGGGAAATCCGAGACTGAAGAAATTTTGCGGACGGCCTGACTGCCAGCTCTATTTTGTAACCGGAGGACACTACCTCCTGAATCCACCGTTTCGAGACGTGCCGTCTTCAAATCTGAGCAAACAGTAGAAGCCATCCCCCCACCCATATGGGTGAGGGCGCCTCCTCATGCCTGAGGGTACTTGGCAGAGGGCTTGGACTTGGCTCCTCAGGCAGGATTGGGTCCGCCGCGGGACCTACCTCTACCCCAGGTATCTCTGCGGGCACCTGAGAATGAAGAGCCTCTTCCTCCTCGAAAGGAACGATAGGCAGAGGGGTTCCGAAAGGACAGAGCAGGCTTCCGTCGCTGAGGAAGTCTATCATTCTCGACCAAAAGATCCAGGCGCTCCCCAAACAGCCTGTGCCCCACAAAGGGGATACTCGTAAGCGACTTCTTGGCTGCGGCATCAGCCAACCATTGCCGCAACCAGAGCGAGCGGCGGAGGGCAACAAGCAGGGCCGAAATCCCGGCACCAACCGGACTCTATCGTCCATGGCAGAGGCAACAAAACCAATGAATTTCAAGCAGGCCTTGAGTTCTTTATACTCCTCCGCCCGCTTGCGAGCCTTAGCTCTATCCACAAGATGTCTCACCTTTTTTCTGATGGCCAGAGAGACAATCGCCGCAGCACACACAGGACGAAACAAGGCACCAGCAAAAGGTGAAAGCATGGCAGACCAGCTGATCCATGCGCTTGTCAGCGGGGTAACGTAAGGAAGCAGTATCAGGTGATGGCATAATAGTAGTGTTGGACAACCCCGACACAGGGGTATCCACCTCGGGAGGGCGAGACCATAGCTGAACCAACTCGTCAGGGAAGGGATACCGCCTATCCAGGCCCTTAGGCACCAACGGTAGTTTGTTAGGCCTTTCCCATTCCTTGAAAATCATATTAGAAAAATGGGCCTGCTCCAGAAAGACCCGCCTCTGTCTTTCGGGCCTAAACAAATCACCTTGCTTCCTCTTTGCCGCTCTGGGAGGAACAATGTGTAGTGTCTTAAACACTGAGGTAAGCAACTTCTCCGTATCATCAGGGAGCCACGCATCCTTGTTCGAGGAAGAACCAGACAAACTGTCATCGCCACAGTGGAACAGGAATCATCTGGCAACTCCTCTTCCTCCACAGAGCCCAGATCATCAAAATGATCGTCATTATCTGAGTAAACGGGCTCGATGTGCCGCTTCTTATTCGTGGCCTTCTTAGGAGCCGTCCGCGAGATTTGTCTCTCGAGATTGGCCAGCCTATGCGCCAAATCAGCATGAGACCCCCTGCTGGCTCCCCCCTCACTGGGGGCTGAGTGCAGCAGCAGAGGGTCCGGAGAGGCTGCAGGCAGTGAAGGGCTAGGGGCTGGAACGCCCGCCCGATCATGGTCCAAAATGATGCCCCTGGCGCAAGTGGTACAAACAGTGCTGAATCCGCCCAGAGGATTCTTACTGCACAAGGGGCAGAGCTTTTCCTGCCCAGATGGAGCCCCCAGCTCACTATCCCCCGATGCTTCCATTATGGCGATTAATAATTGTAAATTGAAAGGTTACAAGGCACTAACGGCCCAAACCTATATGATCCCTCTTAATAAAAAAGGGGGACTGGGAGGAACCACAACCCTTAACCACTAAGCCCACGACCTATGCAAAAGACAAAGGGGGAGAGGCCCCGCTCTGCTGCCAATATCCGAGAGAGTATCCAACGATCTTCTGCAGCCAAGACTGCAAGATGAACACTGGAGAATGATAGAGGGACACCTGCCTTTATAGGGTGCCGGGAGGAGCTGCAGCTTTTGATCTTGCAGTCGAGCGCCCCCTGGGGGGGGGGAACACCACTTGTCATCACTGGGACGACCTGGACTGGATATAGGGAAAATATAAATCCCAGGAGATATTACACATAAACTTACACATAAACTGATCCCAAACTGACTCTGGGCCTGATGACACCAAAATTGCCCTTCTATGATCTTCCACCGAAAAGTTGTGAGGAGGCAGGAGGAGGGTAACAAGGTCCGTCCCAGGGGGGGGGGGAGGGAGTGTCCCAGCAGTGTGTAAAGGTCTGAAGAGCACAGGTCTCTAGTCTGTGGGAGGGCACAACAGAATTTCATCCTAGAATAACCAGAAGCTCCCTGTGGCTGTCCTGCACCAAGGCCCAACATCTCACTGTAACGGACATACATTTCATCTGCTCATTCGGATTATAACTTACAACTTGTATTTGCCCTACTGGTATACAATTAGGTCCATAAATATTGGGACAGAGACAATGAATTATCACAATGAATTTTGAATGAAACAATTCAGATCTAGTTGAAGGTCAGACTTTCAGCTTTAATTCAGTGGGATGAACAACAAATGTGAGGAACTAAAACTAACTTTTAAACACAATCCCTATCCCTTCATTTCAGGGGCTTTTCTTCTGCAATCAAAACTTCCTCCAGAGACTGATAATATTTAAAGCCTTTGCTCCAAGCATTTTGATTGACTTTAAATGAAAGATCTCGCGCTCTGTAATGAAATCTCAGCTCTGCACAGAAAACAGATGACTCATTTAGACGGCAATAAATTTCTTACTGGTGACAGATTCCCCATCATCAGGAAGGCAGTGAGAGTGGAGTCAAAAAGGAAGGCGATGCGCTTTGTGTGTCCGCTTGTGAGATTCAGGCTGCTGACGCTGGCTGTGTCCGCTGAGAAAAAAAAAAAAGCAAAGTAATTATAAAGAGTTCACTTCTTAGCACTTGCGGTGTTGGCAGAATTCCAGTGAAAATATGACCCCCCCGGGTGCCACCCTACCCTGCTGCTGAGGAAGGACAGGGGGGTTACAAAGAAAAGGAAAACCCTTACCCAATCCTTGCCGCTTCTCCAGATCCTGGGCGTCGCCACCTCGGTTGAAAGCACGGAGCCACATTTAAGTAAAGGAGGAGGCACAGACTCGGGGGGGGATGCTGCTTTGTGTCTTTCCCAGCAGCTGCTGTACGGGCTCGGAAGGTGCAGCACTGACACATGGATAAATGTTAGAACCCGGGTTCGGCTGATGCCCGGCTGGTGGCTGGGGTTAAATTTTTACCCCATCTGCAGTACCGTTAGCCACCAGTGGGTGTCAGCAGAGCCCTGGCTGCTCTCACCTCATCTGCACTTCCGTTAGTCACCGCCAGGTGTCAGCAGAGCTCTGGCTACTCTCTCACCCCATTATGTGCTGCACCTGGTGTGAGGGCTATTTAAAAGGCTCAGCCCTATACCTGGTGCAGCAGGATTTTGTTTGCTTTGGTTGCTTTCTTGTATCTGTATTGGAACCGAAGACTGTATCTGAATCTGTACCTGAACCGGAGTTGTATCGCCAGTCCTGAGCCTTCGGGTAAGTGTGCCAGTACCTTAGGGCTTCAGTTATTCCCTGAGTTAGTTTTTCCTCTAGTTAGCCTTGTTTTTTGTCCCTTTGGTTGTTTATCTGAATTGAAGATATTTTTGTTTGTTTCCTTTGACTTATAATAAACCTCCCTGTTTACAGCATTTCCTTTGTCTGTGTCTTTGCTCTGGCCGAACCCTCTGCTCCCCTGGCAAAGATTTAATGTTGGAGAACTCTCTGGCCTGACAATAAGGTAAGGGTTTTTTTCTTTGTAAAACCTACAACCCCCCCCACCCCACGCGCACCAGGGTAGGTGGTGCGTGGCGTATTGTGAGTGGAATTTCGTTTTCAAGGGATACAGAAGGCAAAAGCAATTATTAGCCCATTGTGTCGGGCTTTGTTTGCCACTGTCCGAAACTGTTTTATTAAATTGAAGAAGGAATGGCCGAGACATCGAGGTGCACAGGTCCTTGGCTCAGTGATGCTGCGTAATAATCAGCATAATGGGCGGGGTCTGTAAGGCAGGCATTCTCATCACCCTGGATGTTCTCCCTCTCTCCCAGTGTCCATTTTCTGATGATGCAGAGCTTTAGAGCTCCAGCTTAGCCCCATGATTGGTGGTCTATAGCAAAGGAATACAGGGGGTGTGCCACTACTCTTCGCCTTGTTTCTACTTTCAGAAGTAGCTGTGTTCTGAGTGTGTTTATGCATCATGCCTACAAACCCTCTACGGGCC
Source organism: Gastrophryne carolinensis (assembly GCA_027917425.1). Taxonomy (NCBI): domain Eukaryota; kingdom Metazoa; phylum Chordata; class Amphibia; order Anura; family Microhylidae; genus Gastrophryne; species Gastrophryne carolinensis. The sequence goes on along the minus strand of CM051239.1, from coordinate 408,687,144 downwards.
AGTAGACATCTATGAGTGACAGCAGTGCAGCCCACAGAAATGTGTTGCAAATTGCAGGGCTGTATTTATTTCTTTGTACGTGTTGCTTTCTGTAAAATTAATAGCAAAATGCCTACAAAACACAGTGCAGTGCAGAGAGCCCTTACTCAAGTCCCCCCATGGTGGTTCTCAAGCGACCCCCCCAGTGGTGCTCAAGCAACCACCTCCCCCGGTGGTACGTAAGGCCACCCAGGGTGAAAAGTGAGAAATCCATGAAGCACTGCAAACAAGCTACTGCTCCAGTACGGTGCACCCAGTGTTCAAATCAACAAGCTGCAGGCATTTCAGATCTTGGGTTTATGGGTTTATGGATTGCTAGCACAAGAGCTTGTGCTGTTGGGCCACATAGAGTACATACATTTTTGTAAGTGGACTTTTACCGTCCCAGGAAGTTGTAGTGGTAGTGGTAACAATGGTACTTGTAAGTGGTACTCCATGAACAAAGGTTGGGAAACCCTAGTATAGAGGCTTTAGTTTGTCTCAATCATTTGAAAAGGGGCAACCACCGGCCTAAAGTCTATAGAACTCTAGGGCTGGTGATCTCTCTCTTTGTGGGGCGTGCTGATTTGGGATGCTCTGATGTGACAACCCTGGGATTGGCGGCATACCTGACATTTGTGAATGACCAGCACGGTTAGAGGCTAGCGGGGGATGCGGCTGCCAGTGCACTCGGGTCCGCTAGTCTTAAATGAAGGGGCGGGAGCAGATGAGGGAGCCCCGATTGGACGAGAGGCTGGGATGATGTGGGTTCTTTCGGGCAACCTGGCGAGTTTCAACACAGCAGGGTATCCCCACGGGGTGCCCTGAGAGCAAGACAACCTTAAAGTGGACCAAAACAAACGCATGGGCCAGCCCCCCGCCTACACCCCCCAGAGTCCCCTAAAAACGAACTTTCTCCCAGCTACACATTTAGCAAGGCACACACCAGCCACACACCCTGTTAAGTGGGTAGCGCGGTGCAGTCGTCTGTGTGTATGGCTCCCCTCAGCCCTTAGCCAAGTCTTAGCTGATATTGATGAGCACAGCCAAGCGCGCTGATTGAGAGACCGCACATGCACTATACTGGGCATAGGCAAGATTCACTGGGCGACCTGGAGGGTTTAACACAGTGGGGCAATTTGTATTGGGGTGCCCCTGGGCCAAAGACCAAAACCTGGATTATTCAAAAGCCCGGTTTTGGTCCACTTTGTCCCTGCAGCTCCTCCGTGCAGCGGCAACATTTTCTTACAGATACTGGAGAACCAGTGATTCTGTCCTCCAATGCAAAGGCATCCATCAGGCTGGCTTCATGCCAAACAAGCTTTGTCACGCCCCTTTCACTGCAATGAATGGAGTAGGAATTTGGGGCAAACACACACCCCCCAGGACACAGTCGAGAGAGGCTGCCATGCTGGGAGATAGGTAAGTATGCCGATGCAATACTAGACTGAGGAGATGCGTGGGCACACCAGACTCACACACAGTAGCTGTGGGGGACAAAAGATGCATATAGGCCTTTACAATCCCTTAAAGGACAATCCCTTTAAGACAGGAACATGAAAGGACATGGCTATAGACACTACAGGCAGTATAATATTTAAGCACCTTCAAGCATGATGCCTGGTCTATGCTCTTCAGATTACCTTGGTCTTCCTGGCTGGTGGTATCCGTATCGGTGGCAGACGATGCCAGATCCTGTACCGGGCTTTTGCTATCTGTACTCTCCCACGACAAGAGCATCTTCTGGGGGTCTAAAGTGCTTCTGCAGAGGAGAAAGCAGACAATATCTAGAGCTGATCATATTCACCAAGTGGCTGTGAAAAGACAGCAAAATAGCGTGCAGGTGCTATATTCAAGAGCAACTAAAAGAGCAGATACACAGGGAAAAACATAGAAAAGCAATTAAGGTTCATATAAAGCAGAACAAAACCCACCAGTGCCCAGCCTGGGGGCACATAAAAACTCACCTTTCCCCGATCCAATGGCGCGTACACAGGCTCTTGTCCAATCAGAGCCATTTGCCGAAAGGCAAATAAGTACGTGATGCCGCATCCCCGGCTGCGTGCGCTCCTGCCCCTGTCATTCAGATAGGCTGGGGTTGAAGCGCGCATGAGGCCGGGGATACAGGGAACGTGGCAGTGCATGTTCCCCATGGAAGTAAATCAGAGAACTTTGACGAATGGAAGTAAACACATCAAAGGGCTATGATTGGACGAGAAGCAGCATATACGCCGTTTTAGCGAGGAGAGGTGAGTTTCACTCTGCTTTCTGGAGGATTTCACACAGCGGGGCATCCCAATTCGGGGTGACCAGGGACACAGAACAAAAGGGAAAGTCAAATTGCCAGGTTTTGTTTCGCTTTAAGGGGAAGTCCACTTTAATGAAATTTTTTAATGGAATTTTTCTAAAACCCCAAATTAAGGATACTCTTCGAAGGCATGGGGCAACCTGCTCAACTTGCCTCCGATCGGGCTCTCCTGTCCGGGTGCTGAGCTTCCTGGTTCTGGCCAGGGGGTGGCAACTTCCATGTATGGGAGACACCCATTTTTTTTTTTTTTAATGGGCACTGCCTGTACACAGGCCACACCAAGAACCGGGAAGCATGGCTCCCGGTGGGGCCTGAGCGGTGGTAAGGTAGGAGGGTTCTTTGTGCCCCATAAGTAATCGGTAATCTCAAAAATGGCGGATAGGCACAGCCACGGCGGTGGATATTTTTTTTTTTTCTTAACAGGTCACTGCTGAGCCTGCTGCATGGCCCCAGGTACTCAGGCTGGGAGGGTGGGTTCGGTGCCAAAAAGTGGCACGAAAGCCGCAGGGGCTGCCCCCTGGTTGACTCGCCTTTACTGGTGGCTCCTGCATGGCCCACTTCCCTATAGCTGTGATGTGCTCCTGTGCCCAGCCATTCAGATCAGCTGGGGAAGGGAGCGCTCCAAATTTTACAGGAAAGCAGGAGATACGGCAAGCCGGCTGGGCACGTCAGGCGGCACTTCTGAGATCAACCAACAGGCGAACTCAGAAGTGCCGTGAAAGCATGGCCTCGGCGGCAAAACAACACAACACAAAAATACAATTCTGTGAGTACTCACCTGTAGAATTGTTTTTGGTGGTGTCCTGTTCAGGTTGCTCCATTTCTGACAAATGGGTAATCCGCCACAAGGTGGCGCAGTGACTGCAAGATGAAAATCGTGGCTCCTCCCGCCGATATAAAGGCACCTGTCTCCCCAAAAATCCCCAGTGATTGAAAAGCAGTAAAAAAATACAATTCTGTGAGTACTCACCTGTAGAATTGTTTTTACTATGCTGGGGTACAATCTGGGGTATTCCACCACAAGATGGTGCAGTGTACTGCAGAAGATTTGTGGCTCCTCCCGGCCCCATATAAAAACGGTAATCACCCATAGACCTCCAGTGTTGACAAGCAGTTATACAAGAAGCCGGGAGTTAATAAAGATAAAAAAGGTAAAAAAAAACCTTAACTAACTTGGAACAATCACCATAAAGAGGCAACCAAGAATAACGATAACAAGGGAGGGTTGAAGCAGGCCGTGCTGTGCATAGTAAAAACAATTCTACAGGCGAGTACTCACAGAATTGTATTTTTCCTAATGCACAGCACGGCCTGCTTCATGAAATCCTTACATCTGGGACATCCAAAAGCAGTGTTCATAAGGTAGGGTGGGATCCCCAAAGAGTAACGGAAGGTAGTTCAAACAACTACCGCCTGAAGTACCTTGTGGCCAAAAGCAGCATCAGCTGAGGCCTTAACACCAACCTTGTAAAACTTGGAAAAGGTATGAACAGAAGACCAAACTCCTGATCCAGGGACACAGGGTCCTGATCCCAGACAAGAGATGCAACTGAAGAGACCTCATGTGAAACTGAGCAAAGGGAACCGCCTCAAAGCAGGACACCATCAGGCCCACTAACTGCATCCCCTGCCGAATGGAGGGATGAGGACGCAGGAGCAGAGCCCGTGCCTGCATCTAAAGGCCCTCCACTTTCTGCTAAGGGAGAAATACCTTGACCTGAGAGGTATCCAGAGTCAAGCCCAGAAAAGACCTCGCTAAAGATGGAGACAGTGAAGACTTGGGATAGTCGATCACCCAGCCGAAGGAATCGGCCTGATGAAAAGACTGAGCAGCAATTAGAATGTCTTCCAGATAAGAGAGGATGCAAATGCCCTGGTTCCTCAGAAGTGCCATTACGCCTGCCAGCACCTTGGTGAACACCCGAGGCGCCGAGGTGATACCGAGCGTTAAGGCCACAAACTGGTAGTGCTGATCCTCCAGAGCGAACCTCAAAAATCTCTGATGACCCGGGAAGATTGGTACGTGAAGATAGGCATCCTTGATGTCCACAGTGGCCATGAAGTCGCCCGGCCGGAGGGTACTGACAGCAGAGCGTAGCGTCTCCATGCGAAAGTGCTTGAACCGGACAAACCTGTTGAAACCCTTCAAATCCAGGATGGGCCCCAGAGAACCATCCTTTTTGGGCACCGTGAAAAGATTGGAGTAGTACCCCTGACCCTGTTCCTGGTAAGGTACCTGGCAGACAACTCCTGACTCCAACAGGCGTTGAACTGCTAGGCGCAAACCCTGAGCTGACAGAGGGTTTTGAGACATCCGGGATCTGAGGAATCTTGGGGGCGGCCAGGCTGCAAACTATCTTGTAACCGGAGGACACCACCTCCTGAATCCACCGGTCTGAGACGCAAAGCCTCCAGACGTGAGCAAAGAGCCAAAACCGTCCCCCCACCCAGACGAGGGCGCCTCCTCATGCCTGAGGGGCCTTGGAAAGGGGTTTGGGCTTGGAACCCCATGAGAGACCGGGACGACCACGGGATCTGCCACGGCCCCAAGAATCTCTGCAGCTACCCGAGAAGAGGGAGCCACGACCTCCTCTGGAAGCACGAAAGGAGGGGAAGGAAGCGGAGGGCCCCTGAAAGGGCCAAGTCTGCTTCCTACGCTGAGGTAACCTACCATTCTTGGTCAGAACATCCAGACGCTCACCAAAGAGACGGAGCCCCACGAAGGGCAGCCCGATGAGAGACTTCTAAGCAGCAGTGTCAGCTGCCCACTGGCGCAACCAAACAAATTGGCACATAGCCACCAAGAGGGCCGAAGCCCTACCGCCCAGCCGGATGGCATCATCCATGGCAGACAGCACAAATTCAACAAAGTCAGAGCAAAGCAGAAGGGGCCCTATAATCCTCCCTCCTCCTACCAGCCATGGCGTCATCCGCGAGACGCTTGATCTTCTTCTGAAGGGCAATAGCCGTAATGGCTGCGGCACAAACAGGACGCAGGCCTGCCCCTACAAAGGTGAAAGCATGACAAGCCAGCTGATCCACACGGCGGTCCGCGTCATCATGCAGTGTAGTAGTGTCAGGGGACGGCATGACCGAAGTGTTAGACAGCCCTAGAACGGAGCGTCCACCTCAGGGGGACACGACCAGCGCTTGACCAGGTCAGCAGAAAAAGGATACCTTCTGTCCAATCCCTTGGGCACCGTGAGCAATCTGTTAGGACGTTCCCACTCCTTGAGCACCATATTGGACAAATGACCCTGCTTCGGGAACTTCAAGCGTTGCTTGTCAGGGCGAAAGAGCTCACCCTGCTTCCTCTTCGCCACCTTAGGGGGGCGATGTGCAAAGTCTCAAAAATGTCCAACAACAGTCTATCAGCGTCAACAGGGAGCCCGGTATCCTCATCAGAGGCGGACCCCGGGTCACCGTCATACCCTTCCTGATGGTCCTCAGATGAGACTGAATCATGAACAAGCTCCCCCTCCTCTAGGGAGTCACGGCCGCCAAAACCATGAAGGCCCACATCCTCCTCGGCAAAGAGGGAAGGCGCAGTGTCAAGATGCCGCTTCTTGTCAGAGGCCTTGCCCATCACAGGTCGGGCCAGCTGCCTTTCAATGCTGGCCACGCGTAGCGCCAGATCAGATTTGGACCCCCTGCTAGTATCCCCTTCACTGGGTGCTAAATGCAGGCGCGGGGGAGTATGAGATGCCTGAGGGAGCGCAGAACTGGGAAGAGAAGCGCTAATCCCAGCCTGGTCCGCAATAATACTTTGGGCGCACGGCACACAAACCGCGCGACCACCACTCAAAGGGGATGCCCGCACATGACACACAGCCAGGATTGTCCCGAAGGAGACCCGAGCACGCTATCCCCAGAAGCCTCTATATGGTGATTAACACAGGCACAATAAGCCAAAATAGGGTAAGGGCTAATCAAAGCCACCTGGGATGCCCCTCAAGGGATGCCCACAGGGAGGGCCAGGAGGGGAGAGGGGGGGGGGAGGAGCGGGACCGGGAGAAACCACAATACACAGTTATCCCGCCTGAAAGACATAAGCAAAAACACACAAGCATCCCATAGTACATGCCCCAAAAAGAGCAATCAACCCCCAAGGGGGACTCACGGACCAAAGACACAGCACATGCAGCGCACACAGTCGATCGCCGTACACCGCTCAAGTGACCCGCGCCAGCACCATGACAGTCCGCACTGCAACACAGCAGAAGCGCCACCCGCCGCGGAGCGTAGTACAACCGCGGCGGCAGCGAGACAGCACAACAGACAACTACTTAAAAAACCAACCCGCCGCTACCTCCCCCCCAAACCCCCGTGGGGGAGAGGGGGAGAGGGGAGACGGCAGGCAGTGGCAGGAGCAGCCAGAGGGGGCCGGATGGTGGGGGGGGGCAGGGGACACCGAAGGGAAGGGAGACAGAACAAAAACAAGAGAAGACTAGTAGGCAACACAAGTCCCCAAACATGACTCACCCCCAAACATAGCAGAGACAGGAGTTCCTCATCCCTCAGCAGGTTCACCATAAAGCCTATGGCCGGCTACCCTTTGTGGTACAGGGTCTGCGGCTTGAAGCAGCGCTCCCCGAGCACCTGATCCTAGTGCTCCTCTACCCTCACCCGATCCGTCAGCCAAGGCTGGGAGGCACAGAGGGTCCGGAAGCAGGTGGAAACAGACATGCAGGGCCGCAGGCTTGGTTGCCCCGCTCACCTGCGCAACATAGAGAGCCATATTCTATCTTCGCAGTATCACTGCAGAGGAAACACTGGAGGTGTATGGGTGATTACCGTTTTTATATGGGGCCGGGAGGAGCCACAAATCTTCTGCAGTACACTGCGCCACCTTGTGGCGGAATACCCCAGATGTAAGGATTTCATGAAGCAGGCCTGCTGTGAATTAGGAAAAGAGGTCAGAAACCATGTTACTTCACATAGCTTCAGCATGAACTCTCTCAAGAAAAAAACAAGTAATCACCATAACAGGCAACAGAAGATAACAGAACAAGGGTGGGATGGAGCGACCTGAACAGGACACCACCAAAAACAATTCTACAGGTGAGTTCTCACAGAATTGTATTTTTCCTGGTGTCCTGTTCAGGTCACTCCATTTCTGACAAGTGGGACATCCAAAAGCAGTGTCCAAAAGAAGGGTGGGATCCCTAAAGAGCGACAGCATGTAGTTTAAGACACTACCGCCTAAAGTACCTTACGGCCAAAAACAGCATCAGCTGAGGCCCTAACATCAATCTTGTAGAGCTTTGTAAAAGTATGAACTGAAGACCAAGTAGCGGCCTTACAAACCTGTTCAACCGAAGCCTGGTGCTGAAAAGCCCAAAAGGCTCCAATAGCTCTGGCAGAGTGAGCTGTGATCCGAAAAGGGGGTTCCTTCCCCTTGGCAGAGTAAGCTTGCACCACCGCCTGTCTGATCCACCTGCTGAGAGTAGATTTGGCTGGAGGCAGGCTCTTCCTAGGCCCGTCAGGGAGGACAAAAAGAGAATCAGATTTCCTGAAGGGTTCCGTAGAAACCTGGTAGTACTTAAGGGCTCTGACCACATCCAAGGCATGGAGGGTCCTCTCCTTAGAATTAGAAGGTGCGGGACACAATGAAGGCAAGACAATGTCCTCATTGAGATGAAAGGCAGAAACAACCTTAGGTAGAAAATCCGGTTTAAGTCGAAACACCACCTTATCCTGATGCCGCTCAAAGTAAGGAGGCTTCATACAAAGTGCCGCTAGCTCTGAAACGCGACGCACCAAAGTGATAGCTACCAAAAAGACCACCTTAAGAGTCAGAATGGATAAAGCCACATCGCACAAGGGATCAAAGGGAGGGGTCTGGAGAGCAGAAAGCACCAAGTTCAAATCCCACACCGGTAACATAGGCTTACGTGGTGGACGTACGTGAGTAACTCCTTGGAAAAAAGTCTTGATAAGTCTATGATTGGAGAAATCTTTGTAAAAAAATAGCCAAGGCGGAAACCTGACCCTTGAGGGTACTCAGCTGGAGACCCAAATCCAACCCATGTTGTAAGAACTTCAAAATCCTAGAAAAGGAGAATGTGCGACAGGGAAGACCCCTGGACTCACACCAGGCAATGTAAGCGTGCCAGACCCTGTAATAAATCATGAAAGAAGATTTCTTCCGAGCCTGAATCATGGTATGCACGACCGTGGCAGACAGCCCTTTCTCCATCAGGATGGAGGGTTCAGCAGCCAAGCCGTCAAGCCAGCGTTTGTAAATTGGGGTGGCGTAGCAACCCCTGAGTGAGAAGCCCTGGATCATCGGGCATGACGTAGCGATCCACTGACATCTGAACTATGTCCGCGAACCAACACTGCTTCGGCCAACAAGGGGCCACCAGAATGGTTGGCACCCCCTCCTGGGCTATCTTGCGCAGCACTCGACCCAGGAGTGGAAATGGAGGAAAGGCATAAAGGAGCCAAAATTCCGTCCAAGGAATTGCCAGAGCGTCCATGGCGAAGGCCAGAGGATCTCTTGACAGGGAGACAAACCTTGGAAGCTTGTGATTGTGTCGGGATGCAAATGGGTCCACGTCCGGCTGACCCCAGCGGCGACAGAGCGTGAAAGATCTTGCTGAGAGATCATTCCCCCAGAAGAGAGACCCCCCTGCTCAGAGAGTATGCCTCCTGGTTCTCCACCCCGGGAATGTAAACCGCCGAGATGCAGGGAACATTGTCCTCCACTCAAGTCAGGATCTGGGTCACCTCCTTGAGGGCTCGATTGCTCCGAGTCCCGCCTTGGTGATTGATGTAGGCGACCGCCGGATTGTCCGAGCGGACCTGGACCGCACGACCCCGTAGATGGGGGGGTCAAATGAAACAGGACCAACCGGATCGCTCTCAGCTCCAGGAGATTAATAGACACGTGAGCCTCCTGCGGGCCCCACTGGCCCTGGAACTTCAGTGATTGCCAAAAACCTCCCCAGCCGGTCAGACTGGCGTCCGTGGTGACAATCTCCCAACAAGGAGTCAGAAAGGACCTGCCCACAAGAATATTTCCTGAGTCCAACCACCATGCAAGAGACCGCCTGGCCAGAGGAGACAGAGAGAATTCTCGCTCCAGGGACTCCTGTGTCCGATCCCAAATGGTCAAAAGATTCAATTGAAGAAGCCTCATGTGGAACTGAGCGAAGGGCACAGCCTCAAAACATGACACCATGAGACCCACCAGCTTCATCCCCAGATGGATGGATGCTCACTGGCACAACATGAAGGTCTGCGTCTGAAGACCCTCCACCTTCTGCTGGGGGAGGAAAACCTTGACCTGAGAGGTGTCCAAGGTCATGCCCAGGAAGGACCTCACCAATGAGGGAGTGATCGAAGACTTGGGGTAATTGATCACCCAGCCGAAAACCTCGAGAGTGGACAACACCATCTAGGTGTCGCTCTCGGCCTGTTGAAGCGATTGAGCAGCAATCAGAAAGTCGTCCAGGTAAGGAAGAACACGGATGCCCTGAATCCTCAGAAGGGCCATAACGCCCGCCAGAACCTTGGTGAACACCCGGGGGGCTGAGGAAATCCCAAATGGCAATGCCACAAACTGGTAGTGCTGATCCTCCAGCGCAAACCTCAGGAACTTCTGATGTCCCTGGAAAATAGGGATGTGAAGGTAATCATCCCTACTGTCCACCGTGGTCATGAAGTTGCCTGGCCGAAGCGAGCTCACCGCGGACAGTAAGGCCTCCATGCAAAAGTGTCTGAATCTGACAAACGTGTTGAGACCCTTCAGGTCCAGGATAGGCCTCAGAGTACCGTCCTTCTTGGGTACCGTGAAAAGATTGAAATAGAACCCTCGACCTCGCTCCGGGTGCGGTACCGGACAAATCACCCCAGACAGCAGAAGGGGTTGAACAGCCATTCTTAGACCCTGCCCGTCAATGGGTTCTGGAATATCCGCAAATGAAGAAATCTTGGGGGCGGCCAAGCTGCCAGCTCTATTTTGTAACCGGAGGACACCACCTCCTAAATCCACCAATCCGAGACGTGCAGTCTCCAGACGTGAGCAAATAGCAGAAGCCATCCCCCCACCCGAATGGGTGAGGGCGCTTCCTCAAGCCTGAGGGGTCTTGGCAGGGGGCTTGGACTTGGATCCCCAAGAGGGATTGGGTCGGCCACAGGACCTACCTTGTCCCCAGGAATCTCTGCGGCCACCTGAAAAGGAAGAGCCTCTTCCTCCTCAAAAGGAGAGAAGCAAAAAGTAGACGCAAAAAGGGGGATACCAGTGAGCGATTTCTTGGCCGCGGCGTCGGCCGCCCACTGCCGCAGCCAGATAGAGCGACGGAGCACAACCAGCAGAGCCGAAGCTCTGCCGCCAAGCCGGACGCTATCGTCCATGGATAAAAGCAATAAAGTCCGCGCAGGCTAGGAGATCCGCCCGCTTGCGCGATCTGGCGATATCAACAAGACGCTTCACCTTCTTCTTAATGGCTAGGGAAACAATGGCCGCAGCTCAAACCGGGCGAAGGCCAGCACCCACAAAGGTGAAGGCGTGACAAGCCAGCTGATCCATGCGCCGGTCAGCAAGGTCGCGCTAGGAAGCAGTATCGGGTGACGACATAACCGTGGTATTGGAGAGCCCCAGAACAGGAGCATCCACCTCCGGGGGACGGGACCAAAGGCGAATCAACTCCTCAGAGAATGGATACCGTCTGTCCAGACCCTTAGGCACCGACAGCAATTTATTTGGCCTCTCCCATTCCTTCAAAACCATCTTGGAGAAGTGGCTTTGCTCAGGAAAAACAAGACGCTGTTTCTCAGGCCGAAATAGATCCCCCTGCTTCTTTTTGGCCGCATTCGGGGGTACAATGTGCAAGGTTTCAAATACCGCAGACAACAACTTCTCCGTGTCATCGGGAAGCCACCTGTCCTCGTCCGAGGAGGACCCAGGGTCACTGTCAAAGCCACCCGGTCGGTCCCCTGAGGAGTAAGAGTCATGAAACAACCCACCCTCCTCCATGGAGTCTCGGCCACCAAAAGCCTCATAATCATCATCAGCAAAAAGCGAATAACCCAGCTCAATATGCCGCTTCTTGCATGCGGCCTTGCCGGTGGCCGAGCGCGATAATTGTCGCTCTATGCTGGCCACTCGGAGCACCAAATCCGTTTGAGACCCCCTGCTGGCTTCCCCCTCACTAGGAGTTAAATGCAGGCGCAGGGGTGTCGGCGAGGCCGTAGGTAAAATAGGGCTAGGGACAGCAGCGCTCGCCCCATCCTGTTCCAAAAGAACGCTTTGGGTGCAAGGTACACAAACGGCGCTGCGATCGCTCAGAGGGCATGTACCACACATGAGACAGAGCTTAACCCGCCAAGAGGGGACCCCAAGCTCGCTATCTCCAGAAGCCTCCATTATGGTGATTAGCAGCAAAATAAACGGGTTACAAGGCACTGACGGGCCAAACTTGAACAATCCCCAATAAATCCTTCTAATATATCCCTTTACCAAGAGACTGTAGGGAGCGGGGGGGGGGGGGGGGTTGGATGAGACCGGGAGGAACCACAACACTGAGGATAATATGGAACCCGTCTGGAAGACACAAGGGGAAAAAACCCATGAGCATCCCACAGCGCATGCACAGAAAGACAAACAGGAAAACTGGACTCACGGACCACAATAGGACAGTGGAGCAGCGTGCAGCGTAGGACCCAGGCAGTACAGCGCAGCAACCCGATGGAAGCTCAGAAGCGGCAGTAGAGGTAGGATCAGCACGCCCCTTCAGGCGCAGGCAGGCCGCAAGGAAGATGGCGCCGATCGCTGGGCCGAAGGAGCACCTCAAGGGGCAGGCCCCGCCCCCCCCCCCAAGCGCGCGAACTCCGGGCGCCAGAGGAAGGAGAAAATGGCGCCCGGAGGAAGAAGGAGGCAGTCTGAGAGGGCCCCGCCGCAAGCACAGCGCGCGCCCGCACAGTGCGGCAGGTACCAGTGCGCCTGTCAGCCCGATGGCGCTCTCTGGGGCAGACGGCCCCCCTCACAGCGCCGAACAGGAGGAGAGGCGAGGAGGAGCAGGAGTGAGGGAAGCGAGTACAGAAAAAGACAGAAGTCAAACAGTCAAAAAAACATACACCAGACCAATAAAGCAAAAGTCAAAAACATACACCAGACCAATAAAGCTTGTGGGCTGCATGAGGGAGACAAGGGGGCCCTAGGTGGTTCCTCTCCCCCAATAGGCTCACCATTGCCTATGGCCGGCTACCCTTTGGGAGAGGGTCTGCGGCCCAGAGCCTAGCTCTGAATGCCTGACCCTCGGCGTTCCCCTACCGCCACCAGTTCCGTAGCCAAGGCTGGGAGGCAGGACGGGTCCCCGGAAGCAGGTGGGAATAGGTCTGCAGTGGCCGACAGGCTTGGGATGCCCCGCTCGCCTGCAATATCCAGAGAGAGAGAGAGATAGCACTATCTTCGCAGTCAGACTGCAAGAAGAACTCAGGGATTTTTGGGGAGACAGGTGCCTTTATATGGGCCGGGAGGAGCCACGATTTTCATCTTGCAGTCACTGCGCCACCTTGTGGCGGATTACCCACTTGTCAGAAATGGAGTGACCTGAACAGGACACCAGGAAAAAGAAACAGGCTACCACAGAGTCGGCTGCATTGTCCGAGGTCTATGGCTAAGGGTAACCCAAGCATTGCTGATGGTGGCACCCTGGAATGGAAGGGACAACAAAAACGCAATGGGCCCCTGGTCCCGGAGGCCCCTCTGAGAGCCTTCATCATCAAAACTGAACTATGTATAGCTTATTCGTGGCATCCCAAGTGCACATATAGAAACAATAGAGTTTTGCCTAATGTTTCTGTGCATGGACCCTTAATTTTTTATTCTGTCTTTTATTCATCATATCTCTCTATCTATCATCATATCTATCTATCTATCTATCAATCATCATATCTATCTATCAATCATCATATCTATCTATCTATCTATCTATCATCATATCTATCAATCATCATATCTATCTATCAATCATCATATCTATCTATCAATCATCATATCTATCTATCAATCATCATATCTATCTATCAATCATCATATCTATCTATCAATCATCATATCTATCTATCTATCTATCTATCTATCTATCATCATATCTATCTATCTATCTATCATCATATCTATCTATCTATCTATCATCATATCTATCTATCTATCTATCTTCATATCTATCTTCATATCTATCTATCTATCTATCTATCTATCTATCTATCTATCTATCTATCTATCGTCATATCTATCTATCTATCTATCTATCTATCATCATATCTATCTATCTATCTATCTATCTATCTATCTATCTATCGTCATATCTATCTATCTATCTATCATCATATCTATCTATCTATCTATCATCATATCTATCTATCTATCTATCTATCATCATATCTATCTATCTATCTATCTATCTATCTATCTATCTATCTATCTATCTATCTATCATCATATCTACCTATCTATCTATCTATCTATCTATCTATCTATCTATCTATCATCATATCTATCTATCTATCTATCTATCTATCTATCTATCTATCTATCTATTCCTTCTATTTGTACCAGGATGGATGACTGAAACATGCACTTTGAGCTTCCTAATGGGCAAGTTTTATTTTGAATTTTGACACTCTTAAAGTGGATCTACTGTATCACCTGAAACGCCGGCCCTGGAGTCTTTAAGACTACGTGCCCTGGGGCATTTGCACCCATAGATCTAGCTACTTAACAGCTTTTTCTTGACAATTACTTTAATTTTCACAATGTTTAAAGGGGACCAAAACACTCTAACTCCCCCTTGCCCACCAAATCTCCCTCTAGCCACACTCGAGTGCCTAGGGCAGGGGTACTCAACCACTTCTTGTAAAGGTCCATTTAAAGACATGCAGTGAGAGGTGAAGGTCCAGGCGAAGGGCTGTCGCAGGGGGGGGATAGTTAGAAATCAGCACACTGGGGAAGGGGCTATAGATTTCCCAGGCAAAACTAAAAAAGGCTGCTCGCCCCCCACCTCACCCCAAAAATCATATTGGGCACTGGAAGAAAACAGCTTTTTTTTGAGGGGCCCCACAGAACCTATAGCTCCGGACTGCCGCACACTGCTTTAACCCCCCCCCCCCCCCCCGCATTCTGTGCAGGCCATGTAGGGGGGTAAACTAGGACCCAAAATGTTACTGATAACAAGGATGGATAGATAGAGCTCGGGGGAGAGGAATGAATAGGAGAGAAGCTAAAGTGAAGAGGAATTCAGAGGTACTAGGGTGGGAAAATGTTTGTGTCACTTTAAGGTCCTCATTAATATTTCTTCAGAAGTCTGACTTCCTAAGTATAGGACAGAACAGAAAAGTGTTTCACTGCTGCTCCTTATGCAATAGACTAAATATGACACAAAGCAAAGCAACAAATAAAGTGCACAAGAAGTGTAAAATAAGGGTGACCATAGTTACTTCAGTCTATTTACAGATGGGACGCTCCTCCAGGACGGGTGCATCTGCTCGGGGTTGATTACTTGACCTTTTTTAAGGGCGAACCCCAAACGGCAATACATAGAGACGGCGTTCTAGAAAAGAAATGCACACAATGGGTGTCAGGGAACCGCGGGTCACGTGATCCAACTATCAATCAGGGACCTCCGAACACACAGCCCCGCTTTCCCCGACCGTTTGACTACCAGGCCCAAAGCCTGCCGACACAGATTCTTGGCTAAGGCAAAAAGATCGCTCAAGTTAAATATAGGTTTTAATGCTATACGCACACTAGGCAGTGATAACAAACATTTGGCTATGATGGAATATGAATGAATACAAATGCTGTTCTGAGAGGTTACAGGATACAGTGTGTTACACAGAAATATATAATAGTCCGTTACCTTAAAGTGAACCTTCACCCTGAATAAGAGTCTATCTTATATGTTTCCCACACCCTGTACATACAGATTGCCCACATTAAAAATCATCCTACCTACATCTACTGCATGTTATGAGCCTTTAAACATCCAAGATGGTGGCACATAGTCTTAGGCCGAATGCAAACAGGAAGTGTCTTCTGACTGTGCTGCTCTGCATTCTGGGATTGATGTCCTTTTCCTGACCCCAGCTCTGCTCTGTCTGAGCAAAGCACAGCTATAACCCCCACCCCCTGTACTTTATCCTGCTCTCCTCTCCTCAGTATGTGATGCTTCTGAGGCAAGATGGCGGCGACCCGTATCCTAGAGTCCTGAACAGAGTTGCAGCCCGGTTTAAACCGGACCTTCAGCATGATTTAAAGAAAAGCCTAAACCTATTCCTCAGCATCAAACTTTAATATATTTTAAGTTTTAGTCACTTAAATATTATTATTTCCCCCACTGGGCAGCAACTCTCTTCAGGACTCCAGGATATGGGCGCTGCCATCTTGACTCAAAAGCATCACACATACTGAGGAGAGCGGGATGAAATACAGGGGGTGGGGTTATAGCTGTGCTTTGCACAGACAGAGCAGAGCTGGGGGTCAAGGAAAGGACACTCCATGAGCCGCCATCTTGGATGTTTAAAGGCTCATAACATGCCGTAGATGCAGGTAGGATGATTTTTAATGTGAGCAATCTGTATGTAAAGGGTGTGGGAAACATATAAGATAGGCTCTTATTTAGGGTGAAGGTCCGCTTTCAGAAGCAATTGTATAGTGGTGAAGAAGAGCTCCCACAAGGGGTATGTCAAGAGCTTACAGATGGTCTGGACACCTCTCCAGAAAAGTGACCATGTTCCCATCTCCTTGGCATACCTTTAGGCACAGTCTCTGCCCCTCCAACCCCCCTCCTCCCAGACACAGATCCTGAATCATTCAAGCTATCACACCTCCCCAGCCAAGAAGGATGCTGGCTCCTCTGTGTCTCAGTAAGGTGTTAGGAGAGCCCAGGGGGGCTTTGATCCTCAAACTGTCTCTTCTGAGTGTCAGACCCTCATGGCCATATATGGACTTGCTTTTCCTGCTAGCCTTGTAAGGGTGACATGTGCTACGTGTAGAGAATCTTAAAGGGGGAAGCCGGGCATCAGTGATAAAATTAAATGTAATATTTGCTCTATTCCTCACAATGGGCAATGTGTGTTTTCCAGTGCTAAATCAGTTTTAAAGTGGACCAACACCCAGGATTTTCACTATCCTGGGTTTTGGTCCACTTCGGTGGGGCACCCCAATCGGGGGTGCCCCGCTGTGTGAAACCCCCCCAGAACGCCCGTAAACACTCACCTCCCCACGCTCCTACGCGGGCGCTCGTCCAATCAGAGAGCTCAGAGCCGCTGTGGTATGCATGTACAAGCGGCGTCCAACCACAGCGGCTCTGAGCGCTGGAGGCCGCATTCACAAATGGCCGGCGTGGGTGTGCGCCCTGCTAGAGGGAAACGCGAGACGCGGCCTGCGCATGCGCCGTTGGAACGGGGTTAAGCTAAGGTTTGTGGGCGTCCTGGGGGGTTTCACCCCGCGGGACATCCCGATTTTGGATGCCCCGCAGGGAGGGATCTGATCGGCCCGGGAATCATCCCCCCTGGGTGTTGGTCCACTTTAAAGTGGACCAAAACCCTACGTCCTGACAGCCTTCTCTATAAGATTCCGGGGCCGCTAAATTCCCACCCCCTGTGTGGGGGTGCCCCGCTATGTGAAACCCCCCCCAGGTCACCCATGCACGAGCAGCGTGCGCATACCAACTATCCCTTTAGAAGGCGCGTACCTGTGCCAGGCATTTGTAAATGGCCGGTGCGGGCACGCTCCCTGTTAGAGGGTAGCAGGGGATGCAGCCGCCAGAGTGCTTGGATCCGCTCGTCTAAGATGAGCTCTTAGATGAAGGGGCAGGAGCAGATTCCAGCGCAATGATTGAACGAGAAGCCGCACAAGCGCCGTAAGATTGGGAAAGGGGAAGACAGATCGGGAGACCTGAGGGGTTTCACAAAGTGAGGCATCCCCAATCGGCAAGGACCAAAACCTAGCATAGACAAAATCCTAGGTTTTGGTCCACTTTAACACAGACCTCCAGTCAAAAAAACAAAGATTTAAACCAGACCTTCAGCATCATTAAATGAAAAGCCCAAACCCTTTAAAAATGATTGGCTAGCATCTAAAATTAATATATTTTAAGTTCTTAGTCACTCTTTTCCCCACTGGGCTGCAACTCTGTTCAGGGCTCTAGGATACGGGCGCCGCCGTCTTGCCTCAAAAGCAGAGCTGGGGTCAGGGAAAGGACAGCAATCCCAGAATGCAGAGCGACACAGTCAGAGGACGCTTCCTGTTTGCAGGCTGCCTGATGCTCCATGAGCCGCCATCTTGGATGTTTAAAGTCTCATAACATGCAGTAGATGCAGGTAGGATGATTTTTAATGTGAGCAATCTGTATGTGCAGGGTGTGGGAAACATATAAGATAGGCTCCTATTCAGGGTGAAGGTCCGCTTTAAGCCCTGATAGGCTCCTATTCAGGGTGAAGGTCCGCTTTAAGCCCTTGCATATGCCACTGATTGTCAAAGGGGGGGCTTTAGGGGAGCAAATTACTAAACTTTATTTTCTTAACTGAAGGTCTGCTTTAAGGGACAACTCTAAAAAATATAGAAAATAAATATTTCACTAATGTACTTAATTTTTCCACTTATTTTTCAATAAGCGCAGAGTCTGCTCCGGTAGCTTTCAACTACAGTTCTGTATCTTCAGACGCACTAACCAGCGCAAAAAGTTGCCAAATTATAATAAAAAGATTTCAATCATCAGCCACGCCTACGGCTGAGTGAGAACCCATGAGTATCTTATTTGTGATGACCTGGAGTGGAAGAGAAAGAAATCAAAAGGCACACAACTGAAATGATGAGCTGGGGCCTGTGTTTTTGTACAACCGAAGACACAGCACTGTACTTGAAATGTACCAGAACTGACGCATGGCAGTCTGGCTGCTCGGCCCTGTTATTTTCTGCTGACTTCTACTGTACTCTTTTTCCCACTTCAAGTGAAAGAAGCGCTGAAAGGAACATTTTTTTTAACGTATATTAGTAATTTATTTCTTTTTCTATAGCCTATCATATAATGGCCATTAAATGGTGTTTAAACCAGATCAACAGCCTGGCACAATTAGAAAAGAAAGGTAGCAGCTATTTTGGATCTTCCTCTCCCAGCATCTCAGCCATGCTGGATTCAACTAACATAACTGGCAATGCACAGTAACAGGAAACCCAGAAGCACTTCCTGTTTGCAGGCGGCCTGCAGGTCCATGAGCCGCCATTTTGTTTTTAAAATTAAACACAGCAGGAGTGAATAAGTTCATTTTATGTGCATTTTTATGTGCAGCGATCCGAATTGCCCTGGGGAGGGATGCATATGCTGTGTGTTGTCCGGTCATTTTTGACTGTTGGTCAGCTTTAAGGATAGGTTTAATAAATTATATTAAATATTATATTTAATTATTGTTATTTATAATACTTAAACAGTAGTATATCAATATAATTAAATCTGAGCAGCTTACCTTTACCAGCGATAAGTCAATCTCCAGGACATTGGCAAGCTATGAAAAGAAAAGGAAGATATAAAAATGACCAACATGGTGGCCTCTGTATAAGTTATAACAACTTCCATCATAATGTTAATGGACCTATATCATCAGGATTTGCAATATTCGGATGATAGCTCCTAGTCCCTAATCGCTGTGTGAAATCCCCCAGATGAGATCCCACCCACACAACATACCGTTCTGTCTGTCCCATGGTGCATGCGCAGGCTCCCGTCCAATCAGCACTTTGTGCTGTGCATACTAATACTAATGCATACAAATGCATGGCATAAAGCGTTTGCATGGGGAACACAACACCCCAAAACGTCAAAATTGGGTGTGTTCTTTACTGTACTATATAATGTATGGGCAGCTATGGTTTCTTTGCATGTGTGGATTGGTTGGGTCATTACCAACATGTTAATAGCATTCGAATATAACTATATATAGCAATATATTTATAATTATGTTTACTTTTAAAAATTGGTGACATGCTCAATGCTTATTTCACTGGCAGTAACCTTATCTCCAAACTCCCCCCTCACCCGCAATTGGCTATCGGCAGTCACCAGAGTTTGGCTCAGAATTGCTAAGCATTCCTGTGATATTCATACACCTGGATCCGGCCAATGAGCAGCCAGCTGAATGGGAGCGTGGCCACCAGGAAAGTGGCTCCAGCCATCGCCTTACCTCTGCCACATTCGTATGCTCATCAATCGACACAAATATCTTATAAAGAAGAGTTTCAAAATAGTCTCCTTGTAGCCGGTTCATCACAAACCCTTCCAGAGGAGGCACTGCGGAGACATGAGCATGGAACCATTACACTGAGCACATCGACCTACAGACCGAAAAAAATACCATTTTGTGAATACTCACCTGTAAAATGGGTATTATAAGTATGTCACACACCCCACTTCAATCATTAATTATTACACTTGGGTTACTCCACCAGCAGGTGGCGACGTGCAGAGAAGTCATGAAAAACAAGCCCCTCCTGGTCTATACATACCTGGTACCTCTCACTCATTCCCCAGTATTCAAACAGCAGTAAAGACAAGGTACCAGGAAAAAAAACCCTCAAACCGTAAACGAAAACTTCACCCTATAAAGAATCCGGGATACCAAAAGGGCGGGTGAAGTGGGGTGTGTGACATACTTATAATACCCATTTTACAGGTGAGTATTCACAAAATGGTATTATTCTAAGTATGTCACACACCCCACTTCAATCATTAATTATTACACTTGGGACATCCAACAGCAGTGTCCAGAAAAGGGCGGGTATCCAACAAGGCCATAATGCAAAACTCAAACCACTGCAGCCTGCAGAGCCTTGCGGCCAAACACAGCCTC
The DNA here is from genome assembly GCA_027917425.1 of Gastrophryne carolinensis. Classification (NCBI taxonomy): domain Eukaryota; kingdom Metazoa; phylum Chordata; class Amphibia; order Anura; family Microhylidae; genus Gastrophryne; species Gastrophryne carolinensis. The sequence continues at coordinate 408,666,962 of CM051239.1, read as the reverse complement.
CGCTGAAGCCCGCACATCACCTAGTAAAAACTTAGAAAAAGTGTGAACAGAAGACCAAGTAGCAGCCTTACAAACTTGTTCAACATAGGCCTGGTGCTGAAAAACTTAAGGCACTCCAACAGCACGAGTAGAATGAGCAGTGATACGAAAAAGGGGAAACCTTCCCCTTAGTAGAATAGGCCCCAACAACAGCCTGACGAATCCATTTGCTAATGGAAGACTTAGCGGGAGCCAAACCCTTACTAGGCCCAACAGGGCACCACGAAAAAGACAACAGTCTTACGAAAAAGAGAAGTAGTAAACAAACAGTACTTCACCCAGCGTACCACATCCAAACAGTGCAAACCCTCTCCTTGTCATTCCTAGGCTTAGGACACAAGGAAGGAAGAACAATGTCCTGGTTAAAATGAAAAACAGAGACCACCTTAGAAAGAAAGTCCGGTTTGAAGCGGAAAACCACTTTGACCTGATGTCTCTCAAAGTGAAGAGCCTGAACCAACAAGGCTGCCAACTCCGAGACAAGCAGAACAGAACAAAGCAACCTTCTGAGTCAGAGTAGGAAGAACAATAACCTGCAAAGGCTCAAGGAGAAGCCGGAAGAGCAGAGAGAACCAAATTCAAATCCCAAACAGGGAGCAAAGGCTTCCTAGGAGGCCGCAGATGCGAACCCCCTGGAAAAAAGTCCTGACCAAAGGATGGAGTGCAAATGACCTAAAAAGATAGACAAGGCAGAAACCTGCCCCTTCAAAGTACTCAGCTGAAGACCAGAGTCCAGCCCAAAATCCTAGAAACAGAAAAGACCCGACAGGGCAAAGATCTAGCCTCACACCAATCAATATAAGATCTCCAAGCCCTATAATAGATGGAAGAAGAGGATCTCTTCCTGGCACTAATAAGAGTCGGAATGACCGAATCCGAAAGACCCTCCTCCTTTAAGATGGAGGTTTCAGCAGCCAAGCCGTCAAATCCAGCGATGGTAAACTGGGGTAGCACAGTTGACCCTGAGTGAGGAGATCCGGCCGAAGAGGCAGATCGAACTGATCCACTGCCAGACGAACCATGTCTGCGAACCACACCCGCCTTGGCCACCTTGGAGCCACAAGAATGGCGGGAACCCCTTCCAGAACCAACTTTCGCAGCACCCTGCCTAGCATGGGGATCGGAGGAAACAGATAAAGAAACCCCAGGTCCCCCCAGCTCAGGGCCATGGCATCCACCGCCATAGCCAGAGGATCCTGGGAAAGCGACACGAATGTCAGAAGCTTGTGATTGTGACGAGAGGCGAACAGATCCACCTCCGACGTCCCCCATCGGAGACAAAGTGACCGAAAAACCTGGGGGTGGAGAGACCATTCCCCCCGGCGAGAAGAACACCAGCTCAGAAAGTCCGCCTCCGTGTTTTCCACTCCTGGAATGTACACTGCCGAGATGCAAGGGACAAGAGTCTCTGCCCAAACTAGGATCAGAGACACCCCTCTGAGGGCACCCAGACTGCGAGTCCCTCCTTGGTGATTGATGTAAGCAACCGCCGTCCGACTGTCCGATCGAACCTGAACAGGCAAGCCTTGTAAATGCTGCGTCAAGTGAGACAGAACCAACCTGATGGCTCTCAACTCCAAAACATTGATGGGCAAGTGGGCTTCCTGAGGACCCCACCGCCCCCGGAACCGAAGATCCTTCCAGAAACCTCCCCCTCCTGACAAACTGGCGTCCGTGGTGACAGTTTCCCAAAGCAGGGTCAGAAATGACCTGCCCTTCAAGAGATTGTCCGAGACCAACCACCACAGTAGAGACTGCCGAACCTGGGGGGACATCCGGAAGGACCGATCCAACGACCGCTGTCGCCGGTCCCAAGACGCCAACAGACGAAGCTGAAGCGCCCGCGCGTGAAACTGCGCGAAGGGAACTGCCTTGAAAGAAGCTACCATCAACCCCACCAGTCTCATCCCTAGCCGGATGGACGGGCGAGGATTGGAAAGAAGAAGCTGAACCAATTCCTGAATCAAAAGAACCTTGGCCTGAGGTAGAAAAAACTCTGTGCTGGCAAGAGTCCAAGGACATCCCCAGAAAGGTCACCACCCTGGCCGGAACCAGAGAGAACTTGGGGTAGCTGATCACCCAGCCGAACCTCTCCAGCATAGACACCACCGTGCTGGTGTCCACTTCCGCTCATAAAGGGCCCCACGCAGGGAAAAATTAACGGAGGGGCAATCCATCACACACACATGGACAAAAGGTGGGAGGGGGGGGCAGAAATTACCTAAGGGCTGGGGCATCCCACATCCGAATCACCAACCGGATAACCGCATTGCCCCATAATATGGTGTCGAGCGGAGGAGCTAATCTCCTAGGCACCTTAAGTGCCGTCTACGCTTTGCCCGGCCTACAGCCTAAGCTGGGAGGCTACAACATAAATCAGGGGAAAGTAACAAGAGAAACCGGGCAGAAATAGACCATAAGGGGGGGGGCCGGGGTGTTACCCCGGCTACCTGCAAGCAGGAGACTTCTTTCTTCTGTCTTGTCGCCATCTTGCAGAGAAGAAAAACTGGGGAATGAGTGAGAGGTACCAGGTATGTATAGACCAGGAGGGGCTTGTTTTTCATGACTTCTCTGCACGTCGCCACCTGCTGGTGGAGTAACCCAAGTGTAATAATTAATGATTGAAGTGGGGTGTGTGACATACTTAGAATATACAATTCTGTGAGATACTCACCTGTAGAATTGGTATTATACGTATACAGTACGTCCTGCTCCAATATCTAATACTTACACCTGGGTTATCCTCCGCCAGATGGCGCTGTGCACTGCAGACATGCAAAAACAGGCTCCTCCCGGCCCTTCATATACCCAGGGACCTCCCACAAATCCCCAGCATTGAAAAGCAGTGAAAAAAGAAGCCGGGAGAAACTAACCACCAAAACTGGTAACTATAACAATGAGAACAATCACCATACAGGGGATCCAGAATAATGCAAAAACCAGGGTGGGGTGGAGCAGGACGTACTGTATACGTATAATACCAATTCTACAGGTGAGTATCTCACAGAATTGTATTATTCTTAGTATACAGTACGTCCTGCTCCAATATATAAAAACACCTGGGACATCCAATAGCAGTATCCATAAAGTAGGGTGGGATCTCCCAACAAAAAGGTAACAGCAGGCAGTTTAAACCACTGCCGCCTGCAAAACCTTGCGGCCAAAAACAGCATCAGCTGAGGCCCTAACATCAACCTTGTAAAACTTTGAAAAGGTGTGAACAGAAGACCAAATAGCGGCCTTGCAAACTTGTTCAACAGAAGCCTGGTGCTGGAAGGCCCAAGAGGCAACAATAGCACGAGTAGAATGAGCAGTAAGGCGGAAGGGAGGACTCTTCCCCTTAGCAGATTAGGCCTGAATCACAGCCTGACGAATCCATTTGCCAATAGTAGACTTGGCAGGAGCCAAACCTTTCCTAGGCCCGGAAGGCACAACGAAGAGAGCATCAGTCTTCCTGAAAGCCGCAGTGACTACCAGGTAATACTTCAAACACCTGACCACGTCCAAGGAATGCAAAACCCTTTCCTTTTCGTTACTAGGATTGGGACACAAGGAAGGAAGAACTATGTCCTGATTCAGATGAAAAGCAGACACCACCTTCGGCAGAAAGTCCGGCTTGAGGCGGAACACCACCTTGTCCTGGTGTCTCTCATAGTACGGAGGCTGAATAGACAGAGCAGCCAGCTCAGACACACGCCTAACCGAAGTAATAGCCACCAAAAAGACAACCTTGAGAGTAAGAACAGCCAGAGCAGCATCATGAATAGGCTCAAAGGGAGCACCCTGCAAGGCAGATAGAACCAAATTTAAATCCCAGACAGGGACCATAGGTTTACGTGGGGGACGCACATGAGTGACCCCCTGAAAGAAGGTCTTAATCAAGTGATGCTGAGCAAAGGACTTCTGAAAGAAGACGGACAGAGCAGAAACCTGACCCTTCAGAGTACTGAGTTTTAGACCTAACTCCAGACCATGCTGTAAGAACTCCAGAACCCTAGGGACTGGGAATTCCCTACAGGGAAAAGACCTAGACTCACACCAGTCAATGTAGGTACGCCTTACTCTATAATAGATAGCAGCAGAAGTCTTCTTCCTAGCCTGCACCATAGTACCTACGACAGAGGCAGACAAACCTTTCTCCATCAAGATGGAGGTTTCAGCAGCCAGTCCGTCAAAGCCAGCGTTTGTAAATTGGGATGGCGTAAGGATCCCTGAGTTAGAAGATCTGGCGCCCCTGGCAGGTCGTACTGGTCTACTGCCATTTGAACCACGTCTGCGAACCACACTCTTCTTGGCCACCTGGGGGCCACTAGAATCACAGGTACCCCTTCCAGAGCAATCTTGCGCAGAACCCTGCCCAGAAGGGGGAATGGTGGAAATACATACCGAAACTCCTTCCATGACATGGACAGGGCATCCGTGGCCAAGGCCAGAGGATCCCGAGACAGGGATACGAAGGCCAGGAGCTTGTGATTGTGACGGGATGCAAACAGATCCACATCCGGTAGACCCCAACGGTGACACAGGGACTGGAATACCCTGTTGCAGAGGGACCACTCCCCCTGACGGGACGACCCCCTGCTCAGAGCATCTGCTAGCAGATTCTCTGCCCCCGGAATGTACGCAGCCGAAATGCATTGGACATTGGCCTCTGCCCATGTCAGAATCTGAGACACCTCCTGGAGGGCACCCATGCTTCGAGTCCCTCCCTGATGGTTGATGTAGGCAACCGCCGTTCTGTTTTCCGAGCGTACCTGGACCGACAGACCCCTCAGGTGTGGGGTCAACCACTCCAGAACCAACCTGACTGCCCGCAATTCCAGAATGTTGATGGGCAAATGGGCCTCCTGAGGGCCCCACCTCCCCTGGAAACGCAGGGACTTCCAGAATCCCCCCCATCCCGACTGGAATCCATCGTGACCGTCTCCCAGGAGGGGGCCAGAAAGGACCTGCCCCCTATCAAATTCCTGTGGTCCAGCCACCACGCAAGGGAACCTTCGGTGTCCTGGAAACACCGGGACGTGAAGGTAAGCATCTTTGATGTCCACGGACGTTATAAAGTCCCCTGGGCGCAGAGAGCCGATGGCCGAGCGCAGCGTTTCCATGTGAAAGTGCCTGTTCTTGACAAATTTGTTGAGGATTTTTAAATCCAGAATAGGACTGACTGACCCATCTTTCTTGGGTACTGTGAAAAGGTTGGAATAGAACCCCATGCCCCTGTCTCCTAAGGGGACCTTGCAAATGACCCCTAGATCCAATAGACCCTGCACGGCCAGCCACAAGACCTGAGCTGAGGCAGGATCCTGTGGGATCCGGGACCCGATGAATCTGGTGGGGGGCCGTACAGCAAATTCTATCTTGTAGCCGGAGGACACTACCTCCTGGATCCAACGGTCTGAGACGTGGCGCCTCCAGACATGCTCGAAGTGCTGCAGACGTCCCCCCACCCTGACGGGCGAGGGCGCCCCTTCATGCCTGAGGGGTCTTGGGAGGGGCTTTGGGCTTGGACCCCCAGGAGGAACCAGGACGGCGTCCTCTGTTCCTGTGCCAGGAATCTGTGCGGGACCCAGCGAAGGACACCCCTTTTCCCTGTTTCGCCCCACGGTAGGGGATTGAAAGGGTGCTCTGGCCTCGAAAGGGCCGAGTCTGCCGCCTGCGCTGGGGTAACTTTCCTCCTTTGGCGAAGAGGTCTAGGCGGTCCCCAAACAGGCGCAGTCCCTTAAAAGGGAGCCCAGTAAGGGCTTTCTTAGCCGCATTGTCAGCCGCACACTGGCGCAACCAAACCGCACGGCGAATAGCTACCACCAGGGCAGAAGATCTGGCACACATCTTAATAGCATCGTCCGATGCAGACAGGATAAAGTTCACAAACACATCACAGTTAGACAGTGTATTGACAGTATCAGGTGGCAACTCATCTGTGCCATCCAGTGTATTCCTAATCATGGTCCTGAGCGCAACTGCAGTGATGGCTAAAGCGCAGACCGGGCGCAAAGTCGCACCCCCAAATGCAAAGGCATGGCATGCCAATTGGTCAATACGCCGGTCTTCAGAGTCCCGCAGCGTAGTAGTGTCAGGGGAATGCATAATAGAGGTGTTGGACAGCCCTAGAATAGGAGCATCGACCTCGGGGGGCGATGACCAGCACTTAACCACGTCAGCAGGAAGAGATACTTCCTATCCACACTCTTAGGGATCCCAGGAAGTCTACTGGGATGTTCCCATTCTTTAAGCACGAGGCTATTGAAATGAGTTTGCTCGGGAAACTCCAGACGAGCCTTAGCAGTATGAAAAAGGTCACCCCTCTGCCTGGGAGCCGCAGCAGGGGGAGAGAGGGACAAAACCTCAAAGATGTGAACCAACAATCTGTCAATATCATCCGAGGTCCAGTGCTCGGAACCAGACTCGTCATGACCCCTTGACTCCTCATCGTATGACCCAGAGTCAGAGAACAGCTCCCCCTCATCCGAGGGGGTATGGCCGTAAGGAAGCGATAACTCATCCGATTCCATAGGGAACAGGGCAGAGTCAGGGGTTAAATGCCGCTTCTTTGCGGTGGCCTTACGCGCTAAGGAATTAGCAAGAATCTTTTCAACACTGGCCAATCTAGCGGCCATATCAGGATGAGAATCCCCACTAGTATTGGGGGTTAGACTCAGGCATGGGGGAGTAGGTGAAGTGCGGTGGGGTGCAGGCCCAGCCTCAGGAGACGGGAAGCACCGATAGCGCCTGCTGTGCACAAGGAACACAGACCCGTGCATTGTCACCGCTGCTAGGTAGGACCCCACAAGCTACACACAGCCGGGCTTGTCCCGAAGGAACCCCGTTCACAATATCCAGAGATGCCTCCATATGGTGATTTAATCGGCACAATGGGCCAGTAGGGATTGACGCTGTAAGCTACCCTGGATGCCCCAAAAACCCGCGGGGAAGTGGGAGTAAATTTAATAGTCTCAACCGGGAGCTACACCGGAAACCACGGTCTGAAAGACAAAAAAGGAACAAGGAAACAAGGATGTCAGAGCCATGCGCAAAGGTCGCATAAAAAGTGCCCGCGAGGGCACTTACAGACGGAGGGGGGAGAACGGTCTTCACCGCACGCGCACAAACAGAAAATGGCGCCAAGCGAACCTCGAAGGGCGGGGCAGAGCTGGTCGTGACACGGAGCGCGCCAATCCAAGACCCCGCCCCCCCCCTGAAGAGCGCGAAGCTCCAACAACGCTTAGTCGAATAGCCAGCAGGACAGTGACGCCTGAAGGAAAAGTCAAGTGGATTACCACAGAAGAGCCACTTCAAGTCAAGTCTGTGAAGCCGCCGCCGCACGTGCAGTACACCATATAGGAGAGACGTGGCGGCGATCAGAACAAAATAAAGGCGAAAAGCGCGGCTCTGACAACCATTCCCTGTCACAATACTAAGGCCATAAGCGTGTAATAGGGTACTCTGAGACCGCCACACACACACACACACCCCCCCCTTTCTTTCCCCCCCCAGCAAAGGAGGGAACGAAGGAGGATGGCAACCCTTTGGACAGGGTCCACCGCTACACGGGGCGTGGGGCAATGATGCGGGAGGGGCATCCCCTGAAGGCTCACCATCAGCCTAAACCGCCTACCCTATGGTGGGGGACTGCGGTGGAGCATGGCTCCGTAAGCACGCATGGTGCTGCCTACCTTCACCCGACCAGCGCAGCCCAGGCTGGGAGGCACATCACAAGGAGGACGGGTGGGAATAGTCCCACAGGGCCGCAGGCTGTAAAAGCCCCGCTCACCTGCGAGAGAGTGATACTTCATGTCTTCGCAGTCAGCACTGCAGAGAAATCTGGGGATTTGTGGGAGGTCCCTGGGTATATGAAGGGCCGGGAGGAGCCTGTCTTTGCATGTCTGCAGTGCACAGCGCCATCTGGCGGAGGATAACCCAGGTGTAAGTATTAGATATTGGAGCAGGACGTACTGTATACTTAGAATAAAAAAATTACAGGTCATCTATTGCTCCAGCGCCGCTCAGGAGCTGAGCTTCTGGATTGACGGGCCCCTCCCTACGTTTCATCTCTGATCCAGTGATACCAACCCAAGTGCAGCCTCCGCTCTGCTTCTGACATCCTCCTGTCCTCCTCCTTGTTTTCCCCCACGTTAAAGACTTCTCCCATGCCTCCCCACTTCTCTGGAATGCACTTCCTCGCTCAATCCATCAATCTCCATCACTCCAAGCCTTTAAAAGGCCCCTCAAAACTCACTTCTTCAGACAAACATATAACAAGGCTTAAACCGGACCTTCACCCTGAATTAAAGTCTATCTTGTATATTTCCCCACACCCTGTACATACAGATTGCCCACATTAAAAATCATCCTACCTGCATCTACTGCATTTTATGAGCTTTAAAACATCCAAGATGGCGGCCCATGTAGTCTCAACTGCCTGCAAACAGGAAGTGTCTTCTGACTATGCTGCTCTGCATTTTGGGATTGCTGACCTTTTCCTAACCTCAGCTCTGCTCTGTTTGAGCAAAGCACAGCTATAACCTGCCCCTGTACTTTTGCCCCCCTCTCCTCTCCTCAGTATGTGATGTTTCTGAGGCAAGATGGCGGCGCCCGTATCCTAAAGTCCTGAAGAGAGTTGCAGCCCAGTGACTGAAAACAAAATACGTTCATTTTAGATGCTGGGGAATAGTTTCTTAAGAGTGTGGGCTTTTTATTAAAAGATGCTGAAGGTCCGGTTTAAGCAACTCCTAAAACCTTTACCAGGCACATGCTGTCAAACTCAAGCTTTTACCACTTGTGAACCCGCCCCCTTCTGTCTCCCCCTTTTGTCTCCACCCATCCTTTAGACTGTAAGCAAGGGCAGGGCTCTCTTTCCTATTGTCTCCTGTGCTCACAACATTTAGTTTGAACCTCGTAGCAGTTTGTATTGGTCCCTGTACTATATGTTTTACCTTGTAAAGCGCTACGGAAGATGATGGCGCTATATAAATAAACAATAATAATAGTTAATAATGCTGGGCTGAGTGACTACAGGGGGCGCCATTACTGTCATCAAAGGTTTTTCATAAAAATAAAAGAGGTGAGTGTTATTTGAATGGCAGCAATCTGGATAGTGCGGGTTCACTATCCCAATGCACATAGCTTGGTGGACCAAAACCCACGGCAATCGGCCCGGGAATCTATAAGATTCCCAAACCAATTGATTCCCTCCCCCCGGGGCATCCAAAATTGGGATGCCCTGCTGTGTGACCCCCCCCAGGTCGCCCCATACACTTACCTTGTTTTCCGTCCCAACGGCGCATGCGTGAGCCGCATTCCCGCTATCCCTCTAGCAGGGCGCTCCCTGTTAGAGAGAAGAGGGAGGTGCGGCCTGAGATGACGTGAGGCCAGCAGCTCCGAGCCCGCTGATTGGCCACGCATGCGCCGTAGGACTGGGAAGAGGTGAGTTGGCATCAGCGATCTGTGGGGTTTCATGCAGCGAGGCATCCCCGATCGGGGTGCCCCGGGGGAAAGGACCAAAACCCAAGATAGTCAAAATCCTGGGTTTTGGTCCACTTTAAGGGTGTTTTTCCAGTTTAATATGCAGCAGTGGCCCAGCTGTGCATCACGGCTGCTAAGAAAGAATGGGGTCACCTGGATACTCTCCTCTTCTGGGTTGCGGCCAACGTGGCCACGAGCAGGCTATCAGTGTGGCCATCAACCATGCAAGCTGAAAGGCTGCTCCATGGCTGCCAGAGGTGAGTTTTACTGTGCTACTGTGGTTCTCAACAGGCTGCTTGAGGAAGGGAGAGACCCCGAAACGCGTTGCCTGCCTGAGGGATGAGGGGAACGGAATCAATGGTCGTTTTGTATGGAGTATGGAATTATTAATAAATTATTTATACGGCATTTATTTTTACTGGTTCTATCATATTTCATTCAGCAGCAGTGATGCATAGCACGGCATTCCAACTCAGAACGACCAGAGTTCCACTTTAAAGGAAGTAAAAAATCAGGCAAAATACTGGTCCTTCCAAGGTGACGCCCACACCTGGCACACTGGCCTTGCACCATGCTGCACTCCACCAGCCACCGCTAGTTATATGCCCAACTGGTGCAGAAGCACAGACCTGGTTAGTAATTTTGTCTCCTTTTGTCAAAACAATACATACATAGGTGGAACAGACCTTCAAACTTTTTTAACCCCCTCCGTTCATGTTAATCCCTGAATCCAGTGCAGGATCTCTGTGTGTTTAGGGCATAGAAGTTGCAGCCCACACTGATAGACCCTAACACATGAGTATAGAAAAAAAAAACTGCAACAAGACCCTGCAAGCATCCAAAACGGCCTCCTACCTCCCCCATCCCCAGAATACGCAGCCCCCAAACCCAACGCCTAAACCTGAGCCATCAGGCTGCTTACCTGCTATACAACTATCATCGGAGATTGGTACATCCAGATATATAAATCCTTTATTATAAAGGCCTAAAAGACATAAAAGTAGTCACTTTAGGAAATATAATACAATACACTACTTTGGTCAAAAAAAAAAAAAGAATACGAGATATACTTCTCCAGTGGCCAGCAAGCTCTGATTGGTTACAACGGACAGCGTGCACTGCCGTATACCTTGAATTCCTGCTGCGGCGGGCACCTGCTTCTTCCATGGCCGCATAAGAGGAGGGAGCTCACCAGCCCACAGTACCCCTGGAGAAGCTGCAGAGGGCAGTGGAACGCGTGGGGCTTTTCTACCAGCTTGTACTCCAATTGATCATTTTCGACTTCTCTACTTATTTATATAAGCACTTTATAGCTATCCTCCCAGGTCTACCTAAATAGTGTGTTGATATTGTTTGGGGGTTTTGTATGACTGTGAAAATGGTTCTTTAGTAACACATGCACTTTTTGTATTTATTAGCAGCAGATTTAATTATCCAGTGAATGAAATATAGATCACACTGTAGCACTTTATGATCATTTGCACATTGTTTATATATATTTAATTTTTTTTTTTTAATTCATGGTAATAGTGGCTTGTGGTAGATGGCTGATTATATTTATCTTTAGGATGCACCTAGTAGGCTGGGAGGAGAGACCCTCTGTGGACAAAATTTAGCGACTGGTGGAATAATATCCAGAGCCTGGCGACTACTGCGAGAGTGTGCACTTTTTAAAGTGGACCAACACCCAGCCTGATCGGCCCCGGAATCTATAAGATTCCCGGGCCGATCCAATCCCTCCCCGCCTCCAAAACCGGGATGCCCCGCAGTGTGAAACCCCCCAGGACACCCGCAAACCCTATCCGATTCCCAGTCAAACGGCGCATGCACGGGCAGCGGCCGCATCTCGCGCTTCTCTCTAGCAGGGCGCGTCCCCGCGCCTGCCATTTGTGAATGGCCATTGCGGGCGCGCTCCCCGTTAGAGGGAAGCGCGAGATGCAGCCGCCAGCGTGCTCGGAGCCGCTGAGCTTTGATGCCGCTTAGACGCGCATAGCTCAGCAGCTCCGAGCTCGCTGATTGGACAAGCAGCCACGCATGCGCCGTAGGAGCGGGGTGAGGCGAGTTGAATCCTGCGATCTGGGGGGTTTCACATAGCGGGGCCCCCCATGGAAGTGGACCAAAACCCAGGATAGTCAAAATGCTGGGTGTTGGTCCACTTTAATGTGTATTGTTTTGTGTGCGTTTTTAAGATTTGCAACTAAATAAATAAACTTCCTTGCGAGAGCAGTGCCCTTAATTATGACCCCGGCAAGGGGTTGGTGTTTTAACAAATACCTTGAATTCCTGGTGGCGTGTGCGCGCTCCTGCCATAGCCATTCAGATAGGCTGGGGCGAGAGAACGCACGGGGGATACAATGGTAGCGCGCACGCCCCACTTATCTTAAACAGAGCCCTTTGCCGAAAGGAAGTAAACACGGCAAAGGGCTCAGATTGGACGAGAGCCCACGCATATGTCCTTGGAGTGAGGAGAGGTGAGTTTTACTGTACTTTCTGGGCATTTCACACAGCGGGGCATCTCATTTCGGGATGCCCTGGGGACACGGAACAAAACCCGGGAAACTCAAATTCCCAGATTTTTTTCCACTTTAAAATAGAACAAAAGTGGAGTAACCCGGCTTCACAGTCTAAAAAACTTCAGGACGGTTTACTGCTTCAGCCCATTTGGGTGTGAAACCCTGCTGGGCACCCGATGAGCCTCCACTCCAGGCACTTCTGAATGACTGGCGGGAGCACACAGCTAAAAGGGACGTGTCTGTGGCATTGTGGTGGCCCCTATACCTGGTGCACTGGGCTAGTAGGGGGAGAGGGGGGGACACTTGCTGATGAAGTAAAAACATTTAAAAAAGATAAAATGGCCAAACTATTTGACATACATATTCGGGTCTGGAAGGACTTTAATGGACTGTAAACTGAACGCAAATCCACATAAAAAGGCACTTACCTTCTCTCGCCCGCCACAGCTTCAAGGTGGTCTGCTGCTCAGAAACCTCCCAGTTTCCGAGAACAGAGCTCCCGGTGTCCTCGCGTGATATACCTAAGCCCCTCACATCAGTCACAGTGACACTGTATGCTCCCCTCCATTCAATGCAATGGACATGTGTATTAACCCTTTAAGTGCCAAGCCCATACAATCTGCATTCTTGGCACCCCGCCCCCCCCATAAAAAAAATGAAAAATCCACCTCCATTGGCAATTCAGCATCTGGGGTCTCCTTTCCTCACCCCCCGCAGTGCGCTTGTCAGCTCGCCAGTGGCCTTTTATACTCCGTGGAATCCCCCCCCCCAAAAGCGGTGCCCCCAAACCAATTTTGTTTCTACTTTTAAGGGTTTAAACCTTGATAGTGCAGATAGTAGTTGTTTTTTGTTTGAAAATCTCAGAATCTCTTCAAAGACTAACATTTTTTATAAAAAAAAAAAAAAAAGCATGACAAAATGTAACAAATATAATTTTTTTTACATATTTCATAATATTAAAGTGGACCAAAACGGATCCTGGAGTCCGATTCTCTCTCCCCAGGGCTTCCTGAACTGAGATGCTCTGCTCTGTGAAATCTCCTAAGTTGCCCAATATACTTACCTGTCCGATGAGCCAACGGCGCAGGGGTTTCACAAAGCAGGGCTTAAACCAGGGTGTCCCGGGGGGGGCAAAACCCAGGATAGTGACAATACCGGGTTTTGGGACACTTTAAAAGCAAACACAGAAAAATGGCAAACAAGAAATTTCATGTTAAAACTCAAACTAGGGCGAAAAAAAAAAATATATATAATTCTCCTGTAAATTCCTGCAAAAATCACAGTTATATGTATAACGCAAAATGAAGAAAAATATCCTGGTAACAGAGGATGATAAAATCTCTAGGTAGGCTGGCACTGGAAGGGTTAATATAAGCATTCATTTGCTCCACTTGCTTACTATACAATATTTAAAGTACTTGAGTGACATAGCTGGAGCGGCACTGTTGTTTTCATTGTTTTTAACAGCGTTTTAAATATTCCTATGGGCTATGGAATTATTAATAAATTATTTATATGGCATTGATTTTTACTGGTTCTATCATATTTCATTCCTGGTGGTTATCTAACATTTTTGATTGATATACAGAACAGTTGATGGTGGTTATGCTGCTGGTACTTACTATTTACAACGTTGTACTCCAGAGATCCAGCCAGCTGAGGCCCAGAGTCAATGATCTTATCAATCGCCCCTTTCTCCCCCGTACTGCAGATCTGTTCACAAAACGCAGATTAAACATTTCATAGAAATGACCAAAACTCAATCTGAGTGGGACGATAAACCTTTAATTATTACTATTGTTTATTTATAGAGCTCTATAGTCTTCTGTGGCGATGTACAATATAGACGTTACAGACAGAGTAAAGCAAATACCCAGATTTTTCGCCCTATAAGAAGCACCCTGGCATTACCCCCTCCCAATCGACATTATAGGAAGTGCAGCATTCCCCCTCCCAATCCCCATTATAGGCAGTGTGGCATTCCCCTCATCCCATTCCCCATTATAGGCAGTGCGGCATTCCCCTCTCCCATTCCCCATTTAGGCAGTGCGGCATTCATCCCCTCCCAATCCCCATTATAGGCAGTGCAGCATTCCCCCTCCCAATCCCCATTATAGGCAGTGTGGCATTCCCCCCCTCCCATTCCCATATAGGCAGTGTGGCATTTGCCACAGAGGATATGGTCCACTTTCCCTATGCCGACGCTCTCTCCAAAAATAGTTTGGGCACAAGCACGTGCATGCGCCCTGGGGTAGGTTTATCGGGCAATCTGGGGGGATTCAACTAGTAGGGCACGTTAATCTGGACCTATCTCCAGGATAAATAGATCCTACACCCAGAAAGGAAGTATATATAGTCACCTCTATCAGGGCCGGCATCACTCACACTCCGGGGGGCCCACTGACATGATCGGCCATTGGGGTGTGCGACAGTGCTTAAAGCGGTCCTTCACTCGGAATAAGAGCCCATCTTATATGTTTCCCACACCCTGTACATACAGATTGCCCACATTAAAAATCATCCTACCTGCATCTACTGCATGTTATGAGCCTTTAAACATCCAAGATGGCGGCTCATGGAACATCAGGCAGCCTGCAAACAGGAAGTGCCTTCTGACTGTGCTGCTCTGCATTGTGGGATTGCTGACCTTTTCCTGACCCTATTTCAGCTCTGTCTGAGCAAAGCACAGCTATAACCCATCCCCCTGTACGTTATCCCACTCTCCTCTCCTCAGTAGGTGTGATGCCTCTTAGTCAAGATGGCGGCGCCCGTATCCTAAAAACTTAAAATATAATAATTTTAGATGCTGGGGAATCGTTTTCTAAGGGTTTGGGCTTTTCAATAAATCACGCTGAAGGTCCAGTTTAACTGGCATGTCCTCGAATGGCGGGGTTCCACACAAAAGGGCATCTCGATTTAGATTCCAGGGGAGGAAGTGCTGGGTTCTGTTCAGCTTTTAAGTTGCCAACCCCCAGCTGATTTCCTGTTTGTGAAAGAGCCCCCCTGGTTTGGCCGTTAAGTCAAACTGGCGATCCCGCAGCGCATTCACAGAACCAGGTAAGTAATGAACAAAAGGGGGGAGGGGGTCACACACAGGAGCATCAAAAATCAGGAGGATCTAGATTCGTTTAGATCTGAGGTCAGGTTTAATGGGGAGTTTTGGTCCAAATAGCATGAACCTTAGGGGGAATCCAGATTTGGAACGTCCCTCTGTGATGTGACGCGACTCTTCACCACAAAGGGGCCCATTGAGATCATGCCGCCCAGGGGCCCACATAAACCTGGAGCCGGCCCTGACCTCTATACCTGGCCCAGTGCCCCAAAACAGCCTGTGTTTCTTTTATCCACTAAACCCAGAATTCTATGCAACACAGCACAAAGATTAGGAGCCCTTTCGTATCAAGATGTACAGACGGGGCCCACACTGCCAGGTATGCCAACTCTTAAAGAGGACCAAAACCCACTGAGCTTGTGAAATACATTTGGCCAAAGCCCCTGCCGATACTCCCTTCTTAGGGTGTAGAACAGTAAATAAATATTCCTGCTTTCCGAATCAGCCTGGAACACCGATTTTCTTGCTCTCCCTCTCTGTAAGATGGCAGCGATCAGTCATTGCATAAGTGCGGCGATGACATCATTGCTACACACAACAATGGCAGTGAATGGAGGAGGTGGAGCTTTACAGCTAAAACAGGCGCCATTATCTGGGATTAGAGCGAAGCGGGAGCAATAAAAATTAGCAAAAGGTTCTCCTCATTGGGGGAGCAATTCAGGGGATGCTAGTGAAAAATGTGGGTTTTGGTCCGCTTTAATGCCTTCAAGTGTGCTAGACCTAAAGTCTTTTTAGACTGTAGGTTTGCTACAACCCCATCAGTGCTTAAGTTATGTACCGAAGAGAATGATGGGTTTGATGCCAAAACCATAAAGCTATAAATTTATTATCGGTTCTGCGATCACGATACCTTGATATCATCCTCAGTGATGTACCCGGCCTGCACCACCCACCACGACTCGATTGTTATCTCCACGGGTTTCACTGGCAGCAGGTCACGGGCCGTTTTCCTCCTGAAGAATTTCTGTAGCAGGAGAAAGCACAAAACAAGTATTAAAATGGCCGCTAGCAAATTTTACGTGACAGAAAAAAATGTTAAAGCGGACCTCCAGTCAAAAAATTAAAGCTTAGTAAATTGTCCCCCTTCACCCGCCCCAAAAGTCCCATTCGGGAAATCAGTGACATAAGCTTTTTGAGAGGTATCCGAAAAACGCAGATTCTACACTTTTAAACATGCATGGTAGGTAGGGCTGCCACCTGGCCGGTATATTTTTCTTTACTTTACTGGTCACTAGCCTGGTGGTGCCGGTATTTGGTTTTTTTTTTTACTGGTAATTGAGGATAGGCAAAAGTACATCCGCAATTTTACCAGTAAAAATACAATTACTGACAAGGCCAGGCCATTGGCCATAAAAGTAGAAAAAAAAACGGTCAGGTGGCAACCCTAATGGCAGCGCCCCCATTTTGCCACACACATGAAGGAGCTAAATCTGAAAAACGGAGGCCCTACAATCATCATAGTTCTGTGCAATCATCCCTTATTTCTAGCCAAAAGTAGTAAGCCTTCAGCTGTAATGATTCATCTTTGCTTTGCTAACAGCTGACATCTTCTAAGTACATTTTATCCCCTGACTGAATCCTTATGAGTCAGCCATCGCCATGGAGATGCATTGTAACAGCTCCCCTCACACAGATTTTCTTTACTACATTAGCTGTTTATTCAGTGTTTGTGTGAAAAATGACAGGCAAGCTTCTCCTCCTTGTTTCTGAGGCATAGTCCAGCGACTGGACTTCGAATCGTTTCGATTCCAGTGTGGGCTGCGTTTTGTTCCACTTTAAAGGAGATCTATTATGAAAATAGTCTAATACAGGGCTTCCCAACCAACCAGTGCTGTGAGACATATTAAAAACTTGACCTATCGTTTTATAACCTAACGCTGCAATACACTTCACCACAACTTTATCCCTGAGCTGTCTGCTGTGCTGTTCCATAAAGTTATTGAATCAGAGGTTTCACCCCTGCTCTATAGCCAAGCCCACAGATTTTATGTATGCATGACCACTGTATTTTAGCAATGAGAGGTGGACCTGTCTCCACCCTTTTTGCATCAGACTGTATGGGACATACAATTGTCTGTGTCTGCAGGGGGAGATCTAGATTATTACTCAGCCCCACTGTGTAAAATCCCCCACATAGCCTTGTTTCATCACCTCGTCTGTGATCCCAACATGCATGTGCGGCCTACCTGCCAAACAGGTTTCCTAGCCATGCATACAAATGAGCGGCTAGGAAAATACAATTCTGTGAAATACTCACCTGCAGAATTGATATTATTTGTATACAGTACGTCCTGCTCCAGATATAGTACTTACACTTGGGTTATCCTCCACCAGATGGCGCTGCACTGCAGAGACATGCAAAACAGGCTCCTCCCGGCCCCTCAAATACCCAGGGACCTCCCACAAATCCCCAGCATTGAAAAGCAGTGAACAAGAAGCCGGGAGAATTTAACCACCAACTGGTAAATATGAAAATGATAACAATCACCATACAGGGGATCCAGAGTAATACCAAAACCAGGGTGGGGTGGAGCAGGACGTACTGTATACAAATAATATCAATTCTACAGGTGAGTATTTCACAGAATTGTATTATTCTTAGTATACAGTACGTCCTGCTCCAGATATAGTACTTACACTTACAGTGTCCATTAACCCTTTAACCGCCAGCCTACCTTGAGATTTTGTCACCCTTTGTTGCCAGACCATTTTGCACTATTTTGCGCTCCCCATGTTCAACTGTGATTTTTGAAGGGATTTCCAGGGATTTCCCAGGAAAGTGATATATTGTTTTTTTCAGCGGAGCCTGGGCTTTAACATGAAATGTCTTGTTTGTAATTTTCTAAGTGTATTCTCAATATTTTTGGGTGAAAATTGTGCAAAAAAATAAAAAAAACCTATTTTTTACAATTTGTAGTGTTTTTTTGTGATAAAAAATGTAAGTTTGTCAATAAAATCTTATTGCGTGTGAAACCCCAATTTCTCTCGGTTACAGCGGTACCACATATGTATTGGTAGACACCCTTTCCTGCCCAGGAGACTCCCCCAAACTGAAACAACGCTTTAGGAGATTTTCAGATAAAATACAACTATGCTTTGCAATATGCGCACCTTGCAGTTTTTCAAGAAAAACAACCCTTTACATTTGAAATACCCCCCACAAACTATATATTCCCTAGAAGTACACACCTCAAGCTTTCTAGGCGTACCAGGCTTGTTGACATGGGTGCAGTTATCTGGAAGTAATCCCTCAATGTATTCTTTGGTTGCACAGGGTTTCCCTAAAAATGAATAAAAAAGCAGAATCAAAACCACATTTTCCTAAAAAAAACTATATGCAAACCAGAAAAAAACAGAAAATCTGAAAAAGCAACATCCCCCAAACAGAATGATACCCAACATGCATAGGTTCTGTCAAGGAAAGAGTTGCCAAACACACCAAAGTAAAGCATGCGCATAACGGTAATTTTACTTCAGATATTCAGCTCTGCAGACAAAGTGCGCACCTTGTGCTTTTTCTACCAAACCAACCCTTTACATTTGGAATATCCCCCATAAACCATATATTCCCTGAAAGTACACATGTTAAGCTTTCTAAGCGTACCCAGCTTGTTGTAGTGGGCTCATCTTTCTGGAAGTAATATCTCGAAGAATTCATAGGTTGCACAGGATTTCACAAAAAAATGTATAAAAAAGCAGAATAAAAAACACATTTTTCTAAAATATCAATATGCAAATAAGAAAAAACAAGCTAAATCTGAAAGCGCAAGGTCCCCCGAGCAGAACAATACCCAACATGCATAGGTACCTGTAACCTTTTGACTGCCAGTCTACTTGAGATTTTGTCACCCTCTCCTGACAGGATATTTTTCACCATTTTTCGTGATGTTTAACTGTGATTTTTGCAGGAATTTCCAAGAAAATGGCATATTTTCTTTTTGTGGCAGAGTTTAGGCTTTAACATGAAATGTCTTGTTTGTATTTTTTCTACTTTTTTAAATATTTTCAAATAAATAAATAAATAAATAAATAAAAAAATATATATTTTTTAAATTGTCTCCTTTATTTTAAACAAAAACATTTATTTTATTAAAGAAAGCCATATTGCATGTGAAAGCCCCATTTCTCCCGATTACAATGATACCACATATGTATCGGTAGCCCCCCGTTCCTGTCCAGGTGATCCCATAAACTGAAAAGAGCACTTTATAACATTTACAAATAAAATACAACTACTATCCACATAATAAAGGGTTAAATAAAAAAAAATTGGTGTGGGGTCCCCCTTCACGGGGGGGGGGGGGGGCGCACAATTTCTTGGGGGAATTTTAAGGTTTTTTTGGGAGGCAGGTAATGGGGGGTCTCTGGGTTAATGGCAAGTCACCCACTAGCCATAGGTGACTTGCCAGACCCCCGAGCCCTGTGAACTGGTATAGGGGTCACATGGACCCCTTACCAGTTCACAAAGGGTTAAAAGTAAAAAAAAAAAAAAAAAAAAAACAAAAAACACAGAGACACACTTTAAAAAAAACTTTAGTAAAAAAAAATTTTTTTAATTATTTTTTTTAATACTTACCTCCCATCCATCCCTGTGTCCCACGCTGATCACTTAGGCTTCTGCTCTCCTGCTGGGTTACAGGTAACAAAGGGTAAATTAAAAAAAAAAATGACATAGGGTCCCCCCTCAAAGGGAGGGGGACCCCATTTTATTTTTGGGATTTTTAAGGGTTAAAACCCTTAAAAATCCCCAAAAAAAATGGCGTGAGGCCCCCCCCTACCCAGTGTAACCAGCCTGTGACCAGCTATGGGGGCTTGTAAAACAGGGCGCAGGGGCCAGCTTCAGTGGCCCCTGGCCCTGCGGCTACAAGCCGTCATAGCCTAGGGCCACGGCTCTTCTGCCCCCCCCCTGGGCTTTGGGGAGGCAGGTAATTTGGGGGGCCAGGGGTTAATGGCAAGTCACCCGCTAGCGCAGGTGACTTGCCAGACCCCCGAGCCCTGTGAACTGGTATAGGGGTCACATGGACCCCTTACCAGTTCACAAAGGGTTAAAAGGTAAAAAAAAGACACACACGTTTTTTAAAAAAAGTTTATTAAAAAAAAAACAAAAACTTTTACTTTACTCACCTCCGATCTTCATCTTCTGTGTCCTGCGGCGATCTGCTGTCAGTGACGGCTGGGCAGAGAAGGGGGGAGGCAGGCGATCAGAGGATCGCCTACCTCCCTCCTTCCCCGCCCAGCCATCACCGGCATCTGAAAGTTCAACTGCCGGGTGCCCCGATGACACCCGGCGGTGACGTCATCTGGCCCCGCCCGATGACGTCACCAAGATGGCGGCCGCCATCGGAAAACAAAGGGAGGAGGGCTGTTATGCCCCCTCCAGAAGACAGAAGAGCGGGGGGGGGGATCGGAGCCCCCCCCCCCCGTGAAGAGGAGAGCCTGCGGGAGCCGGCGGGGACAAAGGTAGGTGACTGTCTCTTTTTTTTTTTTTTTTTTTTGACAGGAAACCGGGCGGCTGCTGAAACGGGGGGGGGGGCACCCTGTTCCGGGCCCTCCCCTGCAGCCGGAGGAGCCCCGATGGGCGATCGGAGCCCCTCTGGCTGAAGAGGAGACCCGACCGGATCGAACGAGGGGTCAGGTAAGTGTCTTTTATTTTTACTTTTTTTTTTATTACTGGGGAAAGTCAGGCACGTAAATTTTACGTGGCTGGCGTTTAACTGTTGGAGAGGCAGCCACGTAAAATTTACGTGGCTGGCGTTTAAAGGGTTAAAGTAGGGTGGGATCCCCAACAAAAAAGGCAACAGCAGACAGTTAAAACACTGCCACCTGCATAACCTTGCGGCCAAGACAGCATGAGCTGAAGCCCTAACCTCAACCTTGTAAAACTTTGAAAAGGTATGAACAGAAGACCAAGTAACGGCCTAGCAAAACTAGTTCAACAGAAGCCTGGTGCTGAAAGGCCCAAGAGGCACCAAAAGCACAAATAGAAAAAGAAGTAAAGTGAAAAGGAAAGACTCTTCCCCTTAGTGGAACAGGCCTGAGTAACAGCCTGACGAATCCATTCGCTCACAGTAGACTTGGCAGAAGCCAAACACCCTTTCCTAGGACCAGAAGGGACCAACCCATCCAAGTAATGACCAGGCCCAAAGCCGCCTAACCCCCCGAGATCAGACGAGATAGGGCACATGCAGGATGGAGTGGCCGAAGGCCCAAGGAGCATCAGTTCTCCAAAAGGACACAGTGACTGCCAAGGAAAAACTTCCAACACCTGTTCAAGGAATGCAGAACCCTTTCCTCAGCGTTGCTAAGAATAAAGCACAGAAGGAAGAACAATATCTTAAATCAATAAACATAAGACACCACCTGAGGCAGAAAGTCCGGCTAAAAGCGGAACACCACCTTATCCTGGTGTATCTCAAGAATGGGGGCTAGATAGACAGAGCCACCCACTACGACACACATCTGACCGAAGTAACAGTCACCAGAAGGACAACCTTGAGGGTAAGAACAGCCAGACAGCATCCTGAATAGGTCCCAAGGGAACACCCCGCAAGGCAGACAGAATAAATTCAAATCCCAACGGCAGGCTCCTGGGGCAGGAGTCTGTGCGAGCCCCCAGGAAGGACACCCCTGGTTCTTGTTTAACACTATGGTGGGGGGGGGTGCCCCTGCCCCGAGGGGGCCGGGACGGCCACCTACGTTGGGGTGATTTGCCCTTTTTACCAACAGGTCCAGACGGGCCCCAAACAGGCGTTGCCCTCTAAAGGGAAGCCCAGTAAGAGTCTTTTTAGCAGCATCATCAGCACCCCACTGTCGCAGCCAGACCAAGCGACGTATAGCCCCCACAAGGGCAGAAGTTCTTGCACACATTCTAATGGTGTCATCCAACGCTAATAGGATACATTTTACAAATACATCACAACTGGAGAGTGCATTAAACACCTCCCAGAGGAGATCCTCAGGGTGATGATCAATCATCTTTCTGATGAGGGTTCTAGCGGCCACTGCAGTAATAGCAGCGGCACAGACCGGGCGTAGCGCCGTCCCTGCACAAGAAAAGGCGTGGGAGGCCAGCAGATCAATGCGCCGGTCCTCAGCATCCCGAAGAGTATTATAAGCAGGGGCTGTAATAAAGGGGGGGTTAGGAACCCCTATGATCGGGGCATCCGCCACGGGGGGTGATGACCAACAATTAACCACCTCAGGGGGAAAAGGGTATTTCCTATTCCAGTCCCCTGGGACCCCTGGAAGTTTACTGGGGCATTCCCATTCTTTGAGCACAAGAACATGGAAATGAGCCTGCTCTAGAAATTCCAAGCGTGCTGTCGCTGTATGGAAACGCTCCCCTCTCGGCTTGGGAGCCTCACCAGGGAGAGAGATAGACAGAGCCTTAAAGACCTTGATCAACAAATCATCAGTGTCACACTGGCCCCAGTATTCAGGGCCAGAATCGTCATGACTCCTCGGCCTCTCATCAGATGAGCCTGAGTCAGAGAACAGCTCTCCTTCATCAGAAGGGGTATAGTCACACGGAGTAGAAAACTCCTCATTTCCCATATGGAAAACAGTAACATGAGGCGCCAAGTGCCGCTTCTTACCAGGGCCCTTGCGCTCTGACAACCTCACAATAATCTGTTCAGCCGTAGACAGTCTGGAAGACACAACAGGCTGCAAATCCCCACTTGTATGCGACTCAGCAGGAGTGAGATTTAAGCATGGGGAAATAGGTGAATGAAACGAGGTGCAGCCACTTGCAAGCCTGATTGCAGGGCCAGTGCTTGCTCGGCACAGGGTCAGCAGACCCGTGTCCTGTCAGCATCAGCATGGGGATGTCCACACGCCATGCACAGCCGGTCTTGTCCCAGAGGGACCCCGGTCACATAATTCTGAGATGCCTCCATATGGTGATTATTTAGGCGCAATATGCCAGCAGGGATTTATGCAATAGGCAACCCTGGATGCCCCAAAGACCAGCTAAGGAAGTGGGAGAATTTTACAAGGCCCGCTATAAATCACACCGGGCCGGGAGAAGCCAATGGTGTTCACCAGTCTGAAAGACATAATGGGAATAAAGGGTGTCAGAGCCATGCGCAGTGATAAAGAATCATGAAAATCGCCTGCGAGGGCACTTACAGACCAAGGGAGGAGTAGGGCCGTTACCACGCGTGCGGGCGACTAGCATCAAAATGGCGCCAAGCGAACCTCGAAGGG
Source organism: Gastrophryne carolinensis (assembly GCA_027917425.1). Classification (NCBI taxonomy): domain Eukaryota; kingdom Metazoa; phylum Chordata; class Amphibia; order Anura; family Microhylidae; genus Gastrophryne; species Gastrophryne carolinensis. The sequence continues at coordinate 408,643,628 of CM051239.1, read as the reverse complement.
CGGGCCAGAGCGGTCCCGTGACGCGGAGCACACCAAACCAGGTCCCCCCCCCCGAAGAGCGCGAAGCTCTAGACAGTAGTCAATCTTGACAAGAGAAGCGAAGTGTATGACACACTTAGAAAATGATTTGCCAATGGAGACGCGCGCGGCAGCGGCAGATACATAATAAAAAGGCAAACAGCACAGCTCTGACACCAAGTTACAAGTCAAGGGCAATACTAAGGCCATCAGCGTGTAATCACAGTACACTGGGACCGCCACACACACACATCCCCCCCCTTTCTTTCCCCCCGAGCTACAGGGGAAACGAGCGAGGATGGCGACCCTTTGTATAGGGCCCACCGCTACACGGGGCATGGGGCAATAATGCGGGATCCCCTAGAGGCTCACCATCAGCCTAACCACCTACCCTTTGGTGGGGGACTGCGGTGGAGCATGGCTCCATAAGCACGCAGGGTGCTGCTTACCTTCACCCGACCAGCACAGCCCAGGCTGGGAGGCACATCACAAAGAGGACGGGTGGGAATAGTCCAACAGGGCCGCAGGCTGTAATAGCCCCGCTCACCTGCGAGAGAGTGATACTTCAGTCGGCACTGCAGAGAAATCTGGGGATTTGTGGGAGTTCCCCGGGTATGTGAGGGGCTGGGAGGAGCCTGTTTTGCATGTCTCTGCAGTGCAGCGCCATCTGGCGGAGGATAACCCAAGTGTAAGTACTATATCTGGAGCAGGACGTACTGTATACTAAGAATAATTGATTGGTAGTCTACACGCTAGGCTAGTCCCCCCTCAGTTGTGCAGACCCGTGCAAACTGTTCAGGAATGCCTGGGGTTGGTGTGGGCATTAATGCGGAACACAACTCAGGATTTTGACTATCCTGGGAGGCATTCCGAATTGCGCCCCACCAATGGCCCATACAAACTTACCTTTCACTGGTCCTATGGGGCATGCACGGGCTCTAGTCCAATCAGCGTTGTATGCAGTGCATATTAAAGAGGACCAAAACCCACCCTGGAGTCTATGAGACTTCAGGGCAGGCATACTCGCTCCCCCCCAGGGCACCCCAATCGTTCCCAGTCCAACGGTACATTAGTGAGCAGCGGCCGCATCCCTGCTATCCTTTTAGCAGGGTGTGTGCCCAAGCCAGGCATTTGTGAATGGCCAGCGTGGGCATACTCCCTGTTAACGGGTAGCGGGGGATGTGGCCGCCAGCACGCTCGGATACGCTTGCATTAGACAAGCTCCTGGACGAAGGGGCTCGAGTGGATCCGAGCATGCTGATTGGACGAGAGGGCTGCACATGCGCCGTAGGACTGGGGAAGGGTGACATCGGACGCACAGCGAGGCAACCCCGAACGGGGTGCCCGGGGGAGCAAAGAACAAAACCCAGGACAGTCAAAATCCTGGATTTTGGTCCACTTTAATGCATGGCAATAAAACTCTGTCTAGACCATGGCAATCGGAAGCAAGAACGTCTAGCATCTCCTGAATAGCTGGGCGCAGGAGCGAGGCACAACCCAGAGATTGTTTACATCACGGAGGGAGCCTGGGGGGTCTCACACAGGACGGTTAGGGGTGCCCCATGGGAAGGACAGGGTGGACAGCTTAGGGTTTTGTTCTGCTTTAACCAAAGAGAAGAAGAGGTTGCCGTCACAGCCTGAACATCCACTGGTGAGATGATTAAACAATTGGGGGGGGGGGGGTCACCCCCAATAGAGATGCAACAGGAAATCATCTCTGGGGTCTTTTTTTATGGCCAGGCCAACCCAAGATGAGCATTCCAAATCAGGATGACGCGGTAATAAGCAGACCTAAAGTTCTTTTACTTTAGGTCCAATTTAACTGCTAATACCAGCAACTATAGAGGGAAAAGTTTTGATCTTACCTTGGAGGATCTGCACTGATTCATCAGGTCTATGTACTGGTTCCTTCCAATACCGAGAAGCCTTAGACCTTAAGAGAAAGATAAAGGTGAGGACAGGTCAGGCGTTGCAGGGCAGAGATTACCAATCTGTGTGTGTCGCTGGAAATACCCTCCATCCAACAATGTATCACCACACAAGCCAACCAATACAGGTTACACACAAGGGTCCTGATTCACTAAAGGTGGAAAACAATTCTCATGGTAATAAAAAATTCAATTCATGAGAAAGAAAAAGAATGAAAAAAATGAGAATGTAACTGTTGCTGAATCAGTCAAGGAGGCTTTTTACTACAGAGTAAAAAGGTCAATACTTTTCTCAGGAGAAAGAAACTGCCATTGACTTTCATTGTCTTCCTAGGTGGTGATTCACCTAAACCGGACCTTCACCATGATTTATTGAAAAGCCCAAACCCTTATAAAACGATCCCAAGCATCTAAAATTAATATAAAGTAAGTTTTTAGTCACTTACTTATTATTCTTTCCCCCACTGGGCTGCAACTCTGTTCAGGACTTTAGGATATGGGCGCCACCATCGTGACTCATCACAGTTACTGAGGAGAGGAGAGGGGGGATAAAGTGCAGGGGACGGGGTTATAGCTGTGCTTTGCTCAGACAGAGCAGAGCTGGGGTCAGAAAAAGGTCAGCAATCCCAGAATGGAGAGCAGCACAGTCAGAAGGCACTTCCTGTTTGTAGGCTGCCCAATACTCCATTAGCCGCCATCTTGGATGTTTAAAGGCTCATGCAGTAGATACAGGTTGGATGATTTTTAATGTTAGCAATCTGCACGTACAGGGTGTGGAAAACATATAAGATAGGATCTTATTCAGGGAGAAGGACCTCTTTAAACCGGATATGTTTCCCACACCCTGTACATACAGATTGCTCACATTAAAAATCATCCTACCTGCATCTACTGCATGTTTTGAGCCTTTACACATCCAAGATGGCAGCACATGGAGTCTCAGGCAGCCTCCAAACAGGAAGTGTCTGACTGTGCCGCTTTGCATTCTGCGATTGCTGTACTTTTCCTGACCACAGCTTTGCTCTGTATGTGCAAAGCATAGCTATAACCCCACCCCCTGCACTTTGGCACCCTCTCCTACCCATGTGATGCTTCTAAGGCAAGATGGCGGCGCCCATATCCTAGAGTCCTGACCAGACTTGCAGGCCACCAGGGTAAGTAAGTAAGTGACTAAAAACTTAAAAATACAATTCTGTGATTACTCACCTGTAGAATTGGTATTATAAGTATACAGCACGTTCTGTTCCAGAATATTCCTTACACATGGGTAATGCATTCACAAGATGGCGCTGGACTGCAGAAAACAACTTGTGGCTCCTCCCGGCCCCATATAAACCAGGGACCTCCCACAAATTCCCCAGTATTGACAAGCAGTTACACAAGAAGCCGGGAGAAACAATAATAACAAAAATCTAAAATGGACATTTGAACAATCACCATACAGAGGTAACTAGAAAAAAAGAATAGCAAGGGTGGGATGGAACAGGACGTGCTGTATACTTATAATACCAATTCTACAGGTGAGTAATCACAGAATTGTATTATTCCAAGTATACAGCACGTCCTGTTCCAGAATATTCCTTACACATGGGACATCCAATAGCAGTGTCCGTAAGGTAGGGTGGGATCCCCAAAAGTAACAGCAGGCAGATTAGACCACTGCCGCCTGCAGAACTTTGCGACCAAAAGCAGCATCAGCCGAGGTCCTAACATCAACCTTGTAAAACTTAGAAAATGTATGAACAGAAGACCAAGTAGCGGCCTTACAAACTTGTTCAACAGAAGCTTGGTGCTGAAAAGCCCAAGAGGCACCAATAGCACGAGTAGAATGAGCAGTAAGGCGGAAAGGAGGCTCCTTCCCCATAGCAGAATAGGCTTGAACCACAGCCTGACGGATCCAGTTGCTGATAGTGGACTTAGCCGGAGCCAAACCCTTCTTAGGCCCAGAAGGAAGAACAAAAAGAGCATCAGTCCTCCTGAAGGATTCAGTAGCCACCAAATAGAACTTCAAGGTCCTAACCACATACAGAAAATTTAAGACCCGCTCCTTAGGGTTACTAGGATTAGGGCAAAGAGAAGGCAAAACAATGGCCTGATTGAGATGAAAAGCAGACACAACCTTAGGCAGAAAATCAGGCTTAAAACGAAACACCACCTTGTCCTGGTGTCTCTCAAAGTAAGGAGGCTTGATGGAAAGCGCCGCCAACTCAGAAACACGCCTAACAGAAGTGATAGCCATCAAAAAGGCTACCTTAAGCGTCAGAATGGACAAAGGGGCCTCACACAAGGGCTCAAAGGGAGACCCCTGCAAGGCAGATAGGACCAAGTTCAAGTCCCAGACTGGTAACATAGGCTTACGTGGAGGACGCACATGAGTAACCCCCTGAAAAAAGGTCTTAACCAGACGATGGTTGGCAAAGGATCTTTGGAAGAAAATGGCCAAAGCCGAAACATGACCTTTGAGGGTACTAAGTTGAAGACCCAAATCCAAACCACGTTGCAGGAATTCCAGAATCCTGGGGATAGAAAACACCCTACAGGGAAGCGACTTAGACTCACACCAGTCAATGTAAGCATGCCATACCCTATAGTAGATAGATGACGAGGACGTCTTCCTAGCCTGAATCATGGTATTAACAACAGAAGCAGGCAACCCCTTTTCCATCAAGATGGAGGTTTCAGCGGCCAGGCCGTTAAAGCCAGCATTTGTAAATGAGATGGCAGAGCTGCCCCTGAGTGAGCAGATCTGGAAACTTGGGCAGGGCGTACTGAGCTACTGCCAACTGCACGATGTCTGCGAACCACACTCTTCTTGGCCAACAGGGGGCCACCAGAATGGTTGGCACCCCTTTCTGGGCTATCTTGTGCAGCACCCTGCCCAGCAGAGGAAACGGAAGGAACACATAAAGGAGCCGAAAGCTCTTCCAAGACATTGCTAGTGCATCCATGGCCAAGGTCAGAGGGTCCTGGGACAGAGAGACAAAGACTGGAAGCTTGTGATTATGACGGGGACGCAAACAGATCCACATCCGGCTGACCCCAGCGGTGGCACAGGGAGCGAAACACCCTGCTGCTGAGGGACCATTCTCCCAGACGAGAAGTCCCCCTGCTAAGGGAGTCTGCCTCCAGATTTTCCACCCCCGGGATGCACACAGTTGAGATGCAGGGAACATTCTCCTCTGCCCATGACAGTTTTAGGGAAACTTCCTTGAGGGCCCTCTTGCTCCGGGTCCCTCCCTGATGATTGATGTAGGCAACCGCCGTCTGATTGTCCATGCGGATCTGAACCGCCCAACCCCGAAGGTGTGGAGTCAACTGGGCGAGAACCAGTCTTATCGCCCTCAGTTCCAGAATGTTGATAGGGGTATGGGCCTCCTGAGGGCCCCACTGACCCTGGATTTCCAGAAGCCCCCCAACCTGTCAGACTGGCATCTGTGGTGACTGTCTCCCAGCACGGGGTCAGAAAGGATCTGCCCATCAACAGGTTCCTTGAGTCCAGCCACCACGAAAGAGACCGACTGGCCAGAGGGGACAGAACAGACACCTGATCCAGGGACACAGGATCCCGATGCCATACCGACAAGAGGTGAAGTTGCAGAGGTCTCATGTGAAACTGAGCGTATGGAACCGCCTCGAAGCAAGACACCATCAGGCCCACCAGCTGCATCCCCTGCCGGATGGAGGGATGAGGGCAAGACAGAAGAAGTCTGGTTTGAGCTTGAAGACTCTCCACCTTCTGCTGAGGGAGAAGAATCTTGACTTGAGATGTATCCAGAGTCATGCCCAGAAAGGACCTCACCAGTGACGGGGACAGGTAAGACTTGGGGTGATTGATCACCCAGCCGAAGGACTCCAGTGTGGAAACCATCAACCAGGTATCCAGCTCGGCCTGCTGGAAAGACTGAGACGTGATGAGAATGTCGTCCAAGTAAGGAAGGATGCGAATGCCTTGAGATCTCAGCAGAGCCACTACGCCCGCCAGAACCTTGGTGAATACCCTGGGAGCCGAGGTGATACCAAAAGGCAAGGCCACAAATTGATAGTGCTGATCCTCCAGAGCGAACCTGAGGAATCTCTGATGAACTGGAAAGATATGTACATGAAGGTAAGCGTCCTTGATGTCTACAGAGGTCATGAAGTCGCCTGGGCGCAGAGAATGGACTGCAGAGCGCAGGGTTTCCATGCGAAAATGCTTGAATCTGACAAACTTGTTGAGACGCTTTAAATCCAGGATGGGTCCGAGGGACCCGTCCTTTTTGGGGACAGTGAAAAGATTGGAATAGAAGCCTCTGCCCCTTTCCCTGAAAGGCACCGGGCAGATGACCCCCAACTCCAGAAGGTTTTGAACAGCAAGGCACAGACCCTGAGCTGACAGGGGGTTTTGAGCCATTCAGGATTTGATGAATCTCAGGGGTGGCCAGGCTGAAAACTCTATCTTTTAACCGGAGGACACTACCTGCTGCTGAGCGCAGGGTACACACACCCTGACATCATCACTTATAGGGGATACCCCACACGCAACACATAGCCGGGCTTGTCCCGAAGGAACCCCAAGCACATTATCCCCAGAAGCCTCCATATGGTGATTTGAGGTGCACAACAGGCCAGTAAGGGTTAACGCTAAAGAACTACCCGGGATGCCCCAAAACCCGCTAGGGAAGTGGGAGGACGAGGGGAGAGGGCCGGGAGAAACCACAGTCGGTGAAGATTTAACCCGCCTGAAAGACATAAAGCATCCCCACAAGAAATACATTAGCGAACATAGCCAGAACACCCCCCCCCCCCCCGCAGGGGTTACTCACGGACAGCAGGGAACCAGCAGCACACGCAGCTACAGCCAGGGTAAAATGGTGCCGCAGAGATCTCGAGGGACGGGCCGTGACGTTAAAATCGTCATCCAGGGAGAACGCCCCCCCCCCGAAGAGCACGAATCGCGGCCCACGTGACCCGGCCGGCCAATAGCAGCCCGCAGCTCTCAAGTAAATGTCGCCGTCGTCCACGGAGCGCTGTACAAGCGCGCGGCGGCATACAGTGTGACAAAATAAAAGTACAAATCACCAGCCACCCCCCCCCCCCCCCCCAGAGATTTCCCAGAGGGAGAGCGAGGCAAGGAATATAAGAAATTCCAGGGTAAGGCAGCGCCCAAGAGAAAAAAAAGGGGGGGGGGGCAGGAGGATGGAGGGGGACACCTACGGGGATAAGGGTTAAAAGCACAGGGAGACTGGCAAACCCAAGATGCAGGGGGGCATCCCAAAAGGCTCACCATCAGCCTAAACCGCCTACCCCGTCAGAGCAGGGACTGCGGTAGGAGCCTAGCTCCTCAGCACCTACCCTGGTGCTTACTGACCTACCTTCACCCGAACCTTGTCAGCCGAGGCTGGGAGGCATTGGTATAGATCGGAACGGGTGGGAATAGTCCTGCAGGGCCTCAGGCAGATAAGCCCCGCTCACCTGCGCAACATAGAGCCATCTTCTATCTTCGCAGCCCAGACTGCAGATAAGAACTGCGGAATTTGTGGGAGGTCCCTGGTTTATATGGGGCCGGGAGGAGCCACAAGTTGTTTTCTGCAGTCCAGCGCCATCTTGTGGATGTATTACCCATGTGTAAGGAATATTCTGGAACAGGACGTGCTGTATACTTGGAATATATATTCATTTTAGATGCTGGGGAATAGTTTTTTTAAGCATTTGGCGTTTACATTAAATGATGCTGAAGGTCCAGTTTAACAGACTGGCACAATTAGAAAAGAAAGGTAGCAGCCATTTTGGAGCTTCCTCTCCCAGCATCTCAGCCATGCTGCTGCCTGGATTCAACTGACATAACTGCACAGTAACAGGAAGCCCAGCAGCACTTCCTGTTTGTAGGTGGCCTGCAGCTCCATGAGCCACCATTTTGTTCCTAAAATTCACTAGAGCAGGTGTTAGAAAAAGGTAAATCAATCTAAATTGCCCTGGGGAGGGATGCCTATGAGCACTGTTTGTTGTGTTGCTCTGGTTTCATTCTTTATTGACTGTTGGTCTGCTTTAAAGTGACATTCTCAGGGTTTTTTTTCTCATAAATTGAATTTTTTACTACCATGAGAATTTTTAGGAAATGAGTATCCGCTCTCTCCTCCATATACATCCCAATGCTCCTTCAGCATGACATCCAAGGAGGTTGCCTACAGCCCCATAGACCTTAAACCGGACCTTCACCCTAAATAAGAGTCTATTTTATATGTTTCCCTCACCCTGTACATACAGATTGCTCACATTAAAAATCATCCTACCTGCATCTACTGCGCTTTTAAACATCCAAGATGGCGGCATATGGACTCTCAGGCTGCCTGCAGACAGGGAGTGTCTTCTGACTATGTCGCTGTGCATTCTGGGATTGCTGTCCTTCTCCTGACCAAAGCTCAGCTCTGTCTGTACAAAACGCAGCTATAACCCCGCCCCCTGCACTTTTGACCCCCCTATCCTCCCCTAAGTAGTGATGCTTCTGAGGCAAGATGGCGGCACCCGTATCCTGGAGTTGCAGCCCAGTGGGGGAAAGAATAATAAGTGACTAAAAACGTAAAATCTATTAATTTTAGATGCTGGGGAATAGATTTTGTAAGGGTTTGGGCTTTTAATTAAATTATGCTGAAGGTCCGGTTTAAGCTTCTGAATAATATGTGTAGTAACAGGAACATCATGCTGTTTGAAGGCTCTTATAGTTGTTATCTTTATATTATAGACATGTGTATCTTTCTTTTCTTTCTAATCTCCTTAGACAACTCTCTACTTTCTTGAATACACGTTCAGTGTGATCCACACCATGATACTACAACAGCACAGTGACTAGGTGTCAGCCTTTAAAGTGGACCAAAACCCAGGATTTTGACTATCCTGGGTTTTGGTCCACTTCCCGGGGGCACCCTGACTGGGGGTGCCACACTGTGTGAACCCCCCAGATCGCCGATGACAACTCACCTCTTCTCAGACATATACACGGCCGCTCGTCCAATCCGCGCGCTTGGAGCCGCAGATGTCACATCTTCTAAGGCCAGTGGTTCCGAGCGCACTGGCGGCTGCATCCCCTCTACCCACTAACAGGGAGCGTGCCCATACTTGCCATTCACAAATGCCTGGCACGCGCCCTGCTAAAGGGATAGCGGAGACGCGGCCGCAGCTCGCGAATGCACCTTTGGATCAAGAAAGAAGGTGAGTTTCCGGGCGACTTCATACAGCGAGGCTTTCCTGATCCTGGATGTCCCGTGGGGAGGAAATCCAGCAGCCATGAAATCTTATAGATTTAAGGGCCGATGGGGCGTGGGTTTTGGTCCTCTTTAAAGTGGACCAACACCCAGGGGTGATCGGCCCGGGAATCTATAAGATTCCGGGGCCGATCACCTCCCTCACCGCGGGGTGAAAGATCGGGATGTCCCGCGGGGTGAAACCCCCCCCCAAAAGCCCCAAAAAACCTTACCTTATCGGCGACGGATCAGCCGCCTCCCGCGCGCCCCTCTAGCAGCCGTTTGTGAATGGCCGACGCGGGCGCGCGCCCTGTAAGAGGGACGCGCGGGAGGCGGAGGCGGCGGCTTGCCCGTCGCCGAAAAGGTACGTTTTTTGGGGCTTTTGGGGGGGTTTCACACAGCGGGGCATCCTGATCTCGGATGCCCCGCTGAAGTGGACCAACACCCAGGATAGTGAAAATCCTGGGTGTTGGTCCACTTTAACAGTGTGAACAGACAAGGCGTTTTTCTCAAATGAACATTCCTTGTATTATATGTTTGTATCCCTTGTAAAGTATCTTTTTTAGCCACTACTCACAATCTGCCGCTGTAAAATTCGGGAGGGAATCGTAGCTTTTTTCACTATTCATAATATCCTGAAAAGAAGATAAAAAGAAAAGTGTTAAAGGAACATTCCAGGCAAAGGGTTCAATTATCCTGCTTTTTGCTCTCCCCGTGCTGGCTGACAGGGGCGGCATCTTTTATTCAGCCTGCTTTATATTTCTCAAGAAGTCTTTGTGAACTCTCTCCCTTCTGCAGAGCCTCCTCATCAGCAGAGCAAGGCTCGTCTATGCATGTTTCAATGTGTGGGTCCCCTCAGAAGTCCATTCTAATTGGAGAGTGAAAAAAATGCAGCATCATAGCGCTCATCCAATATCCAAGATGCAGCATATTAGAGCTCATCCAATATCCAAGATGCAGAATATTAGAGCACATCCCACATCCAAGATGCAGCAGATTAACACTCATCTAACATCCAAAATGCAGCAGACTGGAGCTCATCCAACATCCAGGATGCAGCATATTAGCGCTCATCCAATTATCAAGGATGCAGCATATTAGCGCTCATCCAATTATCAAGGATGCAGCATATTAGCGCTCATCCAATTATCAAGGATGCAGCATATTAGCGCTCATCCAATTATCAAGGATGCAGCATATTAGTGCTCATCTAACATCCAAGATGCAGAAGATTGGAGCTCATCCAATATCCAGGATGCAAAAGACTGGAGCTCATCCAATATCCAGGATGCAAAAGACTGGAGCTCATCCAATATCCAGGATGCAAAAGACTGGAGCTCATCCAATATCCAGGATGCAAAAGACTGGAGCTCATCCAATATCCAGGATGCAAAAGACTGGAGCTCATCCAATATCCAGGATGCAAAAGACTGGAGCTCATCCAATATCCAGGATGCAAAAGACTGGAGCTCATCCAATATCCAAGATGCAAAAGACTGGAGCTCATCCAATATCCAGGATGCAGCATATTAGCGCTCACCTAACATGCAGGATGCAGCAGATTGGAGCTCATCCAATATCCAGGATGCAGCAGATTGGAGCTCATCCAATATCCAGGATGCAGCAGATTGGAGCTCATCCAATATCCAGGATGCAGCAGATTGGAGCTCATCCAATATCCAGGATGCAGCAGATTGGAGCTCATCCAATATCCAGGATGCAGCAGATTGGAGCTCATCCAATATCCAGGATGCAGCAGATTGGAGCTCATCCAATATCCAGGATGCAGCAGATTGGAGCTCATCCAATATCCAGGATGCAGCAGATTGGAGCTCATCCAATATCCAGGATGCAGCAGATTGGAGCTCACCCAATATCCAGGATGCAGCAGATTGGAGCTCATCCAATATCCAGGATGCAGCAGATTGGAGCTCATCCAATATCCAGGATGCAGCAGATTGGAGCTCATCCAATATCCAGGATGCAGCATATTAGAGCTCATCCAATATCCAGGATGCAGCAGATTAGCACCCATCTAACATCCAAGATGCAGCATATTAATGCTCATCTAACATCCAAGATGCAGAAGATTGGAGCTCATCCAATATCCAGGATGCAAAAGACTGGAGCTCATCCAATATCCAGGATGCAGCATATTAGCGCTCATCCAATTATCAAGGATGCAGCATATTAGTGCTCATCTAACATCCAAGATGCAAAAGACTGGAGCTCATCCAATATCCAGGATGCAAAAGACTGGAGCTCATCCAATATCCAGGATGCAAAAGACTGGAGCTCATCCAATATCCAGGATGCAGCAGATTGGAGCTCATCCAATATCCAGGATGCAGCATATTAGCGCTCACCTAACATGCAGGATGCAGCAGATTGGAGCTCATCCAATATCCAGGATGCAGCAGATTGGAGCTCATCCAATATCCAGGATGCAGCAGATTGGAGCTCATCCAATATCCAGGATGCAGCAGATTGGAGCTCATCCAATATCCAGGATGCAGCAGATTGGAGCTCATCCAATATCCAGGATGCAGCAGATTGGAGCTCACCCAATATCCAGGATGCAGCAGATTGGAGCTCATCCAATATCCAGGATGCAGCAGATTGGAGCTCATCCAATATCCAGGATGCAGCATATTAGAGCTCATCCAATATCCAGGATGCAGCAGATTAGCGCCCATCTAACATCCAAGATGCAGCAGATTGGAGCTCATCCAATATCCAGGATGCAGCATATTAGAGCCCATCTAACATCCAAGATGCAGCAGATTGGAGCTCATCCAATATCCAGGATGCAGCAGATTGGAGCTCATCCAATATCCAGGATGCAGCATATTAGCGCTCACCTAACATGCAGGATGCAGCAGATTGGAGCTCATCCAATATCCAGGATGCAGCATATTAGAGCCCATCTAACATCCGAGATGCAGCAGATTGGAGCTCATCCAATATCCAGAATGCAGCATATTAGAGCCCATCTAACATCCACGATGCAGCAGATTGGAGCTCACCCAATATCCAGGATGCAGCATATTAGCGCTCACCTAACATGCAGGATGCAGCAGATTGGAGCTTATCCAATATCCAGGATGCAGCATATTAGCGCTCACCTAACATGCAGGATGCAGCAGATTGGAGCTTATCCAATATCCAGGATGCAGCATATTAGCGCTCACCTAACATGCAGGATGCAGCAGATTGGAGCTCATCCAATATCCAGGATGCAGCATATTAGCGCTTATCCAATATCCAGGATGCAGCATATTAGAGCCCATCTAACATCCAAGATGCAGCAGATTGGAGCTCATCCAATATCCAGGATGCAGCAGATTGGAGCTTATCCAATATCCAGGATGCAGCATATTAGCGCCCATCTAACATCCGAGATGCAGCAGATTGGAGCTCATCCAATATCCAGAATGCAGCATATTAGAGCCCATCTAACATCCACGATGCAGCAGATTGGAGCTCACCCAATATCCAGGATGCAGCATATTAGAGCCCATCTAACATCCAAGATGCAGCAGATTGGAGCTCATCCAATATCCAGGATGCAGCAGATTGGAGCTCATCCAATATTCAGGATGCAGCATATTAGCGCCCATCTAACATCCAGGATGCAGCATATTGGCGCTCATCTAACATCCAAGATGCAGCAGATTGGAGCTCATCCAATATCCAGGATGCAGCAGATTGGAGCTCATCCAATATCCAGGATGCAGCAGATTGGAGCTCATCCAATATCCAGGATGCAGCATATTAGCGCTCACCTAACATGCAGGATGCAGCAGATTGGAGCTCATCCAATATCCAGGATGCAGCAGATTGGAGCTCATCCAATATCCAGGATGCAGCATATTAGCGCCCATCTAACATCCAAGATGCAGCAGATTGGAGCTCATCCAATATCCAGGATGCAGCAGATTGGAGCTCATCCAATATCCAGGATGCAGCATATTAGCGCTCAACTAACATGCAGGATGTAGCATATTAGTGCTTATCCAATATCCAGGATGCAGCATATTAGCGCTCATCTAACATCCAAGATGCAGCAGATTGGAGCTTATCCAATATCCAGGATGCAGCAGATTGGAGCTTATCCAATATCCAGGATGCAGCATATTAGCGCTCATCTAACATCCAAGATGCAGGGCTTTCACAGCCAGGTCAGAGCAATATAGAGTATTGGTGATTTACTATAATGTGAAGCAGAAGGAGGCATTCTTTGAGTAGAAACAGAAGCCACCTTAAATGTGGGGTTTCTGCTAAAATGAACCTTAAAGTGGACGTCCAGTCAAAAATCCAATTTTAGTAAATTTCTCCACTTGAGATGGCCTAACTCCATGGAGATGTTGTGGAATAGCAGGCAGATTTTACGCTCCTGAACTGCATGGGAGCGGCCATCTTGCCACAATTTTGACAGCCCTGATTTTGGAAATCCCAATTCTACAGCCTTGAAGCAGAACAAAACCCGGGTATTTGACCTGACAGATGCCCCACTGTGTGAAACCTCCCAGTAAGCCAGTGAAAACTCACCTTGTCACCCTCCAACGGCGCATGCGCGGGCTCTCATCCAATGAGAGCAGCCTGCTGGGACAATGTCATTCGGCTCTTATTTAAATCAATGGAGAACGCACGTTGCCACAATGAGAGCCCTCTCAAACAGCATACACCACTAATCATCAAAAGGATACTTTAGGTGAGAAAATGACTAAACTTAATTGTTTTGACCAGAGGTCCGCTTCAATGTTGGTCACCACAGACATGAAATGAATATGCCTAGCTGAGTAGTAAGGTTTTTGCCTATACACCAGTACTCTTACCATGCCCCGCCCCCCCCCTCCCCTCATGCATACCTCCATTATTCCTACATAGTAGGAGAAGGGTGTTATGCGCAGACCCTTCACCATGATGTCAGACAGGTGGTACGGGTACAGCATCAGGTGCTCCCGGCTGTATTTCAGAAGTTCCTCATAATATTTCCGCTCATCTTTCTTCACGTGTCTCACTGCAAACAACACAAAGCACAGATTTAGTGTGAAACAACAAAAGGACACACAAGTAAAGTTACCACAATCAAAATCCTGGGTTTTGATCCACTTTAAAGTGGACCAACACCTAGGATTTTGACTATCCTGGGTATTGGTCAACTTCCGCGGGGCACCCTGATCGTGGGTGCCCCGCTGTGTGAAACCCCCCAGAAAGCCCTGAAAACTCACCTGACCCCGCTCCCACGTGACTCGCTTGTCCAATTGCCACCGCCAGACAAGGAGAGGCAGCGCCGGACAAGCAGAGCGCATGCGCCGCCACCTCCCGCGCGTCCCTCTTACAGGGAGCGTGCCCGCGCCGGCTATTCACAAACGGCCGATTGGGGTGCCTCGCAGTCAGGGAGCTGATCGGTCCGGGAATCTTATAGATTCCCGGGCTGATCAGGGGAGGGTGTTGGTCCACTTTAAGCCCTTTTGTATATTGACTATCCTGGGTTTTGGTCCTTGCCCCCGGGGCACCCCAATCGGGGGTGCCCTACTTTGTGAAACCCCCCAGGTCGCCCGAACAACCTCCGCTCTTGCCAGTCTTACGACACGTGTGGCTGCTCGTCCAATCAGAGCGATTGGCTCCGCTTGAGCCCCTTCGTCCAGGAGCTCGTCTAATACGAGTCCATTCGATCATGATTACGGCCACACCCCCTGCTACCCTCTTACAGGGAGCATGCTTGCATCAGCCATAGTCATTCACATATGCCTGGCACGGCCTGCTAGAGGGATAGCGGCGACGCAGCCACTGCTCGCGCATGCGCCGTTAGACCAGGAAAGAAGGTGAGTTCATGGGCGACCTGGGGGTTTCACACAGTGGGGCATCCCGATTCTGGGGAAGAGAATCAATCAGCCCGGGCCGATCTCCGAGGGTTTTGGTCCACTTCAAAGCACAACTGTATTTAACGTAGACTTACACAAGGAGAAGTTTGACCCTAGGGAACAGGCTTCCCCATCCGCATGGCACCCCTAAGGTTCAGACACATTGGTGGAGAGTGTGAGAGAGCCCAAGATTCTGTGTGTGATATGTTTTGGTGGAAAGGGATGGTCCAAATTCCTAAAGAGGACTATAGTCCACCCAGGCACTGCCTACTAGTTCCTCATTTATTGTATGGTAGTCAATCACATGACTGCCGGTGACCAATCATGGTTGTACATAAAAACTTTTTCTTCTTTTCGCCACTTTCTTTTTCTCTTTTAATCTTTGTGGCTATTACACGACACAGTTATTATATTACATCTTATAATGGCGAGATATACTAAAATCAAGAGACGAGGACGAGTGCAAATTGTTCACTTAAAGTGGACCAAAACCTAAGATTTTGACTATCCTGGGTTTTGGTCCTTGCCCCCGGGGCACCCCGATTGGGGATGCTCCAGTGTGTGAAACCCCCAGGTCACCTAAACGAACTTATCTCTTCCCGGTGCTACAGCGCATGCGTGGTCGCTCGTCCAATCAGCACTCGGATACAAGCGTGCTGGCGGCCGCATCCCCCGCTACCCTTTAACAGGGAGCATCCCCTTGCCGGCCATTCAAAAATGCCTGGTGCGGGCATGCGCCGATGGACCGGGAACGGCGAGTTTTCGGGCAACCTGAGGGGTTGCACACAGCAGGGCACCCCGATCCAGGGGGAGCAAGTATGCCTGCCCTGGAGTCTCAAAGCCTCCAGGGTGGGTTTTGGCCCCCTTTAGAATGCAATGAGTATTTTGGGAGTTTGCAGCAGCAGGCTAGTTACATTTGGGAATGCGTGTTTGGACAGTTTATATAGGAAATTTGTGGCATATTATGAGTGTATTGAAATACAAACCTTAAAGCAGAGCAACAGCCATTCGCCCGCCAGGGCTTATATCCTCTTTGAAGTGGACCAAAACCCAGGATTTTGACTCTCAGACCCAGGTTTTGGTCCTTGTCCCTGGAAACCTCGATTCGGGATGCCCTGCTGTGTGAAACCCCCCCCCCCCCGGTAAGCCTGACCTTTCTCTGGTCCTACTGTGGTGCATCGGCGGGCTCTCGTCCAATCAGGGCTCCGGTGGCCGCATCCACGCTACCTTTTAACCGGGTGCAGGCCTGCATCAGCCATTCACACGGCTCGCACATGCTCGGTTGGATCGAGAAGAAAAGGTTTATACAGGGGACTCGGGATGGGAGGGGGGTTTCACACAGAGGGGCATCCTGAATCTGGATGCCCCGGGCGGGAGGGAATAAGGCAGCCCAGGAGACTTATAGACTCAATGACCACTTAGTAGAAGATTTGGGGATGCAGCTTGTGACAGACTCTGCCTTTGGATTTTAAAGGCACTGTTTTTGCATAGACCCATTACTTTCATTTTCTTGAGCATGTCCCAGACAGACTGCCATTGTGTTATTGATTGAGTTACAGACTGCCATTGTGTTATTGATTGAGTTACAGACTGTCATTGTGTTATTGATTGAGTTACAGACTGCTATTGTGTTGCTGATTGCGTCACCGGCAGAGTTGAGGGATTGTGTGCCCTGCTCCCATTGGTCCGTGTGTTTGTCATGCAGTTCTCCATCAGGTGCACGGGGGAGGTCCCCTTGCATGGAGCCTTGCATATAAGGCCCAGTGTGGCACTAATAAAGTAAGTTCATCTTCACCCTCAATACTGAGTTCTCTCTTATTGGGGGAAACGCTATATTACAATTCACTAGCCCTTGTAAGGGCTGTTCCTGGTTCCTCACGGATGACTCTGGAATTCCTGCAGCACCTCTCACCACTGGGAAAAGGACGTCTCTGGCGGGGAAGCCCTCCGACGATAAAGGTTATCGCTACACAGCTACTTTAGGGATCCCCTGTATCCAGCTAAGCATCCAGAGATACTGGTGAGCAGCACAGACAGAGCTCGGGCTCGGGGTGTTGTATACACAGTGTGAGTTGGCTGCACACACCTGTAGAGCAAACACTGACTGACCTTGACCATGTTGATTCAGGCTTGTGTTACACCCGCTGTGATTTTCTCCAGCATCACCAGGCGGCCGTGAATAGCGCCGATCTACAGCATGGCTGCCCTGACTGCTCTCACCATAACTGTAACAGCTGGATACAGGGGATAGAAAAAGTCTACACACCCCTGTGACCATGGCCGGGTATTTAAAAAAATTATTAGACCAAGAAAAATCATTTCAGAACGTTTTCCGACCATAATCCGTATAATTCCACTGAAATCTTTAGGGTGGAAAAATAAAAATAGGGGCAGTGAAATAATGTGGCTGCATACATCGGCACACCCTTACACTAACACTGACTGAGCCTATGAATTGATGGCAGCATGTGGAGGCTGATTAAATACCAGGGCCCACGTATCGCGGCGCTTACAGCGACCGCTAGTAGACGTTGTATGCGGGTGTCGGGCACTGTAACTTAGGGTAGCGGTCGCTGTAGTATCCTGACCGGCATTGATGAATGTGATGTCTGTTGGGGGCGCTTTAGAAGCTTCTCCCTGATTCACTGCAGAGCCAATGGAGAACACTAGGTCAAAGCGCCCAACACTAGGCTACATCTAACAGGAGGACAACGCTGCAACGAGCGAGAGGTAGCGCCAGCTCAGCTCCGGCACTCGGAGCTCCACTACAAAAACGACACACACAGCGTTGGCGCTCTAAATCTGGTCGCTATAGTATAGAGCGACAGACGCTGTGTGATTAAAGTCTGTTTCTGAGCACATATACACCAGTAACAAAGTGAAAACGCATAGAATGACATTAACACGTCAGTACCAGACCTGTAATGAAAATTCTGAATAAAAATATAAAAAAATGTATAAAAGTGTTTGCAGCCAGGAGAGGTCACACAATGATTTGAGCAAAGAAAATTACATTTTAATTGTGAAACGCACTATTTAATCACAAACAAATAGAGCCCCATTGAAATGTATGTATGTATGTAATGTCCTGAGGAAGTGACGTCAGTGACGTCACGCAACGCGTAGACGGAGGGGCAGTGGGCTGGCGGTCGTATTGTTATGTAAGTGTACTCTCTTTTACAATTGGGGATAGTATTTCTGAGTCCTCCCTGGCTTGGTCCTCACTGCTTGTAGATTTATTATTA